>JAAAKM020006971.1:11493831-11512191 GCA_010016025.2 Alatinidae sp. Z8VKAUB7J3 | reverse complement strand
TCAGGAACAATGATTCGATTGGCCCCCTTCAGGAACAATGATTCGTTTAACCCCCTTTACGAACGAACAATGATTCGTTTAACCCCCTTCAGGAACAATGATTCGTTTAACCCCCTTCAGGAACAATGATTCGATTGGCCCTCCTACCTCCTCCATTTTTGTGACATAAATAAGGAAACCTCCATACGTTTCCCAATCCAACTGCATAACCGATAATGGCTAAAACGAATTCGATCTTGTTTCCCCATCCCTCACGATCCTCTGCTGGGTTCCCTGGCTTCGTTAAGTCATCGCTTGAAGATGACGAGCTATCTGCTGGTTTGAAGTGGATCTGCAAAGAACAACAAAGAAATGAATCAGTCAAAAAATTACGTCGTTCTGCCTTTACTTCATATTCAAATTGAGTCAATTTTCTCACAGCATCAACCAGTTGTTGAGAGCTCGTTATTCAATATAAAACAAAGACGATCTTGGTCATTTTAAAACATGTATTTTGTTCCTACTGTTTAGGGAGTGGCCTAGGGCCTTTCCTTGTCCATGTGACAATAACACGGTCATGTGACTGATTCTTACGCAACGGAGAAAGAGAGAAGTGAAGATCGTAAATTGTTTCAATGGTTTCCATATACTCTCGTTTGATTTAACAAAAACGGAATGAACAGTGCAAATCTAGTCAGCAGCTAGATGTTAATGATGGTTGCTGGAACTAGAGGGAGGGGTAAATTTTATAAGACCTGGGACTAGCTAATCAGATATGACCTCAACACATGACATCAGGATTACAAAACGAAGTTACTCGAGACTGAGAGAACTGGCCCATGAGATTTAGCCAAGAGCCATCCGACAAAACCATTCAATCAATGCAAGCACGGAAACGGACGTCGAATGCTGCTGCTCGTGCTGCTACCGCTGCTGCTGCTGATGATGATGATAATGATGATGATGATGATGATGATGATGATGATGATGGTGATGATGATGATGATAATAATGATAATGATGATGATAAGTGATGATGATGATGAGTGATCTATCCATCTATCAGTATCTATAGATATATATACATCTATATATGTGTCTGTCTGTCTGTACGTGTGAGGTTGTGTTTGACTATTCATGTACCTCTTAGATATATAGGGCAAGCCTCGACATTCTTAACAGTCATTTGTTTGGGCTTAATCCGAAGTCTATTCATGTCCACATTATCATATCTTAAGAAAAACAACCAAATCCATTTCCGTCCAAGTTTAAATTAAAGAAAACCATGACAACTGAAAAACCATTACAATGTATCTCTATTCTAGCAATTTCTGTGCATCCTACATGAATCTGTCCTTCGTCCTCGTAGCCTATCGATGTCACAAGATTTGGATGACGAGTCGAGAATTACAACCTTACTGTGAATGGGGACACATTTTGCGTTAGGTGACACTTCTGTCAACAGCAAACAGGTTCTAAAACCAAGAGTAGGAAACCTTAACAACGGAGCGTAAAGTTATGTTGGAATCTTTGTTAAAGTAAATTCAAATTTGTTGACTTAGCTGTTCCACAAGTTTGCTCCGTTATGACGACAAACAAAGCAGACTTTAGATTGCGTCCCACATTCGGCAGTCTGCTATTACGTTGGGCACATACAGCAATCACGGCCCTGGTGTCAACATCGAATAGTTTCGCCAAGTGGTAATCTATTTTCAAAAATCTCGTACACTTTCGCCCGTATACAGGGTCTTCGGTTACGTCAGCTACGCCTCACAGGACACTGTTTCAGAAACGCAGAACCTGATGCCCTCACCGTGTTGTGCAAAGCAAGCAATGGTTGTCAAAATGTCGGCCGACCTGCACTGTACTATGCAATCCTTCTCAAGAAAAACACAAGTCTCACCAATATGCGACCATGGGCAACAGTCTCGTGAAAGGTGCTAATTGTTACTTCATGTGCGCCTGATTTATGATGATGATATGTAATGACTAAGATGCTAAAGAAATAATTTTGCCTCGCGGTAACCTTTTGTGGTTTACAATTCGGTTTAAATGAGACGTAAAATAGCTCAAATCAACCTGTGAAATAATGACAGCATGCGTGCGTTTAATGTCTCACGATTAAGTCCTGTTCAAACCCAACAAGACCCATCACCTCTCCATTACATTCCATTGAGCGGGCAATCTCTCCTTTAACCCCTCATGAAGATGCGGTCACAACGTGCACTTTAAGTAAAGGCAAGCCCTTTGGAAGTTCTGTTGCTTCTCTCGGCCCCTATTAACGAGCTATCGTCCGTGTTCACCGTACTCTTTCCGCCTGTCCTTTTGACAATTGCGTGTGTCCTTCGCATGTTACAGTAGAGAAGTTCCACGACCACCGTGAAGAGAATCTGCCTTCCTACGAGGAACAACAATCTTGGTTGTGCTTTTTATCTTCCTCTTAAATCCCCTGACGAAACAAGATCGGGGTCTGAACAAAACTGGCTTTCTTTCAGCTTTAAACTTTTCTTCTCTTAACCAACTGCAGCTTTCAATCATTATAATGTTCAAAACCACAGATTACAGAATCTCCAAGAACACTGACAGTCATTAGTTCAGATTAAACAATTGTTCGCCTTTCAGCAGTGAACTTACGACCAGGGTATCAAAAGCAATCAGGAACCGCGAAGTGAGAAATTCGTCTTTCCAAGCTTACAAAAGCCGACAGACATCGTTAAAGTGAGAGTGCAAAGAGACCAGAGAGTCATGGCAGAAAGGGAAGCCAAAGTGACAACAGTTAAGGTTAAAGGGCTACATGTAGTGGCCTAGAGACTTATAGAAATACTGTATTCATTTATGTAGTTAAAAAAACAGTGGAGTAAAAGAAATGATGTAACCCAGCGGAAAAACATCTGGGGAAGAGCAAAACAAAGACGCATTGCAAACATGTTACTCGCCTGAATAAAAAAATCGTTTTAAAAAATAAGTCACTATTACTGCCTCTGCCATTGGGAATTTCGGGGGTATTTACGATTTTAAAAGACAAAGGGTCCTGGGTGGTCATACTTACAAGGGGTTACTTAGAGATTTTGGTATTTGAAGGGGGTAATACACTTTCTGCGGTTGAGAAACTCAATGTTTCATGCCAGCCCCATGATGTGCAGTGGTTTGAGAAACCCTCGTCGGGGACATGAATCGTGTAACATTCAAATTGCGACAGTATACACTAGCAAATTCGAACTGAAAAGCATTCAAGTACTTCGTTCGAAAGAATGAAATTCGAATCAAGCAGCATTCGAATTCGCAAGTGTATACTTTCTCTCTATGCATTACGTCAATTGCTAACACCATCAGAGTTCTGTCCGTGTTGTCACAGAAGTATGATGAAGAGGATTTTAACGGATTCCATTGAGTTTGAGTGTGGTGCCAAAATTCTAATACGATAGCCTGTTTGGTGGTTTTACTGTCTATTTCGGGTAGTTTCAACATCGGGCCATTTCTCATCGGGGGTTCTTGATTGACAGATTGCCAAAATTCTAATGAAAATCAGACATCCTACAATATTTTGCTCCAACAGCATCTTTCCTGCTAAAATTGAGTCTTCCCAAATATGTTATACGTACCTTTAACAAATACTGACATAAACCCCCATTCTTTCAAAATTTGAAAGGCGCTCACATGCGGACAGCATCAACCGTGAATGAGTATATTAGGCTTCAAATGTAAAACAGTTCGGTTACCTCTGCTAAGCAGCAACGAATCAACATGTTGTAAACAAATGAGGTCTTAACACAACAGCTGTTTGCACCACTTTCTCTTGACGTCTCGTACTACTCCCTAAAGCCCTGTTTTCCCCCCTTTCTGAAATCTCTCAGTTTGGCCGAATTGATCAGCAGCAGGGCGTTCCCAAGGGTGTCCGGTTCCAAAATGGAGAATGAGCCTACAACGTTGCGAATACAATTCCTGGGACTTCAGGGGTTTGAATTCTTTTTTTAAATCAAAGTCTTCCAGAGGTCCACCCTGATAAGCCCAAAGGGCACCGCCCAGTGTTCCTTATTTCCAAATGGGAAATGGGTTTCCCTGAGGCTTTCTTAGAATAGCACCCCCTCCCCATCACGATACATGATTGCAGGCTCGTCCTAGCTTAAACCCACTGTGGTTGGGCAGTCTGTACGCAGGTTAAGGCCTATCCTGCTCCTGCTTCTAAGACTCAACAAGTCGTTCTGGGTTTTACTTCATCTGAGTTTTCTGCCTTGGCCCATTTGTTTGTTTGTGTGATCTCGTCGTCCCCATCTATTTCGGTCAGCCGCAATTTAGTCACAACGTGATCACCTCCGTCCTTTCCGCATATTGTTGTTTCCCGTTTTATCCCCGTTATGAAAATAAATCAACTCATTGTAGGATATAAATAGCAGTCCACAGGATGGACTTGAGAGATCATGTCTCGTTCACCATCCTCACACAATTTCACAGGATCACAAGATTTGGTTTCAAAGTAGGCCATCGGGAAGATGTCACCCGGCCATTTTTAACATTTGCTCATAATTTTTTTTAACGTTCCGTTGCAGGTCATGGTACAATGGGGCATGGCACCGTCACCCCGTTTGGCAAAAAACCCCATAAAATCTACATGTGACCCAACCCGTCGTGAGTGGGTGTTGTTGTGGGGTTTTTTTGTGTGTGTGCGTTTGTTTGTTTTGTGTTGGGTTCTCTTTGTTTCTTCCATTATGTTCCCGTCCAAGTTCCAAACCTTGATGAATCAGATGAAGTGATAGAGTTTGTTGGGCACACTTTAACTGAAAAATGCCAAGGTAGCCTCGGGCTGACTAAGAATGGGAAGGGGATAAACCTGGCAATGTTCAAATTTAATGCTTTATTCTCTATTCATTAGCTGCAGAAATCTGTTCAAACAAAGATCAGTTAAGGTTTTTATTGGCACGTTAATGCACTTACTGCTATACGGGACTGATGCCTGTTCTTACAAAACGATGGAAAGTGCCACGCTCTACACATGACCTAAAACTCTTTGAAGAAGCAGACTCCTGTGCAAACACAAGGGACGGAGGTTCGAGCAACATTGTATTAACAAGTCTTGAAATGTGTGTTCTTAAGCCTTTGCTTGACGTTAAATAGTGGTCATTTAGTTTGCAAAGGAGCTCACTCATGAGGGCTTTCGCCTCCGCAAAAACACAGACATCGCCACAAAATAGAAATTAGCTTTGTCATCTCCGGCTTACTTTGGACGTCGAATTTGTGTCGGGTTATCTTTTATCCAATTGGAGCTAACACAAACTTAACAGAAATGTAACAAAAGGTTGAGTGGCTTGAGATGTCGAAATTTGGTTCAGTCGATTTGAATCCCTACCTCTTGATGTCATAAACTATTTGAAACGAAAATATTGCGTGCTTGACAGAGCAACAAAAATGCAGTGTGCTGAGGGTTGGAAAGTACATTTGACAAGCTCCAACTGCTTACTTCAAACTTTAAACAGTATTACTTCAGTTGAATGATGTTCTTACAATTCAGGTAACTCAAAACGTTTTAATATCTCACCATTTTACATTACTCAGTACTGAAGAATCCGAAAATGAAGCATTCAACAAGAAGCGAGTAAAGGCCAACTTGCTATGGTAAGTATACACGAAAAATGGTCACCTCTAAAACCCAAATTTTCACTTATTTGGTAGCCATCATGATCAGAGAGAAAATAACACGGGTTGAAATTGTAAATGGCGACAATTCGTCTGTAACTGGCTTCCTTGGCTCGAATAAAGACAAGGTTAGTAAACTCTAATGCTAACAGAACAAGGTGTAAACCAAACCTCAAACCTTCTGCTATGAGCGCTCGAGTTCAATAAAATTGTTTCTAATCGACCTGAGCAAATCTTGCATTGACGAGGTGTACAATTACTATTTTCATAGGAATATAGTTCATAAAAACACAGCCCTTACAACTAGCAACATTTAAGAAAACCTTAAAAACAGGAAGAGTTAAATTTGACTTAAAATAAAAATATTCTATAGCTTGTAATGATGTAAATAATACAGGAGGTGGATGCAAATGGTGTGGAAATGTCATTTTCCTCTATTTAGTACCTTCCCATGACTTTACTTTTTCAATTTTTGATCTCCATATTGTACTGTGGAACTAGATATCATGAAAATAAAGAAGGAATATTATTTGGAATATAGGAACCCTGATAAAGCTCTTAAATTCACGTCCATTTTAAGTTTTACTTTGGCACAAGGTCTTGAAGGATTCACAGAACCGAGTGCGCATGCCCATTTGCATGTGTGAAGTCAAATTTACGGACCAGCGATGAGTGTTCTAGCTGAACACAAATCCGTGGGCCTGAAGCCACTCGAATCGGTGTTCGATACTTTGAGTGAGCACCACTAATTTGACTACAAAAAGAGACTGTAGCCAGAGTAAGAAATTAACAGGGGGAGGGAGGGGGGTTAACACTGTCACTCACGGGAACTGAAACGAAAAATCTTAAGTAGGGTTGTCCGCAATGTTTTAATTAGCTTACGTTTAAATTCTAAAATGAGAAGGGGGTCACTGTGAGGTGGCTTGGTTTCACCCGTGAGGAGTAGTGAAAGCGATACTGAAACTATATTTAAAAAACCGTAAAACCGAGAAACAGGCGGTTGAAGTGTTCAGAGGCGATGCTCCTCAACTTGGGCAGAAAAGCAAACTACGAGAAACGTTGGCAACAACTCGATAGAACCACATCTCAATGATAATGGTAAGCATGGGTGGTAATCAATGAAATCACATACTAAATAATAATAATAATAATAATAATAATAGTAACGATATACAGGAGCTTTCAAAATTACATTGGCTCTTCATCTCCATTAAAGAATTGTAGATGAAAAATAGCACAAAAAAAGCTTAGCCTTGCCAACAGGACAAGAAGCTATAGGAAAAGCAGAAGCTGTGGCTCTCTCTTCCTTTTCACCGAAGGGGGGGGGGGGGGGTTGAAGGGAAATGGATGTGTGGTATTAAATATTTACGAATCCATCAATTCTTATCTGCGCGGCAACCTTCTTAAATTTCTTAAAACTTACAACTACCTCTACTATCAAGCGGATTGCTCGACTACCAATTGATCTCTTCTGTTGAATTAAAATTACAGCCGGGAAAAGGCTCCATACAAAGCATTGCTGCCGGTCTTCCATTCACGTATTCAAGCGCATGCGTGCTCAGAAAGGCCGCTGGCATCACACGAATCATCTGACCGAAGCAAAAAAAATGCGTGACAAGTGAGTTTCTCCTTATTACACTCTCTTCTCTCGTTGGTTCACATTAGAATTCTGCAGAAATTAAATGAGAATGAATGGGGTACGATATCAAAAGGAACGACACCGCAGCGGCCGAGCGCGCCGCCTCCGAGCTCGGGGCCGAGGTGGTGGCGCCCGAGGCGGTGGCCTCGACCGCCTGCGACGTCTACGCCCCGTGCGCCGTCGGCGCGACGCTCGACGCGCAGTCGATCCCGCAGCTCCGGTGCCGCGCCGTCGCCGGCTCGGCCAACAACCAGCTCGCCACCGAGGACGACGCCGAACGGCTCCGTCGGCGTGGCATCGTCTACGCTCCCGATTACATCATCAACGCCGGTGGAGCGATCGCGTTCGGCCAGTCCGAGGTCGACCTGCGCGACGCCGACGCCATCCATCCGCTCGTCGACGCCATCGGCCCGACGATGCGCGAGGTGCTCGACGAGGCGGCCGAGCGCGACGAGTCTCCGCTGCACGCCGCTCGACGCCGCGTCGAGCGCCACCTGGAGCGTGGACGCAGCTCCGCCCGCTGATCCCCGTCGGTTCGCGCCGCCCCGTATCCGCGCCGCACACGATCGCTCCGAATCCCGCTCTCCTCCATGGTATAACTAGGCGCCCGCCGCCGAAGGCGGGTCGTGCGAATCACCGAGGAGGGGGTGCGATGGGCGGAGCAGGTGCCGCGAAGGGAGGCGGAGCCGTCGTCGTGGCGACGTTCGCGATCGCGACGACGGGTTGGACGCAGGAGGACGCCGAGATCGAAGCTGCGCCCGCGGCGCTCGAGGAGCAACTGGTCGTCACCGCCTCGCAGACGGTGGAGAAGCTGCAGGACGCTCCGGCCGCGGTCAGCGTGGTCACCGGTATCGAGCTGGAGCAGGCACCGGTGCGCAACTTCGGGGACGCGCTGACGCGCATGCCGGGCGTCAACATCGTGCAGCTCGGCGTCCGCGACATCCAGATCACGCCCCGTGCCGCCACCTCGTCTCTCGCCAACGGCCAGCTCGCGCTGGTCGATGGTCGCACCATCTACCAGGACTTCCTCGGCTTCGTGTTCTGGGACGCCGCGCCGGTGTTCTTCGACGACATCCAGCAGATCGAGGTCGTCCGCGGCCCCGGCTCCGCGATCTGGGGGGCGAACGCGCTGCGCGGCGTCATCAACGTCCGCACCAAGGCCCCCAAGGACATCGAGGGGGGCCAGGTGTCGGCCGGCTTCGGCAATCGCTCCAATCGCAGCGCCGGGTTGCTGTTCGCCGACGTCCTCGACCGCTGGAGCTACAAGATCCGGGCCGGCTGGTTCGAGCAGGACGACTGGCCGCACCCGGACGAGATCAATGGCGCGCCGCCGGTGTTCGAGGCACCGACTCCCGGCACCCGCCAACCCCAGCTCGACCTGCGCGCCGACTACGAGCTCACCGATCGCGACCTGCTCAGTTTCCGCGTCGGCTCGTCCGGGACCTCCGGCCTGATCGCCTCCGGCATCGGGCCGTTCGACATCGAGCAGGGCTCCAGCTTCTCCCACGCCCAGGTCACCTGGGAGCGGGGAGACCTGACGCTGTCCGCGTTCGCCAACATCCTCGACGGCAGCTCGACCAACGTGTTCGCGGCCGACCCGGATACCCGTGAGGGGATCGAGTTCGACTTCGAGACCCAGGTGTTCGACGTCAACTTCAAGGACGGCCTGCTGTTCGGCACCAAGACGCGCCTGATCTATGGCGGCAACGTCCGCCGGCAGAACATGGACCTCAGCCTGGCGCCGGGCGGTGAGGATCGGACCGAGGCGGGTGCCTTCGCGGAGCTGCAGTTCTTGTTCAACGACCACATCTGGTGGAACGTCGGCGGACGCTACGACTATTACAATTACAGCGGCTCGGTGCTGCGCAGCCCGGTCGGCGACCCGTTCGACCAGGTCGACGTTCAGGTCGACCGCACGGTGCGCAAGTTCTCCCCGCGCACCAGTGTGCTGCTGCGGGCGAGCGATGATCACACCTTCCGCATCGGCTTCGGGCAGGCGTTCCGGACGCCATCGTTGATCGAGAACTTCATGTCGACCACGCTGCTGGTCCCGACCGGCAGCGAGATCCTGGCGCAGATCGAGCTGCGCGTGTTCGGCACGCCCGAGCTCGACCCCGAGCGGCTGGATTCGTTCGACGTGTCCTACAACGGCACGTTCGGGGGGCGGGTGCGGTTGTCGGTCAACTACTACTACACGATCGGCGAGGACGAGATCCGAGCCCTGACCCAGGACGCCCTCGAGCTGCCGCTGCCCCCACCGTTCGACGAGGTGCCACTCACCTCCACCTTCTTCAACCTCGGCAAGGTCCGCAACACCGGCGTCGAGACCGCGCTCACCTGGGCGATCAACCGCTGGGTCGACGTCGCGGTCAACCACACCTACCAGCGCGCGCCTCGATCGGTCGGCATCGAGCCGATCTTCATTCCGGTGGTGAACGACTTCCGCGACCCCGTCGGAGTCCCGCCGAAGCACAGCTACACGACCAGCATCAACGTCGACCGGAGTCGCTTCTTCGGGAACGTCTCCACGACGTACCGCGACGACGCGTTCTGGGCCGACATCCTCACGGACGACTTCTGGGGTCCGTCCAAGAGCTGGTTCTGGACCAACGCTCGCTTCGGCGTCCGCTTCCTCGACGAACGTCTGACCTGGTCGGTGAGCGCCACCAACCTGTTCGACAATCCGACCCGGACGCACGTGTTCGGGGACGAGATCGGCGGCCTCTACACGACCGAGCTGAAGCTCAAGTTCTGAGCTGCGAGCCGGGGAGGCCGACGACGATGGAGCTCCGGATTCGACCCTACCGGGAGACCGACGTCGACGCGCTCTGGGAGGTGTACTTCGGAGCGATCCGCCGGGTCTGTGTCGCCGACTACACGGCGACTCAGGTCGAGGCCTGGGCCCCGGACGATCTCGACCCCGAGATCTGGCGCGGGAAGATGACCGAGATCCAGCCGTTCGTCGCCGAGCTCGGCGAGAAGGCCGTCGGCTACGCGGATCTGCAGCCCGACGGCTACGTCGACCATTTCTTCTGCCACCCCGACCATCAACGCCAGGGGGTCGGGTCGGCCCTGATGTCGACGCTCTTCGCCAGCGCGCACGAGCGCTCGATCGCTCGGCTCCACTCCTACGTCAGCATCACGGCCCGGCCGTTCTTCGAGGCGCGAGGTTTTCGGATCGAGTATCGGAGGAGCCTGCCGCTGCGCGGGGTGGCTCTCGTCAACTACGCGATGGAGTGCCGGCTGCCGAGGTGATGGCCGCGCTCGTGGACGGTGGCCGGCGCGGCTTCGAACGTCTCGTCGCTCGATCGTGACGTCTCGCGGTCGTCGCCGTCGCGCTCCGTCGGTGTCGGGGGCGAGGTGTAGTGTCGGCGGATCCGGCGTGTCCGGCGGCGCAGTCGGGCGCCTCGGGTCCGGGTTCCAGAACGCTTCATCGGGTGTCCTCCTGGGTGGGAGCGCTCGCTCCCGACTCGGTCTCCGTTCGCGTCTCGTGGTGTAGTGTGCCGACCGTCGGTTGAGATCCCGTCAACGGGGGATGAAGAGTCGATGAAGAGGCGCCGGCGGATGCGCTACTCTGAGCGCATGGTCGGAAGCTGGATACGTCGCATCCTCCTCGTGTTGCTGCTCGGCGGGATCGTCGTCGGCGCCGTCTGGTGGCTCGGCCAGGTCGAGCCGATCGAGGTCGAGGTCTTCGCGGTCGAGCGCGGCCGAGTCGAGCAGACGGTCACGAACAGCCGCTCCGGCAGCGTGCGGACGCGGCATCGGGCGATGCTCAGCCCCGAGATCGGCGGCCGGGTGATCGAGCTGGCCGTCCGCGAAGGGGATCGGGTCGAGCGCGACCAGGTGCTGCTCCGGCTGGCCGACGCCGATCTGCGCGCGCGGCTGGTCCTCGCCGAGCGGACGGTGGAGGTCGCGGAGGCCGCCGTGGACGAGTCCTGCCGGGCGGCCCAGCAGGCCGAGCTCGAGCTCACGCGCCAACGTCGACTGTTCGAGCAGCGCGTCGCGTCGGCCGACGTGCTCGATCGGGCCTCCAGCGCCGCATCGGTGGCGGAGGCGGGCTGTCGGGCGGCCGTGGCGCGGTCGAGCGAGGCCGAAGCATCCGTGGCCCTGGCCCGGGTCGAGCTGCGCAAGAGCGCTCTGCGAGCCCCGTTCGACGGCATCGTCGCCGAGGTCGCCACCGAGATCGGCGAGTGGCTCACGCCGTCGCCGCCCGGTGTGCAGCTGCCCGCCGTGATCGAGCTGCTCGACCCCGCGGCGATCTACGTCCAGGCGCCGCTCGACGAGGTCGATCTGGGGCAGGTCCGTGTCGGACAGCCGGCGCGTGTGACCTTCGACGCCTTTCCGGACGAGCACCTGCCCGGCACCGTCGCCCGGGTCGCTCCGTACGTCAGCTCCGACCGGGAGCAGAGCCGGACCTTCGACGTCGAGATCGAGCTCGACGACCACGAGCGCGCTCTGCGCCTGCTCCCCGGGACTTCGGCCGACGTCGAGGTCGTGCTCGCCGTGCGCGAGGACGTCGTCCGCATGCCGAGCTATGCGCTCATCGAAGGGAACCGGGCTCTGGTCCTGAGCGACGGGCGGCTCGTGGCTCGCGCGGTGACCACCGGCCTGAGCAACTGGCGGTTCGTCGAGATCGTCACCGGGCTCCGGGTCGACGAGCGGGTCGTCGTGTCGCTCGACCGGATGGAGGTGGCGGAGGGGGTCGCTGCGGTGGCCTCCGGGGAGCTGCCTCCGTGATCGAGCTGCGCGGTCTCGTCCGGACCTACGACGTCGGCGGACGACCGGTGCACGCGCTCGCCGGTATCGACCTCGAGGTTCCGGCCGGCGATTACCTCAGCGTGATGGGTCCGTCCGGCTCGGGCAAGTCGACACTGCTCAACCTGCTCGGCTGCTTGGACCGCCCCACCAGTGGGAGCTATCGGCTGGACGGGGAGGACGTCTCGGCGCTCGACGAGCGGTCCCTCACCCGGGTTCGACGCCACAAGATCGGCTTCGTCTTCCAGTCCTTTCACCTGGTCCCACGCCTGACCGCGGCGGGCAACGTCGAGCTCCCCATGCAGTTCGCCGGAGTGGCGCGGGGAGAGCGCCGCGAGCGCGCGCTCGCGACTCTGGCCTCGGTCGGTCTGGTAGAGCGCGCCGAGCACCGTCCCGATCAGCTCTCGGGCGGTGAGCGCCAACGGGTCGCGATCGCCCGCGCGGTCGCGATGCAGCCGTCGATCCTGCTCGCCGACGAGCCGACCGGCAACCTCGACAGCCGGTCCGGGGAGGAGGTCATCGCGCTGCTGGAGACGATGAACGAGGCCGGGCTGACGCTCGTCGTGGTCACGCACGATCCGGCGATGGGCGATCGGGCGCGCCGTCAGCTCCGGCTGGTCGACGGGCGGTTGGCGAGCGACGTACGCCGTCGTCCTCCGGCGGTGGCGTCGTGAGCCCGCTGGAGCTGCTCGCGTTCGCGGCGGTGGCGCTGCGCGGCCACCGGCTCCGATCCGCCCTGTCGCTGATGGGCGTGACCATCGGGGTCGCGTCGGTCGTGCTCCTGACCAGCCTGGGCGAGGGAGCGCGCCGCTACGTCGTGGGGGAGTTCCAGTCGCTCGGGACGCACCTGCTGATCGTGATCCCCGGCAAGACCGAGACCAGCGGGGCGACGCCGATCGGCGGTGCCCCGAACGACCTGACTCTGGCCGACGCGGAGGCGGTCCGACGTCGGGTACCGACGGCCCGCTACGTCGCGCCGCTGGCCCTCGGCACCGCCACCGCCCGCCACGGCGAACGGGCGCGCGAGATCACCGTGTTCGGGACCACGCACGAGATGCTGGGCGCCCGCGCGCTGGAGCTGCGGGCGGGGCGCTACCTGTTGCCCGCCGAGGCGGACCGGAGTCGGCGCGTGTGCGTCCTCGGGGCCGGAGTCGCCCGTGAGCTGTTCCCAGGGGGCAACCCTCTCGGGCAGATGCTGCGCGTCGGGGAGTCTCGTTATCGCGTGGTCGGCATCCTGGCGCCGCGAGGCACTTCGGTCGGTGTCGACCTGGACGAGGTGGTCCACGTGCCCGTGGCGGAGGCGATGGCGTTGTTCGATCTCACCAGCCTGTTCCGGATCCTGATCTCGGTGCGCTCGGCCGACGCGGTCGAGGCGACGCGAACGGCCGTGATCCGCGAGCTCGTCGAACGTCACGACGGCGAGGAGGACGTGACGCTGCTCACCCAGGATTCCGTGCTGGATGCCTTCAGCCGTATTCTCGGAGCGCTGACCGCTGCCATCGGCGCGATCGCGGCCGTGTCGCTGGCGGTCGCCGGTATCGGGATCATGAACGTGATGTTGGTGGCGGTGAGCGAGCGAACGCGAGAGATCGGTCTGTTGAAGGCGCTCGGCGCCAGCCGACACCAGGTCGTGGCCGCCTTCCTCGCCGAGGCGGCGCTGCTGTCGTCTGCTGGTGGCCTGTTCGGCCTGGCGATCGGACTCGGCGCCGGCGCGTTGGTCCGTTTTCTCTACCCTGCCTTCCCCGCCTACGCTCCCGGCTGGGCGGTGGCGGCGGCCGTCGCCACCTCGATCGCCGTGGGGTTGACCTTCGGGGCGTTGCCGGCGCGGCGTGCCGCAGCGCTCGATCCGGTCGCGGCGTTGGCGAGCCGTTGACATGGGGGGACGGGAGATTCTCGGCCTCGCCTGGGGAGCACTGCGCGCTCATCGGTTGCGTAGCGCTTTGACCATGCTCGGGATCGTGATCGGTACGGCCTCGGTCATCCTGCTGACCTCGATCGGCGAGGGAGTGCGGCACTACGTGCTCTCCGAGTTCACCCAGTTCGGCTCCAACATCCTCGCCATCAACCCCGGCAAGGTCGAGACGACCGGCCTTCCCGGAGCGCTCGGGGCGACCGTCCACAAGCTGACCATCGACGAGGCGGAAGCGCTGCGCCGGGTACCGGGAGTGCAGTTCGTGGTTCCGGTCTCGATCGGGCAGGCGGAGGTCCGGCACGGACGTCGGGGCCGGAGCGTCGTGATCTACGGGGCCAACTCGGAGCTACCCGCCGTGTGGAAGTTCCGCGTCGGCCAGGGGCGGTTCCTGCCGCAGGGCGACCCCCACGCCCGACCGTCGGTGGTCGTTCTCGGGCCGAAGCTGAAGAGGGAGCTGTTCGGCGATCGCAACGCTCTGGGTGAGGCGGTCCGGATCGCCGGGCAGCGATTTCGGGTGATCGGGGTCATGGCCCCCCGGGGGAGGCTGCTGGGCTACGACATCGACGACTCCGCCTACGTCCCGGTCGCCCGTGCCCTGTCGTTGTTCAACCAGGACGGACTGTTCGAGATCGACGTTCAGTTCTCGCATCCGTCCGCCTCCGGCACGGTGGTGGAGGCGGTGCGGCGGGAGCTCGTCGACCGGCACGAGGGCGAGGAGGACTTCACGATCACCGCTCAGAGTGAGATGTTGGAGATCCTCGACGGCGTGCTCCGGGTGGTCAGTGCCGCGGTCGGCGGGATCGGCGCCATCTCACTCGTCGTGGGGGCGCTCGGCATCCTCACCATCATGTGGATCTCGGTGAACGAGCGCACGGCCGAGATCGGCCTCGCCAAGGCGCTCGGTGCGACCTCCGGTCAGGTGCTCGGCCTCTACCTGGCCGAGTCGATCCTGCTGTCGGGACTGGGCGGCGCGATCGGCGTCGGGCTCGGACTCGGGCTGGCCCGGACGGTCGCCTGGGCCGTCCCCAGCGTGCCGGTCCGGACGTCGCCCGAGTTCGTGATCGCGTCCTTGCTGGTGAGCGTCGGAGTGGGATTGGCGAGCGGCGTCCTGCCGGCGCGGCGAGCTGCAGCCCTCGACCCGATCGCAGCGCTGCGCACCGAGTGAGCCGAAACCGTCGCCGGGGGGCCGGCGAGGTCGCCTCGACCAGGCCCGGCACCGCTGCGGGTCGCCGGGTCCCGAGCTCTGGAGGCGACGGCAGGTCCTCGACCGAGGTCACCCCTCCCCAGAGGCTCCGACCTGCCTGTCCGCCCCTGGACCTCCCGGCGAGCTCACGCCACGGACGCCGCCGCCTCGAGCCTGGACCGTCGCCAGCCGCCGACCGCGCCTACCGGCGAGGCGGGTGCCTGGAGCGGGCGAAACTCGTCACCCAGGAGCACCGCGTCCACCTGCTCGGCGGTGTGGTGGCCCTGGATGGCGGCGCCCGCGACCGTCGAGAACATGTCCGGGTGGAGGGCTTCGCCCGCGAGGAACACGCGGTCGCCGATGGCCGCCTCGTCGCGGAGCGTCTGCCGGGAGGCGAAGCGCCCCGGGAGGGCATGGGACCAGGCTCCGAGCGTCCACTCGTTCTGCCCCCAGCGGGTCACGTCCGACGCGATCAGCTTCTTCCGAACCTGGCTGCCGTAGAGCTCGGCGAGCTTGCCGACGGCGAGCTCCACGGCGACCTCCGGAGCCTCCTTCTCCAGCGCGGCCGCCACCCGCCCATTCATCTGGTCGGCGTACGTGAGCGTGGTGCCGCCGATGTTCGCCAACGAGAAGATCGAGTCGAGGGATTCGGCCTTCGGGAGGACGTAGTGATCGTCCCCCTCGCCGAGGACGTTCTCCGAGAACTGGAGCGCCGTGTGGTTGTAGCGCGTCAACGGTACGTCTTCGAGAGCCTGTTGAACGGTGGCCGGAAGCCCGGGGTCGAAGGAGATCCTGCCGCTCGCGAGCACGGCCGTCGAGGCCGTGACGATGGCGGTCCTCGCCGTGATCGTACCCAGGGTAGTCTCGAGGCGGACGTCCCCACCCCGCCAGTCGATCCGGGTCACCGGGGTCGAGAGCTGCACCGGAACTCGCGCACCGAAGTCGGCGACCACGGCACCGAAGCCCTCGGCACAGAACCAGTCTTCGCCGCCGGCGTAGGAGACGGACTCGAGGGTGGAGAGCCGCTCGTAGTCGAGGCCGACGCTGAGCGTCCTCTCCACGGTCGTGTCCCAGGAGTTGACCTGGGGCACGACCTCGGCGGCGCTCACGTCCCGTCCCTGGGCGCCCGCCTGGGTGATGGCCGCGGCCGCCTGGACGGTCGAGGCGGTCAGCTGGGCGATCTCGAGCGGGTTGGCGCGGCCGTTGCTCCCGAAGATCGTCGTGCCGCCATTCGATGCCGGGTAGACGGTGAAGCCGCGCGAGATCGCGTAGTCCCGCATCACGTTGCGGTCGCCGTTGTGCAGCCAGTGAGCCCCGAGGTCGTACGGGACGCCGAAGATCGACAGGTCGGTGTGGGCGCGACCGCCGATGCGATCCATCGCCTCGACGACGACGATGCTCCGTCCCAGCTCGTGAAGGCGTCGTGCCGCCGCCAGTCCCGCAGCCCCGGCTCCCACGATCGCGACGTCGACGTCCGCCACCGTGCGCCGGGCGAAAACGGCGGGTCCCAGAGCTCCCAGGGCGGTGGCCCCGGCCGTGGCCTTCTTGAGGAAATCTCTACGGTCGACGGCCGAGGCCTTCGGTGAATGCGACCTCGTTCGTTTCATGGCCTCTCCTCGCCTCGCCGGGCGCTGTTTCGTCACGGTGTCGTGGAACTCGCCGTCCATTCTCAAGGTACGACGTCGCGGCGTGGAAGCGCGGCTCTTCGTGTACCAATTCGTACCCGGGCTGGACGCCGGGCTGGTTCCTCCGACGATCGGGCGCCGGTGAGGCACCTCGGCGGAGACTCCGGCCGGACGGGGGCACGCCGGGGCGTGAGGTCCGGGGAGGGTCGCCGACCGGCACGTCGGAGCCTCCGGAGTGGCGAGGCCCCCCGGTGGTGGCGCCGGCCCGCACGGTCGGGACGGAGCCGGGCGGCGAGGGCGGGCCACGGCCAAAGACACTAAGGCAAAAATGGACTAAGTCATTTTGGTTTGCACCTAGAAAAATCTAGATCACCTTTCTCGGTCGGCAATTCTTTGTCTAAGTTTGTACCATAAACATACTGTGCGAGTAATAATATCTCTGAATATATCACTAAATATGGTGATGACACCATGCAAAACCATCGGGCAAATGGCGTAATCCATGTCAGACAGGCCCATAGTAATAAGACGAATGTCATCCACGAATGGTAGGTAATACTCCAAGCCTACAATAAATATGTACAATAAATTAACGGAGTAAGAAAATTGAAAAAATGTAAATATTATCGTAAATACAGCACCAAATAGCTAAGAGCTAAAACACCAATAAGAAACCATTACTTGAAGAACGTTTTTTCCTGATCGTAGAACGTCTTCAGAACTATCTAATAGGACTTACGGTTAGCGTTATTGTCCGACCAATGAAGAGCTAAACAGGTTATATAATACGACAAAAAGTAGTTCTAATCACTGTTTATTACTGCGCTTTACCTGTAACTACTGGATGAGGCAGCATGTTGTATAAATGTTTAGTATGGCAGTCTTATAACAGTCAGACAGTATGTGTCGTTTGAGGAGTTTAAAGGAAGCAAGGTTTAAAGCAACGACGATTCAAATTCTGACCATACAGCCGAATCTTCACTGGTCGAATTATTAGATTACTATTAATCATTATAATACACTCTAAATTTTATTACTGCTACAGAAGATAACTCGCACCACTTTATCACCAGCGCCCGACCTTAATACAATAGAAATTGGTACATAACCCACCAGTCATCTACAAGAAAATTCAGTTAGTTAGTTACTTTAGCTTAGTAAGTTAATTATGGTAGCCACTTAGTTATTTCACTCATGAGTTCATTACCTTACCTTAACTGGGGAACTTCTTTGCGATACGAAATTCCTGCGGAATTGATTTCCCCATTTCGTTATTTATGTTGAGATATATAGAATTCATTTTTGGGGGGCTTGATGAGTTGGGGGACAGGAAAAAAGTATATTGAAATTTAAAGAATTAATTTTGACAATTACAGAATTTGTGATATTTGTTTACTTTTGCAAAATATAACTTCGCAATTAAGGGGTGAAATCAAGAAAATTATTTAGGCCAGATTTTTTTCCTCGGAAATGTCTTGCCGCGAAGGTTCCTTACCTTATGTGAGTTATTATAAGAAGTTCGTTATGGCTAAACTAAGCCACTCAAAGGATGAAATACCAAATACGGTATCGTCAGACGACTGGTTTTTAAACTGATCTTACCCTTTTACCTTTGACCATAAGCTTGATCAGCATG
>JAAAKM020006971.1:11458939-11489517 GCA_010016025.2 Alatinidae sp. Z8VKAUB7J3 | reverse complement strand
GGCATACCACTGGCAAAGAGTCCACTGTGTAAAAGTTTCTCATATAAGCATTACTGATACAACCTATCCTAAATTTTGAGATGAATACATTAAAAAACATTAAAACGGCAGTGCAGTGAGATTCTTTAGAGACAAACACCAAGGACTTGCATTTACGCTAACCTAATAACCAAAAATCTGACCACCTTTCTGAAAGCAATGCAAAATTGTTTAATAAACAAAATGTAAAAATATTTCACGCATTACCTTGCATAGAACCCTTTTGAGTCAACTAATTCTTGAAAAAATTCCATTTGATATAAGTACAACAATACTAAGTGTAGTCCACAGTAACATGTCAATAGTGACTTTATTATAAGATGAGTAGTAGTTTTTTGTATCTTTACAGATCTGTGAAATGCCCAACAAGATCCAAGAATAAGAAATGTTAGAAAGTAAACTCCTGATAATACATTTGGTTGAGTTATTCCACCAATAAGTAACATTAGAGCAGAAAGAACAGGAATCACATCTTCCATTGGTGATGGATCTGCAGGAACCAAAATTCTTTGATCTTGTGGGACTAACTGTGGTGCCACTGGCCGTAATTTTCTGCATGCCAAAACACAGACCAGAGATGCAACAAAAACTATGATGTCTGGTGCAATCAGTCTTAATATGTCTACAAAGTTGCAGCCATCAAATCTAAGAGGAAATCAAAATACATAGAGTAAAAGATTTTAGCTTTATTTTTCAAATATTTAATAAAAAGAACAGTCTGCCATATTTAATGGTAAGACTCGCCAAGAAAAGTAAAGTGAGTACCACAGTTTTAAGTTTTCTATTTGCTTTTAAAATTCATCCTGTTTGCAAATTTCCTTGCAAATCTCTTACATATGGACCAAATTGCAAAACATCTTGTGGCTACTGTGGTCAAATGGTCTATTACTGTATATAAATGGAAACAATTGATGTGGACAATGTCATAGCCTTGCCATGTAGTCTCAACCTGAAGCAGTATACTACTATGAGAAAATTGCTTCCTGTCAGCACCAAGCTGCATTGCAGGTTCATATGTTGAGGCCCAACTATTCATATGCAATACATCACAACCATTGTCCTCTTTACTTTTTTTGCTATTAAACATTATCTTATAACTGAGTTATCATATAAGTTGAATAATACTTAACTTGAGCTCTCTAAAAGAAATAAAGATGATAAAATACGTCAAATCTTTTATTGATAAACAAGTGATGCCATTTTTCTTAGTTGCTTACACTTGAATCCAAACAACATATCAATAGAAATAACATTAATTATGGCATCATGTTAAGATTATTCTAATCAGATCTATGGAACAAAACTTATTAAGTGCATAACTCTTTGTGTCCATCTTCATGAACTGCTTCTGCATTTATTCTTCAGATAAACAGTGGCCATGTGGTTAGAATATATGTCTCACAATCCAAGGGTTATAAGATTTAGAGGTTTCAGGCCTGGTCACGCTGTAATATCAGTGGGCAAAATGTTAACTCTGTTAATCTTCTCCACAGCAACGCGTAAAATTGGGGCATGGCTATGATGGGTAAAAAACCACATACGCAAAGTGTGTGGCTGCTTTGTAAAATATTAACAGCAGGTTTGAGCTGTGGTGTAAATGTTAGTTGTGAAGTGCTTTTGAATGTGCCTAGCACAAAAGGGTGCTAAATGGATGCATTGTACTTCACCATTTACTTTCACTTTACTTTTACATAACTGTATTCTGTTCTGGATGGTTTGAAAGATCTTTTACATTGCATCACCTGCCATTTCAAGCATTTTCTTACTGGTATTTAAATGTTTATGCCTTGCCACTGATATGGCAGAAATCAAGCCACTTCTAAGTTGACATTTAAAGTTGCTAAGACAATTAATTTGTACTTGATCATTTCACCTTACCTATTATATCCAAACTGTCTCGCTAATACCCCTCGAAGTGAACCTAACATATAAGGAATGCATATTATTACAGAAAATGAAGATATATACCAATCTGATTAAGACGCACAGACAAGTACAGACAACATGGGAAGGATGTCACACAATCATCAACGAAAGTAGTGTTTCAGGGAAATTAAAATTTGGCCTCATTTTAATCTCCAGTTATTCTAAAGCATTCAGACAGGTTGGTAATCCTTTATCTTACTTAGCCCTTTACGACATCCACACAGATATTAACACATACCCACCCACATGACTTGTAAAATCAGATTCAGCGGCAGAGGAAGAGAGGTGCAAAAAAGGTATGGTAACTATTTCATTGAGTGTAGTATAAAGATCATTTAAAGCAGACAAACCAAATGTAAATCTGGGGCCTTAGGACCTCATCTCACCATGATAGACATGAAACAGTCACAGATATTATCTGCATCATCAAGTCCCTATGCTCATCAGATTTCATAACTTATTGCACATAAAGAGCAAAAACCAATTTTTCTTCAAATCATGTTTTTGCCCTGGGAGAGGTGTTGTAAATGATGATAACACCTTAATTGTCTTGAAGAAAGATAAAACTTGATGAAAATTTAAAACAACATGAGTAACTTAAAGTTGTAAATATATATTACTATTTCCAATATTTGGTTCTGCAGATATTGCCAAATTTTAAATCTACAATACTGGGGGAAATCAACATCAAATTAAGAAATAGAGAGCTGTCAATAAGTGAAAGTTAGTATCATAGGAGTTCAACAGTGAGGCGCTGAAAAAAGTTGTTGGTTAGTTTCTAAATATTAAGAAATAGTGAAAACTTTCCTCTAAATTGTCATATACAATTGTTTGGATATCAGTGATAAATGAGCCATGCAGAAAATGTAATCCTATTACACTCACCTATTGTTAGCTCAGTTCATGCACTATCAGTCTGAAATTCCTTTTAATGGTATACAGTCATGGCAAATCTGTACACAAATTTTGAACTTTGTTCTTGAAAGTGCTTATTCCATCTTCATGTCAGGTTAATGTTTTGCCTTATTTTTTCATCTCTCGGGGGGTTTTGAACAAAAGATGTGATGTCAATGTTGCTCCAATTGGGTGTCATCTAACATTTTATGGATGTAATGCCATGTATTTATGTCAAATGATCCATCAATTTCACAATCACCTCTAATTTCATCTGGGTGTTTCTCCTTTGACTGGAAAAAACTCTCCAACCTCCTATCTCTAGTATTCATTCATTTTGCTCACATTTTATCACACACTTTTCCATTTCCAACTTTACCTTTTTAATTTGGCCTCTACAGAATTGATCTTCTTTTCAAACAAAGCCTTCAATTGTCTAAACTAAGGCCCAACTTCAGCTTAGTGACTTCTTCATATTTCACTGCATTTTTCCACATTTTCTTCCCTTAACACTTAATCTTCCTTCTTCAGGACAACTAGTGCTTTTCTACTGTTTTACAATATTTGCATCATTTTAGTGTTACTTCATTAACTTGATTAATCATACTTTTAACATAATTTGAAAATGATATGAGAAACATCAAAGCTCAGCAGTAAATATTTGTCGGACTTTTATTGCATACTGCATAATGTTGACTTTGTTGTCATTTGACAGGGTGTTGATACTAATTATAAGATAATATTTAACAGCTTAACACTTGTCTCTCAATAATAAAATCGTGGTACTTAAATGAAACCTTTAAGTCTAACGTTGTTATATGCTGCAATATTTTTTATAAGCATAATTGTATGAAATACATAATTAACATTCTACGACACAATAAGAACAACAGATTTTATCAATGCATAATTACTTATTACTTACACGAGTCTATAATGTGGCCATACGGTGGTTGTGCAACCAGGGCAATTTGGAAAGTAATGTGACTAACAATGATAAGCACTGACATCGCTAAAATTGCTTGTTGTACTCTATGGCCCTTGACTAGAAAAGACAACAATGAATATGATGATAAGAAAAGTGAACAATACACAAAGGCAAAATATTAGCATATTTACTATATATATGTTTATAAATATATATAATTCACATTACAACAGTAGCTTGCAATTTAACAGTACTGACCGGAATGGAACCCACAACCTCATCGTTACTAAACTTATTACAAATTGCAAGCTATTGTGGTAATGCTCCACTCTTTGAGAATTATATTTAATTGCAATGTGTCTGCTGAGACTATGTATCGTACTTACAACATCCTCTACAAATATGTTCTCTAGGCAAAATGAGATGTGCCACAACATTCACACTAATACTGCGAACCTGGACATGTCACGTGGGATACGGAAAGACATTTTTTATGCTTAAGGTAAGAAGTTAATACCTGCAGAAACTCAGAAGTTTCTTTGGGAACAAATATCTAAGAGGCCTCACTCTGGATTGGATTCATGGCAATATGATGATATTTTATCCAACACCATGTCCAGAGATATTTCTAACCGTCAAAGTAAGTCCAAATTCTTGTTCGCAAGAGAAATTAGCAATTTTTGTCGACGGCATAAATGTACGCTCTCTTAATGCAGTATCGCATAAAGAAAAAGTGGAGTGGTTAAAAGACAATGACAGTCTCTCATTTAAAGATACCTCATGAGCACTGTACCGATGTTGAAACTACCCTAAATAAACAGTAAAAACCACTAAACGCCCTTACTAATAAATAAAACTTAGTTCGAGTATCCACGGGGCGACACCCCTTATATTGGGCTACCAGACGGCGAAATCAAAGATGAGGCAGAATTAAAACAGCCCAGTAGGACTGCCCCTCTCGAGACATTCTTGTAACGAAAAGTCCACTTAAACCAGTCTACATTGAACTCCCGAATGACCGGCTAACACAGAGGATACTTCTATAATCCTTGGAGTACGTTGCACTGATGCTCATATAAACGACTCGAGGAGAGGGCAGGGCACAAACTGAATTGCGGGATACGAAAATGGTAAGCGATGATCATTTTTACGGTTTATCTGAAATCAACGGATGCATAGCGAATCCACGCCAGTTTAAATAAGACTTACTACAAGCAATTAAAAAAAATTCCTCCTACCATGCAACTTAGATGAAGATAGGAAAAACGATATAGGGTGACGATCGATGCTAACGTTGACAGCTAATGAAAAAGCTGACCCTAACCCCACGCCACCCTATGGCTATCACTACAAATTTTCCTTGCGGCGTAAGAGAGGACCTGTGCATTCTGATTTGTAACGTGACTGTACTAACCATGCAACATTCGAGTGCCCTAACAGCGCTCCTCAACATTGACGACTTTTAAAAATTTGCATTTGTAGTATCTTAAAGGTAATACTGGATAACGCTTGCTTAACATCAGCTGGTATAGAGTAACCTATTTAGGGCTTATACTTAAAAACTTGGTAACCGCTATGCTCAATTCACCACCCTTCCAAGAAAATAACGTGTGACAGCGTTGGCCTGTACTGCGTGTAGGTTAACAGACACTACAGGTTAACTACCTGAAGCGTATATTAGCATACGCTGCATCCTAGCTTATCAGTGTTGGACAGATGAATACAATTCCGGGAGCCGCGGAAGAAATGTGTTCGCTTCAAATATTACAAGCAACCAAGTTAAAGACCATAGACACCCACGGACCAATAGGCAGATTAAACAAATGCCTATGGAGTCTGGGTCTTCCGGTCTTGAATAAGATGGCGGCTGCTCTTACAGCTGTCCTTCTGAATCGCTATTACTTCACCGCAATAGTTAATCTATATGTCTGATATCAAAAGTGGGCAGCAGAGTAACGTTATATTACGTTCGAGCCGGAGAACCGTGGCCTTTACAACAGGCGCATAGTAGGAGCTTTATATTAAATAACTAATTTACTGATTCTGGCTATTAATGAAACTATTTCTACGTGTAATGGAGGGTTATAGTGATACAAATTATGATGTAACATCTGATGACCCAGACAGAAGGCAAACTACCTCTACATCTTATACTTTCAAACGGATTGCAAGGTCTAGAAACTATTTACCCTTTAGAGAATACTACAAAGAGAATAACATACCGTTTTGAATACCAAGTCACAGCCCATAATTACTTATATAATCAACTGCTATCAACAAAGGCCATATCTTATTTACAAAGGTACCCTTAGTACATTTGTACGATATGCAACCAGCCGTCGCAGAAATAACAAAAAAAGGGCGAAAACAAAAAAAACCAAACAGAAGTGAGTAATTATCTACACGAACATTTTAAATCTACTTCTTGGGGAAAAAGGAAACAATACGATAGTATTAAGTGAAAGTCGAGCTTCAACAACGCGATGCCAGCCTCTAAGTGAAAATGTACATTCCTTCACCGGGCCGGTTTTACCACAATACCAACATAGCTCTTCCACAAGGCTAATTGAAAGATCTTGCAGCCCGAATCTGTCTCGTGCTTTTTCCATCGCTTATATTGACAAGAAGCGGGAAGTGTCTAAATATCTGGTAACTAAGATGCTGGCCCACCGGTTTCCTCAGTATGACCGACACCAGCCTCGTCTCCAAGGTGCTTCATCATACTCAGCTCAAACGTTTGGTTCTGAAAAATAGAAACAACAAAAATTATGACGAGTTGTAAGCATGTTTTGTTCAACGGTCAAGGGAGAAAGGACTATCTTCCTCTCCTGTTGAAAAAACTGTTACGAAAGAGTATGACGTTGTAACGAAAAATTAGTCACAAAACCTCTCACCTCCAATTTCATACGCTCCGGAATGAGATCTTCCAATAACTGTTCTATCAGAGGGAGCCTAAAAAAGACATTTTTTAAAGAGTGATATAATTTGAAGCATGCCAAGAACAATTGCTACTGTAGGATCACATTTTGTGTACGGTACAAAAGATCAACATCGTATGAAACAGTGGCAACATTACTGCACTGCAAAGCTGTAATCAGTAGTGCTCGAAAAGGGTTATGATCCAGCGGTGTGGGGGTGGTGGCGCTAACATCATGTCTGTACACAATTTCTTTCTTAATAGAACCCTCTTTACAAACCAATCGGGCTAAAAACCGAAATTTTAGATCGCCTGTAGGTATACGTACTTAGAAAAAGAGTTGTTTGTTGTCTAATTACTCTTTCCTCGTAAACCATCAACATGAAATGATTTCAATGTGCCTCCGCGACGACAGTTTCATCACATGTACACCTTAAAACATGTTACACCTTAAAACACATATAACGGTTTAAGATGCTTTGAAGTTTGAAGAAATCAACTTGATCCGTACAGACACGCTCAGAAAATAAAAAAAAATTGCAGAAAAGCTATATCAAAATTTCTGAAGGCCTTGAAGACTTTGACAGTTTGCTCTTTCATTTATAAGTAATTCAACGGAGCACAAATTGGCATAATTCGCAGTTCCTACATTTTTACAAACCAAACAGCATGCCCTATAAACAGTTCAGAAATAATAGCCTCGTTGACATTACTCCATTGTCCCTTACATGGTTATGGATCGTAGTCTACACGAGGATACTGGCCAGTTTTCAAAACCACGCGTATCATTTTATTTCAGATTTGAATCAGGAGTTGGAAGAGAACAAAGCCTTGGGGCCATTGTCTCATACTGGAAAGGTGAATATCAGTGTTTCACAAAAGGGGCCTTTAGAGAGTATGTGAGCATTTAAAGAGGATTAAAGTGAGACAAGAGTTCCTGGGGGATCCAAGTTACACCCGGGGGTGTCCAATTGCATATTCCATTATTAATTTTAAAAAGCCTATTTCAACAGTTATGAATATGACACATTTGCGCAATAATTTGCCAAAGACTGGGTTTGTAGGAGTATCAAGATTCCCATGTCATTAGGTTTCAATTGACATATGTGCGGCGCTGCGACTGAAACGATGGACAAATGCCGAACGCATTATCAGATTCCTTTCTTACGTGCGAGTATCAATAGCAGTTACACTAAGAAGACTGTTACAGGTTTTTACAAAATAAATTCTTTCCCGGATGTTAATTATGACACTTTATATGAAAAGTGTAAGTACTGCGTCTATCACTAGGATTAAAAACCGGGAGCACTAGTACGTTTTACAATATGAACATGAATTCCGCTTCATTGTACTGTCTCACATGACGGAAAAATTACAATAGGGATGCAGTTACGTTATTGGGTTTTAAAAGCAACTTTCAACCGGGCCTTCTGATATGTGAAAAAGGCCTGAATAATAAACAAGATAAAAATATAATAGAACAGATCCTTGCTTCAGTATTCATTCCTGCATAGCGGATGAAACATATAAAATGTTATATCGAAAATACAGCCTAGCATAATATCAATGCACGGAATATCGATAACTCCATATTAACTGCTAACCATAATTATCTTGTTAAAAATAGGTGTGGGCAACGATTCCCATCAGGCGGCGTTCAATTACTTTCGTAAAAAGAGCATACGGAGGCATATGTAAGTGGAACAGTCTTATGGTTTTGATCACAGTTAACGCTATGATGTACAACTTTAATCTCAAATTGGGTAATAAAAACTATTCCAATTCGCCTGTGCACCTAGAAGACTGTCGCTTTTTGGAATTGTCATGACACCAGAGGGTTGAACCCCAGGTCATAAACAATGAGTCTGATTACGTTACCCACTTGCCCCTATACGGTCTTCACCAATCTTGTTGCTCACTTCTTATGCAGAAATTATCCTGACATCTATGTCATTTTACAGTTAGGGCATCCCGAAGTAGCAAAGTAATGCAGCTTTCTACTTCACAAACCATGAATAATAACAAGAGAATCCAGTCCAGGTGTTAAGAGCGCACAGAAACTGCAATGAACTTGTCACATCCTAGTCAACATGTTCAATGCAGCTTGTGGCTGACTTGAGTGACGTCACACCGAACGGGATAATCTCTCAAGCTTTAGGTTTTCCTTCATTAGATTCTGACTGCATATAGAGAGTGCTTATTAGCGTTCGTCTTAACTTTTGCTATGCCTCTCTGCATGTACTTTCCCCGACCGAGTAATCGCTAGACAATGAGCTCTAAACTATAGTTATAGCAACCACAAACCTGCTAAAGCAAATTTCTGGTAACATTTAATAAAAGTCGGCGACTTAATAAGGATAACTCCTAAGCGTTATTATAAATGGCAAAAAACCCCATAAGTTCCTTCCACAAACTTAAAATCCATTTAATGAACATTTGGCTACCAATAGTGAGAATACTACGCACGGTAGCCAAGAGTATCACTTTTTTGTCCACTTCATGACATTTTCTTCCGTAGCGCATAATACGAAGTACCTGGAAATCATACTCCCGTGGTGTAAAACAAAAGTTTCTCTTAAAAATACGAGCAAGCCTTAAGAAGGAAGAGTAGTCTCCGACAATGAACACCACTTTATCAAATCAGGTTCAAGCACTTCACTTTTTAGTTCATATACTTATTTGTCACAATCAAAACGTACATTTATGAATTTTATCAAGAAACAGGAACACTAATTGATCAAAAAAAATCATCTGACGCAAAACGTCTGTGGGGCAAATTTAGAGGTAGAAATGACCATGTAGACTATCGAACACGCTTACTGGGCATCATATTTTACAATTCTTGCACATTATTACAGAGTAAGATTTGTATATGGAAAATGCCGCTCAAAAAGCGCCAGTTGCTCAGATACAATTTCATATTATGGTGGTTAGGTGTATGGCTACGACTTCCCACTAGCATGAAGGCACGCTGAGATCGTACATGCTGAGAATTTATTTACAAGCATTTACAAATAAGATTTAAGGTCAGAAAATACAACTCAAGATTCTGTTACTGTATTAAACTTTAGACGGCAAATTACTCGGCTACGGCATAGCCTGAAAAATATTTTTGTAGCTTTTATGTATATTTTAAAACGTTTGTGGCTCTAAAGAACCATAAAACTTAAGACATGACCTTCTCCCGTGAATGACCTTAACCAAGTCGATAAGCTCAGCACCGTACTTCTTTGGTTATAAGCCACTGTAAGACCTATTTTTGAGTTTGGTGATGCTTGTAATGGAGGATGGCTTAAATAACAAATTTGATGCGGCTTATAATCGGTGCAACATATAATTGGTGGTGTCGTAAATACAAGACCGGCTTATAACCAAAGAAATACGGTATCTCAATGTATGTCTCTGTGTAGCACAACGCATTGTCATCAAATTTGCTTCTCGATGTAAGGAAGCAGTATAATTGTTCGTCTGTCTTCTCTTAAGTCGATGAGCAGTTAGATATCAGTCAGTACGTCTTCGTCACGTCACCTTGAAACAAAATTGAAAGAAACGCGTTAGATATTTTAAAGTTCTTGATTTAAGTCGCGCAATAATACAGGATTTCTTTCAGTACAGTCGTCGCTTTCGCTACGTATTCCTTTTATGTTTGTCAAAAATGAAAAAACGCCTTTTAATATGGCAATATGGTAAAATGTTCGTTAGCACTCTCTCACATATTTCTCATAATCAAACCTAATATATACAAGAAAGAAGCATATCCTGTCTAACGTTTTTTCACAAAAACTTCCTGTATATAACTAACGCTTCCCGAAACGTGTAGGGCATCTGCAGCAACGAGCAAAGCTAGATCTTCACACAATCTACAGAAAACTTGAAGGTGCCGAGTCATTTCGGGATAGCTATTTGACCAACGTTTTGTTATCTCGAACGCCGCTCTGTAAAGCAAACTGTTGAATGTACCCTGTCTACAACACGTCAGAATTACATTTCAGCTCCTGCTACGTACCAGTCTTCCATAAACAAATGTGCGCGAGCTCTAGTGGCACGCACATACACAAATTAATGGATAAGATATAATAAATCAATTTAAGTGAACGTACTTAGCTTGCAATCCACCGCCAGGTGGTAGTCCACCAATGTCCTGGTGTTGCAGTGCATCAAAAACAATTTCAATATCTAGTGGCGTGTCCTCGTGCTTTTTCACAACCTCTGCAACGAAATGACACAGAAGATAGAAATAGTAAAGTCACTGAAAGTGCACTTCGGTCAACTCAAGTATTCTAGCTTGTAAGTGGCCGCGACAGGACAGATGAAAGCAATCTTTGAAAGGCTTAATCGAGGGGTGACCCGGTGGTCATCTGCGATAGGTTTAATTCATGCACAGATAAACTTCCATTTGGGATGCGACATGACAATTGTACACCTTTATGAAACGAGTATGTTCAACAATATAATTTCTACTGCGGCGATAAAACCTTCACGTGGTTAGTCACGGGCGACCACATTTCAAAAGGGCGACCAACTAATATCCCGCACTGGTTGGCAGACACTCCGTCCGGCTGCCGACTGCTTTTCATTTAGGCTCCTCGCGTTAAAGCTAAACCCATTGCTCTGGTCCATCACAATATTCACGCAAACTAGTTAAATAGTTTTCGCATCAGAGGCAAGAAGCTACATGCACGCCTTCTCTATCTCGCCCACGAACAATCTTTTTGTTTCTATGCTGCAGGGCAGTGCCCGATTCCTCCCGGTCAGAGTCGCACGGTGCCCATACTTTCGTCTTCTAAATGTCCGGAATAACGGCTTGCGATACCTTAAATAATAAAAATTTGACTCTCAAACGCAAAACGTCTGAAAAGAGTAATTTGGTTGAAAAGCGATTGGCACTTTGTCTTGAATCCCAAATATCCAATGAATTTGCCTGGCGCGATCTCTGGATGATTTTTTTCTGGCTTTCGGCTCGATGTCCCACACAACAGCTGCTCAACCAATAGCCAATACACCTCTTAAGAGTGGTTTGTCTGTTACTGTTTATTACAGATCGTTGCCTTCACACTTTTATCAACAACGTATCATCACTGTGCGTGTATAAAAACTGTTCTTATAAAACTGTTCTTAACTTTCAGTTTTAACAATCAAAATGGGGTCTGGGTACTAACCAAATTGCTGCTTTATAAATTCTCTAACATTTAGAAAGTCAGCCTAGGAGTGTATTTTTAAACTGTAAAACTAAAAAATCGTGATAACTGATATCCTTGATACTGTACCATTTGAGCAGTATGGACACAGATCTATACAAACCACTGATGCTAGAAAGACTCGACAGGAAGGGTTTTGCTTTTACTTTGCTCACTACAGCTACTATACGTATAATTATGTTGGACTTATACAGCTTGTGTTTATGACAACAGTTACTCTATATCCATTACAAAATATATACACTATATTAAACAATCAAAGAGAATATTCCTATTGCGTCAGAAAAGATTGATTAACGTACTGATTACAATAAACAATTATTAAATTTTCGTCAATAAAGAGGTTTATTAAAGAGTTTGTTAAGTTATATTATCTTCAACAATTTGCTACCACTAATTCATTCAAAGAATGCTCCCCGAAATTTCCATTGGCTAATCTTATCACAATTCATATTCCAAAACAAAGGGGCATTGTATTAAGGGGGAAGGCGTTTATACGAGAGGGTAGTAAATGGACGGGGCGTTGGTTTACTATTCTGCCAAAGCAGTACAGGCGTTTGAAAGAAGAGGGCATTTAGTCCAAGAAGTGGTTACACCAAGTGTAGGTCCAGAAAAAAGCAACTTGTCGACAATAACAGCTCGAAGTTGACAATAAATGTGTGCCTTTAATAGTTAATAAGGTACGTCATAATAATTCAACAACAAAAGCGAACGCGCTACATTAGTTTGCATTAACCATAAGTACACAAAAATTAATATAAAGCCTTCCACGTCAGAGTTAAATTCCATAACTATGATACCAAAACAAATGAAATTCTTGCCACAATTCTAAGTGTACATTTACTATAACAATCAGAGCACAATAAATACAGCGCGTTTACAACAATGACTGTAGACGCCAACAATAGTGATAGTCAACAAAAACTGATTAAATTCGACAACTGGAACAAAATGCAGAGTTCAACCACCGCTATCTCGACCCTAGGCTGTGTGGCCATGATTCCTTCGCTCGGGTCCCACAAGCAGAATACCTTTTTATTACTTGCATTACGACCGCCCGCTTGGTGGACATGAATCCTCTTGAACCATATACTACAACAATATCAAATTACAGATCTCAAAAACCCCACAGAACTATCTCATCTTATCTGGCACTAGATCTTTTTTATAACTGAATGTTTTGTGATCCCTTTGATACACTCTTTTATCATGACCGCAGACGAAAGTAAAAGTCATCACTTTAGACAAACAAAACAATCTTGTGCGAAAAAAATCATTTCAGTTTAAAAATGCCCGTCAAGACTTCGCGTTTTATGTTTTATTTTTCTCTCGCTTACGTCGAATCTTACCAATACCCCCCCCGAAAAAAAATGTTTATAAACTTAAAGGGGGTTCAGTAATATCAACTTCCTATACAAAAGGCCCTTTAAGACCAAATACAATTCGTTCCCCCGCTAGCACGGCATCTGTTTGGTCCTGTACGATGCTGAGCTTGATTGTATACCTGTCTGTTGACAATACTCATTATGCAGTGCCCTGTTTTGCATGATCTGATAAAATGCAAGTACGTTTACAATGATCATTACAGAATATTTTACTACTCGTCGCGTACACTTGAATGCTCCTTGGATAAGATCACCTGCTTCCAAACTAGCTGTTATGGATAAGATAGAGCTAAGCTATGACTCAACCCTGTTCACCTGTGTCCTAACAACGAAAGAGAGATGTAAGCTCGCGAAATCCCAGTCAGCACATTAAATAAGTCTGCAAAATCCCACCACGTGGCTGCGAAAAGGAAACGCTTGGGAGTGCCGTGAATGAAAACATAAAGTTTAATACAATCTAAGGACTTCAGATATTTGGTTCGTATGACCACATTTCTGATATAACAAAAAACAAAGAACGCATTAGTATTAAGAATGGGTAACATCTCTGTGAAGGTATTACATAACATGACAATACAACGTTTCACCCTTACCTTCCACTTTTTGCTTAATGACAGTGTCGACTTGGTCCTCCTTATATGACTACAAGCTAACCTCTTCGTCATGGTATAGAATCTTCAACTTCTTCTGGTATTCGGTGAGTTCGTTCCACTTATAATATTTACTATTCCAATTTGTATCTACCGGTATGTCGTAGTCTAACGCCGATATACAGGATGATACTTAATGTCAATTGCCGGGATTGACATAATAACCTATAAGATCATGTAAGGGCCTCCAAGGTGCCTGTTGACCCCAGAGAGCAGAACAGTGGATTAGAGGATGGAGACCATGTGTATTTTTCTGATGTTGCATGGTAGGTCATTATTGGACCTTCTGTTTATTATTGTGATGTTTATCTCCAACGTGAATAGTTCTTGGTGTATTTCATATTGTTTTTCCATAGGTTGATATGATTTTATTAGGGGGTGATCTATTCCATGACAACAAACCATCACGGAAAGTTTTGCACCAAACTTTTGCACTTTTTCGAAGATACTGCTTTGGGGATCGTCCATGTCAACTGGAATTTCTGAGTGATCAATCAGTTAACTTCTCCCACTGCAAGTGAGTAGCACTACCTATGTCTTCCTATGTAGATACGTTTGATAGATGTGTGTGTTTGATGATTTTTAGGATTAGCAAAATTGTTGAAAACATTTCAGTGAGTATTCCTGTTTGCCACGGCTATAAAGCCACCAGGTCTACAGAGAAATAGAAATATGTCACCAGGGATCGAATCTGGAACCCATGCTTTGCAGCATGTGCTCTACCAACTTGCCAGATTAGCTTCCAATCATCCACCAGCGGACATCCAAATCCAGCTGAGTGCAATTGGAGACCAGACTCTCTGTGCCATGTGACTTGACCAATGAAGAACTGCCATCTGGCTTGTCATACTGTCCAAAGCCCATTGAAGTAGAAAGTATCATTATGAAGAGGGGATTTGAAGTGTTAGTTTTAAAAAGAATGCCAAAGAAATAAATAAAATATGTCACCACTGGGGATTGAACCTGTGATCCATGTTTTTGTGGCATGTGCTTTACCAACTGAGTTAGGTGGGCTCGGATGTTGACATCCTCTGTTTCAGGTCCATATCATATCTTTCATGTAGCCAACTGCTGATATCCTAGCAGATTGACAATGTGGATGGTAAACTAAATGCTCTACTGATGATTACCTGGCCCATGAACACTAATGTTAACAATGATGGTGATGATGATGATGATGATGTGGTTTTACACCTTGCACTCTCCTTTGCAGGGCCTAGGGTGCTGCCTACATAAATGGGACTTTTTTTGGAGCTTAAAGCACTTTAAGACCAGATGCCCTACCTGTCATCACAAATAGCCCTTTGGGGAAATGAACCCATACCCTGTAGCATAGAAGGCAAGTGAACTATCCATTGGACCAATGCTCTTTGTATAATTTTGTTCTGTATCATCCAAATCTTACCAGTTTGTATTTTTTTACAATGATAATTGACCTTGGAATTCTTTTTATTAATTGTTCTCAACTTGCTTCCTCTGCAGATTTCCCATAGTGAATTATGAGGATGCAAATATCAATGTATCTTATCCAGTATTTTCTGTCCATGGAAACCATGATGATCCTACTGGTGTAAGCTAATTTTTCATTTTTATTATTTAACTGACATGGACAAAACTTAAGTAGAAAATATTAATTAGTTATGAATGAGAATGTGACTTGTTAATTTGGAATGTTGATTTCACCCTCAACTTGGTGACGGTGGAAGTTTCCATAATAGGCCAGGTCTGTTTTCTGTGGTCATAATCATCAACATACTGCTGTGATTACATAAAAAGGGAACAGATGAATTCAATGTGCAGTGTTTATACACATTTGCTTTTTATTCAGTTTTATTATATACATCACATTCAATTGCATTAAACTGTATGCAATTAAATAATTATGCATGCCAATATGCTGTACTGCACACAGGAATCACCCCAGCCAATGTTTTGTTGAACCAGTTTGAAGGGTAAATGTAGGGTGATTCCTTCATGCTCCATTAAAGTTGAAGGTTCAAATCTCAAGCAAGTAACAGAATTCCCTTGCCGTGACAGCACTTTAAGTTCAAGCTAGAAAGAACTCATCAGAAGAACAACACAAGAGAAAACTAAGTTCCTGTCTCTGAGATCAGTAGGCCTATTGATGAACATAAAGCTAAAGCGGCCCACAGACGCTCACTGAAAATTGACAATCATGAGGACAGACTTTTATTGATGAAATTTTGGGTCCCCCACAAATGATTCAATTTTATTGGCAATACTGCCTCATTTCACTAGTGCCTTCATCGTGTATGGAACAGCTATCCTCGGAACGTCAAAGGAAAGACTAACATATCGATCACGTGCTGCAAACCACAGACATGCTTTCATAAATCCCAATTGTTATCAAGGGACCCTCAATAAATATCTATGGGTTTTGATTTCATCAAGATACTGTGCAATGCTTCAATCATCACCCAAAGATGATCAATTTACGCCTTCATCAGTGTTTCTGTCAAGATTATTGCACGTCTGTGGGCCACTTAACAATTGTAATCAAGATACATCTGTCAGGAACTTATGTGTAGTCCGTAGTGAAGTATGGGTGCAAAACTTGTACTGTTGGAAAGAACTGGAAAGGAGAATTAACAGCTTTGAAATGTGTTATTATTAACGAATGAAAAGAATTAGTTGGACTGTAAGGGTATAAAATAAAGAGGTTTAAAAGCAGAGGACTTAAACGTGGACTTGTCGCCACAGAGAGTAAAACATCTGGGGTTTTTTGGTCATGTTTGCTGTACTGGTGGGTTGGAATACCTTGTTGAACTGGAATGAAAGAAGTGCTCGACAGAGACTGATGCAATGGGATATAATCAATTATTGTGTGGTGAGCAGATTAAAGGATTGAAGTATTAAGATAAATACAAGACTAAAGGAAATGGAGGACTGTGATTGTCAACGTTGTGGCTCTTGAATGAATGACTTTTAATTGTGGGAGGTCGAGATCGCCCACGTAAATTTGGAGTAGGCCTACATTATCAAAAGCCTCATGATAAGGCATCCCAGTAATAGACTTTGAAATAACTTTCTTTAATGATGTGTAATTCTTTCATCCTCTTGGTCCAAACTTCTGTGACACTTTATTGTTAAACAAAGTTAAGAATTTGATATGATGCTCCTGCAACTCGTAGTATCTAATAACCTAACGTCCGAAGATTCCTTGATACATTTGAAAGCATGAAACAAGATTAGGATATTGCTTCATAAAAACGAAAGCTAGAATTTTATCTAGTGACTTTAAGGTGTCAGCTCGTAAATTTGAGTATTGGAAACAGTATTTTTGCTTTGCAAATTATTGGGTGGGCATGTACCTCCCTGCCCCCAGCTGTTCTGGCCCTGAAACATCTGGAAATTGGAAGGCACAAATTAGGGTATTTACTGTTTATTCTCATTTTGTTAACATTAACAACGTTAATAAATAACCCGTTATTATTTGGAAGATCATGAAAACTACGCAGAGTCATGCAGAGGCAGATAAATCAAGGTGAACTTCATCTGCTGCTAAAGGCAAACTTGGTGGCAATGTAAAGGATATCAAATGAAGGTGGTTACTGTCATAGGACAGCAAATGGGTTACTAAGGACCCGCAGCAGCCAGGCCTGTAGGCATCCACGCCTAGCACGGGGGGAGGCAAGAGCTATCAGGGGAGGCAATTAATTAGTTGATGAAAGTTAAGGAATTGAATTAAGTATGAACTGTAAGGACCTACGTTTAGGTTCTGAAATCCGGCCCTTACAGAGACGTAAAATACTTCATATGCGCAGACGCATAGACGTTTCGTGGCATAGGTGATTACCGCCGACGATATTCCCGTCATTCCATATATCTTCCCGAATGTCCTGTGGTCTAAAAGAGATCCATATTCCATCCAAAAAAGAGTATACAATCATCATTACAGACAACATCATGAAGTATCATACATAACTAGAACTAAGTCACACAAGTACATAAAACATAACTTGCTTTGCAATTGAAGTCTTCGGAACCTTGACAACCTCGCAGAAATTCTCATAACAACTAATGTTTCGAGTCTGTATAGTCATATATATACCTTACGGTTAACGCCTTATTCAGTAACTCTGATTGGCTGTAATGCAAGACAAAGTAAGCCACGTATAGGCTCTGTACTTGATGCTGAGTCCTTGAGGCAGTTATTATTTGAGGAAAAAGCAGGAAAAACAGGACGGAAATTCCACTCAGATTGTAAGTCCCTAAAATTAGCTTGAATAATTATTACACGTGATAAAATAACGGGAAAACTACTAGTAAACCTTACATTAACTACTGTTATTGTGGATTGCGTATGATAATGTAAGAGAACATTGATATTGGAAAGTTCAGTAAAAATAATCGTATGTAATGGGGCTTTATCTTAAGTAATTGAGTAACCTATACTTTTTATATGCTTCTGAAGGTTACGTTTCGCCTGAACTTATGTGCGCGAATTTAGGAGGTTAAAATTTCTTTTGATTCAAATGTAAATTTTAAATTTAAGCAGTGTGGGACAATGTCCTTTAGGTCATTAAATATGTTTGGGGGATGAAAAGGTAAGCAACTGCTTACAAATGAGGAATTCGCACCCTGCGATCTGAAATGTATCAAGTTAATAGTAGGTTTGCTTATCAGCCGTTTTGGTGCTTCGTTTCAGTATAAATTGTATTCAGCCTTAGAGACGTTTTTGTTTTATCTAATGGTTGTCGCCAACGGTCACAAGAGTGCGTTGACTGCCTTTGTTCAAGGGAGAAACGAGTCAAAGGGCCTTTTAGAAGGGCAGAACGTCGGTTTTGCTTAGAATAAAGCTTGAACTTGCAACTGTCTAATCATGACCGTAGCAAACCAAGCACTAATACGAATTCACGACCTGGAGACCAGTGAACCAAACACCGCAAAGGCATGCCAACTCCCTGTATATTTTTGACTGTGTTTCATTCTCAGTGAGTTTTCTTTTTTTGCTTCAGCATTTTATGAAGGTGACCCTAGATTTAAATACAAGCCTGTATTAAACATTTTATAAACTTACGATTTTTCCCCACTTCTTGCTACTAACAGTTCACGATCATCTTCTTATATCTAGGACGGCAATCTTAGCGCAATCGACCTTCTTAGCTGCGCTGGTCTATTGAATCACTTTGGAAAAGCCACAAATGTAGATGATATACAGATAACACCAGTACTTATTCAGAAGGGGACCACCAAGCTGGCTTTGTATGGACTTGGATCAATTCGGGATGAACGCTTGAATAGGACTTTTGCAAAGGGAAATGTGAAAATGCTACGGCCAAAAGAACACGAAGATGAGTGGTTTAATGTCTTTGTTGTTCACCAAAACCGGTGAGTTCTTTGTACATACGTTTTCATCTAATTTTTTGAAATCTATAACCCCCACTCCTTATTAGGACCCCCCTGTTTATTAGTTTCAAGGAATTTTCTTAAAGTACTTAAAATGTAAAGGATGTCTGAAAACACTTGAATAAGTTCCATGCAACATTTGACCCTGAAACAGTTGCAAATTAGTCAGTTAGTACGATTTTTGTCCTCAAGTGTGTCATCCTTATTTAAAACTTTCGCAAATTGAGACTGGAGTTCAGACCCCCACCGTTTATTTGAACCCCCCCTCGTTTATGACCTTTAGACCCAAATGATGACCCTCCCGTTTATTCAGACCCCCCGTTTATTCGGCACTCCAGAGTAAGGGAAAAAAGTACAAACGAGGCTGAGTTTTTTGCAGACAACCCCCACCCCCCTCCCACCCGTAAAATTCGCATTGTAATTTTATTATTTTCGCGCTCCTTATTGTGCCGATGTTATGTAAGCTGTGACTTTCTCTTTTTCAGAGCCTTATCATTCGGCTGGGTAAAACTTTTTTAATAATGTTATTTGCTATTGTTTATTTTTGACTTGATTTGACAGAATTTTTTATGGAACCTTTTCGGCAATGCAAAAGTTCTGATCGCACTTAGCAAAAAGCCCATCGCTATTCCCGATTTGCGATCCGTTAATTCGACCCTTCCGAAAGCTTTTGATTAATTTGTGGTTGTCTTTTGGCTGTAAACGAGGCACAGAAATGTTAATACGTAAATTTTGGGGGATGGTTGCTGCAAAAGTTATTTCATTTACAACATATTGGAGAAAATAACTTTGGAAATTTAGGAACTGAAGTACACAATGTCTCTAAGTCTACTCATGGCTGATTTGCGTTTGATTTTGGTCCAATCTAAGTCAACATCTGTCCATGTCCTCAACTGAAGGAGAGATATCCATTGAAGCAAATTTTCGTATACAGCAATTATGAAAATACCTCAGTATTATGAGTACTTAAGTACGCCTTTATGAGGCACGCATTTATGAGGCACGCATTTATGTTAGGTCAGTTCAATCGCTTTTCAAAGCTCTACATTTTCAAGCCCCAATGTATACATACTTAAAGAACATCGTTAAGGCCATTGGAATGTCCACCGAAGAGACAATTCACATTGCAGAAAACAAAAGAAAGTTGCCTAAAGTCTACAAGGATGTCATTCCAATCAAACAAAATGTAGTGTTATCTAAGAATTTAGATGCCAGTTTGATACCAGGTATGCTGGAAGGATGTCTTGAGGATCTTATCTCGCAACATAATCCATCCGCGATGAAAAATATGAAGACCGGTCGCGAGCGTCATCAACCCGAACGAAAGTGTAAAGAAAACGTGAGTCTGATAGATTGTGATTCGGCCATTGGTACACGTTTACTACATCAGCACGACTGTTTGTGGGTCTATACGATATTATTCTTGTATAGTAGCAAAAGCTAGATCATCTTTTCATCTGATAGTTCTAGAAGCGGTTTCCATAAAAACCGGGGATCCTTTACTTTCCCGACCAAAGAGGTGTGTTTTCTCTGAAATTGTCCTAACTAAAAGACTATCCAAGTTGTTGGTAGGTCTTTACCATTGTCCAATCAACGCCCTGGAAGGGGACGACACATAGAAGAGAGACAGATTCAAGGTTGTTCCACAGGTGCATGCGACGGAAAACTTTCCACTCAACACCTTGTTACTGTAATTATTTTAGTGATAACTTCATAATGACATTATAGATTTTGTGATTTTCCCAAAACGAATTGTAAACATGCCGTTGCCCATTTTTCATCCCTTTGAAATGGCGCTGGAGGAAAAGAAAATATGTCACCGGGGATGATGTTTTATCTCTGTGCTAATGTTTCCAGTGAGCACTGTTGCAGCTTACGACAAAGTGGGATTTGTTAGATGTTCCTTCACTAACTGACTGTTCTTCCAGTAGAAATAAATTACTCTGTAATTGTAATATCAAATCAAGGACGACCTAAACTGCTAAATTACGTATCGCGAGCAATAACTACCCTCTGTTATTGCACCGGTTTTCCGACTCCTAAGACCCCACTAATTTTGATTTTTAAACACAAATTCATCATATTAATTAACTTATGCCACGTGCCATAACTCCTAGATTTCACACATATTGAGATGTGCTTGGTCATAATTCTCAGTCAATAAAACAAATTCTGTTATTTTAAAAAGAACACTAGAGAAATAGAAAATATGTCAAATGTCTCTTCTCGATGATAAATTCCGTTATGTGATTCTCAAGACTGTAGCCAATCTTTTCTGTTGGTTGTTAATGTTGCTATGAGACAGTATTTTATTTCAATTTAGGAATAAACATGGTGCGACCAATTATCTTCCTCAGAGTTATTTGGATGACTTTCTAGACCTGGTGATTTGGGGACATGAACACGAGTGCCTGATAGACCCCCAATGGTCAGAGGAAGGAAAACCATTTTATGTATCTCAACCAGGCTCAAGTGTTGCCACATCACTTTGTGAAGGGGAATCCAAGAAAAAGTGAGTATGTTATACGAATATCAGCAATTCTTCTGTCGACTTATTTACCGTCATCATCACGCCAACGACGGCCTCTGTAAACAAACATATACTTGTTTATCCTTTTGGCCTGTGTCCTCGTTCTCAATCTCCGAGTGAGACACAGCCGAGCTGCTTTCTCGTTGCACCTCCTCGTTCTACCACTGCTCTCTCCATTTCCTTCCCATTTTGCTCCACGCCCCCCTCCACGTCCTCCTTTACGACCTCATCCACGTATCCTCCACAACCTCCTCCACGTAGTCCTCCACGTGCTCCTCCACGTGCTCCTCTACGTCGTCCTTCATGTCATCCTCACAGTCGTCCTTCATGTCATCCTCCTAGTCGTCCTTTACGCCCTCCTCCACGCCCTCCTCCACGCCCTCCTCCATGGCCTCTTCCACATTCTCCTCCAGGTCCTCTGCGTCCTCTCCCACTTCCTCCTCCACGTCCTTCTTTCCGACCTCCTCCACGTTTCCCCCACAACCTCCTGCACGTGGTCCTCCACGTCGTCCTCCGTGTCTTTCTCTGTGTCGTCCTCTACGTCCTCCTCCACGTTCTCATTTTCATCCTCCTTCACGTCCTCTTCTACGCCCTCCTCCGTGTCCTCCTCTACGTCCTCTTCTACGCCCTCCTCCACGTCCTTTTGTACGCCTCCTCCATGTCCTTCTCTAGTCCCTCCTCTACGTCCTCCTCCAGGTCTTTCTCCTCGTCCTCTCCCATGTCCTCCTCTACTTCCTCTACGTTCTCCTTTACATCCTCCTTTACGTTCTCATCCACGTCCCTCTCCACCTTCTCCATGTCCTCGTCTACGCCCTCCTTCACATCCTCCTTTACGTCCTCCTCGACGTCCTCCTCGATGTCCTCCTCGACGTCCTTCGGCAGGCCCCTCTCTACGTTCTCTTGCGTGTCCTCGACCACGTTCTCTTCCACGTCCTCTTCCACGTCCTCTTCCATGTCCTCCTCCGCGTCCTCGGCCATGCCGTCGTCCACGTCCTCCTCTGCATCCTCATCGGCGCCCTCCTTTACATCTTCGTCCACATCCTCCACGCCCTTCTCAAAGACCTCCTCCATGTTCTCCTCCACGTCGTTCTGCACGTTCTTCTGCACACACCCCTTATCATCGTTCTTAAAATTCTCGTCCGTCTTTTCCTACAAATAATGGTCATGGGGATCACCTCCATAGAAATCATGATCTGCATTGTGCCAATATAATCGTCTGAGTCATCCCATTGATCATGATAGTCTTGCTCATATTCATAAACGTCATCATCCTATGATGGTCATCATCCTGTTTGTCATTATCGAACTAACCGTCATGGCCATCATCATCATGATCATCGTCATCGTCATAAATATCATAATCATCATCATCGTCACGGTCGTGGAGACCGTCAACACAATCGTCGTCGTTATCATTAGCGTTATTATTATCATTGGTGTGTTTCTATTACACGGCCTTTTATTTAAGACTCTCGGGTATGTACTCGGGTATATATTCGTGTTACATTTCAGTAGCTTTGTGAAAAAGAGGGAAGGAGTGAAGAAAGTTTAAAGCTTAGATGTATGTCCTTGGACTCCTTTCACGGACGTATAAATAATAACGTCTGCATCAATGCTATTATTTAGAAGTCCATGACTCGCTTTAAGTCTCTCTTGGACCTTTTCAAAGATGCTTTACAATCGATCCTTTCCCATGTCACCATAAAGGATATGTGTTCCCTCGTTACGTATGATACCTCCCATTTACATTTATTTTCTCGCTTGTAACAGGCATGTAGGCGTTCTTCACATTTGCGACAAAGCTTTCAAAATGAAGAAGATTCCACTTGAAACCGTTCGACGTGGGAAAGGGTGGCCAATACCTTCTCTCGTCGCCTTTATCCTTCCCCAGTTAATGTCAGGTATCCATTTTCCATTTGGGATCGCATTAGGAGTTTTCAGACTTAATAATCTTGGGTCTGTAAAGGACATCAAGCTGTTACTACTACTACTACTACTACTACTACTACTACTCCTACTCCTACTCCTACTACTACCATCATTAGTACTACTACTATTTCTATAACACTACTACCACTACTACTACTGCTGCTGCTGCTGCTACTACTACTACTACTACTACTACTACTACTACTACCACTACTACTACTACCATCACTAGTACTACTACTACCACCACTAGTACTACTACTATTTCCATAACACTACTACCACTGCTACTACTACTACTACTACTACTACTACTACTACTACTACTAATACTACTACTACTACTACTACTACTACTTCTACTCTAACCATTAATTTCAAACTTGCTAGACGAGTTCTCTACCGACTGAGCTAACTCACCGTAGCTTTCCAAGACTTCTTAAACCGCTATTTTCGATGGTCGGCTAAATTTCGAGAAAATAAGGGTATATGCTATTTCCAATCCATTCTTTCCCTAAACCTTATCAAAATGTCATTTATAGGTTGTATGCGATTCTTCGACTCCTATTTCCCAACTACGAAGACAAAGCTACCAAGTCAAACTAAAATGCTTCTTGTAACTTTTACTGTTAAGTATGACAGAAAGTACAGCTCCTTTCTTTCGAAACTCACGCACGCGGCAGCCCATTTAAATACATTCGAATTCTCAATTTTCCGCAGAAATGTACAAGACAACGTGAGGCTCAATTTTAGCTCTTAGCTGTAACATTAAGCACGACGAACGAAAACAATGTTGGTCTTTTACAGAGAAAGGTTAATTTTTGTCGCTGTAACATTATGGCAGTGGTCTTTTAGTGAGAAAACATCGCTAGGTCTGTCTGTCCGTATCCACCCGTGTCGAGTTAGCATCTCGGATCTATTTTACTCTTTTCTTCCATACATCTCTATTGCTCATAGCTGTCGGGAGATCGTCAATGTAGTAGCCTGTGTTATCCATAAGCTGTTTTATATCTGTCCTTCTTGGCCAACCGATACGTCTACTGCCGAGTCGGGGTTTCCACAATAAAGCGTCACTCTCGAGTTGGTTCCTGCAGCAAAAATATTGACCACAAAAACCGAGTTTTCTCTCTTTGATTTTTGTTGTCACTGCCGACCGGTACGTCTACTGCCGAATCGGGGTTGTCATAATAAAACATCACTGTCGAGATCATTCTTGCAGCAAAAACAATAACCACAAAAATGGAGTCTTTGCTTCAGTAGAGTGATTTTGCCAAGGGACGTTGAATATCGCTCTGAGCATGCGCGTGTAGGTTCCATCTAGTCTCTGCTCCTTGGTACAAACTCAATAAGTACGCTAAAGCCCAGTTCTGCATAAAAAAAATTGCCTATTGTCTGAGACATCGTTCTGTGTGCCTCGTATACGAAACAGTCAATAAACCTAATAACTATGTCATGGAGAAGCAGAGGATTTGCTTGAATCCACTTCTCTTTGCGTTCACGTCAGCGACCATCTCGCACTACGAAAGAGTAAAGCCGACAAGTAAATAGGATAAAAGAACGACAAATCAAAAACTCTGAAAGGTGCTAAACACGAAAAATGGGCTTACGCAAATGACAAAAAATACCATTGAATTTTAATCCTTTCTGATTTTATGATGCCGTATTTTTAATCCCTCTCTTTGCTTCCCAAAGGACAAAAAATCCGACATTGTGACATTTAGCAAAGATTTACTTGGACCAGGTCATGGTATCACAAGACGCAGATGCAAAATATATTACGTAATCCTTTTCTTACATCAGCTTAAGATTTCCTTAATATTTAGAATTACAACCTACTGAGATCGCAGTGAGTGCCATTCGAAGAAAGCTCTAACAGTAGTGTCAAGATATTGCATTGCTTCTCCCACTAGACTGCAACTGTTTTTAACCGTACCTTACCCGAAGTATTTGAGGAACTGTATACCGGGGGGGGGGGGGGGCAGAATCCACCCCTATTTTATCTCGGAAACGGCTTAACATAATTCCTTCATATTTGGCACTGATACACTCTACGTATATATAGATCGACACACCGAGTTACAACTTTCTGTGTTAAGGCAAACTGGAAATATGGCTCCATACATTGCTCCACGAATGTGGCAAATATTCAATGAGTGTTCAAATCAGACCAAAATATCCTCTGATTGCATGCGACAAAACCCTCATACATCAACAAGTACATACTCCTGGTCGTTCAAAATTTTCAGAACATCTGAGACATGAAATTTGTTTAATTCTCAAAAAATTGTAAAATTTGACAGAGAAGAACAAATGTTATTACCAAAAAAAAGTAATAGAGGGTGGAATCGGGTAAGGTAGGGTTAAAGAAATGTCCTGGTTTGCATCGAGGAATATATCAATTTTGGTGCTAGATGACGTAGGCACAATATAAAGGTATGGGCATTAATATCGGCACCCTTTCGCCCTTCGTTAAAGCGGTGAACAAACGCTTAATAATATTGACAATAATATAGATGAAACTGTGTATTGACAATATCATTGATCGTTCGTAGGCCATTATTGAAACATTGCATAATATGTTGACGAACGCAAAATCCCGTATACCTTATTCCTTTCAAATTTCCCCTCCCTATAATTTTCGCTCCCTCTAATTTTCGTCCCTTTAATTTTCGCCCCTGATCCTTCGATTGGCTCCCTTTAATTTTCGCCCCCCGGGGGCGAAAATTTGAGGCAGACAAAACTTCGGGGTTTATTGTATTTCTTTGCTTGTTCCGTACGTTTTCGAATTTCCTTTGGTGAAAAATATTGCAAAACGGCATATCCCTGCAAACCTGCCCATTCTGCAGCCCGCGCAATTAGATATAAAACGCCGCAGTGAAGGCAAGGCACCGCGGAAATTACCGCAGCACTTTTTTCCACGGCAGAGAAAAAAGTCCAACTTATATGACGCTGTAAACAATCGCACCGCTTGAAAAAACTACCAGCCTTCTATGTAATTTTATTATCTGTTTCATTGAAGTAGACAGGTCTACCTTCTTCATAATGCTAATGTATTTATGTCTTTGCCTACCTGATTGCCTTTAATTTTTTTCCCCTCCTGAACTTTAAAAATTGATTTTTACTTATTAACGATTCGATAATAAAATCTATTGCACACGTGATCGAAATTATGCGAAGTATTTTAGTACCTTGAATTTCCAAAGAGAAATATGGCAATTTTCAGACTAAAAATTTGACTGACGTACACGAGTGAATTCCTGCACACTCAAAAATGTACAGTAAAGAGTAATGTTTTTAAAGCCAAGAAGCAAGAAGAAAGGATTAAAGGAAAGAGTTAACTACCCAACGAACCGTCTTTTGGAAGGACTTAAAAAATCTTCAAAGATTTAGCTGCACTGTGTACTAAAACTGACCAGATATACAAACCAAATGTCACGAGAGCGACACCTTTTCTCCCCCTCGTGCTATTGAAAAAGCTTGAAATTGGCTTCGAGACCAGCATGAGTTGACATTTTGACCGTAAAGCAGAAAAATGCTCTCGTGTCCGAAATAAACATCCCGGGACGTTTATTAATTTACAAGAAAATTTCCACCCAAGACATGCTTATTCCAGCTACCCCGTTTATTTATTTTTGAAACTTTTTTCACCGACACCGTTCATTTCGGACGCTTCTTTTCTCTTCCGGAACATAAAATCATGAAGAAATAAAATGACTTCTCTTTAATTACAGATTTTAAAGACTTCTTGTATATTTCTTAGATGCATTTTTATACCTTTTAACTATGTTTGGTTCGTTTATACACGAGCCCTTGAAACAAAAGCCCTTAGGAACACTACTGTTACATGGAGTTCCAGATACAGTAGAGATAAAATTTTCCACACACCTCGTTTATTTATTTTAAGCAGAATTTCAACCCACCCTGTTTATTCCAGCCACTCCAGTTATTCCGGATACGAGAGTACAAGCCTCTGTAATTAGAACTAAATAAAAAATATGATGTTCAATTCATGAATCTAAGCATGAGTTCGATTGGTGGGATTTGCAAGGATAGCTAATCCTTTTTAGGTATGATGGACCATTTAAATAATGAAAATAAAGAATATTTGATCAGATAATTCATTAGTTGTGCAGTACACACCCGTTATTATATCTTTTGTAAAAAGAAGAAGGACCGGACTAACTTGAGTTGCTGATATTGTAAATAGAAATTTTTATAATTTATCATTATCATTTGTGCTTTTCTCAAGATTGGTGGTATATCTTGGTTGATAAACCACAATAGCACACCACAACCATTGGTCTTAGGTATTGTAGCTTCCGTATTTTTTTAACATTATTATTATTATAATTATGATTATAAGATCTTGGGATTGAAAATAGAAATTATCAGTCATTCAAAATGATATAATGTGTAATAAGGTCGATTTATTTTTTGTTTTATGAAAATATGGTAATTGGCCAAATCCAGAGAGGCAAAGAATCGCAAGTTTTGTTCGAAATAATTAAATTTCGAATTAATCATCATTCGAATTAGCAGTTGTGTACTGTAACCTTTATGTAAACATTTTTAGAAGCGACTTGATTTTCAGGGTCAAGGCTAAGGTTGCTAAGGGTATGATACACTTTCAGGGCGAAAGTTGCTTAACAGGTTGCTAATGTTATGTTTTCTCTGTGATACCGAACACACGTCCACACATTGCCAAAACTAAAGTAATAAGTTATTTGTTTCAAGTCAGAAAAGATTTCTTCTTTCTTTATTTTTAAGAAAATTTGTATGCTGTCAGGGCTGAAGAATGCTAAGCAAGTTGCTTATTTGAGGGCTGAGGCCTTAGCAACTGGGTTGCTTATAAAAAAATGTGTATCATGTCAATCACGAAGACCAGAAATCTCGTTTGCAGGGTGTATTTTCACGCAAACGCACAGGAAAGATATTAACATAAAAGCCTTGAATGTCCCTTCTACCTCCATTATATTCTGTGACATAGAGGTCAAATGCTGATCTCAGTAGCAATAATTAAAAAGAATATACCGTTAAGCTAATTCTCTACTTCAAACCATCTTCTGACGCTATTGTTTCTCTACGTATCTTGTGGAAGCGGAGCCCTGTTGCATTACAAAAATGCCTCCAAAATCCTTCTGAAACAAAGCAAAAGGAAATTCCTGGAACTTGTTTCAATGAGAATATGGGTTTTAGGCAATTAAAAATGGTATGCCAGCCTTGAAAAGTCTTATGTTGAAGTTTTCTAGGATATATCACTATAGAGAGGTCCGATTTGAAAAGTAGGGCAAAAACGAGCAGGTGTTTTACACAGGGACATTGATGGCTTATCCCAAGCTTGGTATATTTTCTGATTGCCAACTTATTATTCTGACAATAGTAAGACCACAAAATTTTGGCGATAATTTAGTGGATGGCGCCGGCACAAAATGTGAAAGAGGTATTATACGACTGCAGACGTCAGAGGCATTCAACAAAGACCTTATATACCAACGAAGGTACATGGGTCATTGCAAAGTCTCTCGGCCTTTCTCTTTGTACTTACCTAAAATGTTTTCGGCTTTAACCAAGAGTTTAACCAAAATCTTCCTAACTGGTTGACATAATGCTAGGAATGATAAAGATTAAATGCATTTTAATGAAAACTTGTATATGTTAGAGTTTGTAACCATACCATCCACTTTAATTTACAATGCACTTCATCGAAAATATGAAACAAACGATATTCAATACGTACGCCAATATCGTTTCGAGGCAGCCTTAAGGTTACTTGAACGTACCTATTACCTGCGTTCTAAGGTCGTTATGAACTATGGTATGCGCCCTTCCTGCAACAATAAGATTAACAGTGACTGTGATAAGGCAATGTATGGCTTAGCTTGAAGAAAGACTGTTAACAGGTTTAAAATAGACTGATGGCACAAAACTTCATCTTCATAATTGGGCAGACTTGGAGACCCTCTCGATAACTTGCCAAATCATGATGCCCGGTACAGATACTCCATGTGGGGTGACAGATTAGGCCTTAAATGGACCTGGCAAATTTACCATTCTGTAGCCCTACTCCTAAAGCAAAGTCTAATACTATTCACGTGATGCGGAAGATAGAAATTTTACATGGAAAGTGAGAATATTTGCATAGCAATCGCTAACATGAAGACAAGCAATCCAATTCCTATTTTTTTACTATATTCCCTCGTTAGAGGGGTCTGCCAAATCGTTATACGTAAAATAGCATGAATACTAACAATTTTTACTCTTAAAAATGAAATAAAACCTAAGTTATACGAGTTCGATGCCTATGTTTAAGCTTTCAACTCATTTGCAGCGTCGAAGGCTGTATACAGGCATAAATCCAATGCAACATACAATTTCCATGCATAAATAAAACGCTACAAAAATCTTTCATGCATAAGGGGTTTGTTTTCGAGTTACCAATGGAGAAATATTAATAAAAGAATGACTTTAAAATCTGAAAACTACAATTCTATTTGTAAGCGGACCAAACTTTAAGTGCAAATAAGCATATGTCATGAAAGACATTTTGGACTTGCCACACAATAGTAGTTGGGAATATAGAAGGAGTGCAATACTAAACAATTTTTTTGACCTACAGTGTTTTTCGAAACGTTCTAGAATACTTTGCGAAACACTACCATCCTTCTGGGCGCTTGTGTAAGTGCGCCACTTGTTTAATTGCACCACTTGTGTATTTACACCACTTGTGTAAGTGCACCACGTGTGTAAGTGCACCACTTGTGTAAGTGCGCCACTTAGGTAAGTGCACCACTTGTGTTAGCGCACCACTTGTG
>JAAAKM020006971.1:11433278-11454011 GCA_010016025.2 Alatinidae sp. Z8VKAUB7J3 | reverse complement strand
TTGCGCCCAGTGTCAAACCATGCTCAAGCGCTTTGATCACAAACAAAGTTAGCAACTCATCGATTCCACAGTAGTTCCACTTTCATTCACTGCGTGGTAGTTTTACTTCAATGTACGATGGTATGTTTTGAGCAGCGAACGATGTAATGTAGGATATATATATTTCAGTGTAAGATTTGCAACGATCGCTACACTAGGCTAGGTCGGTCCCAATCTGTTCTTTCCTGCCACAGTACATCTTAGGATGTTAGCTCATATTTTTTTCAGGACATGCATTCTCAGTTCACTTTAGTTCCATGGTACTCTCAAAAGTTCAGCTAAAAACTTTGGTTACCATTGCCAGGCTTTTAACAATAAACTGCATTTTCATAAGACAACACTCGCAGTAGATAAAAAAAGCAGCCACCACACAACAGTGGCCCCTCTGGATTTCCATACAGGTGTAATAGCCGGTTCTTCCTTCTTAACCATTGCCTTTGCCCCATCTTCTATCTATTTATATGAACTTTTAGGACTTCAGTAGCTTTGCCAGTATGATAATTATGTAATTGTTTTTGTTGTGAAGGCATTTTCTCTGCCCGAACTGTGCCTATATTTAGATGTATAGATCCTGGAAGTTATTTCTGTCAGTAGATAACGCGTAGTCAGTCCCTCATTTGTTCTCACCTGCGTGAATATGATTTTGTGCAAGTGTGCAGCAATGTGCGAATGGGAAAAACTAAATAGGATGTGAAAATGGCCCCTGTTGTAATTGTCACTGGGAGTAAATATCTCGGGGTTAGATTTCATGAGAGCCTAGGAAATGATACCCTAAACTCGGCGTATATTATAGCTTACAAGTTCCAATTTCTGATAAGTTACAGACCAGAGGCCTGGAATACATTAAACTGACTACTTTGAAGGTAAATCTTTGACAAAGACTGCAAATTTTTAATTGCAAAACATTTCGTCTCTTACAGGAACCAGTGGATTGGTAGATGTTAACATTGTATACGAAACACGAAAACAAGCTCAGATGGCCTTAGAGCACATCTTAACGGATCCAGCGTACGGGCATCAAGATCTAGCCCTGCGAGAAAACATAGTGTATGCATTGGACAGTATAAACAAGCTAACAAAACAAGAGATCACTGAGGTATTCTTTATTCCAATTCTGAAACAAACTTCAGTTGAATTCATCCTGCAGAGTCTCTTGAAGGAATAGGATGGGAAGACTCGAATACCATTTGCGATGGTTGCATATCACAGTGTGGTTGCTTAATATATAGTATGCCATACTCTCCCTTGGGAAGAAAAGCTCTTACCATGTGATATATTCAACCTTTGGAAAACCATTCATGGACCTGTCTACCAAAAACTCTTTGAAAGAAGAAATTATTTTATTCCATCAATCCAGCTCTAATCAGTAAATAACAGAGACAAATTTCATCAAAATTCAACGTATTTAACTTCAGCAATGACAGTACACTATGCGGCTTTGCTCGCATAACTTTCGAAGGCAAACTAACAGGAAAAGGAGACTGGATTCTAATGGGCCAATCAATCAAGAAGTGCTTCAGGGTTACTTTTTGGCGCGAAGAATTTCAAAAGCGAACTGATGGTAATGGATTCAAGAATTTGACCTCCATTACTGAATGCTGGCTCATTGCCACCTGAAACTTGACGCAAGATGGAATTTTTCCTTAACTTTGGGAAGTACCCACGCGGTGTTTGGCAGCTGATGTTGCTTTGCCAGAAAAGTAAGCAAGCAGATTTGCCCTCTGTGCTTCTAGTTAACGATGCTACGACTATATAGAGTCAATGATACAACGAACAGGTGATTGCAAATAGAAACGACTTGAACGACGCCACAAAACTCACTAATCAACAGAGATTATGGCGTTTGTGTAGGATGCGTACAAAGGAAGAGACTTATCGAAAAAAAGACATGCGCAGCTGCTACTTGCCAGTCCGCTGCTTCCTTCTCTTAAGATTTTGAGTGTCTCGATTTGAGTACTACCAAGCATATCTACCAACCTTGGAATCGCTACGGATTGGTGAATACCATCACCACTGCTCCAAGGTAAAGTTCAAGCTGTTAGAAGAGGCAGACGAAGCTGTATTGCGTATAATGATATGCTCTCAAGAAAATATTTTTAATGGTGAAAACAAGGTGTGGAGGGAAATGTGAAGTCAAGGAACGTACCTGGTCAAAAAGGAGCTAGCTTTTAAAAACTAGCATATTTTTTAAATATGAAAGAAGGTTCTAGTGTTTATGATAGGAATAGACATATTTGGATACCATGTAAACGGAGAGCTTGCTTCAACATGGCGATAAGATTATTGTATCTGTTTATATTTTTCAAGCGCTGGTTCTTTGGAAGTTAGCCATTCTCTACTCATACTGTTATTTTACAGAAAAATTTCTTGTTCCTTGTGTGGTCCATAGATTTATGAAAAGTGAGCGTAGAAGTCGAAAACTCGCCGTTTTCGGTTGTCTCTTAATACATAATAAGTTCTCAAATAACTGTGGAAGAGTTGCCCAGCGTTTAAGACGAATTCTCCCTGATTACAGTAAATACACTTATCCTTGTATTGTTAGATAAACAAGGTGAGGAATTAGTGCATTCTTGTCGAGATTCGCTGTACCTCTCAACTTGAGACATGCTGAATCAACGAATACATTGTAAGTATTTGATGCTGCAACTCTGATTAAGTACCGATGCGTCTGTCTTCAAAACATTTTTACCCATTTTACCTGACGGCATATCAACGTTACATGTCTTTTACATGAAATACACTGTGCCTCTCTATTCTTTTCCTTCTCTTCTCTTCTCTATTCGATCTCTTTCTTTGTTTGCGAGTTATCATAAATGATGCTTGAACGTTTGAACAACTCGTTCTTTGCACGGGCCATTCTGATGAGGGTGCAACGAAACCGGTCAATGGTATTTCACTAATGATTCCGTTATTAAATACTATCTAAAAATTTTGTAGTACCAGGAATCTTTTCCTATTCTTTTCCATGTAAGTAATACCTCCTTGAATTGTTTATGCAAAGAAACGCCATGTTATATCAATTTTTCGCAACTTGTCTGGAAGTCTACCATCCATGTTTAATTACACCTTGGTTGAAATCTCCTTTTTACCCACATTAAGTTACCTGATTTAAATCCTATTTATAAATAGCATTGGTTATACATTTTTTGCTAAGGATTTCCATTCTTGCCATTGACAATTCTTTGCTCTTATCTTTGCTCAAAATTGGCATTGGTAAATTTTTGTGCCCACTGATGGGACCGAAGCGTAGTTTCTTGATTTATTTTAACTCAGACGTCGTTTTTCTGTACTGTTATATCTCTTATTTGAAGCACATTTTTCTCTGTAATGTCGAAAGTCTGTGCGGAGACCCGTTCTTCTTAATGCAACGTATACCCTTCACGACATCCATGTTTCTATTGGTCACATAAATTTGCTTGAGGCTTTATTAGTAACTATTTACGACCTCAATGGCATAGCTGCATTATCGATCTGAGAATATTTCCTATATCATGTAATCACCATAGGAATGGAAGTAAGTAAACCCTATATAATCTATCAATGCACACAATATGATTATCATGCCATAATGAACCATGGCAGAATACAATTTAAATAGTATTCTATTAGCAGTAACATAACTTTATTATCAATGATACCACGATTAATCTCCACTAACTTTGACTTCAAACTACTTCTGTTTGTGTCATAACTAACACAGAGAAGAACAATACTTATATTCATTGTACTTAAGTATGGTTTATTCTTATCAAACGCGAAGAAAAACAATGCTTATCTGTATCGTACTTACTGTAAGTAATTTCGTATAGTAATGTCAATTATGTTTACCTGACAAATTGAATAGTTTGTTCTGCCGAGAAAGTGTTTTAAAATTAGTTCCAAATAAGAACGAAGGTGCATTCCCGCATTCATGACCACATATCCTCTCCAAAGGTATTCAATGTACTGATAAACGAATATTAAAAGGCGATTAAGTGCATGATAATGAGATGTATTCTCAGTTTTGCATCTCTACCTGTGACACGATATCAATGCACAGAGCTGAAAAAGTTTGCTTCCCGAAAGTAGAGCTTTGCGATGATAAATGTCAGAAACTGTAACCGAATACTTGCGAAGTACTTTCGTTTGTATTTGGTAGGAAATTCCAATTTTGTTTTGGTTTGTCTGTACACTAGAGCAAACAAATCCTGTTAGTGTCAGGTAACTTCATTTAATATTTGACGTCATATTTCACACTAGGATGTCCTCATATCATTGCTTTGTCAAGCTTTGTGTGAGATAGGGATATTTACATAGGAGCGTTGCTTACAAAATCCATTTTGATCTTTGCTTTCAACAAAACAAACTCCGTCTAAGATATCATATGATACATGGGGTTGATTCCTGTGACAAATACTCTTCGTTGTATCAAGTAATAGCACTACGATGAAAACAATTAAGGTGTGGCAAGAGGACAGACTGGAACAGAGTGTCTATGGTAAAGAAAAGACTTGCGTTGTACGCTACCAGCTTATGAAGAGAAATCCAAGGCATTCCAAAGTGCCACCATCGGATTCCCGCTGCATCGGCCTTAGTCATAGACTTGATTTGACACGCATTTCTATTGTGTCATGCTGATTTCAGGTTTACCAACAAGGGACTGTTTTAGCAGTTTTATTGCAATAGCATCTCTAGAAATGTTAATCAGGTGTGCCTTTAGAATATTATAGTTTCAGATCCGAACATCACTGATCTTAACACAATTGTGTGACCCCTTGTGCTACAGGAACAAAAAGTCACTTAGATAACACTTGATGCTACACATCGGAAGTAATATTCTTTTATTGTTTACATGCAAGTTTTCCGCAAAGTGGTATCGACTTAAACGGAGTTTGTTTTCTGTTATGAGAATTGAAATTGCTTGGCCAGAAACGCTGTTTTTCTATCAGAGAATCTTTTCACGTATTTTGGCTCTCTTTTGTACTTGACCTTTAACCTTCCAATTAAGGTCATCCATTTTTATCCTGCAATGTTTACAGCCGTGCGAAGGTCATTTTAGCTTAGGGAAAATATCGATTGTGGATAGCGTAAATAAAGTTTGTAAAAAATGTTAGCTTTTCTGGTGATCAGTAGAAACACATGTGCTCGTAGTGGGCGTAGCTATAGCATGGCAGGTGTTATTGCATTAGGGGCTTACTCTGGGGGCCAATGGAGAGAAGGATAGGAACTGAGTTTGATTAATCTGTGCAGCAAAACTAAAGCATGCCAAGTGAGATGTATTTGTATCGTCCTTATGATTTTTGCCCTAAAAGGTCATTTCTAGTAAAAGATAGGGTTTCGAGAACCAGGTGTCACTGGTGATAGCTTGCTAGTAGCGATAACTGGTAGCTACAAACTACCTTTGTATTGGGTATGATATTGGGGGACAAGGTGTCCAAACAGAAGCCTTGTAAAAGCTCTGTAAAAGATACATAATTGGGATAACGAACTGCGTAACAGCCGGCATTATATTCGGTTCAGGAAGTTTACTATATAGCAGATATTTGTGTATAAAAATAACAGCCAGATTGAGAATCTTCAAATAGAGACATATTGATACATTTTTCTTATTTTAAACTAACGTCTACTACCGCTAATGAGTTTTGATATTTAAAGACACGTACAAATGGAAACAATATAGCATAGTATAAGCGAGATGCTGCCAAATAGGGACAGTTACTATCCTTTGAAGTGTAGACGCACTTTTAAACCCATTCCAGTGTAAGCCTCTGGTCATGAGTAGGCCTATTTGCCGTCCCATAGAAACGTTTGCATTCGTACGCGTACAGGCATCGACAGCTGATTTAGTCCTCTTTATTGTCAGTTAGAGTGATAGCAACCTACTATCTGATTATCTATTTTATCGACTATTTATTTTCTTATTGTGATGGATGTCGAGTTGAATGGGACTTCATTTCCAAAATAGTTTTGTTTTCTGACTAAAGGAAAAACAAAATGATTCTGCATACGATGTAGAAATGGTTCATTTAAGATGCTTCGGAGAGACTAGATGGTCAGAATCAAATTGGCAGAGATAGATGGTTGAGCAATAAATGAATTATCTTACCTAGACAAAAGCTTCATTTTCTTGCGAAAGAGTGTTTGTGTCACAGAGGCAGGGTAACGCTATATACTCTTGCCTCCCCAAACTTTGTCAACCTGCAAACGTGATAACGGACCTCAAAAGGAGGATATCTAATCAACAGTAATTATTCTCTGCTGTATTTTCTATCCTTTATTTTTTCGTATTCTCCAAATGTACTTTATTTGAAAATATCTAGTATTTATGCTGCCCATTATATGAAGTGAAATGCGCCTAGTTAATATTATGCTCAGCCTCGTTTTAATTAAGCTTGATACGAGGCTGTGCAGGTAGTATTCAATGCAGTAACATAACGGTTTTTATTATATAGTTAAAAACCCTAATGTAACGGAAATCTGAGTTTCCCAAGGTTTTAGTTGATTGTTTACTTGAGTTATCAGCATCCTATTAACTTTGGTTGTACTGGTGCTGCGTGTAAGAGAAGAAGTGAAACGAAACTGGAACAGAGGTGCCATTTTCTGGACCAGCCTTGTCTCCGTATCACTTGGTTCTCTCAAACGTGTTTTGTGAAAGTTTGAGCATGTTTTTAATTAGCGTTAAAACGCATCAAAACATGCTCAATAGGCGTTCTGTCTAAATTTTATTTATTTATCACAAGCCAATAGCAGAATATCAGATAACATAAATGAGGGGTTTTTTTTAGAAAGGGAAGTCTGAGAATAGCATAGAAAACATGAGGGCGCTAAGCAAGTAACACCCGGTCTTGTATTTGCTACCTGTAAGACGGAAAAGATGACATTTCATCTCTTATACGCTATGGCAATAGGTATAAAAACGGGAAGAAATCGCATCCAGTATTGTTACAGATATATAACACTGCTGCAACAGTTCTAACAGCAAGAATCTCGTTGCATACATATTGCTTTTACGACTACATCAAATTTTGCCCTGCTGACTTGGTTAACAATCACTAAGCACCTTCACTCTACACCTGTTCTATGCCTTAACTCCTTATTCTCTATTTTATTGTATTAAGTGTAAACATTCTTCTTGCTTATTGTAGACTAATTCTTTGTAGATGTACTGGAAAGTCATGAAGCTCTTTAAGAGCAGTGTGTTAAACACAGCCTCGTTGTGTCCTAGGTACATATCGTAAGTCTGCCATGAAAAGAGACGTTAAAAGGAAGATGGTGTAATATTATTACTCTTGTTCTATAGTCATTGTTTTCCAACTTAAAGTGTTTAAAAGTATCTCTTATAAATGATGATGAAGACACAACTTTATTGAAAACATGATCTGTACTGTGTTGTCTTTTTGACCCATTTTCTGCTCATCTTTCTGTATGACTGTGTTCTCCTTATTATAATAATACCTTTGCAGCTGTATTAGCGCATGATCATATTATTGTTTATAAAAAGTAACTGCGGTAGTGATACTTTTGTTAGCGATAGATGAAAAATTTTATATTTACATATATTTATATATATATATATATAAACTAAAACAGACAATAAAAACCTATGTTAAAAGAAATATAAAAACGTTAAAACAGGTTCTTGCTCAAGGCGAGCTTTCGGAATAAAATTCCATGAAGTGACAAAAGAAGTGGATTTCAAAGGCATACCAGGAAGAGGGACACAAGGATGAAGACAAGGAAGAAAAGGGATAGGTCAGGCAGGTAAAGATGAGAAAAAGACCTAATCAATGGAAGAGATAAAAAGAAAATAAAAGGAAGAAAAATGGAAGAGGAAAAGGAGAAAAGCAGCAAAAGATTTGAAAGAACCTTTGCTCTGATAACATTAATGTTTTTGAAATGAAAACTAAATTGCAAGATTCATGGAAAAGTGGGATGCATTTTGTACATTGCTCTTACCATAAAGACTGTTGTATTGAATACCTCAGTAAATACATATGGTGTCATTTTATTCATTTCTTTTTACTTGTTTACACTCTTTACTTCAATACTACCAGTACTTAAAATTTTAAATAAGGATAACATAAAATGTTTAAACTTACCTTATGCATGACACGTTTAACAGCTGTTTGATATATCTTCAGCTTTTTTTCTCTCTCTTTTGCCTTTTCTGCCTCCTGCTCGGCTGTTGTCTTTACTTTTATGCGTCCATGCTATTGAGCGTCCCAAATAATTCACAAACACACAGTGATACTTCTTTCAGAAGAACATAGTCAACACAAACTTTATTAATATATTTATATGTATTAATATTAGCAGGTTAAGTGTCACCAATGAGTATCCTCATGGTAACAATGGCACTACCTTTTGCTGCTAAACTTAAGACAAACAATGTTACTTGTAATTGTGCCGAAACATACTCTTCCAAAACATTTCTATTCTAATGAGATTTTTAGCTACCATAAAATGAATTGGAAACATCATTCATTAACAGTTCAAGGTTCTTCAGTGTTTATAACCTTGGCATTGCAGAACCTTGAATCACTAACAGAATTAGCTCTTGTTTACATACAAGCTGTTTGTATTAGTGGATTGATTAGTATTTTAAGGCATTTTATCACAACCTTTTTCGGTTTACAGCACTTTAGTGGCCAGACAGCTACATTTTCATATCACTCTTACATTTGATAGAAACAAACAGCAAGATTCCATGGCACCATACCAAAATGAAAACATCTTTAAATGCATATCTGCCTCCCATGGGGAAATATGACCCACATGGGAAAACAGTTTGAGGGTTTCATCCCTTTTGGTATAATCCACAGTACTGGTAGCTGGTGGTCATATGGATGTTGTGCACAATTTATATGTCCCAATCATGTTTGAACATATGATTCAATCTTTTTACTTTCTCCACTTCATTTTTAATTTGTACTCTCTACAGTCTTGTGCTTTAACATCACTTGCTGGTTAAATATCATCACTTCTTAAAAAAAAATCTTGAATTCCAACACCACTTATCTATAGCTAATTCCAACACTGTCTACCTGTACATCTCTGGAACAACTGCCTATCTTGGCTTCCTTGTTTTCATTCGAGCAGAAAATGCATGCACGTTATATTGCAGTATTTGTATCACGAAACAGCATTAGTAAAGCAAACCTTGCGGTTACTTTCATCACGTGCTAGCAATTCTTACTATCCTCAATTGCTACTATCCTCACTTGAATTTGATTTTTCCTAAATATTTACACATTTGTTTACTAATCACTGTCTGGTTTTGAAGTTGTCGCTTGGTTAATGTTCGGTTTAACCTTCAGTATTAGTGCCAGGTTTGTTAATGAATTACCATAAAAGCACATACACCCCGTGGCTGCCCCCCGGACAATGCAAAGTCAATGTTCAGCAGTCTCTTCTGCACACCTACGAACATCTTGCCCCTACTTTATATGTGGTATTTGTTCCATAGAGTTTAATTTTACTCATGGTACGGCAATTCATCAATAATATTAGTACAATAGATAGTTTTAGGGCAGGGCTAAAAAGTAACTAAGGTTAACGGGCCCGAAAAAAGCTAACTAATTAACATGTCCCCGTAAAGTATGGTCACACGCACAAATAGGCCTACTAGTAGTACTACTATCAACAACATTCGAAGATCGGATCTCGTTCTGAAATTAGTTTCTTAAGCATGATCATTATCGATAATTCTTAATGTAGATCTATCTGGGTATCTACAGTAGTGCAATATCTAATTACATACCATTTTCTTTTTCTTTTCTTCAGTGCAGCTTTGTATATTTACGCTCTTTTCACTAACTTTTGTCAAATCGTAATGATGAAATGTTCCATAAGCTGCCCTATTAATTTGGTGATTTCATTACATGAAACGGAAACTGATATTTGTGAAAATGCAACGGAAAGTTATTGTGTTCAGTCATCAAACACAAGATGCAAATCTTGCTCAAGGTGTTTTGGTTTTTTTGATATGAAGAGGATTAGAGCAAAGTATGACCCTTGCAACAATCTATATCTCTAGTGGAAGCGTGAGAGTAAATCGGAACATGAAATTTCAGAAATAACTTACAATTGACGTAATCTCATTGCTTTGTTGACGTTTACGTAAGTGGAGAATGTGACAGAAGACGATTCAGAGAGTCTCACATCGACAGCCTAGTCACAGGGTGAAAGTTTACATACAGTCGAAAACAGCGTTTATTCATTTGTATGGGGCTTTCATGGTATCTCTAATCCTGTCAAGAATCTCTGGGATGACACGGAGCCCCAGTTCTATCTAAGGACAATTCGTACACTTCATCAATATAATAGCTCCATCGCAACTCAAGGACTGGTTTTAATATGTCTCATTCATTTATTTGCTGTGACGATTAGACACTTAATTATCAATTGTAAGGTCGACGCAGGTTATGGCTGAGGATCAGACAAACTGTTTTGATTGATGGAAACGGGTATTAATAATATGGAGCCAACATCAGTTGGATCTACTAAGGCACCGTCGGCAAAGATTATGCAGTTCGCAGATAGTGTAAAGCAAAAGTTGGAGGAAGAGCATATATTTCCTGCCTTCGGAGCAATTAATTTTATGACGGTGATATCATGGACGGCTTCTGCAGCAATGATATTCGGAGGAGTAGTTCCTTACGTGCCTCAGTATATAGACATTTTTAAATCAAGAAATAGTGATGGATTTTCAACGTACGTCTGCTTAGCTCTACTGGTGGCGAACATCCTGAGGATACTATTCTGGTAGGATTTCGAATTGGAATCTTTGGTTATAATAATAGATAGATCTGATCTGTTTACATTAAATTGCAAACGTGTCTTATCCTATTGTTAGATTGCCTCCAACAGCGTTAATCAGAAGGTTTCAATTTTAAAAGATGTAAGTACACCTGTGAAGATGACCAAGAATAGAATTTCCTTGGTGGTCAGTAGTTTAGTCGACTACAAGTGCAGTGTGATACAGTTTCCAACCAAGGGTTGACGACAGTGCCTCCGGGTAAGGTTGCACGAGCGAGAAACGTTATAATATCTTAATATATTATTCAAATAAATAAATTGTTTCAACTAGCTAAAAATTGATTTCAAAATTTAGCCCTCTAGAGTAGGAATGTTATAGCTTAAATGCACCTAAATAACTTTTGAACATGTTGTACTTTGTACGAGGATTTAAATATATTCATTTATAAATTATTTCACTTCTAATGTTGTTTAAAATTCACTTTCTTCTGAATTTATAGCGCTGACAAAGTGTTGAAAGGAAGCAGGTTTCCATTTATTGATGTTTATGTCATGTCATAATTGATTGTTGTACTGTACATATCTAACTGTTTCGTGTGTTAATTCCAAAATTTGGTATAGCTAGGAAAGGACTTGGACTGGACCTAATTTATCATCCATGGTGGCTGGCGCCCCTTGTCATTGTACACAAAGTTTAGGAGCCTTTTGTGAGTCAAGAGCTCAAAACTTTCATAATTAGGAAAACTAGTACAATTTTGAGAGGTCAAAACCATGCTCCTGTAAGTACTTTTGATTGAAAAAGTATTCTCAAGACCAATGATTCCTCTGTTCACATGTGTGAATTAAAGTACAAAACTGTACAAACTTTTAGCAAATATCTAGGATCCCATCTGTCAAAGCTGCTGCTAGTTATGGTAGTAAAAGTAACGAGTGTGCACCTTGACAGAAGAGTTGAGACTTTGATATAATTATATCTAGATAGTACTTTGCAAGTCCCATATTTGATTGGGACAAAAATTCTCATTTTCTAAAAATATTCCATGGTATGCTTAATATTAAATAAGTGTGACTCTAGAGAATAATGTTGTTATTGCAGGACAAGGTCTATAGCCTTTAATGTACAGGGAGCACTGCTACATCCTTTCAAGTGGTATTAAGTATCACAGTGTATATGAACATGTTAACAGATACAATTACCTGGACATTAAATAAGTCTTACCACAGAATGGCCTTTTTCAGCACTTCTATTATAATGGTCATCAGGGTTTGTAGGAATTTGAGTTAAACACTTTTAAACTTTTTTCACTTGTGAGGAGCATATGAGGCATACAACCATCCAGTTTGTGGATCTTTGAAGACAGGACATATCAGTTTACCTTTGATATGAAACTGTCCAAGTCATATGCAGGATGGAGTGGTCTGAGGCGTGATGGTACAAAAGAACATCATAACATGAACAGAACAGAAGACTGAGACTAGCTGTTCCTGGCTAGTGAAAGAAATACTGAAGGCCAGCTGCTAAATCCAGAGCAACCAATAAGGTACTCTTTTCATGTAAAAAAGCCAAGACAATCCTCCTAGGTGCAGATATATGTACTTATAATTCATAGCTTGTTTTGTAAAGCACAAAAACCTTTTAATCTAATTTTTTTAACCCAATTCTAATTTAATTTTAACTTCCCAGATACAAATCACAATTTCAGCCATGATTGATTAGATCATCAGATAACCTATTGTGATGCCCTGATAACTTTTTTCTTTACTTTCCTAGAACTGTTATTTTAAGTCTGGGCCAAGTTTATTGAGAAGTGACCATAAAATCAGCTTTGCCATGAGTTGTTGTGCTTTTGATTTAGCACTATTTTTTTTCTTACATTGTTGCAGGTTTGGTCACCCATTTGAGATGCCTCTACTGGCACAAAGCATTATTATGATAGCAGCAATGTTAGCAATGTTGGAACTTTGTACAAGAATTAAAAGGGAGAGTGAGCTTACAGCTAAAAGGAGATCATTCTATGGTATTTACATTACTTATAGCATTACAACCTTGTAATTTCCTTATCTGTATATAATTTATATTGTTCTACTAATTGTAATGGTACCGGTATACTAAAGTATTTGTAAAACATTATTTTACAATTGCAAGGGGGTAGTGAATTCTCTTTTTCTGGTGGATTTCAATACTCAAGAGTAAGATATATTTTGAAGTGCAGTTATTAAGGCCCCCATACTTGTAGCAAAACATTTTCTATTATGGTAGGCTACATAAAGGCTGACATCAGTTGTTGCCTTTGGCTGGCTACTATAGTGCATATGTGTTCAGGTAAGCATGACATTTTGTAATTAAGTATCAAGTGATAGATCCATTCACCAGTTGCCCTTTCTTGTGACATTGGGTGTCATGACTACCCAACCCCTCAATCTGACCCAGGCCAGATGTAACAAGCATTCTAGTGTCATGTTATTAGGTAAAAGAAGGTTCTTTGTGTGCTCCAAGGTTTTGTTGTAAACATCAGTTCTGTGCCAGAAACAGCTTGCCCCCATCATATGTGTCTTATAAAATGCTCTAGAAAGTTTCACTGTCTCTAGAGAACAACTGCAACCAACTATGGTGTTATCTTATCCTTTATAAAGAATTCCTCATTCTGCACTCTAGCTGCTCATGAAATCTTGAGTAATCTGCAAACAACATACACTTTATATTCAGGTAATAGACACATTAATTATATACCATATATATATAGAACATTATTCACTCTGCAAAGCACTGGATATCTTTCTTGACTTTATGAATGTGCCACACAATTGATCTTGCCCATTCATCTTATACTTCTTCATTGTCATCATCATCATCATCATCATCATCATCATCATCATCATCATCATCATCATCATCATCATCATCATTACCAAGTTTAAACTTTAGTGTATATTTCTTTATTTCACCTTGTAATAAAAATTATCATCAATACCTACATTATCATCACTGTCATTGTATTTCTGGTTGTGCTACTTTAGTAATAATATTACCAATGATGATGCGCATGGTGATTATTATGTGTTTGGTTTAACTCCTTTTAGATTTTGACATAAACCACTTCTGGAACTGGACGCAATTTGCAGATTACATACAATGTTCCTTAATTTTCATCATAGTTGGAGGATTTGTGACTTATATTCTTCTTGATAACAAAATTTATCTAGAGTCACTTGGGTTTGTCTCGGTTTTCACAGAAGCTATGCTTGGAGCTCCACAATTCTATAGAAATTTTGTAAATAAATCCACTTCTGGAATGAGGTGAGTAGAGCAGATCTTTGACATTCTTGTAACTCTGTGTACAAGCCAATAAACATTGTTACTGGCTGTAAATCTAAGATATGGATTTAGCATGTAATAATCAATTGAAGCCAAACAAACTACATTTTCAACATTCTCCAGATGTATACAGTATATTTTTAAAACCTTAATAGAAATTTAAGAGAATTATCTCGTTTTAATTTGTGTGAATCTTATATGAATTCAGACACAAGTAGACATCTATTTCTTAGTAGTGCCAGCTCAGATAATATATAGGTGTTTAAAGTACGCTGTAATATTTCATTGTACAATACATAATTCTCTTTTAACACTCATTTACAATTCAACTCCACCACCTTTATGCATTCAGTTTCATGCACTATCAATATACAAACTTAAAATACCTGGTTGGATACATAGTTGGATACATAGTTGGATACATAGACAAATGGAGCCATTATAATTTGTATTATATACTCTTGGGTGCCTAATAGATGGGGGGTGGAAAATCCCAAAATCTTAATAAATGGGGGGTTGGAAAATGACCAAAAAGGAAGTGAAGAATCAATATTTAGAATCAACTGCAGCTCCCTAAACGTAGGGTAATACAACACAAACAATAGCCAGCTATTCGAAGTCATGGGGGTCTCCTACATGCTTTCCCAGAGTTTAAAAATGTTCCCATCGTCCTCTTGCTCAATGACAGATTTGTTGCTAACATGTTTAATGTTCATCTTCACACTTCTTTTAGCCTCGTAAAAGGCCACCGTCATCTTTTAATGTGCATTTTTCATATTTTGATAAAGGCATTTTCTGCTTGCCCTCCAAAGTACCTCCTCAAAAAATTGTCATGGGTGGGGGATTACGTAAAAGTTAATAGCCAGAGGGGGTTGGAATAAGAATGTCCTGGGTGGAAAATTTTTGAAAAATTAATTAGTGGGAGGGATGTCTGTTAGGCACCCAAGAGTATAGCATGTTTTGATTTTTCAAGGCCTGGAAAATGCCATGGTACACACACATGCACATACACATAGCTTTTATACGTTTATGACACCAAAGCCCTTACCAAGGTATGAGGTGCTAATTTTATCTTTAAAAGAAGTGTATTTCAACCAATTATGAGTGGTGTTGTAATGAACTAAGTCAATTTGAAAATTTCCCTAATAAAGTTACATCTCTCCATTGTATTTCTTAAGAATTTACATTGGTTTAGTCAGGTTTTGACATGTTTCATGGTCACACTTCCAGAGCAAATAATATTTAATGAAGTTTTTTGATGCTTAAAATAAAGGACAATTGCTGTATATACACATGTTTTATAAAGATATATCAAAATTAAACAATTGTAATAGGGCATGATAATTATGTAGTAAAATTGATGAATCAAGTGTTAAATAATTGAAATTATTTTGCCAGTATTGCAAGAAAAATATCTCTATAAGTATTTTATGCATGTATGCGTAGTATTGCAATTAAGACACAATTCAAGTATTTTAGGTATTGGTATTATATATTTGATTGTTTCTAGTAATACATTAGGCAATGTAGCATCCCAAGAAATAGCATTCTCTAACATCTAACATCACAGAGCTAAGATTGACTACCGGTACTAGTTAAACAACTGATCATTGATTTGTTTACTACTGATGTCACCTGGATTTGTGTTCGGTCATTGCAATGTTTTGAATTTATTGTTATCATCAAATTATATTTGTTGTACTTGTTGAACATCATCAGTTGCCCGATTTTAGTGTTGCTAAATATATTATGCATTGGTACTTTCCATTTTTGTAATTTTCTATGCAAATAATTGGCTAAAGCTCTTGAGTCAGGAATTTTTAAGAAATGATCTTCACTAGCAGTTTACACAAAAAGATGTATTGATCTTTACTATCCATGCTTTGGCAGCAGCAAGCCCTTTTTCTTTGGCTTCTAGTAGTCTACAAATAACAAGAGAGAATCATAAAGAGGGAAAATCAAAAGAGTGAGTTCTTTCAAAAGACTTGGAATTCATTCTTTTTTGTTGCCGGTGTTACCCAGTTATTTAATATATATTTATAATTTTTCTTTTTCAGTGTGAAAATGGTTTGTATGTGGTTTTGTGGAGATACTTTTAAGACAGGATATTTCATTGTAAAAGAAGCACCAAAACAGTTTTGGATATGTGGAATGTTACAAGTCACCATAGACATTGCTATTTTGTACCAAGTACTTCACTATAAAGGAAAACCAGCAGCAAAGCAGCACAATGTTATTGATTAAAAATATTTGTGAAAATGATTTAAAGTAATTATCTTAGGCTCTAGAGTTTCAGTTTTCTTATAATATGTTGTTTATTTGGTGTTATTTTTATGTTATCCATGGTATTGTATACCTAGGGTCAATTTTATGACAACAATAACAAAATCAAGACAGTTATTTACTCAAAAAAGTTATTTGAAGCAATATTTGAAGTCAACAGCAACCTTAGTAATATTTGATAAATGAATAGGGAAACATCAGGAGGTAAAATGTTTTAGTGAAGGTTCCTTGACTGGAGGTGTGTGCTCTATCCAGTTAGAAAATCACATTGGGCCAACTCTTTAAATTCAATTAATATCTTTCTTTTTTTTCATTTGGTAGTAACATTTAGCCCAGTAACTTCTGCTGAAAGGGCTACATTTGGCATGCTAATCCAAGTGAAACATTTTTATAACTAGTAATTTCAGATTTATGCTCAAGTGTTTGCTTAGTGGTACAAGTTTGAATAATCTTTGAGTAATGGATTCATTTTGCTAAACGTTTTGCTAAATGTTGCATTGGCCACAGCACATATGGAGTTAAGGAAGAAAGCTTTTAGCGAAGAATTTATAGGAAACAATAGGACCAAAATGCTCCGTAGAACAAAAAAATTGTGAGCAACATATTTTCTGCCACTAGTGGCGTTGAAAACATTACTCGTTTATCAAAAATATTGCATTGTATTTAATGCAATATCTATAATTTGCTAAAAGCATTTGTTAAGGATTCCTGATGTTTCCGCTCCAAATAAATTCTCACCCCTCTGATTCTTTGTAAAAACTGCATTGGCTTTCATTAGCCAAACCCAATACTCTAGTACAGAACTCTGTGATTCCCTTGAAACCAAAGTGCAGATTCAAAAGTTTCCAAAATATGCATTTGCAGTTGGGTAGAGTCGTTTTGGAGCTCGAAATCTAATCCAATTGTTCTGATAAATCGTCAGGTTTACTTGTATTTTTCATTTTATATATTTTAAGAATATACGGATAGATGCAAGGTTTTTAAATCAGTATCGAAAAGTGGGGTAACAGATTGAGGGACATGGGGTATAACCATGTCCCTCAATCTGTTACCCCACTTTTCGATACTGATTCGAAATGAAGTATGTGCGGAAAGCCCGTGGAATTTTGTATTTGTATTAGAGACGTGACGTTAGAAGTTAGTTAACGGTTTTGGTAGCTATATATATATGTATATTATCATTTAGGTTCCGCTAATATCTTTCTCAATAATTTTGAAAATCATTGAGTTTCTTACTTCAGGTGGCAATTTCTTCAGCATACAGCAATAGATTTGAGCAAATTTTTCAGGAGGTCATTTTGTTCTGAAGTATCATTGCTTTATTCCCTGCAGGCCAAGACAGTTGGAGAGGATGAAATTGAGGAAGGTAGGTGTTCTCATTACATTATGTAACTGAGAAAGATTGTGAAATTTCTTAATATTGACAGGATTTTGTCGAATGGTTTCATCGTGGGGTTAGATAAATGAGAGATTCTCAAGGTTACGATGGCTTTCACAATGAAACTACCAGGAATGATGCTGCAGATCAATGGTTTGCAAGCGAATAGATTGGGATAGGGACGTTTTGATTGCCGACAGAGAGGGGTGTTTGACTTTTCCTTAGCCCTATTTAGAGCTAAAAGTCCTAAGACTGGAGACTAGATTTGAAGCATTGCATCACTATAGGTGTACCAGAAAGTTTGTACTTGGAAAGAATCCCAAAATGAATTGGTGTCGTCCTGTATCACTCTCTTTTCCTTATAGCCGGAAGCAGGGGAAGGCTTTCAACCGATACGTACCTCTTGCCTCATCATTATACGCAAGTGTGGCATTTATTCAAAGCAAACCGGATCAGATGCAGAAGATGCTGTAGATGAGGGGATGGGGAATTCGCCTGCACCACCAAAAGAGGCCATTGGGTTCATGGTCCCCCATTTTTCACAAATTCGTGAATTTGGTTTAATATGACCCGATGCTCTTACTGGTAATGGAGGCCGTCCGTTTTCACTCATCTCGTGCACTATTGACGTGTGTTATTTTCCTTGATATTGAGGTACCAAAACTTTTTAGATGGCTTGCCTGTCCCCACCCCCTGCGAAGCCTCTCCATCTCACACACTTTCAGAACCCATCCGTCTCCTCCGTTGGTTAGAAAGTTGACATGCTTTGGTACCGAGGCTGAGATACTAGGTAAAGATTACGCAAAAAACGGTCATGCAAAACATGTGTTTAAGGAAACACCTCCTTCAATCGACGCTACCCCGAAAGATTTAATAGATGTTGAGCGAAGCATTGTTACATGGGTGTGGTTTCTATCCATACGAGGTTTCGCACAGTTTGATATGTCAGACACATTTCTTAGACGACCTTTATACACTCAACATCCTGCTGAAGTTTGCTTTCTTTTATTCTTAATTAAATTTGTAAATCACCTCATGTCTACACGATCTACCATAATTGGACCATACTTACCACCTTCTTTCTCTATATAAATATCTCGCATTCTCTAGCAATTCTATTGACCTCATCTTAAACATTACTAAGACGACCTTAACTAGCAGAACACTGTAAAGTACAACCAATAACGTACCCTTTCAACTCTCTCTCTCGATTTATTTTTACTCGTAAGAGCCAAATGAAAGCCCATTTCCTTACTGTCAGATAAAGTCATGGAAATATCTCTTTATTTAGAGAGGCACGACTCTTCAATGGACACTTTAAGTCAAAGTCGGGGCTTTTTAATATTATATGCACTCTCATTAGCACCTTCATCCCAGTGAAACCCTTTACGTTTCTAAATGCTGAGTAGAATAGAGAGGGGGCTTAAAATTTACTTATTAAGATGTTGAAAAATGCTTTAGGGTAAGATGAAGTTTTCCAACCTAGGAAAGTATATTATTCCTTCAAGGTACCCATATTTCTAAGAACCCCTCTGGATTGGCACGGTACTCTTTCGTTTCATTGATGTTAAAGAAGTGCACTGTGAACAATCAATAAAGAGGCCTAACTTGCATATGTGAGCACAGTGGAAGAAAAGTGGGACAATATCCCTTCCTGGTACCACTTGTTTCAACTTGACCCTCTTTGAAATCTCAAATTTCCGCTGTTGAGAAACAATGAGATAACGGACGCCATGATGCTATTATCAGTGTAGGTTTCTCAGCTAATGTGGCTGTTGTTTCATATTGCCGCACAAAGAGGAAGTTTTAAAGTCTTAAGGTTTAACGAAATGCCCACGCGAGAGCACGAGCTACACATATGCTCCCACTAATAATGGTCTGATGATATAAATTAATCTTTGTGCGCAGGCATATGAGGGGTACAAAATACAAGGGTGAAGTATAGCTTGAGCCTCTGTTCGAGTAATGCGTTGGTCGCACGTCTCAAAGTGTAAAGCATATAACTTGGTAGTACGCACTGGCTACCGTAAGCGAACGCTGATCAAGATGGAAGTTTTTACCGACTCATTGTTAGATTTTTAGGCCAATTATTCCTGAATGTGACTCAGCAACCGACCACATTTTACTTGAGAACCCGACTTTATGCCAACGATCTTAAGGATTATGTGGTAAAATAGTTTTAAAAAAAGCCCTTTTCTTTTTTTCTCGCGCTGGATGCTAAGTGTATTGTCTCGAAAGAAGCGATCCCTACTCTTTCGTCGTTCACTCTTGATAATTTACTACGACGAAAAGGTTTAGGGCAGTAAACGACAACTGAAAAACCCTTGCAGAAAAAACCAAAATTCTTTACTATAAGTTACTAGTGTGGATATGGGATGCTTGTAGGGACCGGGCAACATTGGTAAGCGGCTGAACAATGCACAACGCTACACGAAATTGACAAAACGAAACTAACACGACACATTCCCACGGTTCGATATATCCCTAAAAAACCAAGTACCGGATGAAAACGTCCCCAAAGGACATTCCTAGATCGACATGTCCCAAACACGACTAGGCTTTTCTCTGGTGAGCATGTCCCCGAATTGACATACACCAGATTGAGACATACCTGAAGTGACACTTCCTCGACTTAACCTGGCAATTCCCTAAGCTTCCAGATTATTTTCTCAACCTTTGTACTTATCAGACAACTCCATTAGTATTTTCAAAATGTTTCTTATTGAGCAGACGAAGCCTCTCACTAGGGGATATGTCTAGGGACCCCTAACACACCTTTATAGTTAATATATAATTCAAATGCTGTACTGCAAAGGAGGGCTGTCGAAGATCCGGTCACGATGGAACTTTCCTGGTCTAACGAGGACAGTCCCTGTGATCTGTGGTAAGTTCGGCTGAAATAGAATCCATCAAAATCCAAAAGATAGACGTCGAGGACAATAAAACCACTCAACTATTCCTTTTCGAATGATGCTAATTT
>JAAAKM020006971.1:11413676-11433178 GCA_010016025.2 Alatinidae sp. Z8VKAUB7J3 | reverse complement strand
AATCCATCAAAATCCAAAAGATAGACGTCGAGGACAATAAAACCACTCAACTATTCCTTTTCGAATGATGCTAATTTTCTGTTTCATTTTCTGTTCTTATAACAGAAGAGTACATAACTTTCGTTGTCTTTCCCTGCCAAAAAATTTCGTTTTCATTTGTGTTTTCCTATCCTGCCTGAAAACTTAAGCAACTAATTAATCGGAGAAATTCTTGGGCAAATTTAAGTAATGGGAGTTCCTTTTAAAATCGTATGTTGTTTGCAATAAGAGGGAAATGCCTAAAAAGAAAAGTTTTGTCATCGTGCAATCCGATAACAACTCAATTTCAAACGAGTGGATTCATCTGATCTTTTAAAGCAGTTGTCCTTATGTAACGAGTCGAGTTTAACAAGCAAACACTGCGGTTCTCGCAGGCTCATTATCGTCGGATTATGCTCCACTATCTCTGAGATCGAATCTGATTGGCTTCAGGTATTTCAGAAATATAGAGATAACAGACAAGTGGAAGACACGCAAGCCTAGTCATTAGAGTTGTTATCCTTAGCGCGACCCGATGGGTTTTGTGTCCATAGCAACAGAACTATGAGGTGCTCAGGCAGATTAAGATATCCTTGTTAAACACTACAATACACGAGAATTTGGAATGCAGGTGAAAGGTGGTTGTGTTTGGACTAGGGAACAGAAAACCAGAAGAGGATATGTGAGAGCGGTTAAGGTATCAGCTCAGCGTGAAACTTGTAATTGGTTATATCCGTCAACAATTGCGCCCGTTGAAATAATCCTGAGAAAGGTAACAAATAAACTCGAAAGTAGTTTTTGCATGCTCATCCATCTCTTTCTTGTATTTGTTTACAGTTTACGATTTATTTGTACGATCTTCTAATACGCCTCGTGCTTTACATGATCGTTTGCCGAATGTTTATACAACCAACATGACTGTGATATCAACAACCGAAGCTTTAAAGTTTTCCGCAAGAACTGTTATTGAGAACAGTTTTGCCACATCGTTTCTTGACCCTTAAGTGAGAAAAGATATGCTTTTCAAGTATTCAGTGCAGACTTCTCTTTCAGTGTGGGAAAACGGGACATGGGTAAATGAAGGAAGATACAAAACAGTCCGAAATCGCATAGCAGTCATACAAGTGACTAGCGATAGATATTTTGCGTCGAACTGATATCTTTGCAATAATCGCAATATGTTCTACTCGATACTTGAGGAAATGTCTATAAAATATTGAAAAGCTTTTGCGGACTCTTCGTATATGGATCATTAGTTGTCTATCGCAAGTTGGAAAAGACATTGTGGTGCCAATGACATCGATTGTAAACCCCAAAATGTATATAGGTAAACCTCAGAGGCTTATGCTAGCTTGTCACTGTTACTATTGTTTAATGCAATTTGTTCTGCCTATAAAAATGACAGCCAGGCTGAGCATCTCTAAAAAAGGAGCAGATTACGATTTCCGTTTGGCATTTTGCTTGTTGCAATTTTGTTTTCTGTTGAATAATGCGATGGGATGACTTTGAGATGCCTACCAACGCTTTTATGGACAGTTACTGATCTTGAATCTTCGATGATTGCGAGGGGAGGATGTAAACTGCATCAATTGTAAATTGCCAAGACGTTTCTATGTATCAGATATTTAGTTCATCGTGAGAAGTTTTCAGTATTTGATATAGTGGTATATAACCAATTAACTACGGCGATAAAGCGTTACTCAAGTATTTGAAGTGATGATATGAGCTGGAAAGAGATATATTCGAATAAGGAGCATAGTCGTACCGAGAGATCAAATGCTACACCCTTCTGAGTTTCGTTAATATCAAATCCTAATCGTAATATATCAAGCACGAAGAGGACTACCAGAGGCAGAAATGTCACAACAGGAAACGGCTATTGACGTTCAGAAAATTTTTAGTAACAAAGGAAACGAAGACGAGATTACGAAAACGAGGCTATTATTCGATAAACAAATAGTTGAAATAAACAGTAATATCTTTGCTAGATTAACTTGGAACATGCCCTGTCATTTTTTGATTGAATTGGACATGCTACCTTTACTATGATGTAATTATGTCTGTTTCATACCTTGAGATGCTAGGGCAGGTCCTTAGCCAGCCTGTAAGGTTAGTGGGACAATAAATGCATTAAGGGGCCATGACACTAGCCTACCGTTTTCCCTCCAATTAACGTAGCCCTCTGATAAACGCGCCCCTTTATTAAACGCCACACCGCTAGCAAGAGCATTTGTAATAAACGCCGCCTTCTAATAAACGCTGCATCTTGAAAAGCGGCTTTTATTAAAAATTAGACAAAACTGGAAATAATAAATAGTTTATACAAATTGCATATGTTTTTGATCAACAAATTCTTGCACAGCTAAACATAAAAACGAATATTGTCTTTTCCACTTCAACAGTTGGTCATGAAGAATTTTTCGTGAGATTTTAGTGATTGATAAAATTTTTCATTTTAAAGCAAGCGTCGCCCTATATTAAACGTCGCATTCAAAAGCTGGGATTTGTAATAAACGCCACGGCGTTTCTTTCTCTTACACGGTTAATATTTACAGAGCCTCCTAAACAAGCAGAGGTAGCCAGGAAAAGAGATGAGAAGAAAGGAGAACCGACTAAACCTGACTTACCAAAGCCTGCTGTATTGAATGAGGATGGAATACCAGACAGTCTCGCCGACGAACCTTCAGATTTCGATGAGTCTGAAAGCAGCTGGGAGAAACAAAGAAGGACGAAGACACCAGAATCCAGGAAACGTCCAGATCAACATGATGCTGTGATGAATACGTCCCTGACACAACAGGACAAAAATGATCAACTAACTACTGAAAACCAAAAACCAGAAGAGCCTGAACTGGAAGAGGACTTTGTGTTCGACGATGACGAGGAAGATGTGAAAGAGGCACAAAGACAAGCTGACTGGGAAAAAGAAGCCAGAGAACGCCAAGAAAGGTATCGAATTTAGATATTTGCTATTTTCAATTTGCTGTCTTGCCCCGATTCTTTTAGTAGCTTTTCTAACGTTTTTCCTCTTCAGCTTTCCGTCCCGTCCTCCTTTTTCTAGCAATTTACTTTCTTCTTGTTTCCGGTCTTCTCTTGTTGTCGTCTCCGTTTTCTCCATCCCTTTGTTACCATTGAGTTTTAACTCTCATTTTCTTTTCTTTGTATTTATGGATTTGTTTTAGGGGACTTGATAGCGTACACCTTCTTTTTGTGCACATAAACGCCAGGTCCTTTCGATACCTTTACAGTCAGATGAGCTTGCAAGAAAATGTTAACATTAGCAGGACTTTTTTCCACTGAATGCTCTAATTGTGTTGCAAGCTGCAGTAGGGCAGTCATAGCCATAAGCTAATTGTTAAGTTTAGTGTGATGTTGCGTCTTTTAAGGTAGAGGGAGGACCCAAGGTAATATAATATGTATGTAATATATTGTGAGGAGCTCTCGATGGTTTCAACAGTTGATATTACCTTATGAGTTGCGTGGACACGAGAATCTTCCTAAAATATAAGGAGATAATTTCAAGTATGGTTTTCAGGCTAAGACTGAAATTTCAACTATTGTATAATATGGACTGATGCCTGTTTCTCGTGATTCCTTACTTCCAATCAATGTTTCCTTTCTGGTCTTGTTAAGCGCCATTTTTGAAATGTATCGTGAGAATCCTTTTTGGCTTTAAACCATATTTGACTGTCCTATTTTTTCATGTCCTCAAATTGTCGTGTTAAGGCGTCCAATTTGGGAAACAACAAGTTTTACAGAGATTTTCTTAACCTCCCTCGCGGAAATCGAGATAGGTGGATCTGACTCTTTTTCGTTTTTATTATTACAAATATTATTACATTTAACTTATATTACGCAGATTTTAACATTTCTGTTTTGTTACTGATTATGATAAACCATAATCGACATAAAACATGCAAAATGTATTAATTTTGATCGCACATTTATCCCTAGTTAAGAATTACGGCTTAAATACATATGTGTACGTCAAAAATTAGTAAGAGAGACGTAAATTCCCAAAGTAGCCGAGTACGCTATTGTCAATATATATATACTTTGTTTTGAAAAGGTATGCCAAGGAAATCCAAGAAGAGCTGATGAAGGAGCTAATGGCAGGTCAACAGGATCAAGATGGAGTTGGTAGTGAAGACGATTTCCGTTTACACACGGAGGACCACATGCAGGACATCGAGGATAATAGAATTGAAAATGCAATGGAGTGGGATTCGCAGATAGAGGAGCAGTCTAGTTTTCATGACGAATCTCATGGATTGAACAATGATGATGTGGACACAGGCGACTACATTAGGGATACTTATGAAGCTCCTAAGGGGATAACATTAAAAGGGGATACCTCGGTTTCCAACTCCGATCCCCAAGAAGGCCTGAACCTGCTACCACCCGTTGGACTGGCAATAAGGGAGCCAGATGATTTGGAACTTAAAGACCAAATGTTGATAGATAACGCAGTCCATGAGGAAGACGACTTTCTTGAAGAGCTTTCTATAACCGATAAGGACCGGAACATGTTCTTGGACGATGGAGATTTAGACGAAAGTGTTTCATTCGGATCCGGCTCTGATGACGAGTTGAAGATGCTTGAACCAGAAACCACGAACACATGGGGAACGAGTATGGGGACAAAGAAAGAGTCTCGGAACTATGGCACTGAGATCAAGGAGGGGGAAATTTGTGTTGAGACTGCTGAACTTGATATGGCTGTTCCTGATTCTTATGCGTCTGTGAGAGACGGTAGTCGAAGTGAGGGAATTATTTCACCTTCGCATGGGCAAAGAAAAGGGAAAGGAGAAGATGATCATATCAGGAAGCATCTGATCGCTATGATAGAATCAGAGAAGGAAAGAGAACGAACACAGTCACCACCAAAAGCTTCCAGCAAAGAGGATACGAGCCCAAGGGATTTGGTCAAGAAGGAAGGCTCTAGAATTCCAGTTTTTAAAGGCAAAGCTGCCACTTTTTCGAAAAAGGACGACAGTGCACACGAAGAAGATAAAAGAAAGGAAGAAGATTTGAAAGAGGAGCAAAAAAACTCAGCTGAGCGGGAGAGGATAAGGAAACAAGAGCAACTGCTCATAGAAGAAGAAAATAGGTTGCGAGAGCTAGAAGCACAGTACAAACAAGACATAGAGAGAAAAAGAGACGAGGCTAATCAGGAAGAGCAAAGAAAGAGAGAGGCAAAGAGGAAGAGGGTAGAAGAGGAGAGGAAACGAGAGGAAGAGGAGAGGAAGTGGAGGGAAATAGAAAGGAAAAGGCAAGAGCAGGAGCGCGAGTGGAGAGCGAAGGAGGAGGAGAGAGAACTAGAAGAGAAACGATGGAGGGAGAAGGAGGAGCAGTGGCGAAGCGAAGAGAGAAAGCGGAGGGAGGAGGTACAGACAAGAGACGATAACGATAGAAAAAGAAAAGAAAGGGAGATGCTAGATGAAGAAGAGAGGTTTAAGCGTCGTTTGAAAGAATTAGAACAATCAAAGCTTGATGAGATGGAATATGAAAAGAAGCGACTGGCGATAGAGATGGCAGAAGATAGTAGGAAGAAGCAACTAGAGTTATTGGCGAAGTTGGAGGAGGAGGAGAGGGAGAAACGTCGCAACTTGCAAGCCGAAGACGAAAGAATGAAGAAAATGTTAGAACTGGATAAACAGCGACTCGAAAGAGAGTTTCAGGAACGTGAGCTCCAATTAAAACAGGTTTTGTCGACAAAGGAAGCGGAGATGCAAAGCCGTTTGGCTGAAATTGAGCGCAGAAAAGAGCAAGAGCGAATTTTGCGCGAGGAGAAGATTGAAGAAGCAGTAGGCACGAAAAAGATGGCTCTTGAAAACCAATTGCGAGAAGCTGAAAACCTGCGGCGTAAGGAAGAGGAAGCACTGAAAGAAATTATGACCAAACGTTCTCAGGAGGAGCAGAAGATGAGAGAATTTCAGGCAAGGTATGTACTTCAATCACAATTAACTTTGTTTGTCTCTTGTTTCATTATGGTCATAAGAAACAGGATGGAACTAGTACTCTAATTATTTAGATGCATGCATTAGCAGAAATGAGAGATTCTATTCATTTGTATGGCGCTTTGTAACACATCTAAACCTATCTTCACCGCCTTGACTACCTCTACCACCTCTACTACCTCTACCACCTGTACTGCCTCTACTACCTACTTACCATATCCACTAATCCTACCACCATCACTACCTCTACCATCTCCTCTCCCGCTACCACCATCACTACCTCTACCACCTCTACTACGCCCACCACCCCCACCACCTTACCACCTCCACCATCTTACCACCTCCACCACCTTACCACCTTCACGACCTCTACCACCATCCAACCACCAACATCGACAGGCCCCTTTCTCTCCGCGGTTTCCGCCGCTACGCTTTTCGTTGCAATGAGGGAATCTGACTTCGTCTACTTCCCAAGCGAGAGGTAGCTCCTTGGAACCGGAGCAAGAGTCCGCGCGGTTGGTCGACTGCAGCTATGGCCGCATGGTCGTCAATCCGAACGACATATACATCGGTCAGTCGTTGATCGCGTATGGCGAGTTCTCCCCGGCCGAAGCGGCTCTTTATCGTTCCGTCGTGGGTGTCGGCGACATGGTGGTGGAGGCCGGCGCAAATATCGGGTGTTTCACATTGCTCTTCGCCCACCTGGTTGGCGCAGAGGGCCGGGTCTTCGCCTTCGAGCCCCAAAGGCTGGTTTTCCAAATGTTGTGCGCCAACCTTGCGCTAAACGAGATCGGTAATGTGGAGGCTTGGCCGGCCGGGATCGGCGATAAGATCGGCCGAATGATCGTCCCGCACGTCGACTATGGTGCCCTCGGAAACTTTGGGGCTGTTGCGCTGCGCTGCGATGGCTCCGGCGAGGGTGTCCCGATCACCACCATCGACAATCCGGGACTCGAGGCCTGCGCGTTGATCAAGGCGGATGTGCAGGGAATGGAGCACCAAGTGCTCGAGGGCGCGAGGGATACCATCGAGCGCTGCCGGCCGCTCCTTTACCTGGAGAATGACCAGAAAGATAAGTCCCCCGGCGTTCTGCAAGCCATCGAATCGCTGGGATACCGTGCATTCTGGCACTTGCCACCCTACTTCGATGCGAACAATCACCGAGGAGAGACCGAGAACCTGTTCCCCGGCATTGTGAGCGTATCGCTGCTGTGCATCCCCCCGGGTTTGCGCATCGATTTTCCGGGACTGCGGGAGGTTCGAGGACCGGACGATTGGTGGCTGGAGACGATCGGGTGCTGAAAGCCGAGGCGATCGTCGCTTCGGCAAAGCGGAAGTTGCGCCGCGGCGCCCCGGCCGAAGCGGCGGCGATTCTGACCACGGCTCTCGAGCTCGAACCCGAGATCGTGGAAGCCTGGCTGCTGCTGGCGGAGATTCACCGGAGCGGGAACCGCTTGAGTGCCGCGATCGGGTGCTTTCGCCGTGGCCTGTGCCTGGCGCCGGATCGGATCGATTTGAAGGTCGGCCTCGCAAATGCCTGTTCGGACGCCGGCAGGTTCACCGAAGCGGTCGCGGCGATCTCGGCATTGATCGACACCGATCCGAAAAACCCCGATTACCTCTTCGGCTGCGCCTACGCCCTGCACCGGACGGGGCGAACCGAGCAGGCTCTGGAACTCCTGGACCAGGCCATCGAAATTGCACCGGACGGGCCGATGTTGCGCTTTTCACGCTCTACGATGCTGTTGACACTCGGTCGCTACAGCGAAGGCTGGCGCGACTTCGACACGCGCCATGCCGCCGACCCGGCCTTCCGGCCGCCTGATCTGCCGCGGTGGGACGGCACGACCGCGCCGTCCAAGCGGCTGTTGGTTGTTCCGGAAGGCGGCTATGGCGACATCGTCTGGGCTGCGCGCTTCCTTGCCGCCGTCAAGCCCTTGGTTGGCAGCGTTCACATTCGTTTGCCGCCAGCGCTTCGTTCGCTGCTGGCTGACCTGGATGGCGTCGACGCTGTTGCCGGGCCGGACAGCAATGTGGCGTTCGATCTCTATTGTCCGATCCTCTCGCTGCCCGCACTGCTGGATGTGAATGATCCTATGGCGTTTCCTCCAGCCCGGCTCACCGCGATCCCGCCCGATGGCGACCGTTTGCCCCGCCTGCTTGAGCGCGGCGCGAACCGCCTGCGGATCGGTATCATTTGGTCCGGTAACGAGGCCTACTCGGAAAACCGTCACCGCGCCGCGCCGTTGGAGGCATTTCTTCCGCTTGTGGAGCGGCCGGATGTGCAGGTCTACAGTCTGCAAAAAGGGCGCCAGCAGGCTGCGTTGCGCGAGGCCGGACTGGGGGACCTCATAATCGAGACCGACGATTTGGACTTCTCCGAAACGGCTGCTTTCGTCCAGGCGCTGGACCTGGTGGTCATGACCGACAGCGCGGTGACGCATATCGCGGGCTCACTGGGTGCGCGCATATGGACCCTGCTCGATTTCGCTCCCTTTTGGCTATTCGGGCGCGAAGGCGAGGAGACGCCATGGTATCCCAGTATGCGGCTCTTCCGGCAGACGCGCCCGGGCGATTGGAACGGCGTTGTTTCCAGAGTGGGAGAGGCGCTCGACGAACTCCTGAGGCAGCACCACACCGGGACGCAGTCTGCGGACCGCGCCGAATGTGGTTGGAGCCCATAGGTAAAACTGCTTACACTTCCGTGGTCCTAAGCCAACAGCGCCGGAGGTCACATGAAGCGCAAGAGTGCTGTATCCGGGGCAATGATCGTTGCCGCCAGCCTGTCCGCGACACCGGATCCTGCTTCCGGGACGCCACCGCCAGCCGATGAGGAGCGTGTCAAGCTCACGGAAGCAGGTCTGAGCCTCGATCTTATTGGGCTCGACGAGGACATTCTGCAGCTTGGCGGACTTGCCCAAGAGACCGAATGGTTCGGCGGTGACGATGACACGGACGAGTTCGGCAGGGAAGATGACGAGTACTACCTTGCACAGACGATCTACGGCGGCCTCTCGGGGGACCGATCACTCGGGGGAGGCAAGCTCGCTATTCCGGGTGCCAAGCCGCTCGTCGTGATCAACCCGAACAACAACCGTTCGATGACCGTGCTCTACAACAAGCGAACCAAAAGGTACTTCAATCCCAAGAACGGGAAGCCGATCTCGCCACCGCGCTGGATGCGCAAGCAGGTCGAGAAGTAGTTCCCGACAGCGGTCACGCCGCTCTGTTGCAGAGCTTTGGAGCACGTTGACGACAAGGAAATGGGCGTCCCCCAGATCAGCGGATCCCAGGCTGTATCGGCAGATCTAAGGTCAGGGCCGACCGGCGCCGTCGTGCATCATCCTCAGTGTCCTGCTGCGCAGGACGAACAGCACGGCGGCCAATGCCAAGAGGATCGAGGCGAACAGCAGCGTGATCGCAAAGGTCCCTATCCGCGGAATCAGCCAATAGGCGGTTGCCAGAGCGCCGATGACGTTTCCGAAGGTCGAGACTCCATAGACGGTCCCCGTGACCCGGCCGCTTTCTTCTCTCGTTCGAAGAAGCACACGCACCAGGAACGGCTGCCAGGCGCTCAGGAAAAGAACCGGAACAAAGACGATCATGATCGCACTGGCGGTTAGCGGTAGCGGCCCGTGCTCAAACGCGCCGATCATCCAATGGAGGACGTCCTTGGCGTAGAAGGCCACGCCGACGAGGTAGGCCGACGCGGTTACCGCCGCCGCGGCCAGCATATCAGTCGTCCTTGCCCTGTCCGCCGCATGGCCTCCCAAGAAGTAGCCGCACATCATCGCTAGGAGAACGGTCGAGATGATCGAGGCCCAGGTATCGATACCGCTGCCGAAATAGGGATGCAGATACCGGCTTGACAGGATCTCGAAGCCAAGCAGTACGAATCCCTCCGCGAGCAGCAATCCCAGGAACACAAGGTGCATGGGGCTATTCAAAGGGAGTCACCGCAGGCGGACCGCTGTTGTGGCGTCTGACTGCCCGCAAGAACTCGACTGGTGCAAAGTCATCTGTCAGGATCTCTTGGTCGTCAATTGGCCTTACGAACCTCTGCCGATCGACCAGCATGGGCGACAGGCCATAGCGTAGGCCATGGCGGGCATCCAACGCAGTCGCGCGCGACTGCAGTTCCGCATCGGAAATCTCGGCGCCATCGTAGGCGATGGCCACCACGTTGGCGCTCGCCGCGTAGAGATCGATGTTGGCGAAAACACTGGCAAGCGTGACGAGGGTCGGCACGAACAGCATTGTCGACGGCTCGATGTTCAGGGCCAGCACACCACCGCTGGCCAAACGGTTGAACGCGGTCTCGTAAAACTCCTGCGTTGACAGATGAAAGGGAACGAAAGGCCCGCGATAGGCGTCCACCAGGATGACGTCGAACCTGTCTTTCGTCCGGGTCAGGAACACGCGCCCGTCCCGTTCGACCAGGCTCAAGTTCGGCAGGTCGGGAAGACTGAAATGGGCCTTGGCGAGCTTCAGTACCGCGCCGTCCAGTTCTACCGCCGTCACCTGACTGTCGGGCAGGCTGCGCGCGAGATAGGCGGACGTCTGCCCGGTGGCGGCACCAATTTCGGCAATGCGCGCCGTCGTCGTGGCATAGGCCAACGCCAGGGTCATGTAGCGCGTATAAGGGACCGGTAGGGCAAATGGATCGTCGAGCTGGCGCACAGCTTGGGTGTAGAGCTCACTGTTGTGCCCAAATCGCAAGTAGAGACGACCGTCCTTCCTATCGATGACAATCGTGTTGTAGCGACTCTCTTCGATGTGGATTGTTTCCGCGTCGACCTGCGCAGGCCAAATGATGAGAAGCGCCGCGCAGGCGATCCTGGAACCGTGCCCGCAAATCCTGGTCAGCCCCTTCCGAATGATTCTGGCGGCTCTGCGATGCAGCCTGCGTCTTTGAGGTGGTTCCAGCAATCCTAGGGATCGAAGAGGTCGCAGATGTTGATTGCGGCGCATGAAAGGCTGACGGAGCTTGCCCCATGTCCAACGCGCTGCTTTGACGTCAGAGCGTTCTTTCTCCGCGGCCAGCAACGCATTCATATGGGTAGAACTTGCGCTGCACGGAAACTTGGAATGGTTCGAGGGGTCGGCCGGTACTCCATGTTCCGACTCCGGCCAGGCGGCCAGAGCGGGCAAGGTGGTGTCAGGTGTGGCCTTCACCCGCTCGATCAGGATCGCGCGAAAGGGGCCAAGCTTGGCCAAGCCTTTGGGGCGGCTCTGCTTGGCGGATTCCACCGAACCGGTGGCCGAAATGCGGGCCTGCACCCGCACAGCCGTCGAGGCGGAGACCTCAAACTGGGTGGCAACGCACCGGCGAGACTTGCCTGATGCTATGCCACGCACCAATCGAAGACGAAGATCATTCGAAACAGCTCTTCCCATGGAACACCTCCTGTCCCAATGAATCACTGTTCAAAACAAAAGGGAATCCCATACGACTCAAACTTCTCTCCCGGCACTCTAGACCAGGATGTCGGCCTCATCAGCTGCGGATTTGCGATAGTCATCGGGCTCGGCTCGAACCCCCGTTCTTTAGGACTGACGGAACTACTGCCGTTAGTTCCTCAGGAGTTCCGGCCTCCTCGATCGCCGGGTCCTTTGTCACATCTCTGAGGATTCGCTTCTTGAGTGCGATTTCTGCCTTGGCCGATACGTCCCCGGCCTCATCGGCCAACAGATACTCAACATCCATTTCCTTGAGCCTGGGTTCGCGAAGCCTACGGAGCTTGTCCTTATGAATCTCCCGAGCTTTCGTCATGTTGACCGTAACGCCGGTTTCGTCGAGTTCCCATGCGCCGCGAAAAGTGCGATCGCCTGGGATCTGGGAAACGACTTTCGCCCCTGTTGCATCCGAGGGAAGGTCCTTCGCCATGATGCGAGCGACAAACTCATCTTCAGTCTCGGCCCATTCGACGATAGCGCCAGCGATTGGCCAGCGTCGCTGAAATTGGTCCACTGGACGAGCGGAGCCCTTTAGGACGGTTCCGTCTGCAAGCGTTACTCTTGTCGCAAGCCGCGCGCCTTCATTTGGCACGATAGTTGACACGCCGCCCATCGAGTTGGTGTAGACAATTCTCTGCATCATTGATCTCCGAACCCAGCAGCATACCAACGTACCGGATCTTTCGGAGTGTGCGATCCAGCGTATGGGTCGCTACACCATAGTTGAACTGATCCTGCTCCTGCTTCGCCGCCATCTTGAGAAATGAAGGACAAATTCGCGCCCAGAGCGACGATTGAGGTCCCCCCGCTTGAGAAGTTTGTGGAGTAGTTAACGGTGTGTTGTCCAGTACCATGGTCCGTAATTGACGAGATATTGTAACTTGCGACGATTGATCCGTTGTCTTGCCAGTGGCCCCAGAACTTGGCCGCACTCGGATGTAGGTGCTGGCGTGCCGATGTGACGATCCTGTCCGTTGCCGTTCCCGCCTCCTGTTCGGCTTGCGTGGCAACCAGTCCGTTGCCGTTCCCGTCGGTCAGGTCTCCATGATTGTCCAGCGTCACCAATCGGGCCGCCGACAGAACAACCTTCACATCCTTGACCCCGGAGGTGAAGTTGACCTTGGCTCCGCCGGCAGATGAGGCCAGGACGGTATCACGGGTCAGGCTGTCCGGCGCGCCGGTGGTCAACGTCCCGGTGGAGATTTCCCAATTGCCGGCGTTGTCGTCGACAAGAAACACGGTCTCGTTACCGGTACCGATGCCCGCAGAAAACGAGACCCGGCCTGCCGGGTCGGTTGGTACGCCATTGAGTTGGACCGCGCCGGTTCCGGCAAAGCCGGCGGTGGTGAGTTCTTGAACACGGTCTGCGAGTAGAAGCGCCATGGCCTATTTCCTCTGCTTAAAGGTATAGCGTTTGCGCGCGAGCCCAGTCGTCCTGCCCTCCGGTTGAGAGGACTGTAGGAGCAGGCGGCACAGTGAGAGTTCAAGGGAGTGGCAGTCGGGGGCTAGTGTCATCAGGACGTCGTCCCACGAGCGCTGGGCGCAGTCCAGCTCGAGTGCGATTGTTGGACCATACCCATGAGTGAGGCGCGAGAACCCGGAGCAACTCACTGATGCCGGATGCACAGGTTGGTTAGGTCCTAGTCAGAAATTGCGGGGACCTCGCCTGCTACTTTGAATGAGTAGAGGGGCTGTATGTCACATCGGCTCCCTAGGCCCCAAACAGACCACGAAGCCTGCTCGCTAAAGGCAGCGCCTTGGGTTCAGGCGCCGGAGCGGCCGGTTCGGTGAAACCGCCACCGTCCGGAGCACACATCCAGCCGACCGCCACGTCGGGTGGCGCATCTACCCATGGATTCGGGGCGGGAAACTCCTCGCCGTCCGGACGCACGTCGATCACGCGGTTGTTTGACCCGATTAGAGCTTTCATCAGTAGGACTCCAAGGCAATGCAGAAGCCAGAGCTGCCATCACCTCCGGCAAAACTGTTTATGGTAGAATGAGCGCCTGCTCCGCCTGACCCCGTACCGCTATCACCGGATGAGCCGCCCGCGTTGTGAACGGCTCGCCCGCCACCGCCGAAGGGACCGGAACCTCCTTGACCGCTGATCCCGTGACTAGTGCTGCCCAAACGAATCCCGACACCACCGGGCGCGCCACGGAATTGGATGTCTCCGCCCATGCCACCAGTTCCGCCAAGTGAAGCTTGACCGTTCGCCACGTCGGATGGATTTGTGTTGAAAGACTGACCACCGTTTCCACCGGCTGCAGAGACATGCGCACCGAAGCTCGTTGCTGCCCCATTAGCCCCAGAGTTGTTGCCCGCAGCACCGCCACCGCCGCCGGCGCCGATGGTCACGGCCTCGGTCGGGCCTAGACTTGTTGCCGCAATTCGCTTGATTGCGAACTCACCACCAGCTCCCCCATTGCCGGCCGACGCTCCGGATCCGGCGCCTACGGACCCCCCGCCGCCGCCGCCACCGCCGCATACCATGACAAGCAGAGAACGAAGCCCAGCCGGCGGTGTATAGACGCCATTCGAAGTGAAGACCTGCAAGGTCATACTGGGGAGAGTATTGCCTTGCCCGTCGATAACCTTGCCACTGCTGTCCACCATCAACAGCCGCTGCGCCGAGGCGACGACCTTCACGTCTTTGACTCCGGCCGTGAAGTTGACCTTGGCTCCGTCCGCGGAGGACGCCAGCACCGTATCCCGGCTCAAGTGATCCGGCGCGCCGCTGGTCAGGATGCCGACCGAGATCTCCCAGTTGCCGGCGTTATCGTCCACCAGGAACACGGTCTCGTTGCCGTTGCCGATTCCGGCCGAGAAGGTGACCCGTCCAGCTGGATTGGCCGGCACGCCGTTGAGCTGGACTGCGCCGGTTCCGGCGAAGCCGGCGGTGGTCAGTTCTTGGACGCGGTCTGCGAGTAGATGGGCCATGGCTTACTTCCTCTGTTCCAAGGTGTAACGTTTGCGCACGAGGCCGGTCGTCCAGTGTTCCAGCGGCGAGGTCTGGACGATCGGCCCCCAGAGCGAGAGCTCCTGGCGGTAGTTCTCCGGATCGAGCATCGCTAGGACATCGCCCGAAAGGCCCTGTATCCGGTCTAATTCCAAGGCGTTGGCGATCATTTCCGACTCGCTGTTGAATTCGATCGCGAACTCGGCGACCCGGAAGCGAGGTCCGAGGCTCGTGAGGGTCTGACCGCCGAAGGACTTGGCTTTCTGGCTACCGTCGGCCCAACGGATCGAGCGCCCGAAGCTTTCGCCGCGACTGGGCTCCCAAAGTCCGGCACCGCCGTATCCTGCAAGCCGACCGAGGTCGATGAAAGCGAGGGATGTGTCGGCCACGGTGATCCGGCCGTAGCGGGCGCTACGGGCAGGATCGACCAGAAGGTAGATCTCCGGGTAACCGTCCTTGATCCCGGCGTTGACCGTGCCGCTGTCGAAAACATCCGTATCGCCGGAGGCCGTATCGCTGAGGCTCAGCCTAATCGTCGCATTGCCGGTCAGGTTGTTGCCGAGGATCGCGAAGACGGCCCAGTCCGTGGTGCTGCCATGGTCGAAATCGAAAGTCAGGGAGGTGCCCAAGGCCCGGGCCGGGAGTGCGACTGGGTTCGTCTGCAGGTTCTGGACCGGGAGCCCGTCTTCCAGACCGGCGGCGCTGAGCTGCGCTTGGTCCAGCTTATTGATCCAGCCCAGGAGTGTTCGTTTTGCCATGATGCCTCACATAAAAATGTCGAGCTCGGTTTCGCGCAGGGCCAGGTTCAGCCGAACGGCCAGGATCAGGCCCGGACGGTTGTTCAGGGCGAAGCGTGGCGCCGTGACCTGTACCGTCTGCCCGATATCGAGCTGTGGGCCGAAGTGGCGGATGGTGATCCGATAGAGCAGGAAGTTGCCGCCGAACAGGGTCAGCAGACGCTCGGCCTCGGCCTGCGCATCACTCTCCTCGGCGAAGAGCCCGGGCGTGGAAAAGGATTTGGAATCGGGAAACCGCGCTTGGATATCGCCATCCGCCGCAGCGGCTTCGCGAAACTCCTGCGCCATGAACTGCCGTTGTGCTTCGGAGGCAGCCGTAGCGAGATCTTCGGTGACGAAGTAGTTTCGCTTCCAGCCCACGCTTTGGCGCCAGCTCGGCGGGTTGATCGCGGTCGGTCCGGGAAGGAGCTGAATGCTCAGGATATTGGACGAATCGAGTACGGCGCGAACCGGCCCGGCCGTGCCGGGAACCTTCAGCTGTCCGACCTCGAAGCGATCCAGGCGATTGAAGCCGCCCCAAGCTGTTACCCCGGCCAGGAGGTCCCGCACGACGCTGTCCGACGTGGTCTCTGCGGCGGCGATCCACAGCCCCACCTCGGAGGATTGGTCGGAATTGAGGTTGGCCAGTGAAAAGAAATCGATCCGCGTGTTCGGAACCTGGGCAAACTCGGTAAGCACGATCCGAATGAGATCTCCGGTCTTGGTCAGGAAAGTACCCGAGCCGTCGACATAACCCTGGATGTGGCAGGTCAGGCTCTCGGGTCGTGTCGCGAAGCTGATCGTGCCCTCTTCCTTGTTGACGGCATACTCTCCGGCGATGACCGGGGTCCCGCTCACCTTGATCAAGGCCACGCCCTTGTCGAAGGCCTCGGGAACGTCTTGAATCGCGTGCCCGGCAACCTGAAAGACGTGCAATCCGCTGATCACGCCGAGATAGGGATGAGGGATGGTCTCTCAGTCCCAGACCTCCCGGTTCTAAAAACAAAACAGTTTAGTCACGGCCTGTCAACTTAACATCATCATCATCATCATCAACATCATCATCATCATCATCATCACCATCATCACCACCATCATCATCATCGTCATCGTCATCATCGTCAACATCATCATCATCATCACCGTCATCATCATCATCATCATCATCAACATCATCATTATCATCATCATCATCATCATCACCATCATCACCATCATCATCATCATCATCATCATCGTCGTCAACATCATCATCATCAACATCATCATCATCATCAACATCACCACCACCACCACCACCATCGCCATCATCATTACCAACACCATCATGATCAACACATCATCATCATCATATTTGGAATGTAAAATATTATACTGCTTATTGTATTGTATTTCGTAGAAAAGGGGCAAGGGGAATGCGGTGTTTTCTCTTGGTAAACCTTAGACCCACTGCTCAAAACTATTTTTGTGACTTACTGCATTTTAACTTTCGGTTGACCTTTCCTTTTCTGAATTATAAAATTCTTACTTAGGTAGTTAACCTCATGTACTTAGGGAAAGTTTCAATTCAGAAATAAGTCTGTCTGAGATTTCTGTTTAGTTAAGTTTTTATAGGTGAACCGTTTTGGCCATTAGGTCTTCATACCATTTTGACGACCATAGAGAATGCGGCATTTTTTCAACTACTTGGAACCACTTCTACTCAATCATACTCACTGCATTCAATCACTCGATTCTCCAAAGAATGAACTCTTCCTCCTTTCCTGAGCGCCACAGTAACCACAAAAAATTACTTTCACTGATATTGGTACTAGTTCTCCGTCAATGTCGCGTAGTTATAATAAAGTTACGATCGACAATGATAAGTCAGACGAAGTAGCCCTACTGTATGTAACGGAAAGGAGAATAAGAGTAACTAGTCGTAACTGTAGGTTCGGCTTGAAACAAGCTTAGCAGAAATGTGATTTAATTCAACTTTATGCGCAAAGGCTCCGTGCCTTAATAAGCAGACATTTTTTCTTTGTCGCAAACATCATTGGACTAAAAGAAAACCATCATGTTCAACCTCAACAAGAGAGAACTGTAGAAAGCATTTAAGCAGAACGGTCGTATCTTTGCTCCTTCTTCCCCCCCCCCCCCCCCCCCCCCAATTTCTTAGTCACTTCACGAGAAGTGTATTTTTTTGTCGTAACTGGTGATGCAAGTTGTGTTTTAAAACATAAGCGAGTGGCCGTTTCATGGTATCGTGAAAGTCGTGCTTTTGTTACTCGATAAGATAAGCTGGTAGATGTTCATCACTAAGGGCTGAACTGCTGTATAATAGATAGCTAGAAGTGTAGAGATATCTTTATAAAGTCGGTAGTATTGATAAGCAATTTGTACACTTATATGTATCAAGGCCATAATCTTTTTGCATTTCTCCAGCTTTCAAATACTAAACCATGGGTATTTACTCACCCCATTGTTGACCCCAGGCGTTCCTACCGCATATGAAATATGCAATTTTGTCCCCGACAGGTGAACAGAACTTTTCGTTACGCTGTGGAATCGTTGAGCTTGTTCTTGATAACTATGAGCATGCGCATACGCGCTTACAAAGTAGTGTATCACATTTGACAAGGGCGCAAGCTGATGTACAAGTAAGTTATTGCTTTAAGGTTCTGTTTTATTGCTTATTATACGTCTTAGTGACTTCCATTTTATGTGTCGTATGCATACCCAACACGTGCTTTGACATTTCCACGGTGGCGACGTCTTTGTGATTTGCAAGTGTTTAAAGTTCTTTAAACGTGTGGTTCCCAGTTAGTTTGTTCTGTTCCCCACTTCCCCTCGACTGAAGACGTAAATCTAGATATATTTCCTGAAGCTTTGAATCCAAGGTGCACAATGAAGGCCGCTTGTAAGAGTTCAATGTAATGCCAGTTATGAAAGATAGTGGATATAGCAAGCATTAGGGTGAAGTTGGATTGGGGTGATAGCAATCAAGTGACCAATGCAGGCCATTTTCATACAGCTGTAGTGATTTTGTCAGCACAAGAGTTATGTTGATGCCTATTAACATGTGCTGGAGGCTTAACCCACACTATTTGAAGGCTCGGGCGTCCAAATGGACCCTTTCATGATGGACATGCGTCCAAATGCACTCTTGCTTCCCTCATTCCTACCCGTTACATTCGACGTATGAGTAAATCGATCCTTAATTCTCCAGCTTTTAAACGGCAAAACGATTTGTTCCTGGGATGATAATATGTTAGAATTTCATGTAATATTTTTATGGTACAAATATTTTCACCGTGTGCTCACCCGTTCCTCCTTTTTGCAGAGGTGTTTCCATTGTCAGTGGTAAGTTCCGTTCCAATACCCGCTATAATAAAAGCCGCCGTTTAAATTATTCTCGTATTGATAGCTCAGCACATGATTGGAATTACTTCGAGGTAAATATGATTAAACACAATTTACACATATACAAACGAGGTTTCGCGAGCTTGAGTGCGTACTTAAGAAATGGTGACTGTGGTGAGATACTTATGACTGGCTCCCTCCTGTTCTTGTTTCCTTAGGATACACTGCAAATTATCCGGAGAACAGCAGACAATGTGGCACTCACCGCTCACAGAATGAAGCTAATTAACCAGCATACATCTTTGCCGACTGTGCGATTTCCGGGCGAAGCATAATTACTTATGTTTAGACAAAGAGATACCATGTCTCGATACGGCTTGACTGTGCTCCAAGCTATCTTATGTCGAGTATTTCAGCTGCCTTAGAATGGAACTCCGGCCGTGGAATGTTTCATAGACAAGGGGCACATCATGTAAATAATATTCGATCGTAGGTGTGCGGCTAAGCCAGGGATTGGGAGGGTGGTAATTAAGGGGTGTTAATGACATTATTATACAAAAGGTAGCCCTTAAAAATTAAAATATAATTTTCTACTGCAACACATTGCATTTCTTACTACATTCATAGGTCTTGTTTAAGTAAATATGGGAGGATGTCTATCGACACTATTTCAAATAGAACTCGTGAAGCACATCCCAAGTACAACGTCAGCAAAAAAACCTGATTGTGGCAATTTGTTAAATCCTCATTGGCTGGTATGAAGGCAACGTTCGCGCATGAGGGATCTGAGCTTGCGTTTAAATAGCCACAAGCTACTATGCATACCCTCACTTGTTGTTCAATGCGCAGTTAAAAACAGACTCTCATAAAGAAATAGTCGCATGCAATGTAACTAAGCAACGAGTGAAAGGTCTATTGCTACTGTACTGTTTGACAGGAAACCATGAGCGATATCGCTGCATCGCCGGCTCGCGTCTTACTTTGAGCGTG
>JAAAKM020006971.1:11401669-11413576 GCA_010016025.2 Alatinidae sp. Z8VKAUB7J3 | reverse complement strand
TATTGCTACTGTACTGTTTGACAGGAAACCATGAGCGATATCGCTGCATCGCCGGCTCGCGTCTTACTTTGAGCGTGCTACTTATTTTCTCAGCCTCGATCTCAATGCTACCCTCTTATTCAACATGTGCACACAACTCCAAATTACGGATATGGAAATACGAAGCTGTTTATTAGTACCATAATGCAAGGTATACGATGAATAAATGCTATGAAAGAATTACGACCAGTTGTATTGGGTAAATTCAAAATATTAACTTGCGTAAAGCTGTATGTAATGGGTTGAAATGAAAAAACAAGGGGAAAGAAATTTAGTCTTAAGACAATTCATTATTGTATCACATGATGTTAATTCACGGACAAAATAAATATTCTGGATACAATTCTTTGGATAAATAATGTAAGATAGTTTAAGATTGATTTTATAAAACAGTTGGTGGAGTTTCTACAACGCTTTACAATTCACACATTTACACAAATATATAACAAAATGACTATTAGAGGGCCGAATTGGCACTGCATTTTGAAAAGGGCCATCCATTCTTCTAGACGTAAAATATGTAACGAACTCGAAAACACAGTGTGAAAATGGTCGCATGGAGATGGTATACGCATTGTCCGCCATTTTAAACTCTCTATAATTGTTAGGCGACATTGGTTTTTTACGGGCTGCTTAATCTTCCGTGCCTGTTTCCCATCCAGGACACTAAAACCTGTCTATAAAGACACCAGATTGCAAACGAAGATGTGGTGCGCGTCAAAGCTCAACTGTTTCCTATTAAGACAGTGGAATTCTCCTTTCTCCTTACCAAGTCCAGTCTGGCGTGTGTTGTTTCCACGGTACGTCGGAAACCTTCAGTGCTGTTTCCATTCATTTGAAAACAGTGAGAGGTATTTCCGTTTTTGAGATATCTCCTGTGGCCCTCCATCGAGCAAACCCTTCAATGCTTTGGTAAGGTAAGAAAGATTAAGTGCACAAGGCGACATACGAAGTATTTTAAGGACAGAGTTTACCACCCATACCCTTTGTCGGATTTGGAGAATTTTACAATCCCATAATTATTCTCACCAGCGTCTTATTAGTGAGTTCAGAGTAGGCGTTCCAAAATACCTTTGTACACTGAGTGGATATCACAAAAATTGTAAGTCAATATACATTTCTGAGTTTGTTAAAATAGAGATTTTCCTATCGGTACATTCCAGAAATCACGATCAGGAAATATACATACACATTGTGTAAATAAAATTGTACGTCACGTGCAGGTATACCTGAATGCCATGGTCTGTTCTACTCAAACAATTGGCCAAGTGGAAAGTAATACGCCGTAAAATCAAATTTATCATGTATTGACATATGAATTTGGTAAAAATTAAAAGAACCACTGCTGTCTTACCTACATTTTTGTCACGTGACGATGGCTACTTACACGGGCATTTTTTACATCATTTGGAGTGATATACCAACGTCATACTAGACCCCATATTGTTATTTCAAATTTGTGTAGCACTCACACAGAACGGTATATCACACGTGACTATCCATACACTACCGGTTCCATGAAGCAAATATGACGATTGATGTAGTGCACACAAGCATTAAGGTGTGTCAAAGAGAAATGAATGGTACAAACTGACAGAGTAGCGCACCACTCATAAAACTACATCTACCGCACAGAGGTGTAGGTGTAGCACAAGGGCCTAAATGTAACTGACAAAGGCATCAATGTATCAAACGCAAAAATCGATGTTTCCCGTGGGAAAATGCCACATACAGAGCAATCTATATACGGCATCAAGCGGTCCAAGTATCAGACAATGAGGCCAATGCAACGTCCTAAGGAATTTACGTAATACTGAGGCCAATTAAGACAACTCAAGTATAAAAACCGCACGAAATAGCGAAATTATTGAGTCGTAAAAGTTCATTTTGTCACACCCTCCTCAGAGTCAGCAATGAAAAGAACGAAACATTACCCCAACTGTAGTTTTGAAAGAGCCAATCGGAATATGTACGACCTGAAGAATTTTGGCATTAGGACCAATCAGCGTCTGCTACTATTGTACAGCTAGTGTTTTTGTTATTTCGCGCAACTTTTTGTTTTATTCTGTACCGCAACCAAATTATTTGATAACTCGGAGAATGACCTACGTAACACACACATAGGTTAATGAAACATGCTAGTAAACAAGAAAGTGTAGAATAAGGAACAGTATGTCTTGAGACAATGTGGCAAGCCAAGGAATCTGCTTTAGATAAAGGTATATTTTTGTACCCTTTGAGTAAACTAAGAATACGGACGCTTGTGCAACGGACGGTTCCGTGTTCTCTTATTGTCTCTAGTACGCTGCCTCCCATCGCAGAATAAATGTGGTATTATTGTGTCCCGTCCAAAGCTAATTTTAAAACCAATACCTCTACTTTCTAAAGTCGTAAGGTTTCGCAGAGAGCACCACTCCTTGTCTTTGGAGCTCTTGCAGAACTTGGAGAATAGAATCTAATTCACTTCTAAACACTTCAATTTCCGTGTTTTTCTGCCGTAAGGCTTCTTTCCATTTTGCTTCTATTTCTCCTACTTCTACCGTCGCAGCTACTTTTGTTGCATCTATGACTCGTTGCAATTCTTGCTCTCGTGCCGAATGCCTTGTTTCCATCTGTGAAATCTTTAATTCAAGATTTCGGAAATGATGCATCTCTGGGGTATGATATTGCTTAGCGTTGTTAAGTTCTGACTGAAGTTGCGTGATCTGGTTACGAAGTGATTCCTCACGAACCTAATCAGAAAGAAGAAAATGGAAGTATCCTTATCATAGTATGGGTTTGTAACCTTATGTCCACTAATAGTCAAGAAAAGAAGGCAACGTAATGGGTGTAGTAGCTGTAAAAGGTAAAACTTAAATTGGTGATATACCCAGTTCAACAGTAACGCAACGCCCAGCCCCTGGAACTGCCAGTCGATTGTTTTGCGAGTATGAGGCTAATGACTTCCAGGATGCGAGCAACAACGATGCCGTACTTGATGATGTTGCCTATAACTCTAGTCGGACAAGTTTAATGCCATTTGATAGCTAATAGCAGTGGCGAACAAATCGCCGATGAAGTGAAAGAGTAAATGATCTAGCTTAATAAAAAATAGGATGTAACAGTGTAGCCTGATTCATAAGTAAAACGCCAAATATGAAACTAGATTGACAACGTTTCGTCTAACAGATTTCTTCAGGTCACTACTGAAAATTGGCTAAACTTGTTTATAATAACTTGTATCATAACTTGGCAGTGCACTATTCACCTTTCATTCAGTCGGATTCATTCAACATGTTTGGAGTCCAGAGTACTCCAATTTTCGGGCAAAATAATTAGAGTAATGAAAGTTTTATTCGGAAGTTTACATTCACAATGAAATAAAGTTTATGGTTGCAGGTACTTATATCAATACAAACTTCGACGTGAGTTTTTTAGAGCTGTAACACAAAAATGTGTATTTCACAAGAAAAAAAAAGCTTATACAAAACACAACTAAAATAGTAACATTAAATTCATATATATATTTAGTCAGAATGATAGTTTAGAGAAAGAGACGCTGGGGTAGCACAGATGTGGCGGCGGCGGTTTTACCTCTTCGCTACCAAATATTGTTCGAACTGCATTAACTCTGCATCGGTTGAAATCACACTACAAAGTTGTAGCACCGTAAAAGTACGCAGGGGGTTAGACCCGACAAATGTATTTCCTTCCTCTAAATTGTACAGGGAAGGAACCCTGTAACATATCAATGTTATATGAACCAGAAAAGCAGAATCTAGTACAAGAATCATAACTAATGGCCATTCCAACGTGCTTCTTGTGGACAGTCTAATCAATGAAAATAAATTAGAAATCAGGAAAGAAGGAAAGGGAGAGAGATGGGGAGGGGGGCACTTTAACGTTCGATGTCTGCCGAACTACTGGTTGTTATTCGTGCGCCATAAGATAAAAGCATGGGTCGTCGTGCCAGCTATGGAGAGAAGTTCTAAATCTCGTTTTAATTAGGGAAGAAGGTGTTTTACAGAACTTGATCACAAAATGAACATGTGACCGTAAACATACCCTGGATGCTGCTAGTAATTCCCTATCTGCTATCGCCTCTATTTCTTTGGATTTTAGATGCTGTAGAACGATCTCTTGGCTGTTGAGCTGACTCCTCAATTCTGCAACTTTTGTACCCGAATGATCTAACGCAAATTCAACTTTCATTCGCTCGATTTCTTTATCGTGTTTGCTTATCAAATCCAGCAAGGTTTGTTCCGTTTTCTCAACTGCTTCTTGCAACTCCCTTTCTTTCTCAGAAACGATGCTTTTAAGCTTCACCTTCGTCTCCTCATGCCCTAGTCTCGATCGATCTAACTCTTCTTGTAACCTTCTTACCTCGTTTTCCAAACGCTTCTTAGCCTCTGGAGAATGCGTTGGGAAGATCGGCGAAACAGACCGGTTGACCTTTTCGGCACGTGGCGGCTCCAGCGATCCTGACTGAAATATTGCGTTGCCAGACTTTTTGGAAAATCGTTCTTGCGAAGCAGTCCGACTCATAAACTCATCAAGAGCCGTTTCTAATCTTTCGATTTTTAAATTCTTTTCTGCAATAATGTCCAGATATTTCTCACCGGCAACGCTCTCGGATTTTTTTCCTTTGTTGCCTGTTCGAGATGTCTTTTGCCCTATTGTCAAAGCAGATTTTCTTCTAGTATCTTCAAGTTCACGTATAAGATCTTGAACCTGAGCTTCTAGCTCCAAAATTTTTTTCCTGCTCCTTCCTTGTAAAAATTCATCCTCTTCTTCCCTTATTTGAGAATTTTCTACGGGTAAGTGTATAAGTCTCTCTTCTGCCTGTTTCAGCTTTTTCTCTAACGTTTGAATATATTCATCGTAATGTGTTTGCATCGATGTGTACTTTTGTTCGACGGCTCGCAAAGCCCTGGCATTGTCTAAATCCCTCTCTTCGAGGTCAGCTTCAAGTTTTCTTACTTTCTTTTCAAGAAATATCCTACTTTTGGTATCTCGCTCTGGTGGTATACTTAGATTGTTTTCTCCCCCTGGGACCGATGCTGCTGCATATATAATGGCAGGCACGGAATTAGGATATCGCTTCTTGATAATTGTCTCCATTTCTTTAACCTACAGGAAACAGGATAAATATTAAAAGCATTTACGACGACTTAAACAAACAATTGTCTATCCCTTCACACGTACTCACAGACCCCACAACACTTAGCGAAAGTAGCGAATTGAAAGCACGTGTGCTAATACACAACGAACGCTAACATGTTCATAGCACTTCTCAAGTTTCTCCATTTTGGATTACGTGCTACTCCTAATCCTAATGGTACCTCACAACGATGTTGAAGCTTGTATGTTAATTCTCATTTAATCAAAGCTCCAATCACCAAGAAATCGGCAAAGGACACGCTTCATCGAGTGAACACTATTTCATACAGAACATATTGCACCGTAGACAGCCGGCTTAAGAACCCGCTTGTGTTCGCCGCGTGTCACAGAATTATTTAATGCTAAAATATCAATGCGTAGACAAACTTGGTTGGGTGAAAATCATGTTCAGGGTATATCTATATGCAGGTATGTTACGATTACAAAATGCATTGTACACGCTTAATCATTTTTCGTACATACACTGATCATGTAAACACTCTCTGCGAGCAGCATTTACAGCCAGAACCTACACAAAAACCATCTTAACTAGTCTAATGTACCATATCTTGTTTTAGCCAATACCACAATATAAGACCCTTCTCAGGCAAGAAATTATTATTAAACACGTCTTATCACCAGGTGTCCCCTTAAAGAGAACCCTCTCCCAAATACAAACAATGTTTGTCACTTAAATTGTGTTTTTCAGAATCCTAACAATTTTTGGTTATATTGCCGTCACTTTGAATTACTTAAACAGATGGCAAATATGCTACCAACAATTTTTTGCTTGTCTCTACTTCTCCCATACTAATTCCCCACTCACCTGCTTCATCTTTTGAAAGACTGGGCCCTGATGTTTAGCGGGTCCGAATTTTACACTTCCCTCTGTTACCGGAAAATCCAATTGATAACTTAAAATGGAAAACTAAGGGTAGACTCAAAGTGAGCCCTTCATTTGCCATCCACAAGCACCTACCAGATACACCTCCCATAGTCCACGGGTATAGTCCTCTCCAGGGCAGATAACACACATACATACATACATACATACATACATACATTCATACATACATACATACATACATACATACATACATACATACATAACGAACAGGCACATCTAAAGTAATACGAACACTGTCACGCGAAGGGCACATTTCACAACAAGGAGCAAGCGTTCGTGGTCAATCAGCACGTAAACTTTAGAAAGAGAGATTCGTCGATAGCTGCATCAATAATAAGCTTAAATCGCACAGGCACACTCCTGCGAGCGGGCAGGTCAAGTGCCCGGTTTACCTACGCCTTCCTTGGAGAGGAACGGCTTCCGTCAAATATGAGAATTCGCTCAAGAAGGCAATTGGTGTATGTTATTACACCAATAACCCCGTTTTGCTGTTCGGATTCGGACCTCTATTAAGACCAGAACTTAAGGACAAACTACCCGCCCATCGAGCAAACAATGTAGTTTACGAATTTAAATGCCGGTGTGAAGGCAGCTATGCGGGTAGGACGTCTTTAAGACTCATTGAGAGGATCAAACAACATGTCCCCCCTCCCCCCGTTGTACGGCGAAGTAAACGAACGTATTGATAAAAAGAAAGGTATCCTTTTCTTCCCAGAAGAAGATTTTATAGTAAGGAAGGGCGATGCATTGAATACTAATAGGGAAATTTGTCAGTTGAAGGAGCAATTTAAACAACGTGTGGTGTCCAAATTTGTGTCCAAGTCTCAGACAAATGTTTGGCATAATTACTGCCCCGGCAAAATGATAGTACCTTTGCATAAATAATTCTAGGTCGATGTTGATCCCCTTTCTCCACATAGTAGAGATTTGCTATAAGACAGAGTAAAGAGAGAACCCTCCACTTCCTTAAATTGTCGACCAACACTCATTGCCATCTACATATCAATTACTCGCTAAGGCTTAAAGTCTTTGATGACTACATATGGACATAAGATTAAAAAAAGTTGCTCTGCCTACATGAAAATACAATTCAGCGTTAAAAGATTGTTCAGCTCTTATCGTGCAAATTCTTAGTCTGTCTTGATACATATTGGGTTACTGAAAAAGTTTAAATAAAGGAGAGGATTTTCTATTCTCTTATCCTATAGACTATAATACCTTTAGGTATGCAAAGATTTTAATTACATCGAGTGTGTTATCGTTTGAAAGTCATCGACATCCACTTATGGATTTTATAAGGGTAAAAATCCTTTTCAAGAGACAAGGTGATAAAGTGCTTCATTACATTCAAGAAGAAAAGTGATCCTAACATCATTACACGTCTTCATTATAGATTGACATGAAGGGTATGATACATGTTGTTGATAGAAAACAAGGTTAGCCTTAACACACCAACTTCGACTGACGCTTTCTGTCCATTACGAGCCCATGTCTTCAGACACACAGTTTTTTTAGCGCTAGCGGAAACTCTGTTTGAATCGTCTTCAATGCCTAGAAATTTTGAGGGCATGTGCGCATACTGGTTGGTACAGATTAAAGATCGCGCTTACAGCTTGGAAAGGACAGCTGGGGCATCCAAGAGCAACGACCTTTCATTTAGGCTATCTAGCAAATAAGCAAGCCATGAGGCAGGCTCAATGGCCCAGTACAACCACCTTTCATGGATCACGGTCACCAATTAGAACAGACACTGCATCCACTCCTTGCCAAAACGCCAAAAAGCAAAACCCTCAATAATCCTTCATAACTTTTAGACACTAAGGAACATTGGATGTCACAAGCGAGGAGATTACAGAGTCTATACAATTTTTTAAAATGCTGTTCTCTCTTTATTACAGTTTTCTCTCCCGTCTTTGGTCTCCCTTTGGGTAACTACCATTGTAAGCCATCATAGGAAAAGAAATTAATGGGCCACATTATAATCTTTTTTTTTTAGGGCAAACATCAGTGGCACCAAAACTGGCCTCCCAGGTCATGCCCTCTACTTTCTTTACATTGCCTGACTTGGATCCGGTACTCTTATGCGTAGCAAAGCCTGTCCCTATTCCATGGATGGGTTCAAAACAATTTTGACTGGTCCCCCCTCACCCCGACAAAGTTTCAAAGTTGTTCCTGCACCGTTAGCAAACTGTACCTAATCATAAATCGTTTTCCTTAGCTTACTTTCTTGATAGAGGTTCGTTTAGTACTCCGTTTAGTACTCTGTTTAGTATTACATTTAGTACTACATATAGTACTACATATAGTACTACATTTACCACTACATTTAGAACTACGTTTAGCACTACGGTTAGCATTACGTTTATTACTACATTTTTTATTATGTTTAGTATTACGTTTATTACTACATTTATTACTACGTTTATTACTACGTTTAGTACTACATTAGTACTACGTTTATTACTACGTTTATTACTACATTTAGTACTACGTTCAGTACTACGCTTAGTACTACGTTTAGTAGCCATTATCGTAGACGTTGTATGTAATGAAACAAAGAAAAGGCAGGAGAGAAGCAAAAAATGAAACATAGATACGTAGAAACAAAGGAGAACTAGAGAATTGAAAGGAAGCATGATAGCGGAGAACACATAAGGGAGAAGAATAAGAAACAAGAAAAAAGCCGAGGTAGAAGAAAAGATCGAAGAAAGGCAGCAAGAGAGAAAGATACCAGAGAGGGAAGACAGAAAAGATAGAAATGGGAAGGCTGCAGGAAAGAAAGATGGCAGAGAAGTAAGGCAGGAAAGACCGAAGAAAGGAAGAAAGAAATACAGCAGTAGGCGAGAACAGGAAAGATGGAAGAAAGTCAGGTGGAAAGGAAAGAATGTATACCAGGAAGGAAAGACAGGAAAGGTAGGAAACCAGGGAGGAAGAATAGATTGATTGATAAAAGATAGGACATCAGCATAGAAGGTGGTAGTAGAAAATAAAGAACAAGAAGAAGGGGAGGGGGAGGAAAGCAAAGTGTATCTACCTGGATCCTGCATTGTGTGCATTTGTATTTACTTGTGTCGAAATCAAAATATGCTAGACGCATATAAAGATTTAAAGCTATTTTTACAACTGGCACAATAAAACAAATGTGTTTATATGCATATTGGCATAAAATCCAGAGAGAGCAAATTCGTATTCATTATTTCTTTCTGAAGTACTCAAATTTCTAGTATCAAAAGAAAAAACACTTAAAATAAACCAAATGTATAAAAACACACAAGTAAAAGCTCGCCAGTTGCTGCCGATTAGGCAAAAAAATATATCCACTAGATCTGCTACCACTCTTACAAAGCACAATAAGGGGTTTATGCTATTTTGTAATCCCGTGTTCTAATCGGTAAATGCTAGCCTTATTGCGTTCTGGACGCAAGCTGATCGTCAAACGTTATGCCCTTTAAGCAACAGCAGTAGTCATAGTGCTGTACGAATTTACTTCATCAATGTTTAAATGTCCTCATAGATGGTCGTGTCTTAATATCAATAGAAAGCAGCCTTTAAAATCTTTTTAATTTGTTTAAACGCTTCTCGTTCTGTTTGCATTGCAGTCGGGTGTGTATTGTTTCTGCTTCTGCATAAAATTTCTTTACACTGAGAAGTCTACGAACCTCACAAACAGCCATTCTGTATTTGTGATGATAAGACTCTAGTACAACTTTTTTTGCATTTGTAGCTGGCTTCAAATTCTGTTAACATTGTCAATGTTCATCCTGCTGCATTAAATCTCGTTGCTTAACAATGAGTGTAGCCATTTTGTAGTTTTGGTGATAAGAGGTTACTCAAACTTTACTGCATTTGTTACCAACCGTCACGTTCTGTTAACATTCCTAATGTTCATGCTGCTGCAATCTAACACTGACATATCTTCACAGGCAGTCATTTTGCATTTTAAGGATACGTAGCTAAACAACACTGCATATCAAACAGCGCGTCATAGTTAATTACGAAGAGCATGGTTCCACTTATTGAGAGCGTCACAACATCAAGAGCGTAAGAATAGAAGGTAAAATCATGCCTGCAGAGCATGTGTCTTTGCTAGGCCCCTTCAAGCGTTCCACAAAGTACTCTGCGTGCACTTCATTGTTATGCACATCACTGCAGTTACGTGACTGTTTGCCGTAAATAAAGTATTATAGTGCGTATCTTTAGTAAAGTATTATCCCTAAGTTCTACTCACTTGTCAGTGGACTTATCTTGAATGCTTATTTCTAATCTGCCTTGAGACTAATGAAACCACTCCTCGATTCAATTTTCACTCACAAATAACGCAGGTTAGGGGTAAGCTGTCAAAAGAATATAAACCTTTCTGTTTGCTTTCGAGATATCAAAATCTCTTTATTTTTAGCTCAAGAGACCTCTTATCCCTCTTTCCATGCTATGTTAACTCCAGAAAGCACAATGATTCTTCTCACATTTATAATCCTGATAAGCATTAACAAGGCAAAGAACGCATTTAATGCCTGATGCAAAGCAGATGTGCCCTGAAGCAATGCAATGCGGTTGCAAAATTTATATTCAGTGGCGGTATTTTATGATCCAGATAACTCAAATACCAATACCTAGCATTCCTGTCATTCCTTAGATGCAGTTGGCACCAGGGGTACAAGTATACGAGCATCGGTATTAGTTGCGTAACGCCTGTGTTTTGATGTCGAAAATTGCCAGTTCTGCGCTCTCCAGGCATACAATGGTCACCGCCTAACTGTCCGGGTGAGAAGCACAGCAGGCAGTTAGACGGAGCAGGCGATTCACAGGACTTTACTAGCATGACCTAAGAGACAATTTTATATATTCTATTTACATATTCTATTTGTAAAGATACGTTCTTTTTTGTGCGTTGCATACTGCTATTTGTACATTGCACACGTCTCTTCAGTCAAATTTGTATTATAATTAGGTTTAAAATTAAACTCAGAAATGCCTATAGAAACAGAGACTGGAAAAAAGTATTTCAATAAATGAAACCTTGTGTTTCCAACACGAAAGTAGCAATTCTTTTAAATGATTTTGAAAAAACGAAAACATTTTATGGACCACAGCCACAATCTTTGTATAGGCCCAGAGAAACGGTATCTTGCCCCACACTTCCCAAGTTTAGGAGCACTGATCAGTGAAATTTTATGTACATATTACCTAGAATAAGTAGCCGAGATGGTCATCACTTAAACATATCTCAAAATGTCGTTCGTATACCTTTTTCGTTATATATTGTTTAGTTATTGTATTTGTACTTTCTCATCAAATTCGGAAAATTGGTAGATGGTCATTTACTGTAATTTGTATGTAGGTGTGAACATTTTTTTTTTGACTCAGAATATGAGGTCAGATATACACAAAAAATCATTGGGTTACGATATAATAGTTTGCAAACTTCAAACGTCAAAACAAACAGAGAAATCTACGATTGGGGTAATTATTGGCAATCAGTATTTTTTTACGGTGAATTGGCAGAGATGGGAAATGCCCGTGCTGAAAAATTCGGGGTTGAAAAATTCCATAGTTTAGAGGTGCCCATGTTTGAGATGTTCCCTGGTTGCGATGTGTTTTGATTGGTCCTGTTTGAGATGTCATATGTCATTAGGCGGGGAGTAAGTGAATTGGAATCATTCGAGCGTATGTCAAGCTGGAAAGCTTCCGCAAAGAACATCTCCATCAAAAAATCAACACTAATTATATGTCTACGAGTATTTTGTTCCAAATGACGTTACGTTCTCCCTTAGTTGTGTCCAAGGGAATGTGTTAATCAAGGATGTGCCCGACCTGATGAGTGT
>JAAAKM020006971.1:11353968-11399755 GCA_010016025.2 Alatinidae sp. Z8VKAUB7J3 | reverse complement strand
CTTGCAAAGTGTAACTTTGTTCGACGTTGGAAAACTGCACCGCCATGATGCGCTCAGTTTATGTGCCTATTACTAATCATACCCTTTTGAAAAAGTGTCCAGTGGTCGAAGATACTTAGTACAGGCTCTACTTGAATAGGAAATGTGCATCGCAAAATTAAGACTACAGTAGAATCCGTTTCTCTTAAAATCGTAAGGGACCGGGGTAAAAGTTTGACATAGAAAAAAATGAAGGTATAAACAGTCGAAAATGTCCGAGGGACCGAGAAATTACTTCGAGAATGAGTGTGAAAGAGAAAGAGAGAAAGAGAGTTCACAATACATGCGAGGGATCCTGCCAGCAATTAGTTAATGAGTTACTGGTGTTTGGAAAGAGTGATACGCGTAATTACGAAAGAATTCATAAAAGAAGGAATCACACTCTAAAAGGTTACAAATTTGTCTATGGAAAAGGCGATGATGGTCACAATCAGCACATTTTTAACACCCTTAACACACCAGGAGAGAGCAATGTGAAATTCAACGCTGATAGGTTCTAATTAAAAGTCGATGCAAATAATTTTTTGGGAATGAGCTGGACATTAGAGGGCTTTAAACTTGAGGTGGGGGCAGTGAAGTGCATTGTTAAATTTGTTACAACTTGAAATACACCATTCATAAGAAAGATAAATGATATTAATCAAGTTTCTCCAGTAATAAAACAGATATAAGATCCGTCTTTCTAGGAGATAAAGAAGTGCTCTTTCTGCAGAAACTCAAAGAGTGATAACTAAGGCACCTAAATTGTTCTGCTGCAATGCAAACAAAGACGGTTTTTATTTAATCAGCCACAAGTCTTAACGACCTATAATGAATCCTAAAGCAAGATGGGAAGCCTATTTGATATACAAGCTGATGGTTCACCGATGCCGGAAAAGTATAGTAACATTAAACGTGAACGCCTAGCAGTATTTTGGTTGCTAGAGAAGCTTGATCTCTACACTTTTGACAAAGAATGTATAACTGGAGACAGATCACAAATCATAAGAGAACATTTGAAAGAGGAGCAAAGCAAAGCATTGCCTTGGGTGCAACAATTGCTTCTAAGGATGGCCACTAATGATGCAGGCACATCAGAGTTACCTAGGAAAACCAATCGTATTACGGATGCAATGGCACGGGCTACTAAAATGCTGCAACACAAGCTAAAAAGCTACCATCAACTAAATGTGATACAGTAAGGACCTCTATAGCGACACCGGCAAAGCTGAATGGAATCAGAAACAAATCGGCAGGAACAAAATGTCTTGTCACCTGAGAGCTTAGCATTCGATGAACGGACAGAAATACTTCAGGGAACTAACGAATGGGTCTTAGCGTCAAGAAAGGCCTACTTCTCAAGGGTCATTGCCTGATCAAAGCTAAAAGCCTTTTAACACAGACGCTGAGTCTTGTATAATAAAGACATAATGGTATGGGAACGTACCTGTTAAGAATCAATTGGCCGTTATGGCCATGGTTATGGCTATGGTTATGGTTATGGCTATGGTTATAGTTATGGCCATAGTTATGGTTATGGTTATGCCCATGGTTATGGTTATGGCTATGGTTATGGTTATGGCCATAGTTATGGCCATGGTTATGGCCATGGTTATGGTTATGGCCATGGTTATGGTTATGGCCATAGTTATGGTTATGGCCATGGTTATGGTTATGGTTATGGCCATAGTTATGGTTATGGTTATGGCCATGGTTATGGTTATGGCTATGGTTATGGTTATGGCCATAGTTATGGCCATGGTTATGGTTATGGCCATGGTTATGGTTATGGCCATGGTTATGGTTATGGACATGGCCATGGTCATGGTTATGGCCATAGTTATGGTTATGGCCATGGTTATGGTTATGGCTATGGCTATGGTTATGGCTATGGTTATGGTTATGGCCATAGTTATGGCTACGGCCATGGTTATGGCCAAAGTTATGGCTACGGCCATGGTTATGTTTATGGCAATGGTTATGGCCATGGTTATGGTTATGGCTATGGTTATGGTTATGGCCATAGTTATGGCTACGGCCATGGTTAAGGCCATAGTTATGGCTACGGCCATGGTTATGTTTATGGCAATGGTTATGGCCATGGTTATGGTTATGGCAATGGTTATGGCCATGGTTATGGTTATGGTTATGGTTATGGCCATGGTTATGGTTATGGCTATGTCCCCACTGCTTATCAGGGCACTGTAAAGAAGTCTGACACGGCAACATCAAGCACAACCTTCACACTGAATTTTTCTGAGTTTAAAGGACCAATCACAATTGACGTCGATCGACGTGAGAATTTAATTATGATATATAAATGCCTACTTGCCAATAACAAATATCTATGATAAATTAGTTTAATTTTGTAAGGGGAGAGGTAAGAATAATATTGCTGAATATTGGTTGATGTCAGTTATGAATGTCATAAGGATTTATTGATGATATGAATTCATAAACATTATTCCTCTTCAATCTTTTTTCTTTCTACTTCAGGGGTATATGTGGGGTTCGGCAAACAGGCTGGGAAAGGGTTGAGAAACACTGTCATAGATTCACCTTTCCTCTAAGCTGCATTGGCTATGCCACTGTGTACTAAAGTATGCAATTCATAGCTACGATTATGGTATTTACTTTCATGAAGTTTTTAAAACACACTTTCTAATACGTTCTCTTTTTTCAAAAATGATTACACGACTTTGTTTTCTTTCAGATCTCAAGTGGTTAAGAGTTGCATTTGGAATGATTGGAAAGTTTGCCATTACATTTTCATTCGACGTATTGTACACGTGGTCTACGGAATTGTACCCAACAGTTATAAGGTGAATTTTCTATTTTCACGGTTTTAAGGCAGCGAAGAAGGTTGGCTAAGCGGGAGGGGGTACAGCTTTTCTAATAGTTTAGAAAGTGTTTATAACGTATGATTTATGAACACCGAGCGTTGTGAGTGGAATTTGAAGCTATACACATCAAAAATCATCCTCTTAAGCCAAAAAAGTAGCATCATGTTATGACTTCGAGTCTTCCGCAAACCATCAATTGGACCAGAGATCTTTGACGTAGGTTGAAGTTCTATGATTGGACTCAGTTGGCTGCAGTCTCCACCCATGAATAAACCTCTTTCAATCCAAGATATATTCTGCGGCTCCTAATTTTTTTATTGAGGAAACACTTACAAATTTACATTTTTTAAGCCATATCAGACAAATCCTTATACATTTCATCCCACATTAAAACGTGAAAAAAAAATTATTTTAACAAATGAGTGTTTTTAGAAAATAGTCCCAACAGACCTTTCCAGGCTAGAAACCAATCCAATTTGATGTTGATGTATTGCAGAAAAAGTTTTTGAACAGATAATATTAATAGATTCAAACAATTCTTAGCACATGATTTCTACTGACTTTGGGTATGAAAATAAAACCATGATAAAAACTTTTAAGGTAAAATGTTTTTAGAATGCCTACTAAAGACACGAGCCTAGTTCGAATGAAGGAAAATCATAGCACAATTCAGCAACAGTGACAAGTGTTCCTTCTTTTGCTTTGCACTTTCCATAAAGTGCCTTTTTGCTGCAGTGTGCTTTTATGGCTCGGTATTCTTCTAAAAGGGGTTACATCACCAAGTATTTCGACTCAAATTAAGAGCCTGTCGCTTAGTACTTGTTTACACTTTGCGCTTTCCCTTCGTTGCTGCACTTTTCTAAACAGTTTGTATGGTTGCTTCAAGCTGAATACTCAGACATCAAGCAGCTAGAGAAAACCTGGGGGCTCAAATCGATTCCTAGAAATTTCTGACTTCTTATCTAGGAGTATCTGGTTCTGTCTAAATTTGGATACTTCCCTCGACATATTATTATGACGGTTACAGAGCGTTTGTTTGACAAGAAGAGGCGGCAAAGAGTGAAGTGGGGTTTTTTTTGTGTAAAGCCGAAGTGTTACAGGAAGTCTCAACTTCCTACCGAGTAACTTTAGTGCTGAAACGAGTTTTCATCCTCAACAACTTAAGGGCTGAAAATAAAATTTCTTATAGACAAACTTTCATTATCAGTCTTCTACTGATATTCTTCTTCAACTAAAATGTTCTCCAATACATGACGTCATTGGACTCCCGCAAACTTTACTCGAAACAAGGCGTCTTCATTCTCGTTCATCCTCGCCGACAGTAACTTATAAGAAACATGCAGCGGCTCCATGATTCACTACCAACTAACTTAGCAAAACACCTTTGAACTCCCAATCTATTTGCAGCTCTTCGTCCAGCTTTGTCAAGATTAATTATGCCTTATCGCAAGAATCCATTGCGTTTTGGCCAGTTCCAGCAAAGAACAAATCACAGAAGTTTTGTTACAAATTAAAAAACAGGCTTCGATCGTATGTCGATCCTAGGGTATTAGAGTAGTCTCGCTTTGGCAGTTGCTCCATTAATTTAGCAGTGTGCAATTAAACCAACCTCGCCACTTCCAGTTAGTACACCAGATTAAGCAACTGAAATAGATAACTGGATGGTGCAGCATCTTGTTTCATTGAGAACATTGAATTTTATGAGTAGACTTGTCGTTTTTCACCTAGTTCTAAATAGTTAGGTGTTTCTACTACCCTTCGGCAGGATACCAAAGTATCAAATAATCTACCATTTAGCCATCTTTCTACGTTTCAGGTCTGAAGGAATGGGTTGGCTACAAATCACAAGTCGCATGGGAGCAGCCAGTGCTCCATGGATTGCCAAATGGTTGATGAGATATAGTCCATATGCCCCATTTACTTTGATGGGAAGTGCAACTTTCTTATCGGCAATAACACTGATCTACCTCCCGGAAACAAAAGACAAGCCAACTGCTGAAACTATGGAAGAAAGAGGAGTGCATGTCAAGGAGAGAGCATTGGACAATGCAAACGAAGGAATGGAAGACAATATTAAGTTCCTGAATACGGAGGGTCCTAAAAATGGTGATATCACGGCATGAGTATGTCACAAGACAGCCTCATTGAATGCTAAGACCCGTTCAGTAGTGTTGTCACTTAGAAAGATAGGGTGCTTCTTTCCCTCCTCTTCTTTTCCAGGTAATGTTTTTGGAAACGAGAACAAAGAAAACGCTGAGACAAGAAGAGAAAGAGAAAAAGAGAGTCCTTTATTAAATAATAGCCTCAAAAGATGCAAAACCTTGTTTGATTAATTATCGATTGGAATAAAAACCCGTGATATCTCAGCAGCCTCACTTTTGACTTAATAGCGCCGACCCTGCCGCTAGCAATACACCCGGATTCTTACTATTAAAACAAAGGAGAACAGTGCGACAAAGTAATATGATAGACAACAAGAACTCAATGAACTTTACAAACTTAAGATTGCACTATTTACAACGAAATCTGACCCATGTCCCCATGAAAAGGAAAATTGAAGGATACGTAATGCGCAAACTAAACAGGCTTTAGAGTCTTGCAATGCTTTGGCATTCATGGAACCAAGTTATGTTCTGAAATTATAATAACTTTGATTTTCAAGGTTCTTCGTCTTCAGAATGTCTAGTCCATCTTATATATCTTGTGTTCCATAAATCTGTACACATGACGCCCACAAAAATTCCGATGACGACCTTCCTTAGATGATATCCTGTATGTAGGTAAATTATGAGATACGCATTTTCTAATCCCAGTCTTTTTTGATGTTAGGAATCTTTCCACATCATAACAGAGTAAAAAAACATGATAACTTAATATCACTTTTTGTAACTTTGTATTATATGCGATAGTCCAAGTCTCAGAGGTTACCTTAGGCTTAGTCACGTAATGTGTGTGCAAGAATATTAAATTATATGGGAAACCTTTAATTTTAAAGTAAGTATTCACGGACTCTAGGCTTGCGAGATGATCTGGTGGTTTTATCAACCAAGTATGAATGTTTCAACCTATCGTTGCTCTTCCCTTAAACGCTGCAGCGCTCACAAAGTCGTTAAAGATTTTAGATGCGGCGTTTATTAGAGGGAGCTTATTATTTGAGGAAAGGGTTTATTAGAGGAAAGTGTTTATGAGCGAAAGGCGTCTATTTCTCAGTTTTGAGGCTTCCTAGAGGAAGGTATTGGCTCGTAATTAAACTGTGATAATTTAGGGCTGTTCTGTCTACATAGTCATTTCTTCATCTGCTAGAAGATAGAAGAGCAGAGAAGCGTGTAGGTGCACCATTAATTGAGAAGGAGGTTTTTATTAGAAGAAAGCGTTTATTAGAGGAAAGCGTTTATTAACAGAAAGTGTTTATTAGAGGAAATCGCTTATCAGAAAAAGGCGTTTATTTCGTAGTTGCAGTTTTAGACTTCTTCGAGGAAGGTACTTCAAATCAGAAAGATACTGGTTCGTAACTAAACTATGACAATTTAGGGCTGTTTTGTCTACGTAGTCATTTCCTTCATCTGCTAGAAGATGGAAGAGCTGGTAAGCGTTCAGGAACTCTTTTTGAAAGGAAATATTGTTTCTTCGTAATATCAACAACCCTGAGATTCTTCTATTGCTCTCCGGCCTTTTTGAACAAGTAGCTCAGAACAGCGTTGGCGAAGACGGCTTGTGAGAAGAGACAGGATTTACTAACGCGAGGATACTTTTGCCACTTGAAATAGAGAATGGTCAACACGTTAGCGTTGAGTGTCTTACTCTCTATGGAACAGAGACATGAACGATGCTGAAGAAAGATGTAAGGATGCCAGGGGCATGTGAGATGTGTGTATGGGACAAGTCCTGAATGTCGACTGAAGAGATACAGTTACATTTGAGAAGGTGTTACTAAGAGTAAGAGAGGAAAGATCTATTATAAAAACAATCAATCAAAGAAAAACAGGATTGGACATAATCTAAGACGGAACACCTTGTTAAAGTTGGCCCTTGAAGGCAGGTTACAAGAAAGAAGAAGAAGAAGAAGAAGAAGAAGAAGAAGAAGAAGGAGAGGCCGAAAAAGAAAAGACATCCTAGATTCCACCCAGAGTGCCAAATATGATGACTAGGAACGCGCAGAAGAAAAAAGGATTTTCTGATTCTTGGACTTGCCTTAGGGCAGCGCACCCAGAGAAAGAGGAAGGTCAGAACACGAAGATGCTTTCTAAGTTATACACGCGAAACCGCGTTTCCCTTCTTGAATTAGAGCCAAACCAATAGATATTTCTAAACGAGTCATGATAAAACGTGACAAAACCTGCCTTTGACTGACAAACTTTAAAGAAAGCATGACAGACGTAAACAAAGAACGGTTGTACCTGTTTTAGTTCCTGATTGTAGGAAGAGCCTTCGAATATCAGAAAGAGAACTTATCAGCTCTTAGCTTCATAGCTAACAGTTACATGAGAACCAGTGTACAGGGTTCTAGGTCTACAACAACGATATTGCATCATTATTATGCGACTCCCTTTTAAAAACCTTTTACGTTAACAAAATACCTACCGTATTTGAGTGTATGAAAAGACAATATAAGGTCTCATTTTATTAAGTCTGTATGTTAACCTGTTGTTGACGTTGTTGTTGTTAAAGATTGCATCACCGTTATCATCTTCCCAGCCCCCAAATGGTGACGTGTCCACCGTTTCAAATTATGAGACGTTTGGTGTGATAATAATGCCTGACTTACTCCGTTAAGAGATCTTTGGGTCTTGTCCGTCAATGAAAGCATCTTCTTTTTCTTTCGGCACCTCCCTTTTAGGGGTCGCCACAGCGGTTCCTTTGTCTCCACACCAGTCTATCGTTTGCTTCCTCCCCGGTCACGCCAAACACCCTCATGTCCTCAGTCACCACATCCACGAACCTGCTCTTTGGCCTTCCTCTCTTTCTCCTACCCGGTATCTGTCAATAAATACATATCGGATGATAAATGGTAGAGTTTATCATCTCTTGAGTCTCTGTCATTTTGCGAGTTACTTTTTGAGAGATATTTCAGACTGCCGGATTTCAATCATGTCGCCACCAGAAAGATCAATGAAACTAACCATGCCTTACACCATCACAGCCACATCAACAATGTATCCTATCAACTTCCACACATATGGCATCCAGCCCTTAAAAGAAAGATAACAAACGCAAAACCGGCATGGCGTTGACTCACAAACCTAGTTCGATTCTAGATTCCTCGGAGGTCTGCATTTCAACCTCATAAAAACAGCGACGCAATTCAAATCCGGCAGCCTGAAGACGGGAAACGTTTCTATAGAAACGTAACTCCAGAAAAGACCTAGACTCAAGATGTGATAAACTCTATCATCTATGGCAATGAGTGAGTCGAAAAGCATTAGCGTATTTAAAATATCGAATGATACGAAAGTTTGCAAAATATTCTTTTTGATATTTTTTACCTACGTTTATCAGCATATTCTGGCTGATATTTTTTACACTTTTTCACCTTATTATGCTAAGCGGTGCATATTTACAATCCATTATTTTTCCAATGCGTCATAATTGGTTACTCATAGGGGTCGCTGTAAAAAAGTGATTAAAAAACTACTGACCTAAACAGATTAAATGCGGAAGATGAGTAATAGATTTAACGACTTTTGAAGCCACTACAGACTGCTTCATGAATCGATGAGATGACTGCAGAACTAGTAGTTGTGGCAGCTGATATTTGGAGTGAAGAAGTAGCCAATAAAAGTACATAGTTGTGATTGAAGATTTCCTTTATTCTGACAAACTCGGTAGGCATTTCAATAAAAGGCAGTTAAAGTTTTACAGACGCTGCACAACAACATAAGCTTCAACCAATTGTTTACATCTTTGTCTTATACTTCCTCTTCTTCATTCCCATTATCATAACTGACATCAGACAGGTAACACAGTATCAGACCACCAATCGTTAGTATAAAGTATGATTTTTCTGTACGTTTGGACTGTTTATGGTGTCCCATGACACTTAATTGGTCGGGGCAAGGGTTCATGGGACGTTTGTATTGTACAATTATCCCCATAAGTCGCTATTCGTACCATTGCTGGAAAATGGTCCTCACAATCTTTTCCATTCTCCTCTGTGTTGCGTCTCGCTTGCAAATATCACTGTTGCAACTCTTCAAAGGTCGTATTACTAACGTCCCATTGCCCGCCCTCTTGCTCAAGTCCAGGCTACTGGTGCCAATTCTGTTGGGGACCTGGGCCTTCTGTTTTGTCCACTCTGGCCACATGTCCAGTCTATTGCGACTTCATTCCTTCGATTTCATCTAAATGGGCATAATCATGCAATGTTGCGATGACTTTGTTTATTTAACTTGTTTTGCCATTTTTTGTTTTGTTTATAGACGAATTATTGCCCATGACTTTGTTTTGTTTGTAGACGAATTATTGCCCATGACTTTGTTTTGTTTGTAGACAAATTATTGCCCATGACTTTGTTTTGTTTGTAGACGAATTATTGCCCATGATTTTGTTTTGTTTGTAGACGAATTATTGTCCATGACTTTGTTCAGTTTTATTCCGTTCGTCAGGTAACAAGATACGAGTAAATTGATACAAAGAAAGGAATTCGTAGGTTCATTAGGTCTATTAAAACTGGATTTGAGGAAATAATAAGAATTGAGCTTAAATTGTTATCACTTGGTATAAAGTTACGTTCATTACATACTGGTGGTGCCAGATGAGAGTTGGGGGGCTCCAATCCCCGAGTTGTGGTGTCGCGATATGATGTTGCGATGCGTTGTTGGGTTGCGGTGTTGTGAGGCGGTGTTGCGATATGTATTGCAATTGTAATCTACATACAGTACGAAGATTACATCAGCACTAGTTTCTTTGAAATAGCAATAACTCCATTAAACTGGACAGAAGTATAAAGAGCATTTGCCAGCCGGGTCTTTAAACCAACCACCTTGTTGAAACTAGAGTATCAGCTACTCAGATGAGCGACTTCGCCAATGCTAAATTTACATTCTAAATTCTTGCCCATGTAAACGCCAGCCATGACCGCTCTCTGCAGTTCACTGCACTGACAAGAGCTTGGACGTTAATTGCTAGACCTTGCTATAGCTTAGCTCAGTACATTGGTTCTTTACCACGACTTAAAGAGACGCTAATAAATCAAGTTCAAAGATGACAAAATAAACAAACATGAGCAAAAAGCTTTGAACAGACGTCTTCTTTTGCAAAAGACAGACGAACTCTTTTATCTTACTAAAATATAACAAGATCTTAGTCCTATTTCGACAACGTAAAGGTCACCATACTGCCTGTCATCAAGTCCTGGCTGGTATGCTGCACATTTACATGAGGTTTAGTCTACTTTGTGTTTGTCACAGTACCCTCTTTCTTTAGAAGCAGAGGTCAAGCGGATAAGCAAAAAGCAAGCTCTGTCGATGAGTAGCTATCAGAATGATTGATGATTACGATTGCCAAAGATATGGAAAACAGAAGAAAATGGAGATATCAGGGAAACGCGTATAGGATGAAGTTTGTCACTAACCCGTCACATGACAGAGGGCAATTGTATCAACATCGGGAACTGGATGACTTTAAGTAAATCAGTCAAATATTCATCGACATCATGAGGTTATAGAATTTTGGTATTAATCTAAGGTATCCAACGATGTTCTGTTGCAGACGGTCCTCTACAGGCTTTCACCTTGTAATAAAGAACAATTTGCAACGGGGTATAATTTTCAAAGAGCACCAACGCTCATTTTGAGCTTTCTTTTCTTATTCCAGCTCATATACAATAACTGGGCATTTTTCATGCAAATTTTGTCTCTCTTTTGATTCATCATTAACAGAACGTGAATTCGATACCCACGCGCAATGTTTCCCTCTCCTACACGAGTAATAGAAGTGTTTTCTACGAGCAGTACAGCTTTTCTAGCTTCTCTAACCATTGTTTAGAGCATCTACGTGACTCAATTTATCCATTCAATAACAATTTATGCATTTTATTGCAGAAGTGCAATGTCCACTCTGTAGGTTACCCATGGCTTCCACAACGGAGAAAGCAAGCACGTTTAATGATACTTACCTTGGGCTGACTTACTACAATGGTAAGATCTTACTGCAATTTTTCAAAAAGTCTTTAATGTTTTGTATTCTATCAGGACGTCTTTTCATGAAGTTTTGGAAAGTTTGTAATTTTTAATAAAGTAAGAATTTTGTTGCTTAAAAATTGTGATTACAATTTGTCGATGTTTAAAGCAGTTTTAGCAAGATGTTGTTGCGAGATATCAATAAAATAGTTACATTTTTCCAGGTTTGCTAGTAACACTTTCCTACCTGATTGACAGTTGTCTAGTTTTGTTATCACTTTACACCGAGACTGTTAAGCGGAGTGATCAGAACAGCTGGTCGGATTACGAGATCATGATAACCATAACTTACCAAATATTTTCCTCCCGATGGTATAGACGAGTGTTAATTGTGATATAGAATGAAAATCTCCCTGGTGACATTGTGGAGCCATGATGAATCGAATTTCGTCCTTCGTAGTTACAATGCTAATGTGCTAGCCATTACACCATGGTCCCTTACCATTAAGACTGGAAATTTGGGATGCCATTTGTTGTGATTGATGTCAGTGCTGAGTCCCCCTTATAGTGATGAAGGCATGAGGCTGGATTTTGCGTTGTCCCTGATAGCTAACCGGGCTCTAGTGACGTGTAAGTTGAGTTGAAATGGTGGCGTCGTGGGTTTGATAGAGGGTGAGAGTGTTGCTGAGCCAATGCTGAACGCTGTGGACGTAGGAACGTGTTCATATTTCGGGTCACAATGAGACCTGTGCTTATGTGTGATATAGAATGAAAATCTTAATGGTAAAAACGTAGGAACACGATTAATCAAACCCCGTCCTTCTCTATTGCAACGCTAATGTTCTAGCAACTACACCATAGTCCCATACCATTGAGGTTCGAAGGTCATTTGTTTTGATTGACGCCACTATAATTTGAAAATTAAATACTTTGTTAGTGGTACAAAACAAGAATATTGCACGAAATAGCGAAAACATTGTGTACTTAGAAGCTTTTTTCGTCTGACCTTCGGCCGGCCGGTCGTGCCGCTGGTGTAGAGCAGGCAGACGAGCTCCTCCGACGCCCGCGGCGGGGTACCCCACGGTGCCAGGTCACTCTGCACGATCCGCTCCTCGTGTGTGAGCTGCCCGGGGGTCGGGTCGAGCGGTACGCAGTGGCGCAACGGATGGCGGTCGCCGATCTCGACCGCCACCCGTTCGTGCTCGGCGTCGTACAGCAGCGCGGCGAGAGTGCAATCGCGCGCGATCGCCACCAGCTCGGTGGCGGTGAGGCGAGTGCCGAGCGGAACCAGCGTGATCCCGCTGCGCGCCGCCGCGGCCAGCGCGTCGACGAACTCGACCCGATTGTGAGCGAGCAGGCCCACCCTCTCGCCGGGCTCGATCCCGAGCTCCCCTCCCCAGTAGCGCGCACAGGCGGTCGCGCGCCGATCGAGATCGGCGTAGGTGAACCGTCGTCCGGTCGCGACCTCGACCAGAGCCGGCGCCGCGGGGGACAGCCGAGCGCGCTCACCGACGACGTCTCCGTGGATCATCCCCTCCCTCCCGCTCCGTCGGAGCCTAGCCGCAACGCGACGCCGGCCTGGTTGTACCCCACCCCGGAGCCGACCATCACGACCAGAGCCCCCGGCCCGACGCGCCGGCTCCGGAGCGCGTCGTCGAGCGCCATCGGTATGCAGGCCGAGCCGGTGTAGCCGCACCGTTCCATGATCGTATGGGTCCGCTCCATCGGCAGACCGAGCCGCTCCATCACCGACTCGATCGTCGGCCTGCGCACCTGGGTCAGGATCAGCAGGTCGATCTCGTCGAGGGTGAACTCCGCCTGCGATGCGAGCGTACGGACCAGGCGGGGCCAGCCGTCGAGGTTCACCTCGGGCGGGTAACGCTGCAGCATCCGCACCTGCGTCCGGCCGGCGCGCACCGCGTCGACCGTCGCCGGCTCGGCCGTGCCGCCGGCGAAGATGCCCCAGCGCCCGGCGAAGCTGCCGTCGGCCTGGAACGCCGAGGTGAGGAAGCCGGGCCGGGAACCGGGCACCAGCACGGCCGCTCCTGCGCCGTCGCCATAGAAGAACACGGTCGGGTCCTCCGGATCGGCGAGCTTGCGCATCATGTAGGCGCCGACCACCAGCACCCGTCGCAGCTCCGGGTGGGTCGCGATCAGACCAGAGGCGATCGCGACCGCGGCCGGGAACGACGCGCACGCACAGCCGACGTCGAAGGTCCCGGCCCGACGGGCTCCGAGCTTGTGCTGCAGGACGGCGGAGGTGGCCGGGGTCATCTGGTCGGGGGAATCGGTGCCGACCACGATCAGGTCGACCTCCTCGGCGCCGGTACCGGCGCGCTCCAGCGCCGACCGGGCGGCGCGCAGAGCGAGGTCGGAGGTCGCCCAGGCGTCGGGCGCGTACCAGCGCCGTCGGATGCCGGTCTTGCCCTCCATCTCGTCGACGAACTCCGCCATCCCGGCAGAGCGGCGCCGCAGCGCGTCGTTGGTGACCTCGCGCTCCGGCAGGTAGCTCGCCGTGCTGGCGAGGGTGGCGTAGCGGGCCATCGGCACCGTCCTCGGTCTCAGAAGGCGTAGCGCAGGCCGACCTGGACCTCGCGCGGCGCGAGCGTGGCGCGGAAATCACCGAAGCTCGGGTTCGGGACGTACGGCAGGGTCGGGTTGGCGAGCGTCGGGCCGGAGAGGAACTCGGCCGCGTCGACCGACGAGACGTCGAAGTGGGTGGTGTCGAACAGGTTGAACGCCTCGACGATGAGGTCGAGCCGATGGTCGCCCAGGGCGAACGATTTGGTGGCCCGCAGGCTCACCTGACGAAACTCCGGACCGTCCTCGTCGTTGCGGGCGACCCCGAGCGGCCGATCGGAGTTCTTGCCGTCCCCGTTGAAGTCGTACCCGAGCCGGTGATTCCAGGGCTGCCCCGAGCCGTACTCGAGTATCGGCGCCAGCTTGATCCCGTAGGGAAGCCGGAACACCCCGCTCGCCACGATCCGGACCCGCTCGTCGCCGCGCGATCGCCCCCACTCGGCGTCGATCCGGGACGGGTCGTTCGGATAGCCGAACGGGAACTGCGGGCTGAAGTCGTCGGCGATGTTCTTCTTCTCGCCGTAGGTGACGTTGAAGGTGATCAGATGGCGGTCGGCGACGGTGCCGTTCAGTCCGACGATGAACGCCTTGTAGAGCGAGCGTCCCTCGTTGGTGTAGGTGTTGATCTGGTTGTAGATCGGGTCGAGCCGGACCGGCAGGTCGTTGCCGCCGAAGTTGGCGTCGCGGATGACGATCTCGTCGTCGCCGCGTACGTAGACCACCTCGGCGTCGAGGAACAGACCGGTGTCGCCGAGCCGTCGCGTCCAGCCGACGCTGAACTGGGTCGACTCGGGGGCGTCGAGCTCGGAGTCCATCAGGGAGATGTCGGACGCCAGCGGCAGGCCGGTGTTCTCGGGATCGTTCACGTCGAGGGCGAACTCGGGCAACCCGAACAGGGCGCCGTTGAGCCGGGTCTGCACGCGACGTCCGGTGATGCCGTTCTGCTGCAGCTCGATGGTGGAGGGGATCAGCAGGTAGCGGCCGGTGAACACCCCCGCGCCGCCGCGCAGGACGTTTCGGCCGCGGGCGCCGAAATCGTACAGGAAGCTGAGACGCGGCTGCAGGTTGTCGTCGTCGCGTTCGCGCCCCTCGGGAACCAGCGGATGGGTGAAATCGGGGTTGTTACCGTCGGTGTCGAGGTCGTAGCGCAACCCCAGGCCGAGCGTCAGCTCCGGGGTCACCTGCCAGTCGTCCTGGATGAAGGCTCCCCAGAGCGTGGTGTCGGTGGTGACGTCGCTAGAGCCGACCCCGAACAGGTAGCTCAACGGCAGCGACCGATCGTCGGTGAGGTAGACCAGCAGCCCGGACTGGAAGGTGTCGATGCGAGAGCGCTCCTCGACGTGCTGGAGCGACAGGCCGGCCTTGAGTCGGTGCAGGCCGCGTCCGCGAGCCGTCCAGTGGAAGGTGTCGCGCAGCTCCAGCACGTCGCCCTCGCCGAGCAGGTCGCCGAGGATGTTCTGCCCGGTCTGCAACGTGACGCCACTCGAGAACCACTCGCCGACCGCGTCCGAGTTGGTCGGCTCGTCGAACTCGCGGTGGCCGATCTGTACCCGGAGCTCGTTGAGCGCGCCGCGGTCGAACAGATACGTGTGCTCGAAGGCGGCGTTCCAGTTGGTGCGCTTCAGGGTCTGGCCGGTGGAGACGTCGTTGACGCCGCCGACCCGGAAGTTCTCCTCCTCGTAATCCTCGTAGACGAACCGGGCTCGCAGGTTCTGCCGCTCGTCGATCCGGTGGGTGACGTTGAACAGCCCGAGGGTCTGCTCGAACGGGTGGTCGACGTCCTCGGCGGTGTCGACGAACGCACCGCCGGGCCGGAACAGCGCCAGATTGTCCTCCTCGATCCGCTCCAGAGAGACGAAGTAGTGGGTACGGTCGTCGACGATCGGCCCGCCCAGCGTGAATCCTCCCTGGAGGCGGTCGAAATCGACCTCGTCGGTCTCCAGCGCGCCGGTCGAGCGCAGCGAGTCGGCACGGAAGAACGTGAAGACGCTTCCCCGGGTCTCGTTGGTGCCGGTCTTCGTCACGATCGACAGCGCTCCGCCAGCCGAGCCGCCGATCTCGGAGTCGAACCGGTTCTGGATCACCCGGAACTCCTGGATCGCGTCCTGCCCGAAACGGGCCCGCGCCAGTCCGAGCGACGGATCGGTGAAATCCGCGCCGTCGACCAGGATGGTCGCCTGACTGGCGTTGCCGCCGGCACCGATCACCGGGCCTCCCTGGATGAACCGGAAGCCGCCTCGCTCGCGCTGGACCCCGGGCGCGATGAACGCCAGCCGCTGGAAGTCGCGGTCGGCCACCGGCAGGTCCTCGATCTGCTCCGGCACCACGTTCGAGGAGGACTCGGTGCGGTAGAGGTCGACCAGCGGGGTGGCCGCCGTGACGGTGACCGTCTCCGACAGGCTCGGCGACAACGAGAAGCGAGCCCTCCCGAGCTGTCCGACCCGCAGGGTGAGGGTCTGCGGCTCCGGCCCGGCGAAGCCATCGAGGGAGACGGCGACGACGTACTCTCCGACCGGCAGGGCGACGAACCGACACAGGCCGTGGTGCCCGGAGAGAGCGCCGCGCTCCCAGCCGGTGTCGGAGCTGGCGACCGAAACCACGGCGCCGGGCAGGGCGCTGTCGTCGGTGGCGCGGACCTCCACCTCGAGGGTCGCGGTGCCGATCTGCGCGAGCGCCGGCGGAACCGCCAAGGCGGCGACCAGGACAAGCCGGACGGTCCACGCGCCCGCCGCATCGAATCCCGAGGGCCCCCGCCCCGTCCGGACCAGCTCTCTCACGCTTCCCCCTTTCCGAGTTTCGAGCGCATCTCTTTATCGAACGTTCGTTCTACAGATACAGATATATCCGGAGTCCAGTGCGGGTGTCAAGGGAACAGGGCCGCTCGCGTCGACCTCGGCGGGTCGCCCGGCGCATGGTACGCTCACGCCCTGGGAACGATGGAGGCTCCGCAGGGTGTACGCGCTACCGATCGTCGACGTCGGCCCGTTCGACTCCCCACACCCTCCGGACGCCGCCGCCGGCCGCAGCATCGACCTGGCCTGTCGCACCGCGGGCTTCTTCTACCTCACCGGCCACGGCGTACCGGCCGCCGAGACGCGACGGCTGGAGACGGCGGCCCGGGAGTTCTTCGCGCTGCCGCTAGAGACCAAGATGGCCCTTCGGATGGAGCGTCAGGGGGCCGCCTGGCGCGGCTACTTCCCGCTCGGCGCGGAGCTGACCTCGGGAACTCCGGACGGCAAGGAGGGACTGTACTTCGGTCAGGAGCACGCGCCGTCCCATCGCCACGTCCTCGCCGGCACGCCGCTGCACGGCCGCAACGTCTTCCCGGGGTCGGTCCCTCACCTTCGACCGGCGGTCGAGCGGCACATGGAGGCGTGGACGCGGGTCGGCCAGCGGGTGCTGGCGGCCGTGGCACTCGGACTCGGCCGGCCGCCGGAGCTGTTCGCGCGAAACCTGACGCGAGACCCGTTCGTCCTGTTCCGGATCTTCCACTACCCCGCCGCGTCGGACGGGCCGGCGTCCGGGGTCGGCGAGCACACCGACTACGGGCTGTTGACCCTGCTGTCGCAGGACGACGTCGGCGGCCTGGAGGTGCACACCGACGCCGGATGGATCGCCGCGCCGCCGATCCCCGGCACCGTGGTGTGCAACGTCGGCGACATGCTGGAACGGCTGACCGGGGGGCGCTACCGCTCGACGCCGCACCGGGTCTCCCGCCATCCGCGCCGCGATCGCCTCTCGTTTCCGCTGTTCCTCGATCCCGGCTTCGACGCCCGGGTCGAGCCGATCGCCCCCGCCGTCGAACCGTCGGCCACATCGCCGCGCCGCTGGGACGAGATCGACCCGAACACCTTCGGGGGGACCTACGGCGAGTACCTGCTGCGCAAGGTCGGCCGCGTCTTTCCCCGCCTCCGCGGCTCCCGCCCGGCGTCTCCCGACCGGCAGTCTCCGCCCGGCCGCTCCAACTCCTGATCCCTCGGCGCCATCGAGGTCGTTCGTGCCGTCGAAGTATTCTCTGGTAGCCTCGGGGTGACGTCCGGCCTCATCTCCCGACCGCTCGAACAGGGTGGGACCACGAGACGCGACGGACCAGGAGGACACGGCATGCACGAGCTCTCACGGAGCACCCGCCTCGTCGTCATCGGCAGCCTGCTCACCATCCCGGCGGCCGTTGCGGTCGACCGCGACGGCCCGTTCGGTTGGAGCGAGCCTCTACGGCGGCTTCGACGGTAGCGGTTACCGCGACGACACCTGGGAGTGGGACGGCACGAAGTGGGCCGAGATCGACGTCCCGGGCCCACCGCGTCGCTCGTCGCGCGCGATGGTGTGGGACGCCGGACGGGGAGCCGTGCTGCTGTTCGGCGGCTGGAACGGGTCCAGCTACCTCGGAGACACCTGGGCGTACGACGGAACGTCCTGGACCGAGGTCGCCACCGACGGCCCGCCCGGACGCTACCGCCACGGGCTCGCCTACGACGACGATCGCGGTGCCGTCGTGCTCTACGGGGGGTGGAACGGCGGTGCGCTCGGCGACACCTGGGAATGGGACGGCCATCGCTGGACCCCGATCGAGCCGCCGGGTCCCGGCCGCCGGGAGCGGGTCCAGCTGGTGTACGACGGCGGCCGCGACGTGTTCGTCACCTTCGGTGGGAGCGCTGCACTGCAGTCGTTCGGCGACACCTGGGAGTACGTCGCCGCACCGATCACGCTGAACCAGACGTCGTGGCGCCAGGGAGAGGTGGTCGAGCTCCACGCGACCGGCCTCGAGCCGGGCGAGTCGGTCCATTTCCTGCTCGGGGTCGACGGCCAGGGGTCCGGCCCCTGCCCGCCGGCGCTCGCCGGCCTGTGCGTCGACGTCGTGGAGCCCGGCCTGCTCGGCATCGCCACCGCCGACGCCACCGGTCTCGCGATCTGGAGCCGCACCGTGCCGACCGACCGACCCGAGCTCCAGGTCACCACCCAGGGGGTGGTCCCTCGGAGAGACGCCGGCGTCGAGTCGGTCAAGAGCTTCGCTCTGACCGCTCCGGTGGTCGCGCCCTAGCGGGAGCTCGGACCGAGGAGACGGGCGGCGCTCCCGGGGTCGGTCAGCCGACCGAGGATCGTCGTCACCGTCTCCTCGACGTCCTCCGCCACGTAGGCCAGGTTGCCGGCGTGGGCCAGCGCGACCAGGCCGTGCAGCAGGCTCCAGATCGCCACCAGCACGGTGCGGGCCGCCCCCTCGTCGATCGCGTTGCCGGCGCTCTCCGACACCTCCCGCACCAGCCCCAGCGCGAGCTCGGCGAGCTCCAGCGACACGGCGTGCTCGGCCGCTGATTCCTCCTCGAACGGCGTGCCGACGAAATCTCGGTACTTGGGCGTCGTGGAGGAGAACATCAGCGCGTAGGTGCGCGGCTCGCGACGGCCGAACTCGACGTAGGCGCGCATCGCGGCGCGGGCCCGGGCGGGCGGCTCGTGCTCGCCGTCGGCCGCCGCCCGCACTTCGCCGATCAGCACGTCGAACCCCTGCCGCATCAGGGTGATGTACAAGGCGTCCTTGGCCGGGAAGTAGTTGTAGAGGTTCGGCGCGGTCATGCCGGTGCGGCGCGCCAGCCGACGCATCGTCAGCGCCGCGAACCCCTCGTCGACCAGGATCTCCAGCGCCGCCGACAGGATCCCCTGTCGGATTCGCTCCACCTCCGCCGGATCGCGCGGCGTCCTCACGCGATACTCGCCCGGTTGAGGTCCCGGTAGATCCGGCGCTGACTGCGGTAGAGGCGGACGAAGATCGAGAACCGCTCGTCGTACAGCTTCCGGTGGGCCGGGTCGGGCGCGAAGCGGCGCTCCACCTCGACCCGAGCGGGAACGTCCTCGAAACGGGCGTGACCGAGGGCGACTGCGGCGATCAGCGCGGCTCCGCGCGCGTTCGCCTCACGCGGCTGCACCACCCGGTGGATCTCCCGATCGGTGACGTCGGCGAAGATCTGGCACCACACGTCGCTGGTCGCCCCGCCACCGACGAAGCGCAGGTGGGGGAACCGACGACCGATGAAGCGCTCGACGTGGCCCAGGCTCCAGCGCGTGTTGAGCGCGACCCCCTCGAGCACGGCGCGCACGATGTCGTCCTGGGTCGAGGCGGTACCGAGGTTGAACAGCCCGCCGCGCAGCGTGGCGTCGTCGACCGGCGTCCGCTCGCCGTTCAGCCAAGGCGTGAACAGCAGGCCTCGGCTGCCGGCCGGTACGCTCGCCGCGATGGAATCCAGCAGCTCGTAGCTGGCGGCCGGAGCCGGGCCCCGGTCGAGAGCATTCGGATGGAACAGCACGTTGTGGAGCAGGAACCCGAGGCAACCGCCCGCCAGGTCCTGCTCGTTGGCGCAGTAGTAGCGGCCGGGTATCGCCGTCGGCAGCGAGGCGATCGAGTGCAGTACGTCGGTCTTCTTGAACGGGACGGTGCACTGCACCCAGCTCGAGGTGCCGACGTAGAGGTGACCGTCGAAGTCCTCCACCGCGCCGGCGCCGACGGCGGCGGCCTGGTGATCGGGTGAGCCGGCGACCACCACGACGTCGCGGCCGAGCCCGAGCGCATCGGCCACCTGCGGCCGCAATGGCCCGAGGATGGAGCTCGACGGCACGAGCTCCGGGAGTCGATCGCGATCGAGCCCCGACAGGCGCACCAGCTCCGGGTCGTAATCGATGCGGCGGACGTCGCGCGTGTCGGTCAACCAGAAGAGCTGGATCGAGTCGTACGTCGCCGCGGCACGACCGCACAACCGCAGGTTCAGATAGTCCTTCGACGGCAGCAGCTTGTCGGTGCGACGGTAGACGTCCGGCCGGTCGTGCTGGATCCACAGCGCGTGTGCCAGGTCGTCCTTGCCGGTCAACGTGGGCGCTCCGCCGGTGCGCCGAATCCAGCGCAGCGCGCGCGCCGCGCCGTAGCCCATCACGCGCGGCCAGCCCGACAGGAGACGACGGACGTGGGGGGCCCCCCGCGAGTCCATCCAGGTGATCGCGTTCATCAGCGGCCGGCCCTCACGGTCGACCGCCACGGTGCTGCTGAAGGTGCTCGACACGCAGACGGCGACCACCCGATCGGGCGGCACGACGCCGCCGTCGACCAGCTCGCGACCAGTGTCCACGAGCGCCCGCCACCACAGCTCGGCGTCCTGCTCGACGCCGCCGTCCGGAGTGTGGACCAGCGGCGTGTCGCGGCTCGCCGTCGCCAGCACCCGCCCCTCGACGTCGACCAGCGAGCTCTTGATGCCCGAGGTCCCGTGGTCGACCGCGAGCACCACACGTGGGGCCATCGGCCGACTCACGCGATCGGCAAGGACGTCACGTGACCTTCGGCGTCGACCCGCTCGGCCACCAGCCCACCGAAGCCCCCCTCGCCCTCGTCGAGGTCCATCACCTCCGGGAGCAGGCCGATGAACTCGGTCGGCTCGACGCACGCCTCCGGCGGCAGCACGCCGCGGGCGGTCACCTTGCCGCGCTGCACCAGCAGCACGCCCATCGCGGCCGGGATTCCGGTGCCCTCGCCGAGCGCCTGCCGGTCGCTCGCCATGTGGAAGCGGAACTCGACCGGCTCGCCGCCCTGCTCGCCGCGCACCACCACGCTCACGCAACCGCGCTGAGCACCGAAGTCGGTCTCGCGCAGGATCCGCTCACGCTCCCGCTGGATGTAGGCGACCGCGAACTCGTACGGCACGACATCCTGTCCCCCGACCTGGATCGGCTCCCTGTCGGCGAGACCGAGAGCACACAGGTCGCGGGTGAGCTCGTAGTACTCGTTCGGGAGCACGGTGCCCTTGTTGGTCACCTGGCGGAGCTGGAGGTAGCGAGGCAGGGTCACCTGCTCCGGGTGCGGGTACGGGTAGAGCGGAATACCGTCGCCCAGCACCGGGAAATCGAAGGTCTGCCGCAGAGCGATGCCGTCGGGTTCGAAGTAGCGGACGGTCCGGAGCTCGCCGTCGAGGTACATCGGGATGTCGATGCTCATGCAATGAAAGCGATGGCCGATGACCCCGGCTCCCTCGGTCGGCTCGCCGCCGTGGGCGTGGAAGATGTCGACCGAATCGGTCACCTCCAGCAGGTTGCGCGAGGCGAAGGCGGCCAGCAGATTGGTCACTCCCGGCGAGCTGCCCATACCGATGAGCGCCGTCACCCCCGCCTGCTCGGCACGCTGGTGGAGCTCCAGGATGTCGAGCGTGGCGTCGAATTTTATGACGATCGCGGCCGGCGCTGATGTCGTTACGCACAGCGCCAGCAGCAGCATGACGAGCGACGCGGCCGTGCGGCCCCTGACTTGACTTTGCGGGAGCAGATTCTTGTCCATGGTGTTCCTCCGTGGATGCCCTGGGGCGGTTTTGTGGGACGATTGTTTCAGTGGGTAGCAACGCCGGAGCATGACACGGTATTGCGCCGGCGGGTGTGAGCCGCACCTCAGCCCCTGAAGGGCATTGTGCGGTAACGTTTGCCGGTTGCGGCAAAGAGCGCATTGGCGACCGCCGGCGCCAGCGCGACCGAGACGACGCCGTTGTGATAGATCGCGAACAGCGAGGCGGCCGAGCCCATGACGCTGGCGATCTCCGCCAACCCGCCGGTCACGTTCAAGGCCGTCTCCGCCCGCCGCACGGTCACCGCGCTCGCATCCACGTCGAGCCCCTGTTCTACGTGCAGCGGCTCCCAGGGGTTCTCCGCCGCGTTTTCCGCCAGACACATCGTGTAGCGCCCGGGCTGGCCGATGCCGGCGAAACTGACCGCGCCGGGCCAGCCGCCGCCGATATTGTTCATGATCAGGCGCAGCGCCCGGCCGATGGTCGCGTTGGCCTTCCAGCCGGGCCCGAGCGCGCCGTAGCTGGCGTTCAGGTTGAGCTGTTCGACGATCGGCCCGCTGACGACCAGCAGAGGCGCCACGTTCTCGTCCGTCGTCTGCACGCCGCGCAGATTGAAGTCGGGCTCGACGATCGCCTCGACGGCGGCGATCACCACCGGCAGATAGGCGGGGTCGCAGCCGGCCATCACGGCATTCACTGCGATCTTCTCCACCGTGGCGACGCCCTGCAGCGGGTCGAGCGCCCCGATGATCGCCTCCGCCGGCTGCGTCGCGTAGCGCAGCATGTCCTCGACCCGCCCGATGGTCGGCGGGATGATCGGCAACCCGTCGGTCCAGCCGCGCCTGTAGAACAGGTCGCTGACCAGCGCATCGTCCGCATCGCGGATGACCTCGACCCGTTGGCGCGGAAACTGCGCCACCAGCGGGGTGCGTTGGGTCAGGCCGGATTCCTCGACGCGGAGTTTCAGCGTATCGTCGATCCACTCGCCGGAACTGCGCTGCCCGGCCGGCAGCAGGACCCATTGCGCGTCAGGGGACATGGCGGAATCGCTGCGGTTTCGGAGCCGGCGTTTCTCCCCTCACCCCAACCCTCTCCCCAGGGAGAGGGGGGCTGACGAACCGACCATTTACCCTCTCCCGGGCTGGGAGAGGGAGGGCCCTGCCGCGGAGCGGTGGGAGGGTGAGGGTCGACAACCGACACGCCCGTTAAAACGCCTTCGCGGCCCGCAGCTTGGCGTCCCAGCCGTCCGGCAGCGCGATCTTCTTCGCGACCGGGTAGCCGAGCATGCCGTTATGGGCGAAGGCGTAGGCGTTGGTCCGCATCGGATCGCCGGTGACGACGATCATGAAATCGTCCGGCGAACAGACGATTGGCACCATGCGGTCCGGATCGTCCGATTCCGCGAACTGCGGCGGCGCCTTGCCGAGATTGACCATATCCTGCAGGGTCCGACGGCCCGGCACCAGATTGGTGTACTCGCCCAGATACTGCTCGAACTTCCAGGCCGGCCAGCGTGCGTTGTCGTAGAGATATTGCCGCACATCGGCCTTGGAGAAGCCGGACTTCGCGATCGTTTCCGCCAGGATCGGGCTCAGCAGCAGCAGCGGCTTCAAGGTCCCCGTGGAAATACCGATCGTAAAGCTGAGTTGCCAGCCATTCTGCTTCAGCACGCCGTCGGCCAGATAGGGCAGCATCTGATCCGCCTCGTTGCCGAAGACCGAGGTGATGACGTCGCCCCCGGTATAGCGCGAGATCGTGACCGTGTTGTCACCGGCCTGGAACCCCATATCGACGCTGTTCGGCTCCCAGCCGATCTTCTCGACCGCGTCCTCGTTCTCCGCCAGGACGACGCGCCAGGTGTTGCCGTAGGTGCCCTTGTCGTTCTGGTGCAGCAGGAAACCGGCCACGTTGCGCAGATAGAGCCGCCAGAACCGCCCGATGCTGGAATTCGGCAGGAACCCGTCGCGCATCGCGCCCTGCTCGTAGTTGAACCCGAGCTGCTTGATGATCGGCCCGTTGATGGTGATCAAGGTGTCGGCGCCCGGCGTGTTGCCGCTGTGCTCGACACCGTATTCCGGATCCACCATCGCCTCGACCAGCGCCATCAGCACCGGCATGTATTCCGGCCGGCAGCCCGCCATGACGCCGTTCACCGCGACGTTCCACGGCGTAGCACTGCGGTTGTCCGGCAGGATCGTGCCGATCACCGCGTGCGGATCGCGTTCGGTGAAGTCGAGGAAGTCCTGGATCTTGGCCTCGGTCGGCGGGACGATCGGCAGCCCGTCGCTCCAGCCATTCTCGTAGTAGAGGCGATTGACTTCCTCGAAGGTGCCCTCGAAGACGATGTCCAGGGGCTCCGGCTCCTTGATCGCCGCGGCCGCTTCCGGATCGGTCGTCAGATTGTCGATCACCGACTGCAGCGTGACGTCGAGGACGTTCTGCTTGAGCTCCTCGACCGACTGGGTGTCGACATGGCCCGGGACCATGGAGACAGAGAGGTTCGGATAGCCGAGCCCGACCGACGTCGTGCCGGCCTGTCCGACGAAGCCTTCACAGACGAGCGAGGTACTGGGGACTCCGGCGCTTTCGGCGACGGCTGCCGCCCGCAACACGGCGGGCGTACAGCTGCCTCAACAGCCCATTCCGGATATGACCGCGTCGACCTTGAGTTCCTTCAGGCGGGCCGGCAGGGTCTCGATGATCTCGGCCTCGTCCTCGCCATGGGTCGAGCCGAACTCCTCATAGGAGACGAAATTGATGCCGGGGAAACGTTCCTTCAGTGCTTCCTCTAGCCAACCGAAGATCTCGTCGCCGCGGAACATGTAATCCCACAGGTGACAGATCGTCTTCCCTTCCAAACTGTCCGGCCGTTTGGCGAGCGGGACGATATCGACCGTCTTCCCGCCGCGCGGCCAATGGACGGCGTAAATCCCGTCCGTATTGCGCGGTGCCATATCCGTTTCCTCCGCAGATTTGTCTGCCGGAAGAGTAGCCACGGGTTCGGGATTCGGCAATGCGGGGCTTGGCCGGCACGAACCTCTTGCCATGGTCCCGCCGCATCTGTGATCTATCCCCTCACCCTCCCACTTCCCGGTCGGACAGGGTGAGGGGATGACGGCAGCGGTTCAGCAACCCGGGAGATTCGGGTTACAGTGAGACATCGACTGGAGGTAACAACCATGCCAAAACGCCTCACCGAAACGCAGACCGCGGATTACCGCCGCGACGGGTTCACCGCACCGGTGCCCGTGCTCACCGCAGACGAAGTCCGGCGGCACCGGGCCGGGTTGGAGGCGTTCGAGGCGACGCAGGGCAAGCCGCTCGATTTTCCGGAGCGTTCGAAATCCTATCTGCTTTTCGACTGGGCCGATGCGATCACCCACCATCCGGCGGTGCTGGACGCGGTGGAGGACCTGATCGGCCCCGACATTCTGGTCTATCACCTGACGATGCATATCAAGGAAGCACACCAGGACGTCCATGTGTTGTGGCATCAGGATGACGACTATTTCCACCTCGACCCGCCGGATCATGTGACCGCCTGGGTCGCGCTGTCCGAAGCCTCGGAGCGCACCGGCTGCATGCGCATGATCCCGGGCAGCAGCCGCGAAGGGCTGGTGCCGCATGCGGAGAAGCCGGCCGAGGACCATTTGATCCGCCTGGGCAAGGGCATCCACGACCGCTTCGCGGAAGATGACGGCGTGTTGGTACCGCTCAAGGCGGGCGAGATGTCGCTGCACAACACGCACACGATCCACGCTTCCGGCCCGAACCGCAGCGACGACCGGCGCATCGGCGTCGGCATCAGCTATATTCCGACGCATGTGAAGCCGGCCAGCGATCCCCGCTCCAGCGCCTTGCTGGTGCGCGGCGAAGACTCCTACGGCCATTTCCACCCGGAAACCCGGCTCGCGGACTCGCTCAGCCCTGCCGCACGCGCGGCGCACGCACGGGCCTACGGGCTGTACACTGCGGCGACCGGAATCGAGACCTGAAAACCCGGAATCGCCGCGTTTCCGCACGGGAACGCCGCCAATTCGCCTCGTTTTTGCCAAAAATTTTAGACAAAGTGACCCGCGTCACTGATCGCAATGCGAGTCGCTGGCATTCTGGTGCAACTGAAGACGACGGCACGAGCGAACGGAAAGGAGGCTCAAAATGACAAACTTATCGACCAGGACACTCACGACGGTGATCGGCGGCGGTTTGCTTGTCTGGGCCTTCGCCCTCGTCAACCTCTTCCACTATTGAGGCCCACCGCCGATAACAATTAGCGGCGTCACCGTTTAGCGGTTATCCTCCCTCCGGGCGCGTTTCCCGCCTGACCCGGCACGACAGCCCCTGGAGGTCCCATGTCGCAAGAGGAATTCACGCCGCGCTTTGCCGTGCCCGCGGGCGCTTGCGATTGCCACTACCACATCTTCGGCCCGCATGAGGACTACCCGCCAAGCGAGGGCACAACGCACCTGATGCCGGACGCGCTGCGGGCGGACCACGCGGCGATGCGTGCGCGCACCGGTATCGAGCGCATGGTGCTGGTGCAGCCGGGCGGCTACTACCCGAACAACTATCCGATGCTCGACATCCTGGCCAAGGAAGGCGACGCGGCGCGCGGCATTGCCGCCTACGACCCTTTCATCGTCGATGTCGAGATCGAGCGCCTGCACGAACAGGGCGTGCGCGGCATGCGCATGAGCCCTGGCCGCAACGTCGACGAGGAACGTATCCAGGTCGTCTGGGGCCACATCATGTCGCTCGCCCCGCGGTTCGAGCCGCTGGGCTGGCACATCCAATTTCTGCTTTCGGGCCATATGCGCGACACGCTGCTGCCGATGCTGGCCGACGTGCCGGTGCCCGTCGTGATCGACCATCTGGGCCTGTTCCGCCCGGAACGGATCGACGGCCATGCGGGCTTCGAGGCGCTGCTCAAGCTGCTCGAACACGACCATGTATGGATGAAAGTCAGCGGCGCCGACCGGGTGACTCGCGACGGCAAGTTCGAGGACGCCATCCCGGTGATGAAAGCCCTGATCGCCGCCGCCCCCGACCGCATGGTGTGGGGCACCGACTGGCCGCACACGGGGGAGCGCGAGCCATTACCGGAGGGCGAGGACACGGTGACGGTGCCGTACGGCGATGTGGACGAGCGGAAGTGCCTCGCCGTGTTGGCGGATGCGTGTCCGGATGAGGCGACGTTCCAGGCGATCCTGGCGGACAATCCGGCGCGGTTGTACGGGTTTAAATGAAAACAACCAACTTGCATGGCAACTCAACAAGGAGATACCAACGAACATTAGTAGCACCCATGCAAATCTTGGGAATATCGAATGACAAATTCAAAAGCGCATGAAGAGTTTCCATACCTATATCACTATACTCGATTCTCAAGTTTTGAGAATATCTTTGAAACACAATGTTTTTGGGCAAAATATTTTCGAGATTTGAACGATAGCAGTGAAATTTTTAGGATTAAAAGTAAATTAGAGAGTCTCTTAATTCCCGGACTAAAACGAATAGCTAAAGAGAATAGAAATGAACTAAAGAAACACATTCGTGAATTTGGAAATAGGAGAAATTTTGTCAAAGACCAGGCTAGGGTTGCAATGGATGCATTCTTTGAGACCACATTTGGTACAGACAGAAAAACGGGAATGTTTCCAGTATATATAACATCGTTTTGCAACCACACCAATGATAGTGAATATGTCAAGAATAACGGACTTTTAAGCATGTGGAGAAGTTACGGAGATGACGGAGGAGTAGCAATTGCAATAGACACAAAAATGTTGGAAGAACATCTTAATAGAGAATCTGAAGAATTCCTATTGAGCTTTGGAACGCTTGGTGATGTATGTTATGAGAATGACGATAAATCATTCATTAAAGAGTTTGGAGAAAGTATAGAGATTATCAAAGAAAAAGGAATAGAACTTCTCACAAACAGTAACGGGTTTCACTCAGGTGAAAATTTTATCGAATCATTTTTAAATATTGCCACGCGATACAAACACGAAGCGTTCCAAGAAGAGCGAGAAGTCCGCATAGTTACATCTCCTTGGACAAAGGACCATCTTGAAGCGGCCGATAAAAATCAGATTAAAGGCAGAAAGTATAAAAATAGATTTGAGCAACAAAATAGCAGGTTTATTGCGTTATTTTATGGCGAAAGCGTGCCGCGACTGCCGATAGTTCGAGTAATTGTTGGACCACATGCAGAACAACAAAAGAGATTGAAACAACTATCCAGACTTTTAAAAGACAGAGAGGATATAGAGTTAGTTTGTTCAGAGACGCCGTATTTAGGCAGCCCGCCGACATTCCTAGGCGAGCAAAGATAACGACCATTTCTGGGTCAAGGTGAACGGCGCCGACCGGATCACCCGCGATGGTAAGTTCGAGGACGCGCTGCCGGTGATGAAAGCTCTGATCGAGACCGCCCTCGACCGCATGGTCTGGGGTACCGACTAGCCGCACACCGGCGAACGCGAATCTATCCCCGAGGGCGAGGACACGGCGACGGTGCCCTATGGCGATGTGGACGAACGGAAGTGTTTGGCAGTGCTGGCCGGCGCCTGCCCGGACGAGGCGACCTTCCAAGCGGTCCTGGCGGACAACCCTGCGCGACTGTATGGATTTACGAAATCGTAGAGTGTCGATCTGAATCATCTCACTCGAATTATGGACTGGCTCAAAGGGGCTGTTGCAAATCTGCGAAAACTCGAAAGGATTTCTTGAATTCCTACTGAACTTTAAAAGTCAAATTAATCTGCTTTTCTACCAAACTCTTTTGGCGCTTCCTCTCCATACCGCCCCTTTAATTCATCGAAGAAATACCGGTCCACGTGGAATCTTTCGCCTTTTCTTGCGTGAGCTATTATAATTTCCAATACTATAACCGCTGTCTGTAAAAAAATTAATTCTTTTTCCCTTTTGTATATTTCATATATGTGCGGAAACGCATCAATATATCTTAGACCACGATTTCCTCTTATTTTGATTCTTCTCTGTCTGATGATATTTTTTAGATCTCCTCCAAGAGTTGCGCCCCAACGAGAGTGAACGATACCATTCCTGTATTCGTTCAAGTTTCGTACTTTAGAAAATAAAAATTTTAATAATTCCAACTCTTCGTCAGTCAAGAATTTCATGCTTATTGCATGTGCTACATCTAGCATTTCCAACAAAGTTAGTTCTGATGCCAGTATATTAGAAACTCTTGTATGTTCTGAATCATGAGAAATTCGAGACAAGTCATCGGTTTCCCACAAACAGCTCTGCAAAACCGTTTCTCCTAATGTAGATTCTAAAACGTTGAACGCCATTAGGAACCGGCCTATCGCCTTCGCGTAACGGTTTCGTATCGAATCGACTGACCGTAAGTATTTGTTGAGTTTTTCATCTTCAAATTGAATTTCTTTGGGTGAAACCATGATGGCTCCATGCAAAATTTTACTACCAAATTATTTGTTGCGAGCCACTCAGCACGACACCGATCCCCGCTCAATCATACCCAAATAACCACCGCGTCCGCCCGCTGTGGATGTTGCGCACCGAATGCACCGCGTCGCGCGGGATGAACACCTCGTCGCCGGGACCCGCTTTGCAGGTTTCGCCTTCGATCTCCAATTCCAGTTCGCCCTCGACCACCGTCACCAGCTCGTTCGTGCGGTGGACGAAACCGTTCCATTGCTGGCCCGGCGGGTCGTTGAAGGTGTGGCAGTCGTAGCCGCGGGCGCGCCAGCTTTGTTCGACCGCGTCGCGGTCGACCGGTTGCGGGAATTTCGCGCGTACCACCATCTCCGGCATCGCCAGCCCTTTCGTTTATCGCGCCAAGACGCATAATCGTCCCGAACCGGCGCGGCCTCAAGCCTCGCGGCGGCATGAGATAAAATCGGGGAGACATCACCATGGCAGAATTACGCACCATCACCGAAGGGTTGCGCTTTCCCGAGGGGCCGATCGCCATGCCGGACGGCTCGGTCGTGCTGGTCGAGATCGAGGCGGCGCGCCTGACCCGGGTGCAGCCAGACGGCTCGAAGGAGAGCATCGCGGAGACCGGCGGCGGGCCGAACGGGGCGGCCATCGGGCCCGACGGCGCGTGCTACATCTGCAACAATGGCGGCTTCAACTGGGAGGAGACGCCGGAGCGGCTGCGCCCGGTCGGTCAGGGGGACGACTACAGCGGCGGCCGCATCGAGCGGGTCGACATGGACACCGGCGAAGTCACCGTGCTGTACACCCATTGCGGCGACAACCCGCTGAAAGGGCCGAACGACATCGTCTTCGACCAACATGGCGGCTTCTACTTCACCGATCTGGGCAAGGTGCGCGAGCGCGACATGGACCGCGGCGCGCTGTACTACGCCCTGCCGGACGGCAGCAGCATCACGGAAGTGGCCTTTCCGATCATCACGCCGAACGGCGTCGGCCTGTCGCCGGACGACAAGACCGTCTATGTCGCGGAGACCGAGACCAGCCGGCTGTGGTCCTACGAGGTGACGGCGCCGGGCCAGCTCAAGACCGAGCCCTTCCCGTCGGTCAATGGCGGCAAGCTGGTCGCCGGGCTGCCGGGCTATCAGCGCTTCGATTCCATGGCGCTCGACAGCGCCGGCAACATCTGCATCGGCACCCTGATCCGCGGCGGCGTCACGGTGATCTCGCCGGACGGCACGGACATCGAGCACATCCCGACGCCGGACATGTTTTGCACCAACATCTGCTTCGGCGGGCCGGATCTGCAGACCGCCTATCTGACCCAGAGCTTCACCGGCAAGCTGATCGCCCTCGACTGGCCGCGGCCGGGCCTGCCGCTGCATTTTTTGAACAAGTGAGCGAAGTGCACGCTACCCATGGTGTCTCACCTTCAGTGTCGTCCCGCACTTGATGCGGGACCCAGCCCGCACCAGCGCGACCAAATTTCGTAGCAACGGGAAGTATCACGGCTAGACCCCGGCTCTACGACCGGGGCGACACGTTGGTGTTGTTGTTTAGGGCGCGAAACCAACGCTCGAATTTGCTTCCCCCTCGGCTGCGAAGGATTAGGATTGGCGATCGTTCCGTAACGCCAATCCACAGAGGTCTCCCATGGCCGAGATCAAGGACCCGATCGCGTTCGAGCTGTTCAAGAACACGATCTTTTCCATCGCCGACGAGATGGCGCTGACCATCTGCCGCACGACCTATTCCGGCGTGCTGCGCGACAATATGGATTTCTCCACCGCCTTCGCCGACACCAACGGCAAGTTGGTCGCCCAGGGGCTGACCCTGCCGGGGCATCTGGGCTCGATCCCGGACGCGTTGGACGTGGTCGTGGACCGCTTCGGGGCGGAGATGAAGCCGGGCGACATGTACATCATGAACGACCCGTTCGACGGCGGCATGCACCTGCCGGACATCTTCATCTTCAAACCGATCTTCGTCGAAGACCGGCGGCTCGCCTTCGCGGCGACGATCTGCCACCACGCCGATGTCGGCGGTCGGGTACCGGGCTCAAATGCCAGCGATTCGACGGAGATCTACCAGGAAGGGCTGCGCATCCCGCCGCTCAAGCTTTACGACCCCAGGCCCACCCTAACAAGAAATATTCTTCTTTAATAGATATCTTTCAGCCCCTTCACGTGTAAAAATAAGGGGTTTACTCTACGCCGCGCGGGTCGCGGGCGAGCCGGTCGACGAGGCCGAGCTGGTGCGCGAGGGCGAGGCGGCGACGCGTTGGGTCGTCGAGCGCCAGCGCGAGGCCGGGATCGACATCCCCAGCGACGGCGAGCAGTTGCGCGAGGCCTTCTTCCTCTACGTGCAGCGCCGCATGACCGGCTTCTCCGGCGTCTGGCAGCGGCCGGCACGCACCGAGCTCGACGATTATCCGGAGTTCGCCGCGCAATGGCGCAAGGCAGAGGCGAGCAAGACCGCGGTCAGCAACACCGTGCCGCCCATGGCCACCGGCCCCGTCGCCTACGCCGATCCCGACGCCAACCAGGCGGAGCTCGACACCTTCGCTGCGGCGCTCAAGGAAGCCGGCGGCGATTTCACCGACGCCTTCATGACCGCCCCCTCGCCCGGCATCGTCGCCACGGCGATGAAGAACGAGCACTACGCCAGCGAGGATGACTATCTCGACGCCCTCGCCGAAGCCTTGCGGGTCGAGTACGAAGCGGCGCACCAGCATGGCTATCTGCTGCAGATCGACGCGCCGGACCTGGCGATGGAGCGGCACTTCTCCTACGCCAACCACACTCTCGACAGCTTCGTCGATTTTGTCGAGCGGGTCATCGCGCGGATCAACGCAGCGTTGCGCAACGTGCCGCGCGAGCGGGTGCGGCTGCATGTCTGCTGGGGCAATTACGAGTCGCCGCACGACAAGGATGTGGCGCTGGAGGCGATCCTGCCGGCAATCCTGCAAGCCAATGTCGGCGCCTTCCTGCTGCCTTTCGCCAACCCGCGCCACCAGCATGAGATCAAGCTGTTCCGCGACGCGCCGCTCGGCGCCGACCAGTCGCTGATCGTCGGCGTCATCGACACCCAGACCGCCTTCGTCGAGCATCCGGAAACCGTCGCCGACCGGCTGGAGCGCGCGGCGGAAATGATCGGCGACCCGGCCCGCATCCAGGCCGGCACCGATTGCGGCTTCGACACCTCGGCCGGTATGGGAAGACTCACCCCGGACGTAGTGTGGGCCAAGCTCAAGGCGATGCAGGACGGAGCGCGATTGGCCAGCGAGCGGCTGTTTTAGGCGACGCGACCCTATACGCCCAACCTCTTGCGCCATGCGGCGAGCGGGAGCACCGCGCTGCCGCTTTTCGACCAGCTCGCGAAGCCGAAATTGAACCCCCGGACGATCCTTACGGCCAGCACCTGCCTGCCAAGCAGATCCGGATGGCGCCGCAGGACCATGAGGGCGACGTCGGAAGCCATGGTCACCAAATTCTCACCCGTTTCCGGAACCTGCATCGTGACCTGCACCACGGTCGTGGTCTGGGCGCCCTCTCCGCTCCCGGCAGTATGCCGGCCCATCTGTATCTTCACGCTCAACGCGCCGAAATCTCGCTTGAGGTCGTGCCGCAGCGGTTCGATTTCAGCCAGCGCGGCCCCGGCATCGGAACTCTTGACGACATACACGGTGACACCCGACATCACGAGACACACCCCAAACCAGCCCGCGACGGCGATCCGGTGCAGGCGCGGTGTCGATTGCTGCACGGGCCGCGCGCGCGCTTCACGCCGAACGACGAAACTGCCAACCGCGAGATCATGCAGTGACTGACGGGATTGACGGTTGAAAATGTACAAATAGACGAGTGCGCCGAGGCCCCCGAACACGATCATCACGAGCAGGACTCCGCCGAAGATTTCGGCCAACCCGATGTTCCGAATATCGACGTCCACCCAGATCCCGTTGAGACACCAGGGCCCGCCGAGCACCGTAAAGCGAACGAGCGAATAGGGGAGCGGTATCGGATGGCCCGAACCATCGACAACCTGCACCCCGAGCAACCGTTTGCCGAAGGTCTGGCCGCCGCCGAGCGCGCTGTTCAGGGTGCCGAAATAGGCCAACGCCCACAGGAAACCGATCAGCCGCCCCGCCTCGCCGAGGCCGCTCGCCCAGGCGAAAAAAACATGACCAAGGAGGATCAGCGGTACGCCAACGATGAGACCATCGACGGCAAAGGCGCCAAGCCGGCGCCAGAACCCGGCGATCGCAGCACCCTGAGGCCCAAGGTTTGGCGTGTGTTCAGATGGTCCCTCGGACATCACAGCCCCAACCATGTCGTGAATTCGGAGAAACTCTACCCGCCTAGGGCATCTCTTGCGATGGCGAATGCCAGCAAATGATGGTCGTGCGCAAACTACCGCTTGAGAGCTGCGATGCGGCTCAGTCTCCGATCCCCGCCTCTCGGCTCAGTCTCCGATCCCCGCCTCTCGGCTCAGTCTCCGATCCCCGCCTCGCGGCGCATCTTGAAAATCGGGTCGTCCGGGCTGCGCTGCTGCTGCGTCCAGTCCGGCTTGACCGGCGGCGCCTTGCCCGTAAAGACGCGGGTCGACTCGAACACGCAGATGCGGTCGGCGATCAGCCAGGGCCCGCCGTCGCGGCGTTCCACCCGGTCCACATAGCGGCCGTAGGAAGAGAGTTGCATCGGGTCGGCCCCGTCGCCCGCGCCATAAGCCTTCTGGCCCTGTTCGTCCAAAGTGTGTGCGGTCATGAAATAGGTCTCGCTGACCGCGAGCGTGTCGGACGCGAACTCAATCAGGCAGTTGCCGAGAAAATGCATGCATTGCGGCAACGGCCCGACCTTCTCGCTGGCGAAGGCGATGAAGCCCGGCACGTCGCCGACGAATTCGCCGTGATCGTCGCGCGCGTCGGGGTGATAGACGGTGCTCACCAACTCCCAGTCGCCGCGATCCACGCCGCGCGCATAGCGCATCATCAAATCGCGGATTTCCTCGCGGTCGATGATTTGCCGCATCGTCAGGCCCATGTCGACTCCCCTTCCCTGTTCCGATCACTTCGACGGCGGCGGCGAATCCGGTTCGAACCAGGAGTCGACATACTGCTCCAGCACGCAATAGATCGAACAGTCGAAGCTGGCCCGGCCCCACGGCGCGATGATCGCGATCGCCAGCGCACCGCCCAGCACGATGACGAAGGCGAGATAGGCCAACGCCACGCCGGTCGATTTCAGCGCGTCGAGCCACAACGGCTCGCCGAACTCCGTCTCCCGGCTGATCCCGCCGCCCTCGTGTTCCGGTTTCTTCTCGCTCATGGCGGCAGCATGGCCTGCGGGCAAGCCGCCCGCAAGCCAAACCGGCAGTGGGTGGCTGGCCGTAGCTAAAGCTCCAAATCTGCCGTCCCGGCCAAGACGCTTCGCGTCGCAGAGCCGGGAACCAGTGAGACGGCAAACCTGGCACAAAAACTGGCCCCCGGATCAGCGCGGCTTCGCCGCTTGTCCGGGGCGACACCGATGCGATTGATTACCGCATTGCGACTGCAGTCCTAATGCCGCGTCAGCGACAGCATCAGATAGGCGAGGGCGACGGCGGCGGTCACCGCCGTCTTGTCCAGCCCGAAGCAGGAACCCGCATACAGCACCGCGAGCAAGGCGTAAGCGATCTGACATGGTATATTGCACATGGCACAGCCTCATTTCGTGAAGGTTGTGCCGTCCGGACGGCGTTTAAGGTGTCGATCAACAAGTTGGATCATGCCGGCTTCGTCCGGTCCGTGCGTTTACGGAAGGTCTGCGAAAACCCCGAATGTTCTGGAAAGTTACGGAATCGCGGTGAATCATTTTGGGCGAAATTTCGGCCGGCTGGTGCGGACCAAGCGCGGCGAGGAAGGGCTGAGCCAGCAGGAACTGGCCGTCCGCGCCTTCGGCGACGAAAACCGCAAGGCGCGGATTTCCGATCTCGAGAACGGCAAGGTCCGCAAGCCCCAGCAACGAACCGTTGACGCCTTGATGGTCGCACTCAACCTCACACCGGAAGAGATGGAGGCCTGCTACCGTGCGGGCCCGGTCAATGACGAACAGGTGGAAGCCCTCGCTGCCCGAGAACGGGACCGCGCTCGAGAGTTCGGCATTAAGGAAAGGCAGTTGATAGCGCTTGCTCAGCGTCATGCGCAGGGCAACCCACAAAACTTTGGCACGGCACTGATTGAACTCGAACGCGCGCTTAACGTCGCGCGAGACGAAGCTGAGAAAGGGCGACGAGGTTCCAATATCTCTCTTGCTTTGGACGCTGCAATCGCTCGCATCGATGCCCACAATGCGAATGGCAATCTTGATGCAGGCCAGGAGGCGCTGGAATCCCAATTGGAAGCGCTCGATGCAGAAGACCAACGCAATCAGGCGGAGCGGTTGCATCTTTACGAAAAGGGCATCGCCCAGGCCGTCCTCTCTCGTAATGCGAACAACGCCTGTCGTTTCGTCCTGCTGAGAACTGATCTCGAGGTGTCCTCGCGTCCGGAGATGAAATGGAACGCGCTTCAGACAGCGCAAAGCGAATGGTTGGCCCGGGGGCGGGACAAAGGGTTGAATTTCGACCTCACTGTATCAATCGCGCTTGCACTGGAATTAGAGGCGCGTGCAAGCGATGCGGAACAACGAGGTGAAGCCTGGAATAATCTCGGTCTTGCACTTTGGAGACTTGGAGAACGGGAGAGCGGTACCACGAGACTAGAGGAAGCTGCGACTTCGTTTCGCAACGCTCTGAAAGAGCGATTGCGGAGCCGCGTGCCACTTGATTGGGCCAAAACACAGAACAATCTCGGTAACGCCCTTCAGATTCTTGGCGCTCGCGAAAGCGGTACCGACCGGCTATTGGAAGCTGTCGCTGCCCATCACAGCGCTCTTGAGGAATACACTAGAACAAGCGAGCCGCTTGAGTGGGCTGCTGCACAGAACAATCTTGGAAATGCACTTCAATCAATCGGAGAACGGGCAAATGGAACCAAACGACTCGAGGAAACCGTAGTTGCCTATCGCAGTGCACTTGAGAGCTACACGCGGACGCGGACACCGCTCGAGTGGGCAACTACTCTGAACAATCTCGGCACCGTGCTTAAAGCACTTGGTGAACGGGAAGATAGCTCACAGCGCCTCAAGGAAGCCATTACGGTGTACTACGATGCCCTTGAGGAGCGAACGCGAAGGCGCGTTCCGCTGGATTGGGCGATGACGCAAAACAATCTTGGAAATGCGCTCAGAATCCTTGGTGAACGCGAAAACAGCACAGAACGTCTCGAAGAAGCCATTACAGCCTATCGCAGCGCATTGGAGGAACGGGACCGAGAACGCGTGCCACTCTATTGGGCAACGACACAAATGAATCTTGGCAATGCCCTTGCCAAACTTGGCGAACAAATGGAAGAAGCTCGCCACCTGCGGGAAGCGTCAAATGCCCTACGAAATGCACGTACCGTCTATATCGATGAAGCTGGGCAAAGACATCACGAATCCTACTTCAACCGTCGAATAGAAGAAGTAGAGACTTTGATCGCCACGTTAAAGGCGAACGATGCCAGTTAGTCTAAATTAACATTAAGCTGTTTCGGGGAACGATAAAAACGCCTCCGGCCACATACGGCTCGCGCGATAAATCGACAGGATTTCAATGCGGTCCCGCAACCGATAGACGATGATGTAGGGGATATCGCTGAGGATTCGCCCGCGCGTGCCAGCGACACGTCCTTCCCGGCCGATGCGTGGGAAGAAGCTTAAGCCTGCAGCCGCCTCGACGATGCGGCGCACCGTGTCCTCGGCGGCTTTCGAATTGTCGAGCGCGATAAAGGCCGCGATATCGTCAAGGTCTTGAAGAGCTAGCTTTGTCCAGTGGACGTCATCCATGCGGGACGTATTTGCGGACGACCTTCCTCACCTCGTCGGGGCTGGCGAAATCGCCGGCGTCCGCAGCCTTGAGGGCGGCACGGACCTTCGCATCCTGCCACGCCTGGACTTCGGCGCTTGGCGCGTCCGCCACAGGCTTGGTCGCCTCCGCAAGGGTCATCGGTTTATCGGCTGCATCGCGCATGACTCGATCATACCACAGTTAGTCGTTGAATTTCATTAAACATCCGCAATGCATTGTCTTAACTGACAACACCCGTCTCACGCCGCCCGCCCCTCATACAGCGCCCGATTGCGGGCGATCTTCGCGGCCAGGGCCACACCGCGCGCCAACGGCTGCGGGTTGGCTTTGCCCTGGCCGACGATGTCGTAGGCGGTGCCGTGCGCCGTGGTGACCGTGGGCACCGGGGAGCCGCCGTGGATGACCACACCGCGGTCGAACTCCAGCAGCTTGTTCGCGATCTGGCACTGGTCGTGATACATGGCGACGATGCCGTTCGCGCCCTTCGCCTGGGCGTCGATATAGACGATGTCGGCGGATAGCGGGCCGTCCACCTTTATGCCTTCGCCTTGCGCCCGTTCGATCGCTGGGATGATGGCGTCGATCTCCTCCGTGCCGCACAGCCCGCCCTCGCCGCAATGGGGGTTGTAGCCGGCAACGGAAATCCGCGGCGCGTCGATACCGGTAGCGACCAGCGTGCGATGCAGCAAATCAATGATCGCGTGCACCCGGTCGGTGGTGAGATAGTTGTGCACGTCTTTCATCGGTACATGCGAGGTGACCCGTGCGACCCAGAGATGATCGAGGATATTGAGTTCAGAAAAGATGCCATCATAGCCGAGATGGCTCGTACAGAAATCCATGCCGTCGCGGAATTTGAAGCCGGCCAGGTTCATGGCCTTTTTGTTCATCGGGGCGTAGGCCACGGAATCGATCTTACCGGCGACGACCAGGTCGAGCGCGTGCGCCAGGATGCGCATCGTGTGTCCGCCCGCCATTTCGTTCGCCTCCCCTTCCGGCAGGGCAGCGAAATCGAGCGGATCGACCGGCGCCGCCAGGAACGGGATCGCGGGGGCGGCGAAATCGAACGAGGCGGGATCGTCGCGCACCTGCAGGTCGACGCTAACCCCCATGCGCGCCGCCTCGCGATCCAGCACCGCCTGATCGCCGACCACGACCACATCGGCCCCGGGGTCGAAGGATGAGTCCGCGAGCAGCTTCACGACAAGTTCCGGCCCGATTCCGGACGGATCGCCGAGCAGCAGCCCGACCTTGGGTTTGGTGTCGGTCACGGGAAGCCTCCTTCACACATTCGGGCAGATCGCGATCAGCCCCATATTGCAAGGAGGCACCGGACAGCGCCAGCCGCCGCGTCAGCGTACCGTCAGAAAAGACGTTTCGCTGCAAACAGGCTCGATGACTATTTTTTGGGAAATGGAATGACGACCGCGCTCTTGGCCGGCGCGGACCTGCGATTTTCCTCGATGGTTTTCAGCACCTCATCCATCGCGGCCTGCTCTGTTTCGAACCGGCCGGGCCAAACCGTCGAAGCACCGTTTTCATCCACCAACTCCAGTGACCACATCGCTTCATGCGCAAGCCGATAGATCTCGATACGCAGTTCTTGCCCATCGACGAACATACGCTTGGAACGGCCTGAGCGGATGGCATTGGGATCAAGCATTGGCGTCGATGCTCGATCCGAATGGTTAACAAAAGGTTAACGAATTGTTAACCGAGGTCTGTCAGACGGATGTCACCGAACCCTTAGCCCCCACGAAACAGCGCCGTCACCCAGCGGCTCTGACAGGCGAGCGCGAAGTCGTCGCCGGGCCAGCCCATGTCCTGCAGCCCGACCGGCAAGCCTTCGACCGCCAGCAGCGGCAGGGCGAAGGCCGGGCGTCAGCGCCGCTTTAGCGTGACCGAAAGCAGCAGTGACAGCAAGAACACCGCCGCGCCCGCATGGAAGGCCGGGGCGTAGGACTGCGCCGCGTCGAAGATCGCGCCGCTCAGCAGCGGGCCGCCCGCGCCGACGATGCCGACCAGGGCCAGCACCGCGCCCATCAGCGCGCCCGCCGAAGCCGTGCCGAACAGGGCGACGCTGACCGTCGAGATCTGCGTCGAGGCGCCGCCGACGAAGATGCCCAGCACGACCGACAGCAGGTAGAGGCTCGTCACGCCTTCGGCAAGTGCGAACGCGACCATTACCGCGGCCGAAATCCCGATCGACCAGCGATAGGCGGGCACCGCCCCGATGCGGTCGCACAGCATGCCCATGGCGATGCGGCCGATGCAGTTGCCCGCCCCGAACAGTGCGACGATGGCGGCCGCCCCGACGCTGTCGAGGCCCTTTTCGATCACGAAGGGCGCGATATGGACGTAGATGATGGCTCCGGCAAACCACCACAGGCCGAGGGTCAGCGACATGAGCCAGAACAACTGATCACGCAGGAAGGGACCGACGGCCGCGACACCGCCACCAGGCGCGACTCCGCCGACCGCTGGAGCGTCACCGGACACGCCAAAAGGCTGGAGCCCTCTGCGGCCCGGGTCGCGGGTCAGGAACAAGGCACTCAGCACGATGAGGCCGCCGGATATGATGCCGAGCCAGAGATAGGCCTGCCGCCAGCCGAGCTGACTGATGAGCAGTTCGGCGAGCGGCGCCATGAAGAAAGTGCCGGCACCGCCGCCCAGGGTTGCGATGCTGATCGCCACACCGCGGCGCGCCTCGAACCAGCGCGAGATGGTCGCGACCAGCGGCGACCAGACCGCGCCCATGCCGACGGCCGATAGCCCGCCATAGAGCGCGTAGAGATGCCAGGCCTCGGTGACGGTCGATCCCAGCGCGGTGCCCAAGCCGAAGATCAGCCCGCCGGCAACAACCGTCGGACGCGGTCCGAACCGGTCGGCGCACCAGCCCATGGGAAAGCCGCAGATGCCATAGGCGATCAGCCCGACCGACATGGCGCCGGAGATCGCCGCGCGGCTCCAACCGAACTCCGCCGCAAGATGCTCATAGAACAGGGTGAAAGAGAAATAGGTACCGTACCCGCAGACGCCGACCACCAGACAGGCCGCGACGATGATCCAGCCGTAATGCACTCCCGCCCCCAGTCCGGCCTTACAGCAGGTCCGGGACGCCGCTCAGATCGGGCAGCGCCACTGTCGCCGGATAGCGCGGGTCGAGCAGCCGGTCGCCATGCCGGTTCGACCAGGCGCAGCGCATGCCCGCCGCAATCGCCCCCAGCACATCGTTCGGACTGCCCGCGACATGCAGCACATCCGCCATCGCGATGCCGAGCAACTTCGTCGGCAGATCGTAGACGGACGGGTGCGGCTTGTACTTGCCGGCACTTTCGGAGGACAGCACATGATCGAAGCCGGACCGGAAATTGCCCGCCACCGCCTCCAGCATGTCCTGGTCGCCATTCGACAGGATTGCCGTCGCGCAGCCTTTCGCTTTGACCGCGGCGATGACGGCGTCCGCCTCCGGCCACGGATTCATCTTGTCCCACGCGAGAACGAGCGCGTCGTGCGTATCATCGTCGATCTCGATCCCCGCGCGGCCCGCGACGTAGTCGAGCCCCAAGCGCGTCGCATCGCGGAAACGGATCCGTTCCAGATCCAGCGAGTTGCTCGACGCGGCGCGTTCCATCTGTTTTGCCCGCCAGGTGCGCACGAACGGCACCGCGTCCTTCTGTGACAGGCCGAGCGTCTCGCGCACGACCGGCACCAGGCTGCCCTCGATATCGAGCAGCGCCATGTAGACGTCGAAGGTCACGAGTTTCGGTGTCGCCATACTGCGCCGTCCCTTTCATCTGAGTCCGCGCGGACGCTAGCACAGGGCGCCGGTTTGTGCGCCTCTGCGGCGGTTCGTATAGTTTTCGCATCATTTCAGGGAGGGACATCATGGCGGAAACCGACCGGCGCGTGGCGCTCATCACCGGCTGCGGCAAGGAAAACGGAATCGGCGCGGCGACGGCGCAGAAACTGGCGCGCGACGGGTTCATTGTCGCCGTCTCCGACGTCGCGGCAGCTGGCGTCGACAACGACAATGCACCAAGTTTAAAATCACTATTGCAGTTCAGAAAGAATCCACGCAGGTAAGATGCCGTTCAAATTTGATCATACGGAAGATATTAATGATTGCAAAGTATTAGGCAATTTTTTTGTGTTACACACTTGTATCAGTTATGGTTGTCAAGTATTTGTTAGCAAAGCAATCTTTCACACTATTCTTTCCAGATGGAGGAACATCGCCGTTATATTTTTCTTAGACGAAAACTATTACGGAAGAATTCACTACGTATCTTCGAGAACCATTACATTAAGGGCGACACAATCGGTATTTTTTGGCTTTTGGACGAAGAATAAGTGAGATTTTTGTAAAAAAAATTATAGAAAGAATGTTAGCATAGTTTTTTAGAGAGTGATGTACAATTTCTTTTTGGCGTTGGTTACTCGAATGATTATTCAGAATATGCTATTGGTCATCCTAGTCGAGGTTTAGTTGTTTTGTTTTGTATCAAGAAATTATGATACAGATGCGAAACTTATGCAGTAATATTAAAGTTTCACAGCAAGGACTCCAATAATTTGCGAAAGCAGGCAAGTTGGGATATGATAACTATGCTTGTTTTAGTCTTTAGGAAGAAAGGGAAGATAATTGTCTTGATAATCTTGTAAGTTTTAAGAAACAACTGATAGGAGCAAAGAAGCAAAATTATAATTTTTGTATGGATCTTCGTGACGTATTTATTTAATGTCCATCTGTCATGGCCACATTAAGTAATGAAATGTAGCGTATTTGTCTATGTAGGGTACGGTTAGTTTGAAAGTGTTTTGGAAGTGAAGGTATTTCTTTATTACTGGAAGACACAGCGACAGAAGTATAAAATGGCATTGCCCTAGCATTTGCACCTAAAATAATTCAAAAAGTGTGTATACAACAAAAAAGTAAACACAATGACACGCCAAGAATTGTAAAGGACCTTGAGTAACAGACTCTACACACCAAACCGGCATTTCGTTATACATTTCTGGCAATCAAACTTTCCCCGAAACTTATAGATGGAAATATTTTGCACTGTTATTGAACTAGTGGTATTCTGTGGCTCGGTGACCTGAACAGTTACAATGGAACAACGTCTTGATTGCAGCTATACCAACTTACTCAAAAGAGCGAAGAGCATAAATTGGAGAGAACATGCCACAATAGAGAGAATACACGGAGGGCTACCTCCAATATCTCAGAAAGTGAGACAAATTCGTCTTAGTCAACGAGTCACTGGGAAGGTCATATCATCTCTCCTTCTCTAGCCGCCATCAGGTTAGAGTACACTCCGGAAATCTGACATACATGAGCATTAGTGCTGTCCATACCGACTCTATTGATCGATTACTAACCGATTCAAGAAAGAGTCGACTTTTAATACCGAAGAATCATTATAACAACCAGTTGACAAACGAGTCGACTCATACGACTCATACTGAAGAGTCGTTATTAAGACCGGTTTACCGTTTCAAAGCGATTCGTCGTTAGAATTCGTAAGAAACCGGTTGCTGTTTGAGTCGGCTCGACTGCAAATGAATCACGAAAAATAAGAAGCATTGTTGAGTTGAGTTGACTTGACTTCAAATGAATCGTCAGGAGTTTGAGCATTGTTAAGCTAACGCGTCCGAGACGTTTTGACCATTCTGTAGTTTTTACAAAGGATTTCTTCAAAAACAGATCTACTAGTTTGATTTATAATAGGGTAGGGTTATAATAATTTACCCCCACAGGGTACTTGATGACAAATTGGCACTGCTATTTTGAAATGTTTGTAATGTCGCACCTGGGATGTGCTGGTAATATGTGTTTAGCACTGACAAGGGGTGCGTGGGTACTAATAAATTTATTGAAATTGGGGGTTCGTGAGAAAATGCCACTCGGGAAATTAGATATCATATCGCAAAATGAGAGGTTGACAATAAAATGCGGAATATTTTCTGAATTCAGTAACATTTACCTATTTTGATTTGGGTAGCCCTGAGCATTCATTTTCTTAAAGTTTAAAATTAAAATGTCTGAAATGTATAATATTCAATACCGTACATAATTAGGAATAGCTTCAGAGACGTGTATTAGGACTGACTCAGTTGAGTTCCGTTCATACGACCAAAGTATGAGATAATATATCACAGGACAATTTTGCATAGTAAAATATGTATTTGCCAGTACTGAAACGAAAGTCTTACTTTCAATGTTTCAATTTTTTCATAGCCATCAGTTCCGTCTTGCATCGTTAACTTTGCGTCACATCACGATTTCATCATTAGTTCTGAGCAATGTGTCAGGAACACATTCCACCTGTCCTTTCCCAACCAGACAGGAATTGTACATGCTATCTAGCATGCTATACATTTACTTTCATTAAAAGGAGAACTTTTAATTAAATGAATGTTTGAACTTCCTCATATTGGGAGATGAAATTGTTATGAAATTCGATCATGGGCAAATTTTTTGAAACAACGGGACCCACGGAGAGAGAAAGGTTTTCCTTATTGGGTAAGAAGTAGGGGAGGGGATGGCTGACGTCAAAATAGAAGGTTTAATCAAAATATTGAGCAATGATAAATAAATAGGAAAGTCACAATGACCGCACCAACCCGTATAAATAGCTTCCTGTCAGTGGTAAATTTCCATAAAATACGAAAATAGTTTAACACAGTGTTTGGACGCAATACAGGGTACGTTAAACAGCAGTAAAAGGCTTTACTAAGTGTTTTGAGGATAAAAAGAACAGCAGAAGATAAAAATACGAAAGTTACAAATGTGTACTAGGACACGAAACACGTCACTCAGACTATAACAAAGGCAAAGCTTATTAGTGAAACTGTGGCTTTTGAAAATCCAAAATTACTTGATAGGCAAACACTTGTAGAGCAGTCTGCACATTTGCACATCAACTTGTAGATTTGTATATAACATTTTTCACTGAGGAGAAATGTACGTCCTCCAAATGGGGACCAGGCTCCACCGATAGCTACAAGGATGGGCGTGGCCCCGCCTCTCCAGCCCGCGCCGGATGTACAGTAACCGATTAATCGATTGGCCGTCAAAATCTTTAACGATTAATCGATTAAGGAAAATCAATTATAGACTGCACTAATGCGTATGCTGTCTCGTGACACAGGCATTGAAACTGGTGAGCTTTTTAAAGTGATGTAACATCGCGATGTGTGGAAAATGGTTGGATATATTAATTTGATACGGTTCTAATACTTTCGAGTGGGAACTTAATATCACTTTTTCGTGTATGTGGAGACAAATCCAAAGTATAAAGTGTGCTATGTTGGTACTGATCTATTGACTGTGAAGAACCAAGTCACACTTTATGTGGTCATTGTTCACTTTGCAGCTACAGTTGAGTTGGTGACGATGACCAATTCTGCTCATGTTATTTCTCCATTCTGAAGTAATTACCTTCTAATGTTCTGTCAAAGACCCCTTTAGAAAGAAGGCCCTCCAACATGCGAGGTGTCACACTTTCCAATAATTCATCCAGTCTTATAAAGTGTTGCCTGTGATGTGAATTCATTACAGTATATTGTAAAGTTATAAATTCTTTAAGGAAAGAACAAGACCGGGGATTGTAAGAGCTTCCGCAGGTTATTAGCATTACGGGGACTAGCATTCGTAAGCTAAGACAGTCCGTCAGTAAAATGAAAAATGTTGGTGTACCATATACCACTGTCAACAAGATTCTATGCGTGAAATAATTTCTCTACATTCTTAAATTGTGAATAGTTTGTAGCTTAATGACATGCAAATACCTTAGTGTCTGATCCGTTTGCTACACCCACATTATTTTATTTTCCTTACTTTAGGATGTGGAGCAGACGATTTGTGCTGTCGACGAAGATCGAAAAATGTATATTCAGGTAAGCGCACAATTTTAGTCAAATTTCCCACCCAATATGTTGCTTTCTGAAACATTTGATCACAGCCCCTGACCATTCAGCAACCAAGAATGGGGATCAGGACGTTAAAAAGTAGGATGCAAATGGTTTTAGGGCATTATTCGATTCATGACAGGAAATACTATACAAAGTACAATAACATCTTTCAATACCGATTGAATCATGAAACGCAAGGGCAAGCTAGTGAGAATTTAAATATTTACGCCTGCAGGTAAGACCATACATATGATTCTCACTTCCATACTCACGAATGGTCATAAGCCTGTACTTACCCCCCACTTATGTTATATGGTAAAATCTTAATGGGCATTAATTGTACCACTGGAAGAGACACGTCTGTTTCATTGAGTTGTGTAGCATATGTCAGATTTTCTACGTACTAATAAGTGTAGAGGTAAAAGACAACAGGTTCTATTAATCAGGCAGCAAACACCCATCCCCATATCCATTGTCTCGATGTACCTATACCCATTCCCATCTCCATTATCTCGATGTACCTACACTTGCAAAGTTAATTGAAACCACACCCACTTCTTACTAAAGACAAGTACAGGATAACGACCGACTTGAAACACATTTGTATGTAGTTCTACGTTACCATGATGTCATGTAAGAA
>JAAAKM020006971.1:11314117-11344602 GCA_010016025.2 Alatinidae sp. Z8VKAUB7J3 | reverse complement strand
CGGCGCGGCGGGGAGAGCGAGGGTGCGGACGCCTGGCGCAGAGGGGGGGGGGGGGGGCAGGAGGGGGGGGGGGGGGGGGGGGGGGGGGGGGGGGGGGGGGGGTCCACAGGCTCTCATCTTAAGTTATACTTAGCGTTCGTTACTTCGATGATGAAGCCATGAAAGAGGAGTAACTGTTCCCCTCCCTATATAGGGAAGAGAAAGTCTATCAAAGTATGAACGGGACAAACAACTGAATGGCAGCCGGCATCCAATGTCTATCAAGAGGTACAGAAAAGACCGAAATCTCGCAAAAGCTTTGCTACAGTCACTGGTTTAGAGAATAAAACCAGCACAATATCGAATACAGAAGTTGTTAGAGAGGGACTAAATACCATCACTGGAGTCTCGATCCCTCCATCAGAGAACCTCCCAAGTGGTACGTCCTTTCCAAGGAAAGACTGGGTTTCGCTAAACCGAGCAAGAGCGCGAGTGGGGCGAACAAATAGTAACTTCGTCGCTGAAGGTTGTCTTGTAGTGCAGCCTGTCCTTGTTGAGAATCAAACCAGACAATGACTTACAGCCTTCTGTAAACTGTAAATTGGGTCCGAATACCTCCAATCAAGATCTCTGAGAAGGAAATCATACAGCCCATCCATAAACAAAGTGGTGGCGTGACAAGGTATGACGAACTGTTCTTAAAGACATTGGTCACTACAACTCGGGCATATCTGTCCATGACGCTATAAGCCTGACTCGCGAAGTACTAAAGAGACTGGGAACGACTGATCAAGCTGTACACAGACCGTCATATTTACATGCCTGGATGCAGATACAGTCTCCAGGGCTGTTGGTGAAGATGTTGCTCTCAAGCCCTCATTAACGTAATCTCATTATATATAACTATGCTTAAACAGCGAATACTCATCTTCCTGGTCTCCAAAGAGTGCTTTCATATACGGTGAACATTGTCAACCACGCCTAGGGGGCTGCAACAAAGATCGGAATCTTTACCGTGCACATATAAAGAAATGGGTGCCGGGTATATTTTTCTGCAATTCATATTAAAATGAGGCACTGCTTTCGCGTGGAAGGATTTTCGGCCCTGCCCTCAAAATTAACGGGCATCTAGCACTCTTCTTGGACAAAGATCGTAATTTGACGTAGTGAAACCCTTACGCAAATGTGTAGAGTGAACTGTTCGTGGCATAGTGGCTGCATCCAGGAACAATGTTCAGCCTTAGGACAAGAGAGTCTGGGACAATAATCTTCCCTGAAATGATGACCTCTGCATTACACCATACTAAATACCATGAACGACATAAGAGATCAACCAATCTCCTTGAAATAGGTCGGCAGTTACATGTTCTTCAATAAGCATAACGTTTCAAGCGTATCCAATTAAAGAGGACCATTCTATTCAAATCCTATTCCCCAACATCTAGAAATTCTTTGTCAGTTGCTTTAGCAGCTACCTTTAGTACTCTTTATAAAAGTTTGTCTGCATCAGCTTCAAGAGTCATACGGGGCTCTAAACGCTAACTCAATGGTCAATTCAAATTCTTTGACACAATAGGGGTCTTGTAACTTCTCAATGTCAAACGCCTTGGGTAACAAGGCAAATTAACAGCCCCGTCAGATAAGGATCAATCTTGTGTCGGCGGTAACGTTCAACTACCTCAATTTGCCGTCAAGTGATGAGTCTGACAGCATAAAATATTGATCACCAGTTACAGTATAGTAAACTGGTGGGTATGGAAGGTCGAATGTAAACAAAGATGTAACATTTTCAAGACACTATACAGATGTAAAACGTGAATTCCTCGAGCAACTTTGCATCAAAAGCATCTTAGTTGCAAAAGTTGTAAACGAAATACAGTACAAACATCTTCTGTGATACCAACACGTATATCAATTGGCAAGTTCTATACCTTGCAATTCCTTTTAGCTGTCCAAGCTCAAAATAAGTAGTTGCTCCTTTGGAAAATCCTCTGTTGAAACTGTCCTGCAACACAGATTCTTGACCATCTTCGACTCCCTGCCTGTAACCATTCTAAGGAAATAAATTGATAAATGTTTACAGACATTGGCCTGCATAATTAATATGGTAATATAATATATCTAAATACAGATTGTCTTCAATTGGATGTTTCACAACGTTTATATGTCACATGTTGGCAGCTTTTGGCCAAACATTATCATCAAACATATTGCATACACACAGTTATAAACACAAAAAAATTTCTTAATTTCTCTTCGGCTTTCTTTAGTTCCGGTGGGAGGGAAAGCTATGTAAACCATCTGTAGAGAAGCATCAATATACTGTTTGGGCAGTAAATTGAAATATTAACCCGATATCCTGAGGTAACAATTGTGAGCAAAGACTGTTATCAGAATGGCTAATACTGGTACAACATACACCTCATTAAGGTTATTCTTTTAACCTTCAGATACCAATATCAGTCTTTGTAATGACAGCAGTAAAGACAGCAGTATGAGGCACAATATATTGTTTCCAAGCAAATCTACAGCTGCAGATGCAATAACGACTACCTTGTTATCAGGCTATGGTCAATATTGGGTTGTTAATTTTTGTATTCACTAAAATGTTTCATAAATGTTTGTAGCTCTATATTGCATTATAGGTACCATTATGTCATGTGTAATGGATCTGTCAATTCGAAAATTTATAGCTTTCTACTTTGATATGGTTTTGCCATTACACATGTTCTTCCTTTCGAAAATTATGCATTAGTTGCAACCATTATATGAAATTATTGCTGACTTCAGTTAAGTTTAAAAATTTGCTGTGCGTAAAACCTACATACGTAACTTTAATTTATAAAACAATAGTTATAAAAAAGTACTAATTGATGCTATTGAAAAACTGCTTGTTAGGGACCAATTATAAGCTGGGTCACCTTTGGATCATTCCATATGAAAGCATAACACCCTTGTACCCCGTGTCTTTGAAACCTCTTGATACTTGAGCCAAATATGGGTATACCTGCCATATGGAATTTCCCGATATCGTAACCTGCTTAACAGAACAGCGTAAGAGATACACGACCCTAAAATGTGGACCACAACCCTCACCCTTTTTACGGCCAAATCCGCCACTTTGAATTGAATAATACATGTCACTTTCATTATTATCTCCAGCCCTGGGCATCCATTTCTCAGGAAAATTAATATCTTACCTCATTTTACGGTGGAGAATCCAAAAATGAACTCCAATTTTGTATATTTGAGCATCTTGGTACCTTATTTTATATCAAAGTTACAGTAGTGGGTGGAATTTGAAATCCATACTTTGGTTATTTGTTTAAATTAAATTTTCTTAAAGTGGCCAACATCTAACTAAAAGATTCTTGCTGCAATTTAAAGCCACATCATAATACTCGATTCAAGCCAAAAAGTGAGTTGGTTTCTGGTAGTTCTCTAAAGTTATGTGATTTTAAATTTTGTGGTGTGTTAGGTAAAAAGTAGAAACAGAAAATATTGAGCACGGCCGTCATAATTGAAAGTATATATCCTCCTAAAAGACACTGTCCTTAAAATTCAATTTGTTAATAGAGGTATGAATACATCGGTAATTTGTGGTGTTCAAAGATGATTGTACCAGGAGCCATACAGTTGAATGATATTCAAATTATTTTCTCTCTCAAACACGTCCAAGAGAATTTTACATAGCCTTCAGTGATCTTAACAAGGCATTCTATATGGTCAGCATGGATGGTCTCTTCAAGATCCTGCAAAGGATGGCTGCCTAGACACCCTCCTCAACATTCTCAGATCCTTCCATGAAAACCAGCAATGCACCATCATCAATGATGGGGAGAGGTCTGAGCCCTTTACAAACACAAGTGGTGTCAAGCAGGGTTGTGTACCTGCTCCGACAGTCTTTGGAATCTTCTTGTCTTGTGTCCTACACTATGCCTTCCACAATTGACCTGCGGGTACTACTCCAATCATTGATCCAATCATCCCAATATGAAAGCTCCTGGTGTAACTAAATTCTTAAGATTCTTCAAGAGTGTTTTGCAACAATAATATAACACAAATGGCTGAAAATGAACCCTTGGTCAACTCCTACTTTCTCACTAAAATTTTTTCTTCAGTAGTAGGGCCTACCATTGATGATAGCAGCACTTGTTCCCTTTCCTAGTTAGTCTATGCTGATGACAGCCTATGGTTGTTGATGCTGTAACCATGATTGTACTCACAACACATCTTTTTTGATATAACACAGTACTCATTAATATAAAAGCTAAACTGCAAGGGAAAATTCCCCAATAATAACATGCAATATTGGTGGGAAGTATTAAATGTTCCAGGTCACAGTTTTGTAGATTTGTACAATTGACAATTGCAATCATGTTTATAGTCACTTTCAAAGACAGAAGCAGTAGAACTCTGTACCGTTGATTGGCTAACACACCAGACCTTTCATATAATTGGCTGATAAATGCAAGGCTCCAAAATGGTGGTGCAAGTAGCCAATTCAGACAACAGTTTTGATTAAAATTATTCTGCAACCCTTGGCAAACTATTATTTTCAACTTTATATCAAAAATCAGCCTGTGAGCAGTGGTCTTTATTATAGATATGTTACGATAAGTATCACATAGGATAGAATAAGATAAATATGATGAAAAAAAATTATAATCTGGGGAAGGTAAGTCCTACTTATGATTATCATGTTGTTTTGGCTGAATGGGTACCAATGATGAAGTGGAAATCATGATCTTTGGTAGGGGGTTGCTGTAAAAAAGGTCTATATATTTTGCATGGATGGGGATTTTTACCTAAGGCAGAATGTTACCTAGAAACATGGACATTTCTTCTTTACGGATATTTTTCTAGGTGGAATTTGTCCATTAGGGATTTTGTAAAGGATTTTTAATTACTCTTTGGTCTCTAATAAATGGAGGGGAGGGGACACTTTTGGAATTTTTCCACCAACCCCTCAACTTGGATACAAAAGTCTTTCTCCTTTGATATATCAAGATTGGCAGAGAGTGGTTCAACAAAGGATAATTTAATTGCCTTTCAAAATGACCCATTAATGAAAGCAAATTTCGAAGAGGCTGGGTTGTATGTTAAGCAGTTTTGCTTGTATACCCAAGCGTGGTTGTGAGGGCAATGAATGTGCTGTTTCACTTCACAATAGTGTAAATATGTATATATTTGTGGAAAAAATTATCTGCAATATTGAATCTCAAATCAAAATGGAGAAATCAACTTGTCAGATGACAAGTGTGTTGTTTTGTCACTGACCCTGATTCCACACTTTGATTACACAAAATGCAACAATAAATGTCACCAGATTAGTAACCCTCGTGTCCACTGAGGGCGATAGAACCCATCGCTTTGTTCTATCGCTTTTAAAATAGAACTGCTGTCAGTGGACACGAAAGCGGCAATACCTATCGCTTAAACCGTGGTCTACTTTAAAGCGTTTGGTTCTGTTCCAGAAAGCAATAGTAATGAAAACTTTTTCATTCTATTTTGCCGAGATTTAGGTTCTATCGCTATGATCAGAGAAATTCCATAGTTTGTCGACTATTCATGACATCATTCACAAGTTTACACTGTCTCCAGTTGAAGCTTTCCTTGGAAACTTCAAGAAACAATGCAGGTAAATCGGCAGTCCCAAAACAAACAGTTAAAACAATTTCTACTTATAGGTATATGAGTATCGCGCTGCTTTGGTGATTTTCGGTTGAGCGCAAGGGTCTCCCATTTCGCGGGGCTGGTCCCATACTATGGTCAAAGAAAATGGCTTTCTTTCAGGATCACTGATTGATTGCTTATTGGTTTTCTTGCTATTTAAAAGTCCAGGCCTGTCTGATTCTTCCAATACTTTATTCATAAGTATTGGTGTAGGAGAACTGCTATCGCTGATGCTTTGAAAATTTGCTTCATTTTAGTTAACGATTTTCATATCAAACGAAAATATGACCACCTTTAGAGGAAGTGATGCCCACCTATTAATTGTAAGGGCGAAGGTTTTATCCACACATTAAAAACACTTTAGGCCTTTTATGTAAATTTTATAAATTTTTACAAAGTAAATAGCCAGTAAATTTTGTGAAAATTTAAAGAAAATCTTTTGATCCCCAAGAATTTTATACCATCCCCAAAATTGGTAGTGGGAACTATAACGCACACCTGCCATAGTAATCACCTCAGTTTAGCGGTCATCACAAAGTCTCTTCAATATCTGACAATCGGTAGGCCTAATAGAGTTCACAAAATTACACCAGTAGACAGTAATTTGTTCTTTGGTTGTATCATTTAACGTTTATCTGTCTGCAGCAAGATTAGTAAATTACTAATGTTAAGTCTAATATTGAAAGTTTTGTGTTAAGTTTTCATACGAGCCTGTAGTCCGTTGATAGTTTCCCCAGATACTGAGATGGTCACATTTTCTCACATTATTTTCATACAAATCACTGCACTATATACCAAATTTCTGGTGAAATTTCGGGCTTTAAAAGTCCATAACTTTTTTGTTCCTGAACGTATATAAATGATTAAGGCAGCATAAAATTTCTCACTTCGAGCTCTTTCAGAATAGATGCATATTGTAACAATTATTTATAACTGAAAATTTTACTCACATACCTACTACTTAGTAGGCCTAGACAACCAACGTGCTGGTCAGCTTTTGGTTGCAACAACCTGGTCTGTGATGAAAGAACGTGAACGAAAGTTGATTCCAGCATCGTGAGGTAAAAATTTGCTATTTTTATAGTTAGCTTAGGCCATAACGCACAACCAGCCATGACAAAAACTTTTCTGCCCCCCTGAGACGTGTTCCTCTCCCAGACTGAAGAAGCTGGCGGCAGACCTGACTTGAGTTTTGAATTTGCAAACTAACATGTCGGGATGATCTATTTCATAAAAAAAAATCAACGATATTACTATAAACAAAAAATTCTTACCCAAGATCTTCTAAAGCATCTAAAATATCGCCCTCCATTGTCAGATGCTATAAAAATATATGATATTGTTTTCCGTGCTGCTGAAGATAAACTTCACGAAGAAATAGTGATATTCAACATCCTATTGGTGAGAAAAATGGTATCTTCAATAGAGTTGCAAATAGATTAGTTATGTTATTTCACGTGCTTCATGAAAATGATGTCAACAATTTGGGGAACTCAAACTCAAACTTCAGTAGGCCTATAGTAGTTGTTGCTTTTGACTTTTCGCCGAGGATGAAGGGTCCTTGTGTGGTATGCAATGGGCCTCCAAAGTATAGATGTCCAAACTGCGGACATTTATACTGTTCTCTGCCGTGTTATAAAAGACACCAAGAGAAGCTTTGTTCAACACGCCTTAATCCTCTTGAGGACAAGGTCAAGGATGAGAAGCAAGCAAGAGATAAAACAGAGAAAGAACGTCCTCTGAATGGAAATATGGCTTATGATGTAATTGGCCAGTGTACACAGGAAGAGAGAGAAGAAGGAGAACTCAGTGACAGTGATGGAATGGAGGAAGATGACTGTGAAATTGACGCAGATTTTGAAGACTTAGTGCCGCAAGAACAACTACAAAAGTTGGACACTTCGCAACATCTGCGTAATTTAATGTGTAACAAACACTTGAAGGAAATGATACTCAGAATAAATGAAAGCAAATCTCCAGCAGCTTTAATCCAGCAGTTTATGCAAATTCCCATTTTTGTTGAATTTGCGGATGAATGTCTGAATACGATATCATTGGAGGGCAATGCGGCGGACACGAGCCAAGAACATATTGCATAAACGTAAACTTGACTAGTTATTGTTATGTCACAGTTGAGTATTGACACCCTCACTCGTCATTACATAAATCCATAAATGTGTAAGCCCTTGAAAGCAAGACATAAAACCTTTGCCAGGAAGAAATGGCGCATGGCCAAGCACTATCCAATACACAAGAGGAGTAGACAGTTGGTATCAGCAAACGGGTGTCATCGACATTTTTGGTAAGATCAGGATGTGCTGTCTTGTTCCTATTGTTTACAAGTGCTGTCCACCTGGTAGCCCAAAGTCAGGGGGCACCCTTGGAAATGAGAAGTACTTTCTATTTTATTACCTAGCATAACATATATATGTATACTGTACTGTTTATTTATGGAAGGTTCAATAACAGGCATACTGCTAGTCAAGGGTGTTTGATTTAGAAAATGCAGTCACATGTTCTCAAGATGCCAACAAGGCCATTCGATTTATAGCATGAAGGCCCCTCTATATATAGTTGCTATATCTCTAAAACTTATCTAAGAGGAGGTAATTATAAATGAGTGTTAATGTGGCAGTTCACACCAACCGATGAAATGCCGGTGAAGATACACCATTTATTTAGAAAATATATATTTTGTAAAGTATGTTTATGTAATCAGGTATTAAACTTCCGGGCCTCAGTCTACAGTAAGGTATATATGGAGGTAATTGTGTCATTTCACAATCCTTCACCTAAAGAGGAGTTGTGGAAGGACAGAATAAAACTTCAATGTTTTACAGGGAAATGCCTATGATGAAACTTATTTCCAAGCAATATGATTAGGTCATTATATTGATGACAGATCTCAGACAAAATTCAGACAGCAACATACATATATATTTACAGCAATTTATAAACATGAAATGCATTATTAGAAATTCTTACAACAGGATGCTGCAGTTTATCTTATTCTTATTGTTCTTCTTCTTCTTATTTTTCTTTTTTTGTCTTCTTCTTCTTTTCCTTCCTCTTCTTCTTCTTCTTCTTATTTTTCTTCTTTCTTATTTTAATGTCTGTTTTCCATGCTAGCATTGTTTGGACAGGGTATCCTAATGGCCGTATTGCAGATCCAGACTGTGTTTGATCTACACTTAAATTCCTTTGCACCAAATCTGTCCATATTAACTCTTCCTATGTCTTTCTTTGTCTACCACTAGGCTTTGCTCCAGGAACTTTCATGTTTCTGCACTTACTTACCCAATTGCCCTGCTCCAGTCTCTCCAAATGGCCCAAGCAACTCAGCCTCCTGATCTGAATGACATCTTTGAAGCTATGGATAGCCTGCTTCTTAGCTAATCGACCTTCTTAGGCTGTTGTTACATTTTCACTTACCCATGTGCATTTTCCTTCCTTTCCATATGATCAAGATCATATTGCATGAAATAGTGAAAACATTGATGTGTGACAGAGTATACACAACTGTATTTTGAACACTGATTGGTCCAACACAAGCTATTCAGGCAGTCCAATTTCTGATTGGCTCCTTCAAAATACAGTTGCGTATACTCTTTCACACATTCCATTTTGGTCATTCTGACGTTAGTACTCTGAGGAGTGTCAGACGAAGAAAGCTTTTCAGTACACAATGTTTTCGCTATTTCATGCAATATTCTTGTTTTGTGCCACAAACAAACTATTCGATGGACACCCTGTTCTGAACTCAATCAATAATGCTTCTGCGATCCAGATAAACAGCAACGTATAGACCCTGACGTACACCAACAGTCACATTAAATTCCTTGCTGAGTGAGTCATTAACCCTTACATGACTTCTAGCATCATTGCACAAAGACTGTATTGTCTTAACTATCCATGCATCTACACCTGATTTCTCATAGCTAACAAAATTGCCTTAAGTAGCACTCTATCAAAAGCTTTTCTCTCTTACCTAAGTACTTTTCCTGAAGCTGCCATAGTAAAATTATTGCATCTGTAATATCACACGCTGGAAAAAAACCATACTGCATGCCATCTATATCAATTCTTTCTCAAAGCAACTTATCAAACACTCTTTTGATAACTTTCATTATTTGATCAATGAACTTTAATCCTCTATAGCTTCTTTATAGGGCATCGCCCGTGCCCTTAAAACAATTAACTATCACTCTTAACTGCCAGTCTTTTGGTATCACACCATCCTTTAGAATCTAATTAGCTAGACTTAAATGTCTGAATATAAAAAGGAGCTTAATAGAATCAAGATTAAAAAAACGTTTGGTAGGGATAGAAAGTAAGATGGATATGGCTGTCTTAGGCCATTTTATCAGTTTGGTACTTATGGCAACAAACTTGAATTATGTACTACTTATTACAATTGTACTACTTATGACTGTAGAATCTTTTGGTTCATTAAAGAAAGAATACAAGTTGTACACAGTTGTCGGCATATATTTTGGATTTTAACTACTTCTTTTAATCTCCCAAGACTTTCATCATCTTCACTTCATGGGATGCTTTTGGTCTACCCCACCATTTTATTATCAACACCCATATGTCAGCTTTTATAAGGCTTTTTAATAATTTCTGAGGAAACAAAAATCATTTAGTGCCAGAGAGCTCTTTCGTAGAACAAAAATCAATATCAAGTAGAGCAACCCCCTGAACTAAGTTAATTTTTAGTAAATGCAGTACGTGAGTACACAGCAATAGGAAGTTATGTTTCGCAAACAATTAAAGTTATAAGTCATCTAGCAAGAGGAAAGTTTCCTAAGTGAGTCATGCTTCGAGTAAATGTGCTGTGTTCATAGCTTCCAGTTAGTTGAATTGTGAACTACAAGCTAAGAGGTCAGTTGTGTTTCCAAGTCATTTTTGTGATACATGTGGATATAACTGGTATCATGATGATTATATGGCTACAAGCTAACCTCTTCGTCATGGTATAGACTCATCAACTTCTTCTGATATATCTTTGGTGAGTTTGTTCCATTTATTATATTTACTATTTGTACCTACTGGCACGTCAGAGTTTATAACACCGATGTACAGCATGATACTAAATGTCAACTGCTTAGATTGACACAAATTTTCACTCTTTGAAAATGTCTAAATCAATTTTCATTCATCATCGAAAATGTCAAAAGTGTTATTGTTAATCATCCGTATTGGCATTATTATCAACTCAGTTCATTTTCATGCTTGTCTTTCTCAAGCTTTACAACTGTTGTTCGCCAGCTAACATGTTTTTGACTTCAACCAAAAGTGGTGCAAAATTGGCAGAGCTTATCCTCTCAGAGTTAATCAATCAATCAATCATATTTTTCTTAGCCCAAGCGGCCTTGGATGCACCAATTCGTTGGCAGCCTTTTTTCCATGCATCCCCATCCTTGGTAAGCCTGCTCAGCTTGACTTTTCCGTTACCGCCACTCCATTCTTTCAAATTTCCCGTCCAATTGTCCTGAGATCGGCCTCTCCCACATCTCCCCTCTATTCGTCCTTCTATCACTACTCTTGCTGTTCCTCCTGTATGTATGGGATGACCAAAGTATCTAAACTTCCTTTTCTTCACCACCTCAACTACTCCCTTGGTCGTAACATACTCATTTGTCTTCTTTTCCTTCCACGAGATGCCCACCAGTCTTTTGTAAGATTTCATTGTGAATGCTCTCAACCTCTCTGTTCATCCCTTTTATTAACTATCCAACTTTCACAAGCATACAATAGGGTAGCCATTACAATTGATCGTGCCAGCAGCAACGTGTTCTTCATTTTGACATATTTTGATCTCCAGATGTTACCCAGTTTTGGAAATGCACTTATGGATCTTCCAGTCCTGATTCGAATTTCTATTTCAGACTTCTCATCATCGACTAATGTTGATCCTAGATATTTAAAGTGCTTAACTTGCCCAACCTTTCACCGTCCACCATCACATTCACTGCTTGGGCATCAATGTTTTCCCTTTTCCCTGCCGCTATTACTTTGCTCTTTTCTGCACTGATTTCCATTCTGAATCTCTTTCACCCTCCTTGTAATTTCCTGTATGCCTTCTTCACTTCCATCCATAAGATCAATATTGTCTTATATCAAGATCAAGATCAATATAAAATAATCGTTCTTCCAGCACACTTGGCTCCTACATCAAACCCATCCAGTGCATCAGTCATAATTCTTTCAAGGTAAAGAATAAATAGTGTTGGTGACAGTATACATCCTTGTCGTACCCCTACTTTTGTTTCAAACCGTTTGCTGTAATCATCACCTACTAACACTTTAGATCTTGCTTTCTTTGCCAATGTTGTATTTCCTCTTTGTGTGCCATAAAGCATCATGCCAATCTCTATCAAATGCCTTTGGGAAGCCAATAAAGTTGTGGAAGATTTTATTGTCTGCGTCTCTTGCTTTCTCATTCAGAATTCTAACAGTTGCAATCTGTTCAATCGTATTTTTCCCTTTCTAAACCCCGCTTGGCTATCGCTCGATACGTCTTCAATTCTAGGTGTCATCCTTTTCTGAATTATTTTAAGCAATATTTTTGATGCATGACTGATCAAACTAAAGGTTCAATGTTCTGGACATTTTCTGGTATTTGGAATTTTTATCATCAAACTTTCTGTCCACTGAATAGGCCATTCTTTGGTCTTCAATATTGTGTTGCACAACTTGTGAAGCACTTGTGAAGCTGTGGTCTCTCCTCCAAATTGAATTTGTTCCACTTTGATGTTATCCACACTTGGAGTTTTGTTCTTCTTCAGCTGTTTTATTCCATCTTCCACCTCTGATAGCAGTATCTCTTCCTCTCTAATATCTTCTGTCTGTATTGGATCATACAATACTTGAAAATCCTTTTGTATCTCATAGTTGTACAATTCTTCGCAGTACTCCTTCCATCTTCTTTTAATTTGCTCACCCTTCGTTAGCAGGTTACGATTCCTGTCTTCAACTGAGTTTGCAGGTTTTCTTTTGATGTCATCCGCATGTGTACAACAAAGCTTTTTCACCACTGCTTAAGCCATCTTATAGTTATTTCGGTCTAAGTAATCCTCAATTTCTTTCGTTTGTTTCCTTATCCAATTGTTCTTGGCTTCAGTTAGTGCTTTTTTTAACCTTCCTGTTTGTAGCTCTGTATTCCACTAGCTCTGCAACAGCTAGCTTCCTCTTTCTCTTTTTTTCTCCTCAGTTATCACTTTTCTCAATTATTTCTTTTGTTATCCATGGCTTCTTGATTTTCCTGGGTTTCCCTAATATTTCTTTTGCAACATTTCCGATAGTGTTGTTAACGCAATTACATAATTTTGTGGATCCTGATCTAACAACAGCAATGGAGCAAATCTTCCAGCTAACTCCTTTTGATATCTCCTATTAGCGGATCCTTTCTATTCATTCTCATTCTATTCCCGTTGCTTTTTCTGTTTACTTTCATCATAACATGAAGTGCCATCATCACCAAATCATGATCACTTCCTATGTTTGGGGTTTATTGAAAGTTCTCGTTCTTGCCTTGTTGACACCAGTTACAAATCTTCTTGAGATAAAGATATAATCAATTTGGTTGGGAACTTTCCCATTTGGTGAGTCTCATGTGATTTGTCTAGATGTCTTGTGATTGAATAATGTATTTGCAGCAGTCAACTGGTGTCTTTCAGCGAATTCCAGCAACTTCTGACCCCTACCATTAGTATCCCCCAAGCCAAACGTCCCGACCGTGCCCTTCCATGCATCATAAGCATCATTCCCGAACTTCGCGTTCCAGTGCCCTTGCACAATTAAGATATCTTTTCGAGGTTTATTCTTCATCAGCTTTTCCAATTCATCAAAGAAGTCTTCTGTTATTTCATCACAACAATCGCTTGTGGGGCATACACTTGCATGATGGTTATATTGAGTTTCGCTGCAATTCTGATTGCCGCAATTCTTTTGCTGCTTGGTGTAAACTCCATTACCGATTGTTTGATGTTCAGAATTAATAGCAGGTTCAAAGAGATAAGAAAAATATACCCTCCCCTTGCTTATTCGACCCCCCTTACAATTAAGCACAAAAGAGTACTAAAATCAAACAAAACAAAAACCGAATAACAACATTTCCTGATTTTAAGATATAACATTCAAGGAAAACTATCTTTATTGAGAATATTTCGACAATATTATCTTGTCATCATCAGCTCTATACTACATCAACAATGCAACAGTCCTATATAAACAAGGTGTATTGCCATGGAAACCAGGAGTTACAAAGAAACTAACGCAGAGCGCAATTATGTCAGGAAAACAACTGCAGCTCCATTTGATTTTGTAAATGATATTTGCTCTCTGCAAATTTGGGATTTTGTCCTTCGTAGGGCAAAACATAGAAAATTTGTTGTATCAAACAGTCGATCAAAAACAGCATTCTTTTTAGTTCGTCGCATTTTGTTAATACAGTTCTTAAGTAAATGTTCACCGTTTTCACCAGTAAAGGGGACTCTGATAAAGATTTCGATGATGTCATTATCTTTTTGGCTACTTTCTTCAGGGCATAAACTTGTTGATTCGAGTCTCTTGAACGTTGACTTAACTATGGTGGACGGATAGCCGATCCATGACATGAACAATTTAATTGTGTCTAACTGTTTGTTTAATGTTGTAGCAGTTGAGCAAATTTTTCTGGCACGATGGTAGAGTGCTTTAACCCAGGTAGTTTTGAGTCTCCAAGAGCTTTGTCTAGAAAAGTGACAGTACTGGCCAGTGTGTGTGGCTTTATACAATAAGTCAGTTTGAGTCTTATTGATTGACGTATCCAAGAAATGGATCTTGCCCTCAGGAAAACAATCGATGTTGAACTAGATGTTGTTGTCAAATGAATTCATTTTAGCTAGAATTTCGTTTAAATTCTCAGGCTTAGCTAACAACAAGGTGTCGACATACCGGATGTAAAATTTTACGATGTCCAAATCATTTAATTGATCAACAATAGCTTTTTCAAACTCTGTCACAATAACGTTAGCTAAGGTCGGGCCGAGAGAAGATCCCATAGAGACACCATCAATCTGCTCATAGATGATATTGTTGAAGGAAAAGGCAGTTTTCTTACATGCATCTAACAAAAGTTTCTTCAGAGTCCTTCTCTTTAGATTCGTATCAATGAGTTTCCTTTCGTAAATTCGTTTCACGACTAAAACTACAGTTCTATTTAACGGAACATTTGTAAATAGGGATACAACGTCAAAAGAGATATACTTATAGCCTTGATGGAACAATTCATCAGGTATTAAATGAATACGATTCACTGCCTCAAATGAGTCAAAGATCAATTGATTGATTTGCTCCCAAGAGTGCGAAAGATTTATTTCTTGTTTTGCCGTCTTTAGTTTCAGCAGACGAATCTGCTCATTGTTGCGGCATGATTTTATCTCACATACCTGACCAGAAACAACTCCACATATATTTTCACTCTCACACTCATGCAAATGTATATTTTTATACATTGTCCATCTTGCATTAACAAAAATATGTTTATGGAACGTCTGGAGCCTAATGTTACTGTAGCAGAGCATTTATTCTGTCCCTTGGGAACAATCCACCATCTACAACAAGACAAGCTAGGAAAGGAAGTTATTTTTTACGTGTTGGTGTCTCTAGGTTTTGAATTTTATAGATCCTTGAGAAGTACGGAAATGTTATTGTACAGGTTAGCTTTAACTAGAACATATTTTGAAAGTAAGTGGAAGAAAGTATTTAGAAGGCTCTAAACAGTTGTACGGATCGAACAGTCAGGTCCACGCTGCAAAGACTCAAGAGGTACTTTCTTTTATTTCTATTTTGTGTTTTAATTTACTATTTTGCTTACTATTGCGTTGGTTAGTACCATGTTGTTGCAAAGAATTTATGTTTGGCTGTATTATCTGCAAGGACACTTTAAACTGCTATATTGACGCGCAATATATTTAGTTGTTAATTTTGACATATTTGTTATGTTAGGAGTATATTCATCTTCGTTAAACCCATATATTCATATTTGTAATTCGCAATTTGTACTTGAACTTTTATTTAAATTGAAATCGGATACAATAAGACTCAAAGGTTATACACTACACAAGGTTGTAATGTTCGATTATGCCCGTAATGGTATTCAATTCAAATATTCATTTTAAGTTAGAGGTTTATTGCTATTCGCATGTTCTGGCTTGAGTGCAAGCAGCGGTAGTAATGAGAGAGAGCGCTTTCAATGTAAGTTTATACAGCTTTTGAAAACTTTGAAACATTTTGAAACTGCAGGCTGGATAGATTCGGTAAGTACATTACACTTTTAATAATTTTCCTAACGAACTTCATCAATTGTTCAGAATAATAGTCAAAGGGTATAAAGCATAGAAGATGTCAGATAAAATAAGTCTAAACTTATATGATAAAGATGAGAATTTGGCTCATAGGTAACAGTAGTAGAGTACAGTGTGTACATCAACAACCCATATCACTGAATGTAAATAAAACAATCCGGAACATGCCAAGTACAAATAAGATAAATTTACTGTTTGTGCATCGCCCAAATACGCTTTAAAGGTTTTTCCCAATAACTTTGATATCGCGTGTTTATGCTTGTGTCGCATTGCATAACAAGCAGTGTTATAGCTTATCATCGAATCAAAGACGGGGGTACGAGATATCGCGTCAAATTCAATGCTGTGTATACTGGATATTTACATTTAGATGATAAATAACTGTACCCCAGGGCAAAACACTAAGTTTTGGCAAAAGCATCTACGTTGTAGGAAGAGGGAAAACAATCAGACACCAGCGAGTTTCACAGCTTAGCTATTCGCGGAAAAAAACTAGTCTCATAGAAAGGTTTCTTGGCCCAGGGGACAACAAAAGTATAAGGATGAAGATATTGGGGAAAACCGGGTTATTCAAGATAGAACAAACCGGGCTGGAACCAGTGACAACAGCTCATTGGAACACTTCCCATGGTAGTACCTCTAGAAGAGGTTAACACTAGCCACATTTCACCGATAAGATAGGAGGTTGAAGGGTGGCAGCAAGGATTGGGCCAACCATGTTGCAGACACGCCTCTGAATTTGATGCAGCACCCCTAAAGGGGATGTATGGCCCCTTCGCACATTGGCTACAGTACTCCCTGCAAGGTCGAATAGTGGACTTGTAAAGATACAGCATGGCCTCGGGAGTGAGGTTAGATTTAGCACAAAAAAGGGAGCCATTTTTTTCTAGAAACAGACTTGGCAATAGCGTGAATATGAAAATCCCAGCGTAAGTCAGAGGACAAAGAGAGACCAAGCAGTCGCAAAGACGAATATTTCTCTAGTGGAGAAATCTCTCAAGGATTAACATCGGTATGGCAATCTATGAATATGGGACGGAGATGCGGCTCCCGCTTCCTATTCGAAGACTCGATTGGTACGAGCACACAAACAGATTAAGATCACTTGAAAATTTATTACTATACATTAAAATATGGGGCTTATCAATTTCTTTTGGGCCGAATACTTATTAAGCTACCTGCAAACTATTTTACTTTTTATGTTTGCCATTCCGTGAATTTCTCTAAAGAAAAATAAATTACTTTACAATTTCTGCATAGTTTTATTCCTCGAGGTAGCGATGCCATGATAAAATAGTAGTAAGTCCAATAAAAATTCTCTAATCGGTCAGTTTACCATCATCAGACTAGTGTTCGCGCCTGCACCTTGTGCGATTCGAGCAAATTTACCTTAGTAATGAGCGTTGTTTTACAACAGTTCAACAGAACATTACCAATTGACAGTCGTAACAAGTAACAGAAAGGCCGATTCGGATCAGTACCTGTTGATATTGTTAAAGAGCCAAATAGATGATTCCTTTATAAGCGATTATCTGTGGCTAAATTAAAATTGGATAGAAAATATGTAGATAAAACAACTCTATAATATTACCCATTGTTGTATTTTGTACCTTCGTGCATATGACCAGAACTTTATAGTGTGGAATGAAGACGTACCTTTAACACATTCTCTGACTCCAAAATGAAGATAGGGCTCCCAAGAAAAGCAAGAATGGCTTTGCTCAATACGGTGAACGCAAGTCGCCCAATCTGTGCATTGGCATTTCTTAACTTTTGTCCAAATACCAGTGGTATTGCAGCGGGTACATGTTCGCACCAACCTTGACGTCCGATATCCCTTTGGGCATTCACCTATATCAAAGCTGTGTAACCTCCATCTATTGCAATCACTACCACACTTCCAACTTGGATAAGCGAAGACAAATCTGGTTTTATGTCCTGAAGAGGAAGCCAAACAATGAATGGGAAATATGTGTTAGAGATCGTGCACAATAAAGTTCTTCTTATGTAGTCCTCTGACGTTTTAGGCCTTGATTCGTTAATAAACACATTCATTACGCGTGCATATAGATCGAGCTGATGTGAGAAAAAGACTAGGACTTCTAGAATATAGTTCATTCCACCTTTCAAGCTGTAGCCCCTCCCCCTCCCCCCCCCCAAAAAAAACACACCCCCTGTACTACCTGTCATGCGTAAGAGTTTATATGCTTACAAATTCACGTGTCACTGTGAGAACGAGTATATGGGTCGCACCTTGCAGAGGTTTTGGCCTCCGTAAACTAACACAGTAAAACCTGCGGATTTGATGCCAACAGGATTTGTTAAGATGTCAGCTGATGGGCGATACTCTTTTCATCTTACCGCTCTAGAAGCCTCATTCATGAAAAAAACAAAGCCTTAGTACTGCCAACAAAAAGAATTTTTTTTGAAGATTACGCGTATATCAATACCAAGAATGATATGTCGCTCATTTGCATATTTGAATGTGTCGCTCATTTGCATATTTTTCTCTGCAGCTTGTTCTCCTTTTCATAAATTCTTCGCTAGAAGCTCTTATACTTCACTCAAGACAAGTGCAATGACCAGTGTTGGAAGAACTAGAAAAATGAATTCTCTTCTTAATGAAATATTCATATTTTGTTCCACAAACCACTCTTTCGAAGCAATAATGCATACTTAAGAGTAAACTTTACAATTACTGTAAATTGCAATCAATGGCAACTTGTAGGACATGCACTTACTCGTTACACTGCCATTTGTATACGCATGTAAATCCGTTGGGCGGAAAAGACCCCCTGTTACAAGTTTTATTCTGTCTCCTTCAATCCTGTTTGCCCGGTAAATTGCACCAGTGGCCCAGTCCGACCAATACAAGTACTTCCCAACGATACCAAGTGTAAATGGATGCTCTATTTTGGTTGAAATTCTATATATGACCTTATTTGGATTCCAGTAAACTGGTCCATACTCGTTCTTGAGAACAGTTTTTGTCTTTCTAGTTTCAAGATCATATGCTACAATTCGGTCAAATGGCGCATCGACGTAGTAAAGAAGATTGTCAGTTTTATCAAGTGTTAAACCGTGAGGCCAATAAAGAGAACGATAATTTGTCTTAGAAACCAAAGTTGTACGATTAGTGCCATCCATATTCATTTGTATAACCTTGGTCTTTCTGCCCCAATCGGTGACGAACATAATTCTGAAAATAAGAAAGTAGGAAAGTTATATTAATTAATGAAAGGGGTTCATTTAACAAGTGACGATATTTCCATTAGAGAACTAAGAGAAACGCAAAGTCAAATGCAATGTCTCTACTGTTCTTCGTAGAAGATGCCAAGGAAATACTTTTGCATAGAAGAAAATGGAACCCTCTATATATACGCAGATATAATTTAAATGCCGTTTTAAGTTTGTCTAAATAAAGTATTATCAATTGTGGTGGTGGTGATGTTGCACTCCTATCAGTACGAATGCTGTCGGATGCAACAATGACTTGCAAGTACAGAGCCCTTGTCAATGGCAGTGCCACTTGCACGAAGGTTAACGACGAAGGAAACGATGGAGAGCTAATAAACAACAAAGATAACAACTCAAAACGCTGGGGTAAACGCTTTAGGAAGCTATTAAATAAGCCATCTCTCGATGAGGTTATGCATAAACTAGCAACAAACATTCATATTATTCAGTAAAATTCAGGTGCTCTTGTATGCATTAAGGACGTCAATAAGGCATGCACTTCTTCTCTCCTACATAAAAAAGGTGCTCGGTCTGCGGGTACCTAAATTATCTTTGGGGCAACGTCCCAAATCTGGAAAATATGGGGCAACGTCCCAAAAAAAGTGGCTGCAAAATCGCGTTAACTAAAACAAGGTCTACAAGCAAATGCTAAACAGTCTTACCAGATGGAAATCTCAAAAAATCCAGAATCGAGATAAAAAATATCAAATTTTACTTTTTCTGATAAATAAACCCAAGGTTCCAAATTTAAAGAGTACTAAAGTTTGACGTCACTATGATCACTGGTCCGGGTACTTGAATGAATTTTAAGCCTGTACAGAAATCGTTTATTTGGCAATAGATATCAGATTACCTGGAAAATAGTGTAGATGAAGAATCTCTAACATGCAATGCAAAGATCTAAACCCTTTTTGTTGTTACTACTGTTACATTACAAAGGAAAATTAATTATAATCTAATAGCCTGTGGCAGCCTTACAATCTTTCGTTTCAATCAAAAGACTTAAAAGTATGTCCAAACAAATACACATCAGTTAAGCCATAAGAACAAACCCACCCTCTTTCAGGATAAACTTCAATATCCATAGGCTTATCAAGGTAATTATCAACAAGCATGATTCTGTTCGATCCATCTAAGTTAGAAACTTCAACAGCTTGTCGATCCTGGCTCGTCCAAAAGAGCAAACGATTGGTATGGTCTATGGTGAGTCCATATACCTTAGCCACTTTCCACGATGCAATAACAGCAGACCTCGTCCCGCTTACATGCATCCGATAAATCTGAAAATAAAATACTTTGCAGCATTAAACGCTTATATAAATCTCTTTTTATTTAAAATTATACGGATGAGTTAGATCCAAGCTAGAAAAATTACATAACCAGGTAGATAGTTCTCTAGTCAATTATTTTGTCCCAAAATCTCGATCATTATTGAGTTTCAAATCTTCCTTGCAGTAGATAAAGCAGAAGTTATCTGTTGATTATTTTTTGCTCTCGTAAAGACATTCATATTCTAACTTGAACCCTCTCTTTCAGTGGTCTAAAGAATGAGCATGAGAAGTTTTTCAAAATCGGAGCCAATTTGCCCTACCTCCCATTCCTCGCTATCTTGCAGTGCATCTCAAACATCACTTTGCAAGGTCCTCAGCCGGCATGTCGGCATCATGCGAGACTTGGTCAATGTCGGTGGTACATGGTCGCCCATGGCTCGGTCACAATAGGATCCGCGCCTACTAGGTTCGAAAATTGGCCGTATCTCAACGTCTGATACAAAGTTAATGCTAAAAATTGGCCAATATGTTTTTGAAGAAATAATACGAAATTTCAGCTCTCTCCAATTGATTGGTATGGAGACATTTAAGAAAATTGTTTCCCCAAGCATAATAGCATTAATTCCTACTCTATTCGATGAGGATCTTTAGGATCTTCCTGGAACTGTCAAAATTAAAACTATAGATACTAAAACACACTAATATCAAAATTGTTAACTTCCTCTTTGTTTACGTAGGAACTAACTCTTCTAACCATTGATAGTGTCGACAACTCGAATTATTTAAATACATCTCCACACAGGGAATAAAAGCGAAACAAGGATGTGTCCAGTCAAAAACGGACCCATTGTAATGAAATGGGCACTCAAATGGGTACAGGTGTTTCAGAGAAAGGGTGTTGTGCTGTTAAGAAGGATAACAGTTTGTTACAATTATAAGTCATCTAGATTGAAAAAGACGCCTGTTTTTCACAAGGGCCATAAGTTGCAATGGGGTTACCATAATTCTACTGTAGAATTTTGCAATACTCACTTTCTTTGATCCTATATCGGACCAATACATCATCTTATCCTTGGCATCAAATGCTAAAGCAATGGGGTAAGATTGTTCACTTCCACTATTGGGTACGGCATGAACACTGAAATCCCTATGATTCATGTACTGCTTGACGTGGAACAATTTGCCAATTCCTTCATCTGCAAAGTATATCATGTACTCGATCGGGAGCTTCTTACAGAGATTGCCTTCCAAATGCATTCCCATCGGACATTCACATCTGTAGTTATCGCCAAATGTAGGAAGACAAAAGTAGGCACAAGGTTTTGGTGTTCTATTGCATGGACTGGATCCTGAAAGGGACAGATAGTGACATATAGTGCCTAAAGATCTGATATACAATTTAACAAGTAGTACATTACAATGATTTAATTAAAACCCCTGCAACCCATGTTAACAGAAGATAAACAAAGAAGTTACTCATACTACAGAAATATTTTGTGTTCTGTTTTTGCAGAAACACACGTTCCATAGCAGTTTCTTCTGGTAAGAAAGAAAAATTTTCAATGCTTTGCATAGCTTCTGCTCAAGATATGTAGCGTCTAAAGCAGAAGGAAGACGAATTTTAATAAACCATCCTTTTAATATCTCCCTGTGAACAATTATAAACTCTTTACAAGATCTGTTATAAAAGTTGGTCTTCGTAACTCACAATGAGGTTTCGTTCCGGTAACACCCTTGCACTACAAGGCTACACCTTTACGTTTTATAAAGGTTTCCACCTCAAACGATCAAAATTCTTTTAAAGTGACGTAAATTTGTGCAGCTATTATTCACAAACAGTGTGAAACAAGCAGTGCACTGGTCCTTAAAGCTTTAAGTATACTTTGCTTATCTCGAGCATTTTTACCATATTTCAGAGGCCAGTCAAGACAAGACTAGCACCCACCTCGTAGTCACCTTAAACCTACATGATCTAAGTAGCTGCGAATGAACAAGAGATAGTAAAAGACTTTGAAAAGAATAATAAAAATCCCTCGTAGCAGCCATTCTCTAATTAACGTCCAGTACATTCATCTACAAATCGTTATAAGTAATGTACCACTACAAATGAATTGTTTACATTTGATTATGTCAGTATAGAATGTTACAAAACTGATTACAGTTCCTGATTACTATACGTACCATGTGGTTGAGCAGATTCGTGTGCCACTCTCACCTGCCCATAGAAGTCTCTTCGGTAATTCTTTATGCTGCGATATTCATATGATCCTGAATTAACATCGACCATGTAAAGTTTATTAGATGAGACAAACCAGCTATATCGTGTATCCAATAAAATCAAGGTCTGGGTTGGCCTGTAATATGCGGCACCCAATGGGTATGATGTCATTGTACAAGAAACATCACAACGGGTGTACCCGTAATAATCAGACCAACAAATTTTTTTGATTATTCTATCGCACCAGTAGAGAAGTTTTTGATGAACATCGATGGTAATATCATACACTTTGACGCCACTAGTAACTATAATTTGACGCTCGCTTCCGTCTAAACGACTCCTTTCAACGCTTCCATCAGCGGTGTTTGTCCAGAAGAGATATCTGTAAGAGAAACACGTAACATCTATCATTTGAAATAACAAGGGCTTGGGGGATAGGATGCTACTAGACCCGATGCTTTATATACCTGTTGATACATAAAGAAAAGTTGGCCTCAAGCTTCCTGACTATCTCTCAATTTTATTCTGAAAAAAATTAACCCTTTCAAAATCTGCTAGCGACAACGTCATTCCAAAAAATTGAGAAATGTACATTATCATAGTACAAATGAATGTATCTCCTTGTTTTAACCATACTTTATGTAGTTAAGATTTACCAATTGGCAATAGATTGGACTTGCAACGGACTGTCTAAGAAAGATTGGCCTTGTGTCTTTGATTATATGCGAACCATGTTCAAATTTTATTTTTACCTCCCAATAGATTACCTCAGACAAAATAAAAAGGTAGTTTTGCATGGGACTACATTCTTGAAACGCGTGATACGGTTTCAAAGGCAGTACAAATACAGGTGATGATCCTCAAATTATTATATACAAGCACGGTTTGTAGTAATGACTTTAAAATGTAAAAAATCACCTATTGAACTGCTTAACAAATATTTAAAATCAACCTAGAAGTGCAAAAGCAATAATTTTTCAAATGTAACTACTATACCTATTGACTGGATCAATTGCTAATCCATTTGGCTTTTTCTTGTTCTCAGTATGAATCAACACTTTCCTGTAACCCACCCCATTTTGCTCGTCGTATTTTGCAACACCAATCCAGCCATGGATAAAATCAAGCCAATAGATGTTTCCAGTTATCCAATCGACGGCCAGATTAATGATCACTCCTGTAAATCCAGAAACAATTGGTTTGGCATTTGTCCCATCCAAATTAGATTGAAACAATTCCTTGTGGAAATGGTTATGCCAGTAAAGCTTCTGCCTCTTTATATCAACAGCAATTGGGCGGTCTGTATAAGACCAATCGGTTTTGTAATACTTGAAAGAAAGAAGCTTTCTTGTTGTAGAAATGTTTGTACCATTTTTCAGTTCTGCACACCAGATTCCCAAACCAGTAGTATAAAATACAAATGGTTGACGACAAGACGACGAAGCTATGAAAATGATAAAGAGGGAGATGACAAACTACTTCCATTGTAGTTAAGTTCCTTGCATAAAAATCAGACATCTTTTATAAAGGTTCAAATTAGCAGATATAACAACATGTGTACAAGCAGGGATCGTAGACTTAGGTTAAAGTTTTCTGGTACAAGACAATATTCATGTTCTTTACCTTAAAGATATATTTCGTTATCCGCGTTCATAGGCCTGTCAAAAAAGACGGTCTGGACAATTTTTCCCCCCATAACTTGTCTCAAAGCGTCAAATGTGGACAATGGACAAATATCCTCGTTAAAAAAACCCAATGACATGGGCCAGTTAAAACATCAGAGCGCGGGGGTGCCGGGGTGGAGGTTATCCCAAAAGCTCAATGGCATTTTGAAGCACTGATAATTCTTGCCTGTTAAAGCTTTGAACGTATTTAGAGGACCTAAAGAGGGTATTTCAATCACAAACCGGCAAATTCTTTAAAAAGCAAAGCATCCGAAGGAATATTAGGACAGGGGTTTATCTAACATTTTAAATGTCAATAAAGTTATTCAAAATCATATTATGAAGTTGACCTACAAAGTTACTAAATTTTATCAGGCGGTTTATAAATGTTGTACATGATTGTTTAACGTTTTCTTCTTACACATAGAAATAGCCGTCCAAGCCTATGATAGAATACTTTACACAAACAAAACCTCGTTTGTTTCATGTTCATATGGATTATCATTTACTCCAACTTAGCTAAACAAAACGGAGTATGGTCCCATACAGATTGGAGAACATGGCCCACGATGCATCAACTCGTGTTTTTCATGATCATATGGGTTATCGTCTACTCCAAATTAGCTGAAGCAAGATGAAGTATGATCTCATATAGATTGAAGAACATTGCCCACGATGCATCAACTCGTGTGTTTCATGATCATATGAATTATCATCAACAGCAACTTAGCTAAACAAGATGAAGTATAGTCTCATATTAATCTTCAATAAAACGAACTCTTGGTACAACGAACATCGCGATATAGCGAACCCAAATCGGTTTCCTGTGTTTTCTTTAGCTAGAGTCTCCATATACCTCACGTTCGATTAAACGAACTCTTGATACAAGAAAAATTGTAATAAAACGAACCCAAATCCATTTCCCTGTTCTCATTGTAACTAAAGTCTGCGTATTCCTAACCTTCGACAAAACGACCTCTTGACATAACGCACATTACGATATAACAACCCAAATCCATTTCCCTGCTTTTATTGTAACTAAAGTCTCAATATTCCTAGCCTGAAATCTCCATATACCTCAACCACTTGCGATCCCCTCTTTGGTGTGGTTTTGTCAAGAATCTATTAAAAAGCAGTGTTTAGCTGCAGGTAGGTCGAGCAACCTAGAACACTGATACGCTAGCGCAAATAGTAGTACTTAATACTTTCTAGTGCGTGATAAAATAACAGTTCCATTTCTTTTAAATAGATTTTGTTCGGACCGCTTCTGCAATATGATAACCCTTACGTTTTATCCTCCAGTACTACTACTACTAGTCAGTGAAAGCACCGGTGCAGCAGGAATAAATTCTCTTGTTTCTTTTGTGGCAACGCATTTGCCCCATGTCCGAGATGGTTGGTAGCGTCCCTGTTCATCTAGTTCACGTCAATCCCTAAACTACTTTTCATCATCCGCAAGGAGGTCATCGTGGCACCTTTCCCTCGGGCGAACTTTGCTGGTGCTTCCCAGAAGAAAAGGTGCTCAACAGGCTGTGGAGCATCAGTGCATCTTGTACAATGGACTGCAAAGGAGATCTGTCCGTTCTTGACTACCTCTAATATCCTTGATAGTTCCCCGTAGCCTTTTACATTTGTCTGCGTCCTTCAGTAATCCGTATATTGGAAACCCGCTGCAACTTATTTGATTTATGTTCGAGTAACGTGGGAGTAACGTCGTTTTATCACGTTCTGACTATTATAAAGATTGTTGAAAAATTAGATGTACTGGAACTCAAACGAGCCTGTTGACTACTTTGTGTTTTGTCTTAGTCTCTTTCGGTTTTATTTCTCAAGGACCAACGCGGGTTGTTTTATTTATTCGAGCGCATTGCTTTGCCGTAGGGGGATGAGCATTCGCCAGTAGGGTCTTTTTATAAAAAATTTAATAGCTAAGTTCGACAAGGAATAAGACAAGGATGTTGAGGAACGCTGACACTTGTTCCTTTGTGTTGCCAATATTAAAGGATCACTTCTCGGCCTTTTGGCAAGGAATGGATGTAGTATCTGTTCTCATTGATCACAGATACGCGAGAGGCAGTCCTACTGGGCAGTTGAGCCTACTTCATGGCTTGCTTCTCTGCCCAGAGCACAAATTGAGGGGCATCGCCCTTGGACACCCCAGCTGCCGTTTATATATTAGTTAGCCTGTTTGGTGGTTTTTCTGTTTATTTAGGATAGTTTCAACGTCGGGCCCACTGCTCATCAGGGGTCTTTGATTGAGAGATTGCCAATATTGAAGGAGCTTTAGATCCTCGGAAATGTTGCGAAAATTCCGCGAATTAATTGCGAACTATTTTTTTGCGCAACATACCAAATCTTGAGACAAGTCCCGTACTAGAACTGATTTCAATCGAAAGAGAAGTCAAAGTCACGCAAAGCGTATTTAAATATTTCACTGTCATCACTACGATATTATCCTAACGTTTTACGCTTTACAGTGGAGCTAAGTGAAGGCCCATCTTAATGTATCCTTGACAAAATAGTTTTTGGAATCTGTATCGAAGTAGCGACGCATTTAGTAGGATGCCCACTAGTTCCCCGCCAAAGAGTGACGTAAACCAAAAAGAAAGGACAGGAAGGTAGCAACCATGGAGGTATTAGGCCTAATTCCTCCATGGTAGCAACTGACGATCAATTCTTAAGAAAAGAAGTAAACATTGTCCTGCAAAAACAGATGTGATGGGAATAAGTTAGACCCTACTATTTTAGTTGTAAGCATCAATACATATCTCTGTATTCTTCCAAATCAAGCCAGATGTTGGAATAAAATGGGGTTTCCATAAGTGCCATTAGAACGGTTCTCAAGGCCACTTCCCCAATGTCTCCTTATGTGATCAGATTTGGTCATCTCTAGTTGAACATTCAGCACTACGTTTCCTCCATGCGGTACGGCCTGTTGCAGCTACTTCAGCGGTATCTCAAGTGATGCCAACTGGCAGTAAGCCATCTTGGGGTGTCTATATCAAGATCATTCTCCGATATCCTCTTCTCTTTCCCACATCTACAGGAGTTCATTTGATCGTAGTCTTTTCATGACATGAAAAGTCTCTTTTTGTTAAATAGGGTACAACCTTGTCTGAGACCAGTCTAAACCGAAACTCAGTTCCTGTGCATCAGCTACAGTTAGTGTACACATTCGTAAACATTGCATTGTATTGGAGTGGCTTACAACTGAGTGACATCACACTGTGTCTCTGTGTACACTGTCAAAGTACTTGAAATCTATGAAGGTGAGTACTAGTGACCTTTAGAATTCAGTGCGTTGATCTACAGTTCTACTCATGATTTCTCATTTTGAAAAGCAGTCACGACTTCTCCGAGTCTTTATTGGCAACAGCTTTCAGTTCTTTGAGCAAGCACTTTTTCTGGAACTCAGGTCAATGTGATACCTCGCCACTTTTTACAATTGGCCAGATTTATTTCCTTTCGTACCATTGTAATTAGGCCCTTACTGCAAACTTCTTAAACAACATGTTTAAGCTATCATTTGCTGAGCAAAGGAGTCAATTTAGTCCCACCATATTTGAGTCCAGTCCATGTTGCTTTTTTAGTTTTTAGTGTTTTCAGCTGATGTTTCTTCTTCGATGATTTCGGCCATTTCAACAACATTATGTGCTGAAGTTAAATGTTAATGCTGCCTCTGGCTCGTTTCTCAAATAGGCTTAAACCATTGAGTTTCTTGCACTTCGGTTGTGAATAACGTCTGTCCTTGTTTCTCCTGGACTGCAATAACTAGTTGCTATTGATACCAGCCATGTTTCTGAAATTCTATACAATGTTCTGATGTCATTTTTTATTGATGCCCTTCTGCTTAAGCAAAAATCTTTCCTCCAGCTGTTCTCTCTTATCAGGTTGCAAATTCCCTTAACTCAAAGATCCAGCTTTTTATATCGTGCTGCTGTCTATTCCTTTCAACTGTTGTTGCCACTTGCCGTATTCTGGCCTTTGATGCCTTTCTTTAATCAATCAATTCCCCAGCTCTCTCCTAAATTTACTTTTACCGTTGTTAAACTCCTCTTCTGCAAGGCATTTCTTTGACAATTTGAATATCTTTCACTGGTCCTCGACATGGACAGTCAGCATTTGTAGTAGTTGGAATGAGTTGTTGAATTGCAGGCTGTGGTCTTATGCAGTCTTCACACATTTACTTCGGTTCCCCTTTCTACAGTTCTGGTAATAATGCTGTTCTAAGTAAACAGTTAACAAACCCTACATGTGACAGACTCTGGATATCCTTTTTTGCTGATTTCCACCTCTCGCTGATGCAGATAAAATCACTTTCATAATCGTCGTCTGGTGATCACAATGTTTTCTTCTGAATGGTTTTATGGGCAAAGACAGTGTTTAATAAAGAGAGCCGGCTAATGCTAAATATGAGTAATAAGTATTTGCAGGTTTTTTTTGTCTACTATGCTGAACAATGTAGTCCAATAACTTGTTTTTTTCCATCACGGTCGCTGCTCATTTGTGCGTTGAAATCATCCATTGGCAATTTAATGTCACAGTTGCGGATTTTGCTGAGTTTGTTCTTGGGTTTACGGAGGTCCGCAACCCGGAATGTATGGTCCCCATGGTGGTGCAAAAAGGGTACTTTAGAGGTCCATAACCTGCTCAGAAATATCCTGTGGACCAAAAATTTTTAAGCTGCAGTACGGCATTCACTTATTAGAATCATAAAAATTAATAAAAGTGCCATTCTTATCTGTGGCGTTGCTAATAATATACTAATGCGTTGAAACAAGAAAGAAAGGAGAAAAAGACAATCAACTGCCAAATCATTATGTCAAAGGATTCAAATCGTCTCTAATGGTCCATTGGAACATATAAAGTGAAACCAGGGATCTTTGACGTAGGTTGAAGTTCTATGGTGAAACCTTTGATTATATATTATCACAGCTATTACTTTTGGCCGGCCATTGTGGTGCCTGTCGTGCGAGGCAATTCTGGTTGGCGAACGTAAAGAGTGATAAAACACAACAATGGATTTCGATTCAAACAATCATCTCCAGCTTTTCCACAACTCAAACATGAACTAACTATAATACAATAATTGACTGATTTAAGTAGTGTACACAGGGATCTGATATTCGTGTGCACAGTGTTACAACTGAAAGAGAGGACTCGTTACTAAGTAACATCTGATGGTGCAAGTATGCGAAGTTTGTCAATGAGACATTTCTCGGCCAATAGTCAGCCACATGGCTCTGTATTCGTAATGAATGATAATGGCAGAGAGAATGTCACAAACCAGGAGATAAGAAAGACAAATGTAGGCGACTAAGCTTAAATTCTGAATTTTGCTGGAGCAGTCGATAGTGAATACCTTTTCAGGAATCTGCCCGTTGTGGTCGCGGAGGTTCCTGAAAAGGTATTCACTATCGACTGCTGACGACACGAGGAGATAAAGCAGAATTTTGTAGAAGTTAATTTATCTGCATTTGTAATATTTATTCATTATTTTGGAGGAATCTTGGGTGGGGAGGGGGGCGTATTGAGGACGTTTACAACGATTACAACTGCACGTGTACCACGTTTTATTAAAAGCATCATAATTATTTTACTATTGGCTGCAAAGCGGTCAGAGGGCGCTGCATTGTACTTGAAGGACCCCTTATCAGAAATATTTCGGGAGAAAGAAATAAACGAGAAAAGTAAATGTTTTGTAATAGGATTCTATCAAACACAGGTGCTCAGTGTCATAGTACATTCTGTAGATTACGACAAGCATTGGCATTATCTATCTCAAAATATTGTTCGTCCTCATTGTCCCAAGAATTTTCTGAGTTCTGCTTAAGAAAAATTCTGTGTTTTAATCTGCCCCTCCCTGCCCCTTCCTTGCCACCTCCCTGCCCCCTCAGCCTGCCCCTTTCCCCCTTTTCAACAACATTTAATCCTTCTTTAAATCATGTTAATTATTTGCAAAAGGAAGATCGTTCCATATTGTGTTAATTATCTGGAATGGCAAATATATTAAACTTAGTCCCAGATTGTGTTAATCATCTGAAATGGCAAATATTGTTCCTAATTTCGTAAGTTACATATAGGAAGG
>JAAAKM020006971.1:11257716-11305770 GCA_010016025.2 Alatinidae sp. Z8VKAUB7J3 | reverse complement strand
TGTTTTTATCCCTGTTAGAAATTGATACAAAAATTTACCAAATAACGACAAGCACTCAAGTAACTATGATATATCAGTAATATCGGTCAGGGTTAGCTGAAGCGAATAAAAACCCTCATATAAATAGTTAAAAGTCTGGTCTTAGCAATAACTGAGGTACAAGTAGCTAAATATTGGCGTCATTGCGACTTGAAACGCTTAAGCGAAGCCACATCCCTGGCGATAATTCGCATGGTTAACATCTGACAACAGAATACACTAGACAGTAAAATAAGAGCAAAAACAAACTAGAAAACAACCCTTTACTTAAGGTAAGTAAACGATGACGATGTTCGATGTGTCCAGTAAAACATTGTGGCGTTTTCCTCCATTTTGGAGTTTACGGAACAAAGTGACCACAAAAATGATTAGGCGACGTACACAAACCAAAAGGGTTAGGGCGCGGGGTACGGGGGTGAGTGTCCATGGATATTAACAGCCTACTTACACAGTTGTTTTGCTGACATTAACCCATCAGAATGTAGGACGGGCTGGTAGCTATGGTTTAGACGATTTTTATACCACTGTATTGAAAGAACTTTCTTTCTATTGAAGAGACATACTCTAGAAATATTACTGCTTTCAAAATCATATGTAAAGTACACAAATTTTAACATTACATAAGAAGGTAACCATGTATTGTATTATCCATTATTGCTGATACTTAGATCATCATTGGAAACTGGCTTACTATTGGTGTCATACAAACAACAGTGGCGCGTGTGTCTTTTTCAACGTGATTTTATGAGCAGCTATGTAAGAACAAGTAACTCATCATTGTAGCGCAAACGGAAAAAGAAATGGTGAAATTCATGCCGTTAATTCAGGCACGAACAGCTCGATTTGTCCCCTGTCTTTGGTTGTACAGTTCGGCGTATCGACGAATTTCCGTATTGGATGCCAGATCCCATTCTCTCGGGGTCCAGTTCGCCTTTAATGACAGAATGTAGATGATAAATGTAAAACTAATAAATAGTTTACTTCTGTAACAAGAACGTATACTGATACAACACAAAAAACATTTGGAAATCCGAAAACAGACTCGCAATAAACACAATTTCAAAAAATCAAGCTTTCAAGAGTTTAACAATAAAAACTAAGTGGGAGATTAATGCGGTGAGTCTTACTAAAACAACGCCATTAAACATTGTTGCTGCGATTGGGCATCGAAAGTGGTATTTATTTTCCGAAGACACTTTACAAGAACGGAGAAGTTAGAAGTGCTCCTGCCTGTGGTAAAACAACTGGAGGAAATGGGCAGTAGAGCTATCATAGCACGAGTCGTAGTCTTCTTCGTAACTACATTTTGAGAATTAAGTCTCAATTCCTCAGGCTTAATGTGGGAAATGGGGGAAGTATCTCTCGTCAATCAAGATACAGACTCACGGCTTCTACTATCTACGACAACGACTGAGTTCATAGTTGGTATAACATATCAAACTAAAGTGAATGTTCCAAAAGTTTAATACTTTTATATCTAAAATCATAGACTGATAAAGCTTACTTATCATACTGAAACATACCAAGCGCCTTGGCTAAAATGTGTAAAATAGTATTTGCTTACTGAAACGTATCAGTTGCAAATAACAGAATTGGTATTAGCATTCCATTTTCCTTAAAATTTTCAGTATTGCTTGTATATGATCCTTTATACCTGCAAGCTGCCTCATAGGATCTTACAGACATTGCAATTTATAAGCTGCCCTACTCTTCCAAGAAGATTCCTACTGGTAGCATAATTTCAATAACAACGACTGAGATTGACCTTTTGATAAGTACCTCTCTTCCATTCTCTCTCTCAAGTGCCGTATCCATTAAGGACTTTGGCAGTCATGGCTTTCCATTTCTGTCTGTCTTCACACAGTTCTAACATAGTGGTTCCCCTCAGTCCACACAAACTGCTCAAGCTACTGATGTAAGTTGCCCTTGGCCTACCTCTGCTTCTCCTGCCCTCCATCTTCCCAGTTAACACTAAATTTTCCAAACTAGATTTTCAAATGACATGCCCAAAAAACTTAAATTGGTTTTTCCTAATTGTTTTCATTAAGGATCTTTTCTCTTCGATTTCTTGTAAAATTTGACATGTGTCTTTCGTTCAGTCCACGAAGTGTGAAGCATTCTTCTGTAAAACCAAAGTACTGCTGCTTCAAGATGTTTCTCCATTAATTTGGAAATTCTCCATTAATATTAGAATGATATAGCATTGTAAAATTCTTTTCCTAGTTTCTACAGAAATTGATCGGTTTTTGAGAATTTTGTTGAAAACTTTCTCTTTTTTCTATTACAGAGTATATTTTTAACATCCGTTCTCGGAGAAAGGGTTCCCATTAGGTATTTAAAATAAAACAGTTCTCTTACCGTTTTCTATTTTATTCAGTATGACGCGGGAGCATTTAAGGAAACTTTCCTCGACATTCTCTCCTGTCATTGCACTTGTCTCAAGAAACATGAGTTCTGTAAAAGAGAGGCAATTGTTCTATTAACAAAACAAACGCCAGACAACACCCATCTTTAAAAATTTTCTAAAGAATACATACGCACAAACATAAATACATCCATAAATACATTTTGAGTCTATGACCGTAAGTAAAAAATGACAATCTCGTGTTTACTCCTTTCTGTTCGCGAAAATAACACGGAACTAAGAAGCTGAGTGTTCATTTGACGAAACGAAGCCCGTGGCGACACCTGACTACGCTGCAAAAGATTGACAACACCGTCGTCAATGTTGTAAGCAGCGTCAACATATAACGCCACAAGGTCCGCATCTACTTCAAAGTAGCAGAGAACTTCCTTATCTCATATGATTAAAGAGAAGGCATCGTATGGATAAAGAACGGAATGTCAGTCAAAAAAGTAAAAAATGATACACTTGAAGCGACCGTAAAGCAGCCAGCACCAACTATTAACGTCATACGTGGAATCAGGCCTTGTCACAATGCAGTCTTAGAAAAAGTACCAAGACTCGGTTACATGGTTTCGTCCTGACGACTTCGCACGATAGCAAGATCCAGAAAGGAGCTGCTGGCTACGCTTTGTCGCCTTAAAAGAAAGAAGTCCGTATCGCCTCTTGGCTCGGCTGCAGAACATTGCTATGTCCATAATTTCCACCACAGCGTTATTTGTTATTTAATGTAACCTGCAACATGAGCCTTTTTCTGCATTTGTCTGCAAAACGAATATATTCAGTGCCCCCGTGAGATAGAGACTCGTGTCCTATCAATATGCACTGAACAATCTCTTAAAGTTCCTAGAATCTTGCAAAAGTGGATTACGGCAGTGTCACATTCACTATATCGACCCAGGTCTTAAGACATATACTATGTTGACACCCTAAGACTTTGGAGAGCGAAACGCATCTCCTCATCGCTCTTCAATACCAAACCCCTCACGTACAAAGTGGTCTTGAATCCTTTTTTAATTATTTCAAACCTCAATACCTCTCTTCAGGGGACCTCGAGCCCGTTACTACTATCTGATCGAAAATTGACTGATATTTTAGCAAACTTTTTATTGGAACCGGGGGGTTTGGAATATGAAAGCTCAAGATATTACAACGAAAAAAAATGCATAACTGGTTACGGTCTAACGCGCAACCTACAAGCACGATCTAGGCTATGTGTTTGAAGATGTACGCCGTTTAAATGGGGGAACAGGGGGTTAGCAGCTTCCCTGGCATATGCTCCTTCTCTATGTGAGCGCAATCAAATGCAAGCTAGCGTCATGATATTATCTAGCAACTACGTTGAAGCTATGGTTGCCATTGACAAAGTCTGAAGGCCAAACTGTAATTGCTACTACAATAATTCTAATTCGTCTTGTACTTCATCCTAAAAACCCTTGATTATTTATTTTCAACACCTTATTCAATGATGCTGTATCTGTAGACAGAAAGTCCTCATAATTATCAATCTTTATTAATACACAAAATTATACATCACATGATACGAAATTGTAGCTATTTATCAGCTATATTACAGGACCTCCGAAAGGACGTGGATATATATTTCCTTGTGGATACGCAGTTCATGACATATATCTTGTTTCCAGATTTAATATAGGAAACTACTATTTCAGCCTTAAAAATTTAGCTACGACTTATATGTTTGAGAGAGCCTAGATAAACAAGATTTTCATAGAGTTAGCGTCGCCATTCTTGAGGACTATATCTGTGCCTATGAGTTTATTAATAGGAAGTGTAGCATATTGTTATGCAGAGGTGGTAAAACAATTCTACGAAATGCAAAAAGATGGTTGCCAAAATATGGCATTGTAGACATTGTTTTTCCAGTCTTTAAGTAAAGCCATTCGAAGTCAAGAAGACATTTACGTGATTATATAATGTCTGAAGAATTTCGTTCCTACCATTTTCTTGTGCAAATCTGCTCGCTTCCAAAAACGTAACTTCCCTCTCCGCATCCAAATCTTTCTTGTTGCCGATCAAGATAATGCATATATTTGGGCTTGCAAGTGTTCTTGCATCTGTAAGCCATGTTGTCAATGTATTATACGTTTCTCGGCTATCAGAAATAATAAACGAAGAAAAAGCTCTTGAAGAATTTGAAGAATTCAAAATGGCTAGAATCATAATCATGATATAAATACATAAAATAAACTATTCCAGTGTTTTGCTAAGCAAATCATTCCTTTCTGGACGAGGCATATTAATTATAGAAAGTCGGGATATTGGTGAAATATGTAGAGACTACGACAGATTCAGGGGTACGTATAAGGTATTAAAATTACGTTTTATATGTAAGAAAATTTGACATATTTTATCCAAAGTTTACAATCTGGCAAAATCTCACAGCCATTTTAATTTTAAGGTAACACATCAGAAATCTTACAGTAGCAACAAGAGTTTACTTGTATTACTGCTGGTCAACAAGGTAACCTACTTTGGGTGCAAAGTCTGCAATGGCGAAGGTCGCTTTACATTTAATTATCTAACTCCCGTCCGACGCTGGCAAAACGGATGCTAAGAGAAATCGATCAATATCTTATGAGTGTGGGGGTCTTTTATGTGGTGAAGCCTGAAAGCGGACGCAACACGACACAACATCACAAAAGCCCTAGTGTGGTAAACGGACGAACCCTTGGCCCTTTGATATGTCTTTCTTCCTGATCATCAATTTTAATACCGAAATCTTTTCTCCCTCAAAATCGGAAATCAATTTTAATACAGAAAGCTTTTCTCCCTCAAAATCGGAAATATTCACGAACCCTAAAAACTTATATAAATGCTAACAGGAAACTGATAAGAAAGCAGTGCCGAATATATGCACTGTATCCATCGTCAAAGTTGTATCCATGATTTTGACAACGCAGACTTCTGCTACGACAGAAACACATCTACATCAAGTCGGAGCACAGGGATGCACACAATTAACATGGCCACAAATTTACGATGTAAGTCACCAAGAACGTCAGGTTTTACAAGAATTTAAGAGGAACAATACCGTCAGGAGATACAATACAACAAACAACGCTGAAAACGCAGTGGAATTCTAGATGCTTACTCAAAGCCCAGCCTCCTCCATGATGTCACTCTGAGGGCTGCTTCAAGTATTGCAAGTGCTGCATCCGGACATTTATCAAAATTTTGTATTTAAGTTCAGTTAGATTCAATCCGAAAGGTACCTGTTTCCTGTTACGGGATTTACCTTACAACCCCAAGTATTGATGCTAAAATTGGCCAAAAACCTATTGATCACTAACAATCGGCACAGTATGGTATAATTTATACTTTGATTAACATTCAACAACTAAGGGGTTTACGTAACTAAAGTTAATAAGACTCCATCTAATTGCAAATTAACGGCGCTGACCGGATTCGAACCGCGACCTCATGATTACTAAACCAACGCCTTAACCATTGAGCCATACAGGCTATATATATATATATATATATATATATATATATATATATATCTTTATATATATTTCATATAGTGCTTTAGTTGATGAAAATTAGCGACCTCGAAAGTAATTTAACAAGGGTTATACGTGAGTAGGAAACACCAAGATAGGTTTGGGTCACCTAAATTGTGGCATTACTTACATCCCATCAAAGGTTTCAAAATTTAGTCTGGAATCAAAGTATTGTTAGAATAGTTTCATTAACAATTATGTACATATAACCATACGAAGGGGCAGTATTCTTGAAGTTTATGGGACCTCGTAGTAAGAAAATAGTTAATACATCGTAACGTTCTTCACCTACGACTGCTACATTGGTGAGAAAGATTTGTCACATCACCCACCCTCCCTGCAAAATGAATTGTTTTTGCCTCCGTCGTGCTTATAAATTCTAGAAGGCCCGATCGGATCATCTATCAAACTCAGTCAAACTCATTCTGTGTTGTAACAAAAACAACTTCTGTAATAAAATTTTTCATTATAGCTCAAATACTGAATCAAATTCTTACTGATTTGTAAAAGGTCTTACATTTGCATTTCTTGACACAGTCACGTTTAGCCATGTGCAACAGCCATCGGAGTAAGTTTCGAAATCATTCCTTCCTTTCGTAAACCTAGTAAAGAATCTACTAATAAGCCTCCGAGTGAGAGGTAAACCTTGGTTATACACGTTACGAAAATCTGCCTGTGTCCATAACTAAGAATACTATGCCAAGGTTTGGAGCTAAACTCAAACACAAAACTTGCAGATCCCCATGATCACACACAAAGGCCTTGTATTCGTACGATCGTTCTTCGTGTGTTTTTCTAGATGGATCTATATCAATATTAGCACTCAAAGACATTCCTTGAAATAAAGGCAAGCTCAAATTTTGAGACCAATGCTCCAGTAAACTAAACAACTAGATGACTGTCACCACATGAGAATTACGATAAAATATTTGAAGGTCTTGCTTTCGTCTTTTGGCAATATCTTGCATTGTCTTTTTGTTGCAATGTTAGGCACGACTGAAAACAGGTTCCATACAGTGAGGCACGAACAAATGAACAGGTTGCATATAGTGGGGTACGACCAAATATAGGGAGATATTGCGCTCTATTTGCAAAGTTGAGCTCAAATCCAACCCACGGAAACCTGTCCTTGAGAAAACATGTAAGCGAGGCCAAGAAAGAGACATATGATTTTCGAGGCAGGAAAAAATATTTCAATTGTTTGAGAAAGGAAAGGAAAGGAAATTCGGGCAAGAAAAATCACCTGTCTTTGCAGTTTCTTGGTCGTGCGCCTTCTAGCCACGTCACTAGTGCCTCCTACAAATTCTAGCTCTGTAGTTTATCAATTTTTAGTCCAGTGCAAGGCTGGCTATGTGGGTCGCACGACTTTGAGGTTGTTGCCCTACCTAAGTAGGATGTTTCATCGTTTATGCGCCAAACATAAGCTCTTAAAAAGGAAACAACCACCTCTGGTTTCAAAGACCAAAAACATTGCTAAGCAATGTGACTCCATTGTGAAGTCATAGGGCAGCACGTGCTAGAAAACTCAGACTGTGCAAAAATGTAGACGGACGATTGCTTCCATATTTGCATTTCATTTGGCCGCTCTGGAATCAGTACACATAAAAGCAAAAAACCCTTTGCTATGCAGAATTCGTTTTCCCATTAGGTCTATTGAATTATTCTAGCTGTAGTTGACGCTGGTTGGTCCAAAAACAAAAGCCATTCAGGTACAAATTTTGATTGGCTCTTAATACATTTGGGTATATATTTTCATACGTTTCATATAGCTCATTTCCAACGATTATACTATTAAGAGAATGAACGAAAAATTCTTTTAATTATACATTTCTTTCCTATTCCGGGCAATAGTTGACGATCACAAGAACCGTCAAAAACCAGCTGTATACATATCCAAAGTGGTTTATATGCAAATACTGCTCATACTTGAAAGTAGTTGCCAGAAAAAGGAAATACCAATAACCAAACTATATGATATCAGAATATATATAAACAAATGTTGGAATAGGCATGGTCAGGGCTAAAGTATAGTTAGAATGGAGCATAAATAACAGCTTAAAAAAATTTTGTAAATACTTACTCGATGGCGTGGTTTCTAAACGTCCCTAGACTTAAGAAGTGGATGTCAGTGTTGACCAACACATTCCTGCCAATGGCTGAGTTTCTCTCAATTTTTGATGCCCGAAGTGCTACTGCTTTATTTCCTTCGGCATCTTGTCCTTTAGCATAAGGAGTTACTTCCCCGCATAGAGTTCGGTCAAATGGTATGTAAATATTTGCATTTAGTATTGATCCTGTGTGACAAGGGTGAATACAGCTGTTATTTCGCACAAAGTAACTGCCACTGGGGAAGAAAAGTTTCAATCAAATAACTCAAGTTTATCGGCAGTTTGTTTATTTGGTAGAAATTGTTATTTTGTAATGAATAGTAAAGCCTAACAGAGAATGCTTATATGTATCACATTGGGAAATATGTAATTTTTCAAGCTTTTAACGTATTTGTCATACTCAGGATGTAAAAATGTTGAAAACAGCAATTATAAAGACGACTTGCCTAACTGAAAGAGCTAAATAATCAGCAAACAAAGAACACATCCATAAGCCACAAAGAAATGGTTAGAAAAGTAGAAAGGTGTTGAGCACGATCGGGGGTATTGTGGTATTGATAGATAGCATGGGTTTGGCTGGCTGTTTCTATATGTACAGTAAATCTAGATGAAAGGAAATCCTAAAAAGACAAATTCAGCTTCAAGAAAAGAGTAAGAGTAATGAACAGAGCAATAGGGTCAACAGAAGATTCTCAGTAACGGCTGACGTTTTCAGGTGATTGGGTATACTGTCATGAAAAAAACGACTGGTCTTGCAAGAAATACGTTGCACTACAGCAACAGTAATGACATTTATATACGACGACAGATCATAATAATTAACAAATCTTGTCCTTTTGTTTTAAACATGTCGTAAGGTGACTATAAAGTGTAACAACGAATTGTGGAAAAGGAGAGGAATGAAGCCTGTTGACGCTTGTTCTCATACAATTAAGGAACGGCAGAATTATTAACAGAGCTTTGACAATTACGAATTAAAAATCATTAGAGCGTTTATAAAACCATAAGCAAAAAGAGCCAAGCAATTGGGCATATACTTATTTTAGGCCTGACTGAGAATGATATTAGAAAATATAGAACTAACTGGGAAAATTCTTAACACTCCATTTTCCTGATCAAAGGCCTTGTCAACAAATAAAAACATGTGTGCTTGGTTGCTTATCTGCTTAATTACGAAAATTGAATAAGGGAAATAGGCACTGCCTTTTTCAAGTTAAAAAAGCACTTATAACTAAGGAGTAGCAGTGGGTTGGCCCTCAACGAAAGTGCGGACTGCGGGCGAATTGTTGGGGACTGCCAACAATAAACTTGGACCGGCTTTTATATGCCCCGTTTCTAGAAGACACGTGAATTGCGTATATTCAACTTCAGTGGGGAGTTATATACATGAGAAAGTATTTCGGACATTTTTAACTTTTCAGATGGAGCACAATAGCTCCGTACGTAGTTGTCAGGGTTTCTGATTTTAAATCGCAAAGGGTACTTAAGGATAAAGTATGTGCAGTCGCAAATTCTGCAGCCTTTATTCCTCGGGTTGCAGTTAGTGTCACTGTTTGATCTAATGTGACCTCTTTTAGGAATCATAGGTTTCATCCATTGAGAAATAAACTGCCAGAGAGTGTTCTCTGACACATTTTCACTTGCCACTTCAAAACATCTACACATTCGACAAAGATCTTACGGAATTAATGTGATCGGTCTCTTACTTACTCTTACTCTCAACCTAACGAAAAAGGTCGTGTAAAGACGTTGAGGAATTCTATGATCATAGTTGCAGCAAAACTACCCTACATGCATTCATATCGTATTTTTGACAATAAAGACAGCTTCAGTGTTTAGTAGTATATATTTTAAACCAAATAAATTGTTATATCGATAATATCAATGTCACTACAATGATGTATTTTCAGAATCTACCATAGCATAAAGAAGGCTAGATAAATAATGTAAACAGCAGCATTTGCATGTTCAATAATTTTTGAATACATCACAATATGTTTTCGAACTTTTTATGGACTTCCAACAGAGCAAACAATGTTGCTCATTCGAGCATGTCTAATCCCTTCCCGGGTTTAATAGACTTGCATTTTAGACTGTCTTTGCAGATTTCAAATGGCAAAGAAAAATTTGTATTAGAAACTGTGAAACGAAGATACTTTTTCTGACGTATTTAATCAAGGTTTATTTGACCAACCACTACAGAAAACAATAAAATAGTTGCGCTTTCTTGATGGTCACCAAGCTCAATTAAAGTATCAAGAAAAAACCCAAAGGACGGAAGTTCTTAGAGGCCACCAATTGCGGGATCCATGAGCTATTATTGACGGCAATGACTCATCGTTAAAGAGTTGTGTGAGTTGACTAGGAATTAAAGCAAGAGTAACATGTTTGTTTTTAATGACAGATAAGGAGAATTAACCTCAACACCGTCTTGAGAGCTACATCACTACTAAAATGTTTCAATAAAAGCGGATAAAATATATTTATCAGAACATTTATAAAATCTTAAAAGTCTTCTCTCATGTCCAAAAAATAGAGAACTGGCTTTAATGGATTTCGATTATCCTTGGATTCGTATACAAGCTTTTGTCAAATGACTAAAGTCCTGCTCCCAACAAACAACTCTGTACGAATGTTGTCTGTATAACTGTGAAATTGATACTTTTTTCCTCTTTCTTCCTCCTTTCAATAAATCGTAAATTTCAAGGTTATTTTTACAACAAAGGAGATGATGTTAGTTGGGGGTTTCTCTTTTCCTTTTCAGTCCATTTCCTTGCAATGAAGCGATTATTTATAAATTCATCTTACGCTTGCAACATGAATAAAAGGAAAAGATGTTTGGCTTTAGATCACGGACTATGTTTTACAAACACATTGGAATTATAAAATAGTTAAAATAAAAAATATCACTTTCTTTTATATTTTGACATTAATAGAGATCAATAGCAATATAGACAAATCTGTTCATGTACTGTAAGTAAAAATTTGAGTCTAAACAGCATCGCTTGGTTCAAATTAAGTTATCGTATTCCCTTCTAGCTTAATAGGAATAAATTAACGCAACAAATCCCTGTTATCATTCATTGAAGTTAAATTGACTTTATTTTCTTTGCTTTTGGTCGGAAATATTTTTCGTAATAAGTAACCCAAATGCAGATGTATTAATTGAGAAGAAGGAAGACTACTCACTTCTTAACGACGTTAACTTTTTGTTCTTGTTAGCTTCGAAAAGCATCTACAAGAATAAAACAAAATATAAACAGCAAAAAGTGATATTAACAAAATCTGTGACAAGGGGACACAATATTCCTTGCTTACATAAAATCATTATTTCAAAATATCTTGGAGTCACGATAAGGAAGAGGTTTAAACTCTGATAAGAATGAACCCTCAGACGTCTGAGAGGTCCAGGTCCTTTAACATAGCACACGGACATTCTTTTATGTTTTCAGACACTTGAAGATATTGATTCATGTGAGTTTTGAATATTAACATTTTTATTGCAAAATAGAGACTGAGGTCAAAATGACCTCCTTTTAGGCCTGCAAGTCATCATTGTTTAGAAAAACTCTTGTTTTATAACTAAATGCTCTTGTTTATAATAAAGGTAAATGCTTGCCCTTGGGACGCAACCACAATACTCGACATATTTACCGCTTTTTGAATTATGCACAAGAAAATGAGCAGTGTTTTCAACAAAATTGCCGTGCTGATGTACACGTGTCTCGGGCGTAGGACCTGCGTTATTTTTATTATCGTTTGGGAAGTAAACGTGGTATGGTTGAATCAATTGCAATAATTGACATCCAAGTATGATGAAATGGAATTCAATTCCATTTTATAAATACTTCTCTAAAAGTGGTATAAATAATAATTAACTTTGCTTATTGAATGTCAATTAAACAGATAATTGCAGACAGTCCTTGTAGAAACACAGGGTTTGTGTAAAATTTTGCAATAGCAGTGTTGGCATCTGTGGCCAAGTTGGCCAAGGCGTTTACCTCCTTAGGATAGTAATACACGAAAGACCGCAATGCATGTTAATGATAATCTAAGGTATTTTTAACAATCCTATAACGTTTTTATAGCCATGGCGCCGCATTAAAGTAAAAATAACTAGTCCTCTCTCGTGAATTCTCTCAACTGATCTATTTACTCATATTACAGGATCTTCATCAGGATATAATTAACGTAATTATTGAAATATGCAAATAATGTCAACACTACGACAAGATTTTTGTCCATCTTCTCTTTACTGAATAAATATGTATGAGAAGAAAAAATTGTCAAGTTCCATGAAGAGCAGATCAATACTGCAATGTTCAAATTGGATCCTCAAGTAAGTATTGTGGGCAATGTCGATTTCTTTTTGCTCGAGCTGGAGGATCATCATGATTTTTGAGAGGAACAGGATCATCATTTTCAGTCGGTGAGGGTACAGTAGGCCGAATTTTCTTATCAAACGATATATTTCGCATAATTTGAGGGACAGAACCGTGTTTGAGGATAAATGATGAACCTTTTTTTTCTATCTCTTAGTAAGGTGTTGGGTCCCACAGTGACGTTATATAATTTGCTTTTGGCTCACGTAAAAGAACAAAATCTCTTTTTTATATCTGTTAAAGTGTTGCTTGACGAGTAATGTCAGCATTTGTTTTGCATTTTGGTCTTGAAGTTAAGTTTCTGTGCTTGCATTTACTGTTCTGTGAGGAAATGGAGTAAGGAGACTTAAGGTTACCAGGTTTTTAACTTTCTGTTTAAAAAGAGTTCTGCAGGAGAAACATTTGTCAACGAATAGGGAGTAGCGTGATAAGATTGACAAAAGATGGGAAGGAATTGTTACCAGGGTGTTTCCAGTAGGGTCCAAGAGATCAAATTTGTTAAGATTGTGATTAAAGTGTTCTACTGGAGCATCAGCCTATGGCCAGTATGGTAATGGAGGGTATCATTGAGTTTGAGATAATCAGAGAATCCCACAGAAGAAAATTGGAGTCCATTGTCGGAGACAATTCAACTGGGTTGCCAATTCGGGCAAAGAGTACACTAATATGTTCAAGGATCTTGGTAGTGGAATTTCTGATGATTTCAACTTCATGCCATTTGGAGGATGACTCATTTAGGACAAGCAATGATTCCAAAGTAGGAATGGTCCACTAAGATCAATATCAAAGGTATGCCATGGAGGTACTGGTGAAGAAGCAAGAGACATTGGATCAGTAGGTGTTTTCGAACTCTGAGCTTGACATGGAATGCAATGTTGGATTTCACTTTCAGCTGCAGCATTATAGTGCATTAGTCCAAAGCCAAATCTGATTCTTTAGTGTCAGGACACACAGAGGTTCTGCAATTGTTGCAAAGATGGGGATAAATGTCGCACAGTAATTTACTTAACCAAGAAAACTTCGAACTTTGCAGGCACATGTTGAAGTGGATGCATTCCAAATTTGAGTTACGTTTGCCTGGTCTAAAGATAATCCGTCTCTAGAAATTACCAATGCACAGATCTTAAGCTCAGGAACATAAAAGGAACACTTTTTACTATTGAGAGTAAGACCACCATCTTGAAGACATTGGAGAACAGAGCAAAGGTTTGCATCAGTTTCACAACTATCTTTACAGATAACAAAAAATAATGTCATTGGAAATGTTAAGGGCATCAGGACAGCCCGCAAGAACGTACTGAATTGTAGATGAATGTAGCACAAAAGACCTTTATTCATTACAAAGGCAGTAATGGCAGTAAAGGCAGTAATGGAGCTGGAATCAGGCAGTAATGGAGCTGGAATCAGGATTAATTTTAATTTGATCAAAACCCCATTTCAAGGTTTAGAGAAAACAGTGGCACCTTGAAGAGCCTGTAATGGGTCTTCCACAGTTGGGATTGGATGTCTCACTCTTTCAACCGCAGTATTGGTCTGTCTACCCTGACGAGGGAGTGCCTTAGAAGAAGTATAATGAAAAAGTTGAGCAGAAGTCAGCTGCAAGGAAATGTGCTTGTTGTTATCAATTTTTAAGAAGGTAGCATGGTCTAAAGCATTAATTGTGGCCCCTGTATTTAGAAGAAGGTGGCAGGATAAACCCTCAATAGTTATGTCAATGTAGGGGTATCAATTACAAATTATGTTTTGTGACTGAATTGTAAACAGACAGTGTTCAGACGTGGAACTATCACTATCAGGTTCTTGATCTGGAATGGTAGACACAAAGTGGACCGAAGATGTTGGGGTATTGCTAAAGAAAATTAATTGTGACCGATTGGGGTTACTCTTGTATACCTGTGAAAAAATGGCGTTGCTTGTGACAGCGACAGCAAATTTTGCCATTTTTAGGGCAAATTGGAATTTTTGGCCTTCTGCCCAGAGTTTCCACAGCAAATTCACCCCAAATTGGTAGATGAGTAAGTAAAAGTGCCCCCCTTTGAGAACCCCGGGACGTACCCACTATGTTTGGACTGACCATGTGTTGTGATGTTTGCCGGTAGTGGTCGAAAAAATTGCAGCAACTGGGTGTAACTGTGTGGAAGAGCCAGCTTCTATCTGCTTGGCTTGCCATTCCACTGTTTCCAAAGTAAGGGGAAGTCTGCAAGCCGTTCCCAATGTAAGGGCTTCCTCTGTGAGCAAACGCCTTTGGTGATTGCTGGAACGACATTAATCGATAAGTTGGTCGCAAATGATAGCATTGGAATCAGGAAATTTGCAAGTTATTGCAAGAGTATGAAGTCGAGTTGTGTAGGCAGATATGGAATAATTAGGTTCTTAACCCTTATGGCGTTCAAAGTAACATTGTGCTTGGGCTCAAAGTAATCTGTTAGGCATGCCAAGGCAGAATTGATGTCTGTCCCAGTGTTTGAGAGAGTAGCAAAAATGTCTTGAAAATCAGAAACTCCTCAGAAACGGAACTTCAATTACAAACATTGTCGTGCGATGACGTACTTAGTAGACCCGAACTACCTGCTCCACTCTTGTACGGCAGAAGGAAGATCTGGATCTTTTCTTGTTTCTCAATCCTATTAGCAACATTTCAGATGCAAAATAGAGAATCGGATTCCTTATAATATTTGGCATCTTAGCATCATATCAGCTTCTTTCTCCCTCCATGGTATGCAGACTTAATTTAACCTTATTGTAATTGCTCTGAGTAACTTTGTCTTTGACACGAGCATCCAATGCTAGAACTCTTTCTCTGTTAAACAATTCACACAATAAACAACTGTTTACATACAATGAACAAGCGATTATAAAGAAAACCATCTGACCTTAAGCCCCCAAAACCCTAAACTTATAAGCGTTTAATGCTGACTCACTAGCATGCTAAACGATGCTACTCGGCACTTTTCACAAATATTCCTATTTGTCGGTGTTTCGTAGCACCCTTGAAACCTCCCTGCAGTTTACCATCCTTAAAGTACTATCCTTTAGTACACTAGTAGTGGAAAAAGGATGGTTTATTGCTCTACGTCTTAAATTAGGGGGGGGGGGGGGGATTTTTCCTGTTTTTAGCATAGCTGTTCAAAAATAATTTTGGTAATTTTTCAGCAGTGGCGTGAACAGCTGACATGAATGAATGAATGAATGAATGAATGAATGAATGAATGAATGAATGAATGAATGAATGGATGAATATATGGACTGTTGCAGGAAAATGTTATTTCCACCCATGCTTTTCACAACTGTTTCTCAATGTTTGGATTAGTTCAGCCTGCCTAAGTCTCTCAAGAGTTTCTTAAATTTCCCCAAATCTGAGCGTAAGATTTCTTATAGACTGGTTTCGTATAAAATAAAACATGTACTCTTGGGTGCCTCCAACCCATGACAATTTTGGAGGGAGGTACTTTGGCGGGCAAGTAGGAAATGCCGTAAAAGTCTTATATTAAAGTATGAAAATGACACATTAAAAGATTACGGCGGCCTTTTACGAGGCTCGAAGAAGTTTGAAGACGCACAGTACACATGTTAGCCATAACACTGTCATTGAGCAGGAGGACGAGGGGAATCTTTTTAAAATCTTGGAAGCCATGTAGGAGACTGCCATGACTTCGAATAACTGACTATTGTTTGTGTTGTATTACCTTACGTTTAGAGAGTTTCAGTTGATTCTAAACCTTGCTTCTTGACTTAATTTTTGTCATTTTCCACCCCACCGTCTATTCCACCCCCCACGTTTATTAAGTTTTTGGGACCCCCCCCGTCTATTAGGCACCTAAGAGTACTACATTAAAGAAGAATTTTCAAATGGCTTTAAGCTCAGACTTGGTCGTTTAGAAGGTGGTTAACACTTACTTCGCTTCATTTGATAATTTTTTGTTTCTGTCTAACTTCAGAAACTCTTCGGGGATCCGTATCGATGCGCATGTTACGTCATTGTATTTACACCATTGAAAGGTGTGGAAATGTGGAAATCACATTGGAGCTGCTGTTATTATTTCTAAGCGATTTAAAGGAAAACAGAAATCAAGAATAAAGAAGAGCATTGGTGTATGTTTTGTACTTCCGTGGTTATGTAAAACAAACCAACGTTAACACACCAGTATGATGCAAACAAGAAAAAATGCTATAAGCATACAATCGAACTATTGACGCACGTACACTGATCTCTGAAAGAACGGGATCTTGCATTTCTTGTCTTCTGAACTCTAGCAAGTCAACGCTACCTCCCTCATACCTACTAGAGGTTTAGGGCTAGTACAAGCAATGTCCATTTTCTGTTCACCAGAGAGCACTTTCATCTTATTGTTTAAATCTAACAAGTATAACAGACGCATTTTGAAATGCTGGCGCAGACAAAGGTCTAAGGTTGATGGTGTGTACGGAAGTACTATCGAATCTTCTGCTACCTTCCAGTGCACACAATCAACATTTTGACGGGAAACAACAAAGCTATGCGACAATAAGAATACGAATTCTTTCCCAGTGACTACATCTAGGTACTGTTTTACTGAGATCCCCTTTCAATACATCTTTTTCTTTTAAGCCCGTCCAGACTTTAATTTCCAATAAGAATGCGTAAGTTGTCTCGTGATGCTAGTACACGCGTTCTACCACACTTTATGCCCACATTCGTTGCAATTAAAGCTTCTGCTTTATCCGCTCGTAATTAGGTATAACTAAGATTGTGGTTGTTCATACAAACTCGTGTGTGCTCGACCCAGTTCTCTTCAGAAATCAGTGTGCAAGAATGCAATGGCCAGGGCGAAAGGTATACAGCAGATGAAATAACCATAGTAATACTGCAATAACAAATATAACAATAACAACTGTCCAAGTAAAACCAATTAAACACTATCACTTTGAAATGAACAACTAAAACGTAAGCAAGCTATCAACAACTAATTATGTTCCATTACATGCGTTATTTTGGGTCAGCACATATATTTCATCCACATACAACTAATTATATAAGACCCATCCCTACTAATCCAAGAGACAACACCAACACAAATAAACAACAAGCGACAAGAGAAGTAACGCTGGCTAATTACAATGCGCAATACGCTCAAACTTCCATCCCCCTCGCCTCCACTACCCCCTTTACCCAAACTTTTCGCACGAGTATTACACATATATTATACCAATCAACATAAATGAAAGGTTTGTAAGCCATATGCAGGGTAGGAATCAAGCTGAAAATTCTCTGACACGAGCTTCACACAGGTGCTCGACAAACACCGTAATCTCGAGGACCCCAGTCGACTGGCTTTCTGTAGGTATAACAGTCATAAACATCCATCTTACTTAATATCTATTCGTTTCTGATTGTACGTAGACAGTGGCGCACGACACAAGAGAGGTCTTAGTGTGGAGAGGTGATACTGCAGGTGTATCTGCAGGTTACTGCGCGTTTCAATACCTGTTGCTTGCGAAGAAGCGACTCGATTGTTAATAAATTCTACACAAGGCACTACCTGCAGTTACGTAGTTAGGTGGTAACACGGTTTACATATCGATATTTACAGAACACGATAGTTGCCACGAGATGTGGCCTGTAAGACATGCTGGGTCAACAAAATGCCCTAAAACTGACCCTGTGGCTATTTAAATAACCATGAAAAACTCGGGTTTTTTTTTGTACGTATGGCTACTTTTCAGGTAGTTGTACGTATGATTACTTGATTACTTATGATTACTTGCACGTGTGATTACTTTTCAGGTAGTTAGATTCACAATACTAGAGGTGACAGTTGTACGGATCTTGTAAAAAGACCGTCATTACACAGGCCATCGTCCTGCTTTGTGGTTTGTCGTTATGGGAGATTAACTCCTCGCTTTTGTAGCCAGTGGCGACGATTGCCGGCCAATTTTCACAAACCGGACACCTTAGAACCATTTAATCTTTATGCCTAGTTTCAGAAACTACTAACGGCAAATACTCTATTTAAGGCATCATACGATAAAAATCTTGTTTGATCAAAGTACTTTTTGAAGATTTTATTCTCTAAAATAAAAGCGTCGGTGTCTATTTTAAGTAATCTAACTTGGGGGTGGGGGATGGGCACCATTAAAACTTCTGATATTTAAAAAAGCTTAATACAAATATCGATTCCTTTTCATCTGAAGTGTCTCACTGCCCGAGTATCATAATATGCAATGGGTACTTGTTAAACCAAATTCGCTCGCATAGGATTGGCGCGTTGTTAGGGGTACGTCAGCTTTGACCAGGGGGTGGATCAGCTATGATAACACTAACTACAAACAAAACGTCACGAGCGCGACTCAATGACGAACAATATGAACGTCCCAACTCTCTAATTTTCGTAAGATTGGAACGTGATGCTCGATAGAGTACTGCTATCACGTCGCAATTAAATGAAATAAAAATTCGACTATAATTTGACTTAGTGCGACCTCCTTGTTGACAGAGGCATTTTGCGAAAATATGAGAAATCTATCTTGAAGAACACCTATATGCACCATTTTAAAATTTGAATTTGAAATCAGTTAACAGAAACGAAAATTAACAGCGTTTCCTTAAGCCCTTTTGCATATTTACATTTTTATACCTTGCAGTACCCGCGAGTTTTGAGTACGATACTCTGACGTTGTAAGAAATTGCCATCATTTACAAAAGCTTTTAACATCATCACATAAGTATTCTTGTACTACATTCTGATAGTGGCTATTTAACGCTCGACGAGCCGTACAATATCCCCTAATCTGTCAATTGACGGTAAGCAAGGAAATCACATTGTCATTCATTTGGCGTTCGGCGAAAGATTCGCATGCAAGCAGGTGTCCAAGACTAACACACAAAGGCTAAACCCCATAACTCTAACTCAGTTCTACACTTAGTTCTAACTATTGAGACACATTCAAAGGGAATCGTCTACCTTTTTCGTCCGTTTAACGTTCCCATGTATATTACACTATACTACAGAAGACTTCAGGGTCATGATTGGCATCAGACACAGCAGAGAGTCAAAGATTACCAAGTAATAACATATTAAAATACGTACCAGTTGGTTCACCTAAAAAATTTTAATAGTTTGGAAAAGATACTAGAGAAATAGCGAATATGTCACGACTGGGGATCGAACCCGTGACCCACGCTATCGCGCTGTGTGTTCTACAAACTGGGCTGGGTGACTTCCCATGTTAACATATCTATTTCTATAGTCGGCACATTAGCTCCCAATCCTTCACCGGTGGACATCGACATCCAGCTAAACGCAATTTGAGACCAGCCTCTTTGCGCCATGTGACTTGACCCAGGAAGGACTGTCATCCGGCCCGTCTATCTTTCCAAAGCCCATTTAACTTAGAACGTATCATAGACAAGAGAAACGTAGTGTAGGTGCCGCCCAATAATTTGTTACTACCCCTAAGTTTGCTGGACTTGAAAACGCATTCTGACATAAAATTTCTTTATCTAGACATTTTTGTGTCAAAAAATTCGGACAGACTTTGCACTTTCTAGAATTCGAAACATTATGAATTCGCACTACTAACCATCCTTATAAACACTAAAAACCTCTACGAAACTAATGGCATGACAGATACTGTGTCATGTTTTACAAGCCTCTAACAAGTAAGGAACGTGTTTGCATGCTTCTCTCGTCCAATCACGTTACAGAAGTTAACAACAATTTTGTAAATAATCACAATTCACATACGTTACAGATTAACAAATTAAACACGAGACAGTGAAATTTAAGGACGTGATTCCATTTTACTTCTGAAAGAGACAGCTAGGCTTAAAATCGTAGCAAAAATATTCGGCGCAGCTTTGTTTCTATATTTTGTAAAATGTTACCGTTGGCATCCTCATGCCTAAGCACCTAATTTAGGAGGACGCGAATTAAATTGGTTATGGAGACACACGCTTACAGCAACGTAGAGCAAATTTCAACTGATTACTTAAACTAACTCCTATATATTAACTACGAATGTACATTGTTAAGCGAGTTTTGTTGTTCGCTTGGAAGATGAACGCACTGGAAGCAAGGTTTCTAACATCGGCTGGGGTTTTCATCGTGTAGAAATGTTCAAATATCAATTATATATACATATCTAATTTCACTACACGTTTTGAAAATAAGAGCACAGGTTTTTTACATTGACCTCGAAGTCCTAATTACGAGCACGGAAATTTCGCATTATCTTTTCAAAAATGAAGTATATACAGTTTGATCTTATTAAATTGAGGTGTGTAGTAATTCATAAAACCTTGACATAAGATTTTGTTCGAGGTTCAAGGGGTAGGGGGCAGCGGGGAAGGGGAGTTGATAAGAAACGACGTGTAAATTAACCTAAGGATAGAGATTTTCTTACAAACTATTAAGAATTTAAGGTATTGGCGCCTCATTTTCTTGTTACCCTTTTTCTCATAAAACATATAGTATTACGAAGGGCACATCTGTGTTTCCATGATTGAGTACGATCAGTAAAGTGGTAGAAAGTAGGCGTGCGGTCGGTGGAGGCTTGATAACAGAGCCAACCCAGTGGCCCTCGAATTGTAACTCTCTTCACAGTACAGCACAGTAGGCTATTGAAACCCAATCTAAAAGTAGTTTGGAAAGTTTGAGTCTTTTCCATAATTTCTTCTATCAATGATCTCTCTTAGTGGGTTTAGCGTGAAAAAGCTCAGCAATCTCCCTCTGTTTAGGCGCTCTGTTTTTTGTCTGTACAATGCATCTAACGAGTAGGGCAAAGACGTCGCCGGCCAGATTGTGTTTATGAACAAACACTCAGGGATTTAATACAAAATATTCATAACTGGATGATGTTAACACCTATGTATATATATATATATAAAAGCAGCAAGGTGAAGTGAACCTAAACCATATAAAATGAACGTTGCTCTGAGTTCATAACGCTCAATGATGTCATAACACCCATAAGAATAGAGATGTAAGCTATTTTACAAAATTTTATGTTGCAATGGCTTCGGCATTTTCTTCTTCTCCCACCGGGGGAGTTTCAGTATTCGTTGTATTAACTTCTGTTGACCCAGGTTGTACTGATTGTATCTCTGATCGATCAGCGTTCACAATAACTATAGTAGGCCCAGTAGACAGTTTTTCACGTTGCACCTGGGCAAACAGTTGTTGCTGCAGCAACTGTGTTTGAATATCCGATGCTAACATCCGCAGCCGCTCTTGAAGACGTATTTTACACCTTGATAATGTTTCCCTCTCTTCTTCGTGTTTTCTGTCTTGCTCCTTTAGTTGCTATGGATGAAAAAGAATGGCCCTGCGGTTAGGTTTTATAATCATATTGGAAGCTTAATATTTTGTACGATGAAGAGCATTCAACGCAAGTATCGTCAGGATTACTCTACAACCCTCGTTCTCTCGTTACTCTTGACTGAAAATATTCATGATTTCCATCCTATGTAACCGCATAACCCCAAAAAGATTCCATCGCAAAGCTTGATTACATTATCAAATAGCAGAAACTGAAGCTACGATTCCGACACAATCGCTTTCTTTTTCAGTCTAGTAATAATAATAATAATATTTCTTCTCAAAACTGAAAGCTTACAATAAACTTTAAACCCAAATTAAAATCTGACTCAAGTTGGCACAAATGCAAAAAAAACACACTGGAAAAGATGCCATTTTAACATTTGAAAACGAATTCTCACAGTTCTGGCTTTTTAAACTATTCGAGTTTCGAAACAATATTTATCCTTTTGCCTTACCTCTGGTCAATTTTAGCTTCCAAGACTGTCCATGTTTTTTTATGCCAACTTTTCCCATCTAGAATACGGTAGAGCCTCGTCGCAAGAAAACATATCTACTAAAGAATGGCTGCCTTGTCTTTCATGTTTACATGCATATCCACGAATTCAAAGAGTGACTAGATACACGAGGTATCCCTGGACCTCAGATTGGAAATTCCCTTCATAAATGAGGCATTTGATGCTGCTTACTTCGTACTCGTATGTTCAGGGCCCATCACTTCCTTTCAGACAATTCTTCTAGTGCGTGTAGTCGCTGGTTATTGGATTATACAAGTCTACTTTGGTCTTTCTCAGTTGCAAATTTTTTATTATTTTTCCACTTATATCTGGCTGAAAACTCTAACATGCCAATAATTACCATGATACTGGCTTTCTTTTCGATGCAAAAGTAAATAATGCTAACTCAGTAACGTAAGCTGCGCACGTGCACAACTCATGACGAAACAAACATTAAGGTTGGTGTTTTAGTCTGGATACTCTGGTAACATGGAACCCCATGTACTAGGTGACAGTATTAGACCCCAGTTACACGCTACCGGGTAGCTTTTGATACCGAATAGGCCTTCCAGTTACACGATACCTATTCTTTCTTGTGTCAATTTGGTACCAAAGCTGCTAGTGAAAGTGGTGAACAAAACCAGCTAAAGTTACATACTATCGGGTCGCTTTTCATACCAGATAGACCTTCCAATTAAACTATATCCATTCTATCCTGTATCCATTTGCTACAAAAGTGGCTAGTGAAAGTGGTACCAAAATCTATCTAATACACTTTAGGTATCGTGTATCCGTTACATGTCCGGCTCCAATTCCCTTTATTTTACAATGAGAGGTCCTGAAATCGAATTATTATATCATTAATGATGATGCAAATTCTCTGTCAAAAGTAAATGGGGCAGTGGTAATGCCTTGACGGTGTCAACCACTCCCTTGAAACTCATAATCCAACTGCTTCCAAACACTATCCAGCGGTGTATAAATGCAGCCTATCGGAGCAGGTTGTTTTCCAGAAAGATTAACTATTTGATATCAAAAGGGACCCAAGAGTACCTGGTATGAAAAGCTGTAATCTAATATAATGAGAATCTGTAATCGAATGCTAAGTTGTGCAAAAAGCTATCTGGTGATTTTAAAGACTGGTATAAAAAGTCGGCCTTGCAGAGACCTTTGGTAGACTTGCCACTTTCAGGTCTGAAGTATATTTTGCAATTGATATAATCTTTATCATCCACTCGGATAATGTTCTCAACATGCTACACTCGCTGGTAACCTGCATGAAAATCAGCTGATTTTCAGAGGTTGCAGGTAAAGGTGGATTATTTTTTCTCTTTGCAACTTTCGAGTACCATGTAACTGTGTATTCATTCTCCCACATCTGGGAATAGGGGAATTTCGAATCCAATTTCCTTACATAACTTTCACTTCTACAGAATATTTTCATTTTCTATATCTGTATCAGTATTAGTTATGAAAAATGAATAAGAATACGTTAAAAAGTGTCTACTATCTCTACACCCATAAATCTGTTCTATGCACAATCTGGAAAAGCATGGCAAAGCAGAATGAAGAAAAATATTCCTTATGAAGTCTCCCCGGTTTAACTTCACACTGTGAATTCAAATTGTGGTAAGAACAATTGTTGGTGTCATATAAGGTGCCATTCCAGCAGACTGTCTGTTCAATATGAAAACAATAATTAGCCATTGTTATGAAGTCACTCATCTGTCTTACTAAGATGATGGCTCGAGTTTTCGCTCGAAGGTCCACTAAAAAGTCATCACTGTGCCAATTGCCAGGTAGTCCTGCTCTAATGGCCGTTATTTGGTTTACAGAAAACACCTACAAAATGAGTAATGAATCCGCTTAAAGTCACGAGGATCTCGTCGTGCTGATATGTAAACCGAAAAAGAAATCTCTCGTGCAGCCAGCTGGTAATAGTGATGACAAATAAATTATAAACCAATCAATTGCAAGACTGAAATTTAGTGAAAGGATTAAGAGTAATACCTCAATGTATGTGAATGCACCTAATAGGATGCCAAGATTTGATGCCTTTTTACTTTCCAGACTGGGAATATGAGTTCGAAGTTTCTCAAAACATTCTTTTAAATGAGCTCGCCTGTTAAAGAAAAGCAAAAGGTTTCAAAAATTCTGAAATTTCTAAATCTAAGTATTGAAGCTCCACATTAACAAATTTTGACCAATGATCCCCTCTACCGCGCTTGTTTGCCTTCCATACGCTTGTTTCCTCTCGCTTCCTGTACGTTCGCTCGATGTAGACCCCACCCTGCAGTTACATCAGAAGTAAAACTGACCTATTGAAGGCGAAATGGTAGAGCGCAAGCCGCGAAAGCGTGGGTCACGGGTTTGATCCCCCGTGGTGACATATTTTCTATTTCTCTAGTGTTCTTTTCAAGACTAACATTTCAAATCCTCTCTTCTCGATGACAGCGAAATATAAAAAATGATCAGTTGTGCAATTACGTCAGTGTTGACCAGAATGAAACTTTTCTTCAAGACAGATGGCCCTTTCACGGTGTAAAAAGTAAAATTCTTCAATTTGTAGTAAAATTTGTAAATAATATTTAACAACGGAATCATTAGTGAAATGTCATTGAACGGTTTCGTTGCACCCTCATCAGAATGGCTCGTGAAAAGAATGAGTCGTTCAAACATTCAAGCATCATTTATGATAACTCGCAAACAAAAAAAGGGATCGAAGCAAATTTGTCGACCGCTGATTGGACACCTGTAAGGACCTACCAACAATTTGGAGGCGCCCAACTTGTTAGAATAATTTCAGAGAAAACACAAACTCCATTTGTCGGCGAAGTAAAGGATCCCGGGTTTTGATGAAAACCGCTTCTAAAACTTTCAGATGGCAAGCTGATCTAGCGTTAGCTAATATTCGAAAACAATCATTCGTATAAGCACACAAACAGTCGTGCTGATGTAGTAAATACGTACCGATGGCCGAATCACAATCTATCAGATTCACATTTGCTTTACAATTTCGTTCGGGTTGTTAACGCTCACGAATGGCCTTCATATTTCTTAACGCGGGTGGAATATGTTGCGACATACGGTCAGTAAGTCTTTGAGACGTCCTTCCAACATAAGCCTACCAACAATTTGGAGGCGCCAAAATTGTTAGAACAATTTCAGAGAAAACACAAACTCCTTTTGTCGGCAAACCATGAGGCAGGCTCAACCGCCCAGTAGGACGGTAATAAGATTTCACTGATATCCCCACTGCAATCTCCCAGTGCAGCCCCCTGATAAGCAGTTGGGCTATGTAATTTGGCTATCCTTGAATGCGCTCGATGCCCTTTTACCTTAACAAGGGTAGGGCTATTCCCACTCCCCTACCCTTGTTAAGGTAAAAGGGCATCGAGCGCATTCAAGGATAGCCAAATTACATAGTGCTTACGGTATAGAAAAACTAGGATGTCATATCATCCGAGCATTAACGTATGTCTCAAAATCCAAAGCTTTCAAACTCAAGCTCTTACAAATTGTAGTAAGAGAAGCTCGATGCTCTTATCTAACAACCAAAATTGGGATTGCAAAGATCGCTCCTCTCACATAATTTGCCAAATGGTGAATTTCCTGTGGCATTGCCTTGCATTCCTGTGGCAATTTTTGAGCATTTCGGATTGAGAAATGATTCTCCGACACAAAAAATCGAGAGATTTTTCACATACCTACTAGTATATAGCCAGCGGTTGTAAGAAGGCACTTTAGTGTAACGTCTGAATTTGTTGATTCCATATTGCGCTGGTATCTGCCATTGTAGTCCTTTTCCTGTAGAATACAAAGTCTCATCTGATGCCATTGTCATAGATAGAATTTAACGAAGAAATTAACTTCGCACCATATTTCACCACTGTGTGCCACTTCTCACCATATACCATCATTTGTTGAGGATTTCGAGTTCTTTCTAAACATGGCTTTACATAATACAGTATCTAGTTCAATTTTATATCTACTCCTAACTACACTACCAGCTACCCTAACTATACTGTTATCCCTATCTACTCCACCTAACTACACTACCTACTCCACTAACTAAACTAACTACTACCCTTAACTACACTATCTGTTGCACCTAAGTACACTACCTGCTGCACCTAACTACACTACCTGCTACCCTAACTACGCTACTACCCCTATCTACACTACCTACTCCAATAAATAAACTAACTACCCTTAACTACACTAGCTGCTACACCACTACCCCTATCTACACTACCTGCTACACCTAACTACTCTACCTGCTACCCTAACTACACTACTACCCCTATCTACATTACATACTCCAATAACTAAACTAACTACCCTTAACTACACTAGCTGCTACACCACTACCCCTATCTACACTACCTGCTACACCTAACTACTCTACCTGCTACCCTAACTACACTACCTGCTACCCTAACTACATTACCTGCTACCCTAACTACACTACCTACTCCAATAACTAAACTAACTACCCTTAACTACACTAGCTGCTACATCACTACCCCTATCTACACTACCTGCTACACCTAACTACTCCACCTGCTACCCTAACTACACTACCTGCTACCCTAACTACACTACTACCCCTATCTACACTACCTACTCCACTAACTAAACTAACTACTACCCTTAACTGCACTACCTCCTATACCTAACTACACTACTACCCCTATCTACACGACCAACGCACTAACTAAACACTACTTCTAATCACAATACTTACCCCCTATCTACACTACCTACTACCCCTAACTACGCTACCTGATATCCCTAACTACACTACCTACTCCTATCTACACTACCTACTACCCCCCTGACTAAACTAAATACTACTTATAACTACACCACGTGCTACCCCCTAACTACTCACCTACTACTCCTAACTACACTACTGCCCCTATATACACTAACTACACTCCAACTACACTACTTACCCCTATCCACTCATCCTAACTGCACCCCATTATCTACACTACGTAGTACCCCTACATACACTAACTGCTTACCCCTAGCTACTACGCCTAACTAAAGTTACTGCCGCTCCAAGCTACACTACCTACTAACCTTCCTATATACATTATCTATTACACATCATCGATCTCCTATAAGGCACTTATTGCTACTTTGCATCTCATTTGCATTTTTCGTGATTAGATGCTCTCTTGATTAATGCGCAAATCAAAATGTCAGCATGTTCTTGCCAATTTTGCGGTGCAATTCAACGATTTTGCGAGGTACTGATTTTCTCCTTTTCATGAACTTCCGAAAATCTCAATCATTCATTTTGACAAACTGCGCTACTGTAACACTTTCATCTACAAGTCTTAAACGCCTATGCCCACGCATTACGCAAATTAAGTCTGCAAGCATTTGGAGGAGACACGACAAGGAAGTTATTAACAATAAGGAGAGCAAAATCGCTTATGCTTATGCCAAACTTTCCTGATTATCTTATGGCGCAAGAATTGCTTCTCTTAACACTACTATCTCCCACCTGGGAGGTAAGCTTAATGTATTGAAAACTGATTTACACCACACTTTAAATAGGCTATACACATCAAAACAAGGAATTGATAATAATACTATCTTACATTGTACAAAACAGTTCTAGGTTAATTTAGGCCTATCCTCCTAGCAAATAGACAATCTCTACGATCAGTCACCACTGATAACGTACAATAGCCTACAAATATTGCAGAATATGACAAACACAATGTCAACATAAACGGGAGAAATGCGACAATAATCAATGTCCAATGTTCTAAATCAAGATATTGAAACCGTGCCAGGTCAGGCAAACTTGAAAACTAAGCCTTCCGACGCTGATTTTTGTAGTAGATCCTTACCAATCGAGACAACAACGCAGTTTATAATCTAAGCCTACAAGTCCATATTATTTAAGTCCACATAGCAAACACCTTTGATAAAAGATTCTCGTCTTTGTGCCGCTGATTTGAGCCATGGAATTCGATGCATACCAGCCTTCATCCTCACAGGCATCCGTCCAATTCTTTAAATTCTAGATCGAGGGATTACAACAGAGATGTGCTCCAAAACGGCTCATGTGTCCATTAAACAATCGTTTCTGGCACCTTGCTATGCTAGAAAAGAAAATAATGTCTCTCAAGATATGAGCAGTTGGTATCGGGGAATTGTCTTTCGTATAATCGAACTTCGACATCATGGCCGCAGACTTTTAACGTTTTGGTTTCCCGTGCTTCTTTCCAATGTTCTTGAAGAAGTCCTCTTGTGATTTGTGGATCGTAAAACAACTATACGTAGTTGTGTAAGTTTCACCGCTTTAAATATTATTTCTATGGGTTCGCGTTGACCACCTCTGCCGATTAAAATTTGAAATGAATGAACTGACAATCAGCGAACAGGAGCTTCGTTTCGAAAATATCCAATCAGCTTGCATTTGCTTCCCGCCTTTCCTTAGACCTCTTTTGAAGGGTCTGGAGCCAAGGCGGGAAGGACTCCAAGCTGATTGGTTATAGACAGAAAAATTCTGCATTCAGTGCATACCGGCTTCGTTGTAGCATTTTTCTTTCAAAGAGGAAAGGTCACATTTGAACAAGCAGATATGGAGAACAATTTTGGATGAAATTTAATACATATATCTTTGTATAACACTTATGTACTCGTACGAGGAGACCTGTCTTCGCACATACAATTGGGGAATGATGAGCAGATTACATGATGACGGGATCTTAAGAAATCGCTGGAGAGCTATGAAATTGATTCGAAGCTCTTGTTGATAAAGAAGAACGATTTTAGTTAGAAAACTATTACCAAGGACATTTCAAGTTCCAGTTTGTTCTCTTCATCGTCTACAATGGTTGGAATTCCACTTGTTGTCCTACTCGGATAAAAATGACATTTACTCCTCATGGTAAAATATGATTATGAAGATTGCTGTTCCAGAGGCGAGGAAATGCACAGAACGTGGAAGTGGACCTTGCATACGACCGAGAAAATTTCGCGGATGACCAAGAATCTTATCAATGGTGTTTGCTTTTTATACCTGTTTGGGACTTTCATCATTTCTATTAGTTCAAATATCAGATACATTCGTGACGATTTGAACTCTTTGCACGTAGTCACTAGAATCAAAGGAATTATTTCGCTTCTTAGATCTGAGTTTATCGCCGCCGGATTCTTTGCATCAGAGATTAACATTTTTTGCTTGTATTGATACGGAAAAGGGAATTACAATTCATGGTCATGCACCACGAAGCGCCTGTACTTTTACTCCTTTATAAGTTTGAAGCAATTAGTGTGTTTGTTGTATTTTCTATTGACGTAGATATGACGATCAGGTTTACTGGAATTTCATAGGTTGTCGACAGTCAATATTTATTATGTTAAAATTTCAGTCTGAAGTATTGCCATCCGTTTAAACTTACAATGTAAATCATATAAATAAATAAGGAATTTTCCTCCCCAAGTGGGGGAGAGAGTTTGTTTAATGATGAGTGCAGCTTGCGCCATAAGAATGTTAGGAAGGTTGGCTTTTTTGACCTCTTGTTTTTTATATCTTTATTTTCAGATTTGACTCGTTACTTATGCTCGTTTGTATCAATTTTTTTTTTCTCATCTTACATTTTTTCTCCAACATTTAAATATTCCAAGGCGTTATAGTCGTGAGAACGTGAAAGAGCACATTCTTTGCTGGCTGTTGATAAAATATCGTATCGATGCAGACCAACCATGAAGCCAACGGAGAGCTTAGGAAACACTTCAACTCCACCAAACAAGGATATTTGTCCCTCCCCCTCCCTCGGTGTAAATGTTTCAGTTCTTATTTTACCTTTGTTCCTTGCTGTTGTTTTGTGGATGACGAAACAAAATTTGTCTTATCGAAAGAATAGTTGAGCCAAAAAAGTGTATTTCGTCAACTTAAGAACAGGCAACCGCAAAATTTTGCCCTAAAGTCCTAATAATAGGGGGTACAAAATACCCCCCCCCTCCAACAAAAAATTTTGACTGGCTTCGTGCTTGACGCAAGCTTCTACATGCGCAAATATGGTTGCAAAGCATAAGACTAGGTAGTGCCGCGTGGAGGAATAGCAAATAACGAAGGTAAAAACATTACAAGATATTTTTCATTGTTACCAAAAAATTAATGATTTGGCGTAATGTCGCATTATGAAGAGATAGCGGGAACGGAGCTTAGGGTAGATGCAGATACAAAGATAGGAATTAGATGTGGATATATAATATGGGACATGAATGTATTAAAAGTACAGCGTGTCTTTGATGTGAAGTAGAGTATAGTAGAGGAGTTAGATAAATAAGGGTAGGTAGGTAAAGTAAAATTGGGGTAGCATACATTGATGTGATTCGTAGTATGTAGGTACATAGGGTGTAGTGTAGGCTGATCGATATTGGATTAGGTAGATGGATTTAGGGTAGGTAGATAGGGAGTAGGGTAGGTAAGTAGATAGGAGGTAGGGTAGTTAGGGAGGGGTAGTTAGGTAGGTAATGGGTAGAGTAGTTACTTAGATAGGGAGTAGAATAGTCAGGTAGATAGAGAGTAGAGCAGTCAGGTAGATAGAGAGTAGAGCAGTCAGGTAGATAGAGGGTAGAGTAGATAGGGAGTAGAGTAGATAGGGAGTAGAGTGATAACGTAGATAGGGAGTAGAATAGTCAGGTAGATAGGGAGTAGAGTAGTTAGGTAGATAGGGGGTAGAGTAGATAGGGAGTATAGTAGTTACGTAGATAGGGAGTAGAGTACTCAGGTAGATAGGAAGTAGAACAGTCAGGTAGAGTAGATAGAGAGTAGTTAGGTAGATAGGGGGTAGAGTAGTTAGGTAGATAGAGAGTAGAGCAGTTAGATAGATAGGGGGTAGAGTAGATAGGGAGTATAGTAGTTAGGTAGATAGGGAGTAGAGTACTCAGGTAGATAGGAAGTAGACCAGTTAGGTAGATAGGGGGTAGAGTAGTTAGATAGATAGGGAGTAGAGTAGTTAGGTAGACAGTGAGTAGATAGGGAGTAGAATAGTTAGGTAGATAGTGAGCAGTAAGATAGATAGGGAGTAGAGTAGTTAGGTAGATAGGGAGTAGAGTTGTTAGGTAGATAGTGAGTTGTTAGATAGATAGGGAGTAGAGTAGTTAGGTGGATAGTGAGTAGTTAGGTAGATAAGGGGTAGAGTAGTTAAGTAGATAGGGAGTAGAGTAGTTAGGTGGATAGGGAGTACAGTAGTTAGATAGATAGGGGGTAGAGTAGTTAGTTAGATAGAGGGTAGAGTAGATAGGGAGTAGAGTGTGCAGGTAGATAGAGTGTAGAGTGGGTAGAGTTGGGAGGTAGATAGGGGGTAAGGTAGTTAGGTAGATAGGGAGTACAGTAGTTAGATAGATAGGGGGTAGAGTAGATAGGGAGTAGAGTGTGCTGCTTATCAGGGGGACTGGTATGAAACACCGGGAGTAGAGTGTGCTGGTAGATAGAGTGTAGAGTTGGGAGGTAGATAGGGGGTAGGGTAGTTAGGTAGATGGGTGTAGAGTGGATAGAGTAGGGGGTAGAGTTGGTAGTGGAACAGATATGTAGAGCAGGTTAGTGACATCATGACAGTACATAATGACAGTTTAGTTAGTTAGATAGTGGATAGTAGATAGATACTGCAAGTAGGTAATAGGCTAGCTACATAGTCGGCGGAGTAAATGGATAGACTATATGAACAATGGAAAGATATTGAGTAGGTAGGTAAGTAGGTGATAGTGTGGGTCACGAGTTTGATATCGAGTGGTGACATATTATTTACTTTTCTAGTTTCTTTTCGAAATAAACTTTTATCAATTACTTGCAGAGTATTTTTGTGACGCTTTCTTGAATATTTCTGTGCTAGTCAATATTACCAAGACAATGTTTTCAGATAAAGCCTGAGATTTGTAAGTGAAAAAGAAATAACTTAATTGTAACATGAAAGTAAGTACTTATGATATACAAAACTACAAAGATGCTAGAAAATCTGATTTAATTACTCTTACGTAGAACTCAGCAGTGTCAAAATTATTACTACAGTATTACCAGAAAGATGATCAGCCTGCCGGTGAAACACTGTTTCATAAGTTTGAGATTATAATTTTATTGACTGTTGCTACCGTCGCTACAGTTGCTTAAAACACCAAATATCGATTGCCATCACCGTCTACTCCCTAGGCTACTTTCAGACAGTGGTTTACGAACTTCATAGGTCCTATATAAACTAAGTACAGTGCATCCTCATTTATCAGAACTGCATGAACGTAAATGTGCAGCAAAAGGTTCGAAAGCCGAAATTTCAGATAATCGACGATGAAAGTTTTTAGTTACCAAGATAGTTTGTTTTACGTTAGAATCGTTGAAAAATATGCTGCCAATCAAAACGGACATGGTCCATTTAATGAAAATAGGTGTTACATAAAAAAGATAAAACACAACATGAGAGCAATGCCCCTTTCAATAAAATTCTGTCGTGCATAAACAGACACTATTATTATGTAAATAAAGACCGTTTTTTTTTCAAAAAGGAACCTACAAACTAACATCTAAAAGGTCGGAACGAAACTGCCTGCGTCTTAGTCATGCGCTAGCGAAAATTTTTCCGAAATGAAATTGATATCCTGCATTCTGCATTACTTAAACGTCCCAAGCGTTGCTATTATAAAAATCAAATACTAAAATTAACTTGGTCTTCTCCAGGCTGAATGAAAGGGTGAACAAAAAAGTCAAATTAAAACTTTTTTCAGTTTGAGCTATTCGTATAAACGAGGTTTGGATAAGCGAGGTTCGGACAAACGAGGTTCGGATAAACGAGGTTTGGATAAGCTAGGTTCGGATAAACGAGGATATACAGGACATAAGATATAGCTAGATCCCTTTGTCTTTGCATTCAGAGGCGGGATTGTCAGAGCTCATCAAGTAAACCGTAAGTAAATACTACATCCAAAGAATATCTACGATCCTAATCAGATTATAGGAAATGAAATATTTGTAGATAAACTACCTTTTTCTACACAAAACTTTGATTATCACTTAACTGGCTTGATTGAAGTATCTACTTTTTCAATGTATCAACGGAATCATTCTGTTGAGTTGTTCATGACATCATAAGATACAGCTTGCTGTGGAAAAAAGTTAAACCAAACAAATTCATTGGAATAATGCTTCCGTTCTTTGCTTTATAGAATATGGATGATAACTTGTTGAAGTATTGACTAAAACTCTCATGTACTTTCATTCACAGGGCGTCAAGGATGTTAACATCTCATGGCTTAATAATGCTGACAATGCACCGACATCCACAGACTACAACCATACACATTTTCTATTGGCTGATAACGGATCTTACACTGATCATGATTTCCAGTACAAATTTCGTGTTGATCTTCAAAAGTACTTTACTGAGAGGGGTAAGTATTCTTTTCAACAAATGCATAAGGTAATACGATTACAGATTCATTGAATGGTAATTTTAAGCTATGAATAACAGTGTATTTCTCTCTATTTTTTTACGGTATGATCTGTTAACAACTTACGGGCTATTTCATACTACAGGAATCAATGCAGCAGCATAGTTAATTAATTAATTATATTAAGAAAATATGTCACGACTAATATTCAAAAAAGAAGCCAAAGCATTCGGGATATGTAGTCTATCAACTGAGCTATGTGAAACCCGACGTTAAGATACCCTCTTTCTCCAGTCGCCAAATGAACTCCTAACACTATACCAATGGACATCTAGCTGCAAGCACATCTGGACGCCAGCCTCTCTGCTTCATGTGAGTTGACCAAGGGAAGGCTACCATAAGGCCAGCCAATCTGTCCAAGCGTTGAAAGCTGCAAATATGATCGGGAAAAGAGGATATGAATCGATTCTATAAAATTTCTGTCAGATTTTGAATGCCGCGTATCTTTTAAAAACGGATTTAAATATTGGTCCCCAGCTTTCATGATTCCCGGAAGAAGTACTTTTTCAGAATCCGTATAGAGTCATACTTTAGATAAATAATTTATCGTATGGAGCGAACAGTTTCAAATACGAAAATGTGGATTCCTCTATGTTTGAATAACTTTTTGCGGCAATTTACTATGAGTTGTACTTCATCATCGGATTTCACTGATCTACTATTTTTTTCTTCGGTGCAATTGTGTGACCTTGCACCTAGTCTAGAGCCCGTGCTGTTCTTAATATAATTATTGAGTTACTGAATCATATAAAGAAGGCGAATTGATATGGACCATATTCGAAAGCGTACAAAATTCTTCGGCGTAACTTTGAATGACTGTTAAAAACTCGTAAAGCTAAATAACTTTTTTTAAAGAAAAAATTGTTATTTTGCAGTAACAGAGCAGTGTTATGACCTGTTGCCTTATGATCGCGAAGAGTGGGCTTAAAATTCTAATTTTGAAAAGACACTAGAGAAATAGAAAATATGTTAACATCACGGACTCAGATGGCACTCTTTCCTTGGTCAAGTCACATGGCGCGGAGAGGATAGTTTCCAATTGAAGTATGTTAACACCGGAGGTCCCCTAGTTCAGTTGGTAGAGCATATGCCACAAAAGCGGGGATCAAGAGCTCGCGTCTTGGTGGTGACATATTTTCTATTTCTCTAGTGTCTTTTCATAATTGACTTATAGATTTGCTCGTTGCTAATTGTTCTGTAGGAGCTCTACAACACTTAAGTGCCCTGATTTATGCAAACAAATAAAACTAATATTTTGGAGTCAATTCAGTGATACGTTTGGCAGTTTTGCCATTTTTTCTCAGTTTAATTGAGAAAAAAGCGTAAAGTATCTGCAGAATCGAAGAGAGATTGACTGTGATTGTGGGACACAATAATACTGATTACGAGTAGAAGCAAAACGACATAAACACCAACAAAGGCAGAGACGAAAGGAACCAGGCCAAGTTTACTTTTCTGGCTACGCCGTCATATTCTCTTCAACTTCCATTCCTTACTAACTAAAAATCGTGTTAAGTGTGCTATTATTCTGAAACGTAATTAGTAAATTAATTGTTCTTCAGACAATGGATGACATCGCTACAGAGTCAAGGATGACTCATTGACCAGGTGTGATCTATGTAACTATTTAAATCAGATGCCATGACCAACCCTCAATAGAGTACTAAAGTGTGACGTCACGATTTAATGAATATCAGAAATTTGATAATTTTTTAGAATCATTGCTTTCTTCTTGTTGAAATAGACAAGCTGTCCAAATTTGAGAACCGTACCTTGAGTAATCGATGAGATACCCCCTTTCAAACTTTCAATCATTCCTATCAAAACCTTATTAAATGAACCCAGTTCATAATTTTATAAACTGAGCAAAATTAACAGTGTTTCCTTAAGGCCTTTTCCAAATTCAAACTGCCGCTTCTCGCAGCTGATATGAGATTTGAACGCGGTATTTTGTATACGGGCATTCTGTGGCAGGGTTAACACTGTAACATAGTTATGATTGCGATTCCCCGAAGAAAGTTTTTTATGACGTCATCACTTTAGTACTCTATAGCACTTAAAATATTTTAATGTTTTCTGTATGTTGATTGGTTAAGCAAATAGGGTGATGTCAAGATTTGCTGCGGGGCGCTGGAAAAGTTCAATCGTTTGAACTCCTTGGTGAGTGCTGGCGAGCGTCGGCGCTCTCAGCGATCAGATTCCATCACCTAACTGCAAATGCCATGGGTATTCTTAACCAAACATGTAGACAGTTTGAGAAATCAGACATCGACAGGCCCGTAGCCAGCAATTTTGGTGGTGGTGGGGGGTGGGGGCAAAGGTATATCTTTGGGGCATCCGGTATTATATCCTGCTGAAACAAACTATGAAAAATAACGAGGCAAGAAAATGGACTACGCCTTTTGTCTTAAGAATCCTTAATGCGTAACATGACTTTGGTTTCAGTTACAACTAAAGCTTGAACTCTATATTTCTTAAGTTTTATTTGTTCTAATGGCCGTGTATATGTACGGCCCTAACGTAAGGAGTTAGGCACTAGGGTTTTAGATTTACGAAAATCTATGTTCTTTGTACCCCAATCGAACCCAGGACTCTTAGACATACATAAAGATATGCAAAGTTTCGTTGTTGTTGTTTTTGTTCTTCATCTTCATCGTCAGGGTGCTATGTCCTCAAAGACGTTAGCTATCATGACTCGCCATATCTTCCGATCTGATATTAACTCTTTAAACTCCTGTTCACTTCTCATTTTTATATTCCTTCATAAGCTGGAGGACAGAATCTAAGTACCTTTGTTTCTTCCTTCCTCTAGACCTTTTGCTTGTTAGCGTGCCAGACACCAGCTCACTTTCTAGTTGTCCCTCCCTCATTACAAGTCCAAGGAACTCTAGCTTTTTTTTACCACTGTTCTATACAGTTCTTTTTTCGTATTAGCCATTCGTAGCACCTCAACATTCGGTACTCGGTCTTTCGGTGAAATTTTAAACATTCTACGCCACAACCAGATTTCTACAGCCGCTAGCCCTTTCTTCGTTCTTCATGCTTTTCCTCACAGTCCATGCTTCACAACCATACATCATAACAGACCACACATAGCATTTCAGAACCCTTAGCATTGTTTTCACTTTTAACTTCTTATTGCAAAGAAGTATTTCACTTTGATAAATGTCTTCTTTGCCTGGGTTGTTCTACTCTTTAATTCGCACTTACATTTCCCATTCGATGTGATGATACGACCTAAATATTTAAAACTGGTAACTTTTCCTATGTTCTTATCATATAACTTCAGCTGACATATGGCACTAGCATTTTTGTCTTCTGTTAAACAAACGGTCTTCTTGGAGTGTATTTTAAGTCACAACTTTGCACTTTCTTCTACTACTTTGTCTAAATTAGCTTGTAATTTTTCTGCTGAGTCTGCAATAGGCGCTGTGTCGTCAGCATATCTTAGATTATTTAGATTCTGTCTTCCAATTTTACACCCTCTATATGATAAACTTTCTCCCCAAACTTCTTACTGTACAAAGAAGTCAAGTCTGGTGAAAGTACACATCTTTGTCGTACTCCCTTTTTATAGATACTAAGTCACTTAGCTCATTTTTTCTGATTGCCACCTTTGATCCCAAAATAGATTTCTTACAACTCTGATATCTTTCCCGTTTACTTCTAGTTGCTCGAACATGTGCATACCTTCTCTGTGCCGAAGCCTCTCAAATGCTTTTTCATAGTCAGTAAAGCATATAAACAGGTCCTTCAATACTTCAACATTTTTCTCGATCGGCACTCTGAGCACCCTCATCAAGATCTTTGTAGTCTGACTCACTCAGCCCACTGTTCTGTGACATTCACATTAAATTGTTCCAGGTTTCTTGGGTATTGTCACAATACTGACTGTAGTGTTTTCTCTGGTATATTTCCTTTGTCATAAATGGTACTAGCGATTTCTGTGACATTTGCTATTACCAGTTTTCCCAATACCTCCAGTTTTGATTTATTAAATGGCTCAAGATAACCCCAAACTGTGAGTGGGCGGTCATATCTATGAGTGTTGAACCCTTCTTAGCATAAATTTCACTTTCAAAATGCAAATAAAACAAAAGGCTTTGACATAGCTTCTAACCATTTAGGTTCAAGGTACCAGTGAAATATTTAAAAGGGATTTTTGAAGTTAGTTTGTAAACCTAATAATTCTACAATTCGGCGTTAAAAATGCTTGACTTCCATTTCCCCTCTTGATACATGGCCCATTAATAGAACAATAAGGCAAAAGCATCTCTAGTAAAGCTAGCGAGATCTACGTATACAAATTGGGAATAGTCACTAGTCGTTGCATTGGGACCGGCGAATAGCAAAATCAGCCATGGAAGCAATTATTTCACAGTATAATTGATCCACATTAAACGTGCATCGCACATACTGTACAGTTGTCACAGTAGGACGATTAGACATCGAAACGTCTCACGAACCTCATTTCCAGAGTAATAGTAATGATATGACAGTAAAGGAGGGGGCTTCTGACCCATAGACCACGAAAAAGCGTCTATTTTTCTTTGCATGCTACTTTGTTATGACTATTGTCGTTTATTTCCTCACATGTTATTTCATTGGTCTCAAAAGTAATAGGTCACTCGATTTTAATATCAGTTAAACTTTAGGACCGTAATCTAACCAATCGTATACAAGACAATTTCTACCTTCTCTTTTATGTCCTTGCATGAGATAGTGGATACTTTCATGAGTGAAAGCGAGGTAGTGGTCACTGCAAGTTAGGTCAGACATACTTCTAAGCTTGGAGTTTTCATTGCGATGATGATATGAACAATTTTTATTGAGTGGAAAAATCGGGGGAGGGGGAGCATTCTAAATTTTTTTGAGGGGCATTACCTCGAAATGCCTCCGCAGCTACTGAGTCGGACACCGATTAGATTTCAATACCATTTTTCCTCTTACCAAGTGCTGGCTTTCACAATAGTTGACTCTCTCTATTAGGTGCAAAGTACCAGCCGCAAGAGAGTACCTCAAAAAATAATACAAACCACAAAATCAGCTCTGAGCACCGGATAGAAACGTTTGGAACGCTATCGTGAAGAACATCATGGAGAGCAATCTCTGAAGATGTGAAGATGATGATGAAGATGATGAGCCTTTTGACAGCTAACAAGATATCCTCTGAAAACGAGAATCTTCTATTATTGTAAATGCCAGATTGCCTCCTGTGGTTTTAAGGTAATACTTACTTTAAAGATTCTTTTTAATGGTCAATCAAATTACTTGTTTTTTCGCACACAGCAATCTCTCTGTGCAGGCCCCTGATAAGCAGTGGGGCCTTTCCCCGGGGTCAGTTCTTTCCAAAAAGGAAAGGGTTTCCCCGGGGGGTAATCATTGAGATTGCTGAATGATTGATTTTTTTTCAAAATTTACAGCAATTATTTATTTAAAACTTTACACGGAACAATAATGAAATGACAACAAAAGGAAAGCCGCAACAGCCGCAATTCGCGCCGCGCAAGAGGTTGATATTTAGAGGTGGAGAGGGCTCACTGAGACCAAAGCCACTGCTTTCTCTGCCACACTCACTAATTTCACTTCCTCTCAATCACGGTGTTGTTTTATGTTTTTTCTGTTTATTAAATTATTTTGTTGTTGGTTTTTTGTGGGTTTTTGGATTGTATTTTTTAAAATAATTTATATATTTTGGTTTAACTATATGATATTCGACTGATGTAACATGATTTCGTTTCTTACAAACTAACTTGATCCTAACAATAACAAGCAGAAGAAGATGAGATGCCACAGCCGGGCCCAAGTACAGCGGTCATCCGTATTTCCAGTTTTTCGCGCACCCCCTCCCCCCACACCCCCTCACATTTTGAAGACTGCTACGGCACCGTGATTTTAATTCCTTTGGCTACAAAATATCAAAGCCAGAACAAACGTCTCGAGACCCCTTAGAATTAATCGTGAAATAGCGGATAAATTCATAGACTTTCTCGGAAGCCAAGTAGGTAGGGGAAATCGTAAGGAGTTATTCGGAATGGCATGGAATCCCTTTTTTATTAAAAACTACCTTTAAAGATATAAGTAAAATTATGGATCTCTTGTGAACTAGTCAATCCTTAAAAATCCAGAAAACACACCGTGATTCTCTGAAATCTCTTGTAACAGCTTTTGCTTAGCTCGCCAGATTAGTGGTTTTTCCCCTTCGTACGCGCCCATGTTTCCCTTTGGTTCATCTGCATCGACGACATCGAGCCAGACAATGCGTGTCCATGTCTGTTTACTCATCGTGGCATGGTGTTGTCATGTGAAAATGGCGCGGCATGAGTCGTTTGATTCATTCAGACAAAGAATATGATTGGTCATAAACTATGAATAATTTAGTTATTCCCGTGTGTTTTGTAGATACTGCTTGGTGATTGGTTAGTATTTTCATATCAATACATCATATCCACTTTGATTGGTTGATAAAAATACTCACAAATCCAACCGCATGCTATCCACCCGGGCATCTTATCAGTTTGTTATTTGAATTTCAAACACGCAAGGTCTTGTTTTGGCGTCTTACGATCTTGGTCTGAAAACCATCGGAGGCAAATACCATTATCTGGCCTGACATGACAGTTTAACGTTCTTCATAGAGTGACACCGAATACTCTACAATGGATTCTGAACATAGTAGGATAATTGAAATATCAATAGCTAAGATCGAGAGCTCTAAATCAAGGAAGGCGAACGGGAAACACTACTCACATAGTCAACTTCACAAGAACCTTATGGTCAGTTCATTATTGACGAAAGCTCTAAGGACTAACGATAGCTGTAAAAGTAATAAAGCAATGATGGAATATCGCGAACCAAAGATCATAGATTTTGATATGGAAGACACGGAGTTTTCAAATCTCTCTCAGTCCGTAACACACGGTGGAGTTTCGAGTTCCTTGTTGCCCCTCAGACAGGTAACATCGAGTAATCCGAGGACACAGATCGTTAAAGAACTATCACATTGTTGTGAGGTTTATAGGAATAATCATTCGAAATCACAGACAGAACAATCTAAGGAGCCCGAAAGGACTCCAGACTGTTCTAACGAGAGTCCTTTACTGCCAACGAATTTACCATTGACTCTTGATAGTTCTAGAAACCGCGGGAAACGTTCAATGGAGGACAGGTATAGTTGTGATGTTTCGAGTCCTTGTAAACGAACGAAACAAGCCATAGATAAAATAGAGAACTTAGAAGATAAACGTTATGATGTTTCAGAGCAAATGGACTGCTATGCCGTATCATCACTTACTACTCTGTTAGGAAGTAGTTTTCGTGAACTTCGGACTAAAAATCGTGACATATCATCCGACGAGTTTCCTGGACATCTGCCATCTTTCCATTTTGAAAATCCCGCTGGAAATAGTTGGCCCTGTGTCACTGTGATGGCCTGTTAGAGCCTACGTGGAAGTAGAAAAGCTCACCGATGTAACCGAAGATTGGCTTTCTTGGTTTTTGCCCTCGGTTTATTTGTGTGTTTGGAGTTCCACGGCAACGAACCGCCCAAACGAAGCAACCTTGTTTTCATGCAGGTGACTTCGGGCGCGGAACTGGTTGATTCGAGATCACGCTCGTGTTCTAACATACACATTATAAGGAGCACGGGAGTAACAGTTCGAGGGTATTTTGATCTAGTCTAGTCAATAATCGTGACATACCGAAAGCAACAAACAAACGGAAAGATTTACAAGCAATGTTATGCATAACTTGTGACATCAGCGCGTGTTGGCTGTGGTATTGTTTGGCCATCCTCTTGCGTCATTCTTTTATTCTCGACCACATAATTTTGAATGCAACGTCCATTTCACAGCGGGCTAATGGCTTTCACAATCACCCCGTGGTTGAGGGATCAGTTCGAGCATTCATTATCAGCGATTGCTTTGTGTGATTTCTTTGAAGAAACACTGTTCGTCCAATAGAGTCTCAACCAAAGGTATCATTCGCTTGGCTGCATATGCCACCTCACGGACTGCTATCTTGTTATTGTACACTGAGTCACGTTGTAAAACAAGTTGTTTTCGTGTACTGTAAATCGGAGTCAAGCCCCAAAACAGTTGTATTTTCGCTGTTGCCACGGATTTTATAAATCAACGAGTTGACCTTGAATTGATGACGATTGTTGTTTCTTCTTTACCTAATGAGTCATGCAAGGTTTTCGTGCCGCAGATATTTTGGGTTCCGCTATTCAAATCTGAATACATGGCGCAGGTTCACGAGGCGTTTTTTCAAGTAAATGAGATATCCACATACTGGGTCCTCACTGATATATCTGCTGAGTGGTATGTAGTCGATAGCTGAAGTCAGTTACGCGTGCACTTTTTATCTATGAAATCACTGTAAGGTTGAAACTGATCTTATTCCTGTAGATATTAGCCATTGAAAATAAGTACCAATCATCTATACAGTAATTTTGATCATCGTTCTTATTTACAATTTTCATTTTAAATGATCTGCAGTGCACGAGTCATTCAAGCAAAACTAGAAATCAAAAGAGAGGCGCTTATTATGTTATTCATAAAGATTGTTGTCAAACCATCATCTTGCTGTAAATTGAAAATAGATCAATCCCTGCAGCAATCTCAATGACGGTCCCCCCCGGGAAACCCGTTGGGAAAGGCCCCACTGCTTATCAGGGGGCTGCACTGAGTGATTGCTTTGTGTTCAAAGTAACGTCATAACGAGGGACCTGACCAAAGTTTGTCAAGGTTTAATCGCCGGTCGCATACATGTAAGACATCCCGGACGCTTATTAATTTTCCCACCCCCATCTTGTTTGGACCCCCCTCTTATTAATTTAGGTGTTTGTTTAAGTTTTTGGGATTTTTCCAACCCCCCGTCTATTAGGCACCACCCAAGAGTACGTGCACGCAAAGCGCAGTCTGAAAAAAGGAATAGCATGCGAGAAAAGTACTGAGGCAGTATCTACGCATAGTGAAGAGCAAGATGTCGAGTGATGACAGTATTGAAAATGCGTTTGGTTTGTTTTATGATGTGTTTTGACTCCATCTCCAGGTGCAAGAATATCCTGAAATGTTGATGTCTGTTATGTCTCATTTCATAGAAAGGAGTTTTGTTAATATTTTGGTGAAATGATCTTGAGATTTTGACTTGTGTTATTAGGTGTCATTCTAAGAATAAATCTTCAAAAAATCCAGCTCTAATATGTGGTGGTAGATCGATATGGCGAACATGAAATTTGTGAAGATTTGGTATGTCTACCCCTCCCCCGCTTAAAGGCACCCAAGAGTATTTGGACGCCCCGCTTATTTATTTTGGAGAATTCAGTTTCATACAAATGAAATTTACATCGGCACAAAAATTAAAGGGAGCGAATTGGAGGGTCGGCAGGAGAGGGGGATGGGGGGAAATTAAAGGGAGTAAAAATCAATCAATTTTTAAAGTTCAGGAGGGGGGGGGGGGCAAAATTTAAAGGCAATCAGGTAGGCAAGGTAGGCAGGTCTACTTAAATACCCCAGACAATAGAATTTCATAGGAGGCTGGTAGTGTTTTCAAGGGGTGTGATTGTTTACAGTGTCATATATGGGCAGGTTTCCAGGGATATGCCGTTTAGCAATATTTCTTCACCAAAGGAAAATTCAAAAACGTACGGAACAAGCAAAGAAATACAATGTACCCCGAAAATTTGCCTAACTCAAATTTTCCTATGCCTGAAAATGGACATCTTCTACAACCTTTTTAACACAAAAAGTTATCTTACATAATTTTCCATCTTTATAGTGCTAACATAACAAAAACGTACGAAGTCGTAAAATCCGTTCCGTCCAGCTATTCTGTCTGATTGGAGTTTGAAACTTTTTTTCCCAGCAATATGAATTTCTGATGGAACGAATTTTCCAAAAAGGTTTTTCCGAATGTCACTTTGACTAATGAAATGGTTTGCTGTTGCAGTTAAGTCCAGTTCATCGCATCTTGCGTGGTGGATGGCAAGGAATAGTAAATGATTCAACCGATTATCCGTCGTTGATGTTCTTAGGTAAGTTTTTACTCTCTTCAACGCAGAGAAAGATCGCTCACTTATTTCATTTATTGCTGGAATGACAAGTAACATTTTAGCCATCTTGACTACTTCATTCAGCATCAGTTTTCTGAAATGGTCCATCCGTTTAAACAGCAAGAAAACATCGGCTATGGTAAAGTTTTTTATGTCAAAACCAGTGCTTAAATGGATTAATGAGAGCTGTACTTTTAATTGTGGGATATCGAAATCGTCTTCGTAAACTTGGACTACATAATCCAAAGTCTCATCGTAAGGCATCCCAGTGATAGACTTTAAAATGACTTCCTGTAATGGTGCGTACCTTTTGAAGTCCTCTTGCTCAAACCTTTCGATGCATTTGGTGACGCTGTCTAGACACTCGAAATATATTTGCCGATATTTATCCCTTGGCGTTTCTGCAAAGTGTAATGATGTAATGATTTATTTAGGACTAGAGTGCTCCAATAGTCAAGGAGAGCACGCAGGAGGATGATCAGAGATAGATTGATGTATCACTCAAAATACCAGCTTGTGTCTTCATATATACTATTCTAAATGCGGGCAAATCGATAGAACAATACATTGGCGACGAGCAAAATGGCTCTATTAGTCTCTTTACGACCTATGCCGGAATTCGATCCCGATTCCCGATCCCGGTCTTTTCCGATATGCACGCCTCAACTATGGCACAAACGCAGCAGCAGAGATTTTCCAACATATTTTACAGCAGAATTTGCAAGGTATACCTTGAGTCCGGAATATAGCCGATGACATTATCATATTTGGCAAAACAAAGGAACAGCATGATCAATCCTTGAAACAATGCCTACAGCGACTATCAGACATAGGATTGACTCTCAATGCATCCAAATGTCAGTTTCTGAACTCCAGCTTAGAATGTTTTGGACAAGTTTTTTCCGAATTAGGCACACATCCAGACCCTAAAAGGATTTCAGACTTAAAAAATGCACCAGTGCCCACAACAGTTACAGAAATCCGAAGTTTTCTTGGTGTGGTCAACTATAGCTCGAAGTACATCAAAGATTACTCGATAGTAACAGCACCGTTACGAGAACTTACCAAGAAAGATGCTAAATTTATTTGGGGACCCGCCCAAAATACTGCCTTCATGAAAATATGGCCCTCAATTATCTCACTAACTGTGAGAAAACGGCTGTCTAAATTTGTAAAAGATCTTGCAAATTGCATTCAAAGAACAAGGTTTTGGTAGGCATGAGTCAAAGTCTGAAAGGGCGTATTTTGATGATTTCTCAAGATATCGCTCTCAAATTTGGGTAAGTTGATCTATATCAGGGAGAAGAATACAGTTATGGTAGAGCGCACGCCGCGAAAGCGTGGGTCACGGGTTCGATCCCCGGTGGTGACATATTTTCTCATATGTCTCTAGTGTTCTTTTCAATATTAGTTTGTAGAATTAGAACGCTCTATTGTGAATAAATGAAAAAGAGTAATTCAATAGCGATCAAAGAAGTATCAAATAACTGTATGGTAACCTCTTTTTTATTTAACCAAAAAAGTTGTACACAGGGGGAAAGAAGCGAAAGTTAGCCTTCCAAACAAAAATATCACATTTACCGCAAAAGCTGAAATTTCAATGCTGCGACCACAATATGTTCATCAGGATTTCGGCCTGTCCACTTTTGTTTAATATTTCTTATTTTCTACTTAATTTGAGCTTCATGCTTTGTAAATAAATATTTTTTCCATGTTCAAAAATACGAAGAATGTGCATTCAAAGGAGCTTGAAAATGTTTTCAATCAAAGCGAGGCTGGCACTTCTGCTCCAACTGTTCTGCACGTAATAAACGAATCATTAGTGCAAGCATGGTGCCGGTTTACACTACAATGCCGATGAATTACCTGTAATGTATGTGAAATCGAATGGCGGGAATTAGAATAACTTTTTGATTATATAGGTATATGGACGTTTTTATGTGGTTTACAGACAACATACATGGATTAACTGTCAAATGGCAAAGTGAAGTGGATGGTCATCTAGTACTTACAGCCTTACAGGGCTTCCCTGGCGAGTGGCACTGGTTTAACATGGAAGGGCTTTCAAACTAAGATCATTAGTGAGAATGTCGATCCTTACTAAATTGGAGGATGCTAAGATGTAATCGGATTTTAGCCGGAGGAGAAAATCGGCGTTATCAACCATGGAAGTGATACTGTGGGTATAGTACTTTCCGACTCGTGAAAGTCCAATTTATGCATGATGTGCAGCGACCACACATCAACTCACGAGGAATTGTTTACCAGGTTATTACATGATTCAGAAAATGACTCAATAGGAGCAACAACAGGGGAGATAAAGGGAAACTTGGATTCTTATAACGTTAACGAAGATGGGATTACAGTCGTGCGGGAAACGACTGGGGATGAAAACGAAATTGATGTTTTCACACAGCTGGCTGTAAAAGAAAAATATCTTTTATTGGCAGCTGAAGCTGGTAATGAACTTCTCGAGAAAAATCGTGAGCTACGAAGGCAATATGATAAAATGAAAGAAGACCATTCGCTGATAATTGAGGTAAACGTATAGGCCTATGAGTTCGAATCATTATCGTGGTACGTAATGCACCTTAAAGGTTGCGGGGTATAGTAGGCACATTCTGTTTATGTAAACACTTCGCGTTCGTCATCCTTTAAGTGCAGTTCATTATTGTGGTCGAAGAGGAACCTGTCTACAAAAGGGGGCATACCGACCCGTATGGAAGTATTTTGCCGTACATGTTTTAAAATTGTTTACTAAGCTTTAGAATTTAAAGAAAACTGTAATAATTGCACGCTGACTAGAAGTGATATTTCTGAGAACTTGGTTTGACGTCTACCAACCTCATGTCGTGCTGGGCCTCTGCCTGAGAATAATGTCACAAAATTTAAATTGTAAGTCAAAACGTTCACGAAGCTATGACCTAGATTGTACTTTTAATAGATGGATCAAAACGAACTCACGAGTGAGAGGATTGCCCCCGTATGACCTCTTGCAAGTTCGTACGTCAGCCGCTCCTGTGTCAACTGGAGACCGGTGTATTTTGCTTACTTCGTATCCTGGACATAAATTTGATCAAGTAGGTTTTCAGCTGGTACACAAGGGAATAGAGCAAGTGATTATTACCAGTGGCAAAAAATGGTGGTCAGTTGTTATGTGATTGCATCAGTGGAAAGGTGACATTCACCATGTTCCACTCCATCATTATTAGCTTAGCAAAGAACAGAAAACAAAACGGTTTGCTGAATGAACAGAATTCTCTGAAAGTATTTGATATATCCCAGCAGGAAACTTCATTGTTGCGTTTGCTATACATATCATGTGATGTCGACTTTCAATTGGATGATGCTGTAGTTATGAAAGTGTTTATAGCTACTGTTACTGGTACCTGTTTACCATAGACTGTGGAAATCCCGATAGAATACTTAAACAATAAGAATCACCTCTTGCAGTGAAAGATAGTAATGGTGACCCAATTTTGTTAACTATATACTAAAACATTTATACCAGGGGTGCATGCTATGTACTTCAATCCGAGAACTGAATGGCTCACAACAAAAGGGCAACTTTTTCTAGATGACTTTTAAAAATCATAGAGGAAGTGTTCTATTCTAGATTAGTTGTTTCCAAACCTTTTTAGTATATATACTTCCTGAATGAGTACTAGGTTACCCCCTCCCCCAGGCTATTACTTACATTAACCATATAATTGACTAGACTTATTGTGTACTGCAAATCGAGGAATTTCATCAGTATGTCCATAATGAAAAACAGATCTGCAAGATTCCTGGTACTACAATATTTGTAGATAATATTTTATAACGGAATCAACTAGATCTGTATGAAGTTAACTAGGACATATGTAGTTTGGAGGGATATCAGATTATCAACATCATGTTGCAGTGAAAGAAGAAGCAGTTTTAGACCCCACTGTTCATTAATATTCGGTTTGGCAAAATTTACTTTGAAGGAAGTTTTGTAACTGCACTTAAACCTATTTCTGTTGTTGAAATATTAGTGATAGATGAGCCAGGTGGAAAATGTAATCTAATCATAAATATCAACACCCAGCTAAGCATAATTTTCCAGAAGCTACATGATGCAAAACTAAATAAAAACCCAACAGATTGTTTAATACGGAGTTTTTAATGCAGCTCATGTCATTTTAAATGATATACAAGTAACAAGCATGGTACAACAACTTATTAGAGTAAGCCTAAAACAATGCCAAATGTGACAAACAATAGGAAAGTGCTAATTGCCCTTAAGAA
>JAAAKM020006971.1:11236998-11257616 GCA_010016025.2 Alatinidae sp. Z8VKAUB7J3 | reverse complement strand
ACAACAACTTATTAGAGTAAGCCTAAAACAATGCCAAATGTGACAAACAATAGGAAAGTGCTAATTGCCCTTAAGAACAAAGATAAATAGGCCTATTAAGGGACAGTACGGGAAATATGAAGTGTTGGAAGAAAGAGAGATTCATTTAAATAAGTGCTAAATTCAAGCATGGCTTTATTTTATATGATAGAAGGCTGTCTTTGAAAAGGAGACCATATTCAATAAAGGTAAAAGCCATGTTACAGAAGCTGCAAAGTGTCTGTCATGTTGCTGAAAGAACTACTCTAACACTAGGTGAAGTTGGGGAGATCCTGGACACTGTACTATGGTCCACATACTTCCAGCACAGGGAACCAGTGTGCAAATAGCAAGATGGGGAGTCCAGTACCTATGGCTGTTTCTAACATCAACACAGCAGTCTTTGAAGAACAAGCCATAGATCAGTGTCTTGTACAATGACCATATGGAAACACTATGTAGATGACATCTTCCATCATCCTCATCCTCAAGCATAAGAACAGTGACATATCCTGCAGTACTTAAACATGCAGCACTCTCCATTAGGTTACTATGGAAGCAGAGGAAAAGAAGATTACTTTTTTGGACACTACTATATACTGGAGTTCCAATGGCCATCTGATCACCAGCACCTACAGGAAACCAACACACAAATCAAAACTTAGGCAATGATTGACATTATCCACAGTCTGAAAAATGTAGTTTTACCAGGTGCCTTTGTGATCATGCTAAATGGCTCATATCAGTACCTTAAAGAATTTCAGAGGAGAAGGAATAGCTGTCTTCTGTTTTCACCTCATCCTTCATACACAAGGTCACCAAGACAAGAAGAATGTCATCCAGAACAGATTCTGCTCCTAAAGTTAGATCTACCATGGTCTTGACGTATGTGAAGTGACTGTTGGAGTGCATCTGTCACTGTTTAGAGAAGCAGAGAATCTGAGGTCTATGATGCTCAGATCCCATCTAGTGTGACTTTAGGACCCTGTAGATCCAGCCAGGCAGGATGGAGTTATTTACAAGATTCTCTGTGAGTATGAAGACGTTTACATAAGAGAAACTGGGTGGGTGATTAAAGAACAAATCAAAGAACATAACTGAGACAAATGTCTGTCCTGTATGCAAGCCTCCACTATTTCAGACCATGAACAGGAGTCTGGCCAGTGTCTCCTTTGGAGTGATGTAAAGTTTGTAGATCATGATCAGGATTTGTATACCTAAAGTCTAGGTAGCCATTCATATCAGACTTCACCCTAATAACGTCAACAGGGACAATAGAATAGAAATTCTGGTAACATGAATGCCAACCATAAAGAAACATAGCATGAGAGATTAAGTAAGCTGACCAGTGCCAAAAGAAGCAGCCTTTGCCAAAATGCAAGAATAAAAAATTAACCTATCACAGACAGACAGTATTAGGAATAAATTTTGACAAACAAGTTAACACAAGTGTTTTGTTATTGTATGCTACCATGATGAACAATTCTTTCATAATATTATAGTTGATAAGTTTCTGAAACTGCAGCTCAATCCTATGGTCCATTGCATTCATGTATAGACTGTCACCTAAAATGTTTTGATTTTGTGAGCTAGTAGGCCTGCGGCACTTTGACAACAATAATTTTATATTGGCTAATGCTATTACAAGGATGTTTGGCATGTTGATAGTTTGACTCCTTTCCAACGAATTGCAAAAAATAATTATTTCAATTTGGTGTGAATGACGTCATTTATGGCTATTAAATGTTGCACAATATTGAAAAATTTCAACGATTTTGTAAAATGGCCCTAAAACACACTTTTTGAATTACACTTTGATTTTTAAGTGCTTATAGTATCACTAGGATATTTCTGCATGTGTACATTGTATTTAGGCAAGATATTTTAGATTTGGAGAAATTTGAAACGACCACAATGGCTTCTTACTTACAATCCACCAGTATTTATTTATTTTGACGATTATGACTAACAATATCCACCAAACATCAAAACTATAACTCTTAATTCACTGTTGGTACAAACTTCATCTAAAGATGTGATTTTCTTATAATTATTTTGCATATGTATATTGTTATATAAGGTTCTCCTAGCGAATTTCCTCATATTGCACAACATATGTTTTCATTTTTTGCAAAGTTTGAAAAAGTTGTGCATTTACCACTTATCACATTTGAGAATAGAAGATCATCAGTACAAATTAAGTTTAAAGATATATTAATCATGATTTCCAAAGAAAAGTTACAAAACCGAAAGGTAAATACTCCACAATAGGTCAGCAAATCGCCAATATGGCCAAATTGAAATAAAATCAAAACTTTTTATTCGTCATAAGAATCCTCAGTAAAAGTTAGGAAAAGTCGCAAAATTTCATTGCAATCCGGCCAGACATTAAAAAGATTTTTAGCTGAAGTATGTAGCTGTGGGCCTACTAGACCCCCCCTCATGTAAGGTAGGGTTAATTTCTATAAATTTCTTACTTCTATATTTTTTTAATTTTCGTGTATTAGAATAAGGTTCTAAAGAATGTTAGATGAAAAGCTTTATCCTACTTTGTTTTCGGGAATTTTTCAGTTTTCTACCAACCAGACCTTGTACAAACAGATTGAAATGTTCTACATTAAAATTATATAGTATAGGTATTAGTATAGTGTATGTTTGACCCAAGTATAGGTCAAAATATAAAATAGAGCAGAAATTTTACTAAAATGGCAGGCTAAACTGTGACCTTGGTTTACAAGTAGGTCAGCATCATAGAAACTATAATATATTTGCAGAACCAAACTTTTCAGGTTACTTAATATCAAAGCTCTGAAAAGCACCTGGTCACCTCTCTGAAGATAAATGATGAAAGCTAGCAGAGTCAAGTTATGTTTATGTTTTAGCATTGTCACTTAGAGAGAGACACACAAATCACACTGTTCTTCTTTGTATATAATGGGCAATTATTTGCCTTTGTTTCAGAGGCTTTTTGTTGTCCTTTTTTGCAGGAATTGCAACAAGAAAGGTTTGCTTTGAAGAGAGAAATACATAAAAGGGAACAGGGTCACGAGAGCAAAATTCATGAAATGCACAGTGACATAGAGGCAATGAGGAATAAATTATCAAGTGTTGAACAAGCATCAAATAAAATGCAGAAGGTATACAAAGACCAGCTTGAAGAAATGGGAGAGCAAAACGATTTCCTCGCAGGGCAGCTAGACCAGGTGTGCAATGTTGCAATTAGATATATACATTCTGTTTTTTGTTTTCTGTTAATTTTACAAGGTGATTGTAAGGATATGAATACAGAAATATTTATGTACACTCATAAACATATATGGTAAAACTATGACAGATAAACTTGTGTATAATCCTAGTTTGCACCCCCCAGGCCGATGGGGGGGAGGGGGGGTGTCAAGCATTTTCAAAAAAATTTGTCTAGGTGGGGTTTGGTTTGAATGCCATTTACAGGTTGGGGTTGGCCTCGAGGATGGGGGTTGATATTCGCAGGTGGGGGTTGTAATCCAGTCTAAACTAAATTTTTTACATGGTGGTATCCACTTCAAATTAAAAGTTGTATTAGTGATTATGGTTCACCTAACTTAAGAAATGATTTTATCTCAAGAAGTTGGGCGTTTGGGTGTTTTCTTGAACAAAGTGGTATTGTAAAACCTTTCAAGGGAGGAAATGTGCCAATGGAAGAACTCTAAATTAGTGTTTCTATTTACATTATTGGTGGAAAGTGGTGATTTGAACTTTTGGAAATTTATGTCCAAAAATTCTTCCAGGTGGGGGTTGGCCTTTAGAGTTCTAGGTGGGGGTCCAGACCCCCTTGCAAACTATGATAATGAAAGTAAATTTAATAAGAATTAAGCTGGCTCCCGCACAAGGCTTTTTAGTGTAAGGTATTTGTTGACATGGAAGAGGTCTATAGATCAATACTGATCAGTGCCGTAGGTAGTCATATCTTTGTTTGGAAAAATGTATATAACATGCTTGTTTGTGGCCATCGAAATTTTAATGTAACCAAATGGCACTGATGAAGCTTATTAACAAAATAGAAAAGTATTAGGCTCCCAATGGTTCTAAGATTTGGGATTAACCTCACAAATCATTTACTTAACTATGGCATTGTTTAGTGCAATAGTGAATTTGTTGGTATTTTTAGCTCAAAATGTCCCTTTAGGGATCTCCGTCCTTTTGATTTGATATTGGTATCATATGATTGTTTATGCTCTTGTGAATTATTATACAGTCACCCCCCCCCCACACACACACCACTCCATCCCCTTGCTTTGTCAATATGGCTCCTCCAGTCCCATCAAAATCTCTATTGCTTTAATACTATGCTATGTCCCCTATTGTCCAGCCAAACACAGTCTTGATTAGATTAAAAATAATCTATTAATATAACTACCCCAACCCAAGGATATATCTGAGACTGACATGAAGAGTGAAATGATTAATGATGATGTTGATATCCCCCCATTGCAAACTCAACCTCCACTACACATGTTTATGATCTGAAAGCAACTACAATCAAAGTTAGAAAAATTAATAAGCAACTCCAGAATTGATTTTGCAGTGAAAGTGTGAAGGTCAAACTTTAAATTTTATCTTGTAAGTATCATGTGCAGCTGCAGAAGATAGTTGAGGCTGATATTAACTTTTAAATAAGTTTATCTTACATGATTCCCTCGCATCACAATACTCCTTATGTATGAATGAAACCATCAAGCTTGAAGAGGCAATAAGCCACCAGTTTAGAGCCTCCAAAGGCCACATTTTTGCTAGTTCTTCAGTAACATTATATATTGAAAATATGCAGAAATTCTGGCCTTTTGGGCTCAGCTTCAAGTTTTCTGATCTGCAAATATTAAAGTATTTTCTTTTGCTGTGACATCCCTGGATAGAATTCTGCCACTTAACATATACAGCTTTGTCCCCAACATCCCCTTCCCACCCCAAAACCTATGTACTATTGAAATTTCAATCATTTTCTGCATCAGAATACTTTTTTGGAGATTGTTATATTTTGAAACGGTGCAGTATGATTACCATAAATGAGAGTTATGGCCTACAGTGAATTTAGTGCTATGATCACCTTATGAAATAAATGAAGCTGTTAACAACGGGTGCTGTAGCTAAAATGCAAACAGTAGGGGAGGGGGACCTTTTAGTTATAGCATTAAGTATATAGAATTTAGAATGAGGTGTGGTAACGGTGTAGATATTGGAGGTGATTTTCAGTTGAATCATTTTCATTTGCTTTCAAGCCAGAGGATGAAAAAATAATGTGCCTACGAGTTTGATTTTGCCGCTGCAAATTTTAAAGATTAGCTTTCTATTATAACACACCAAACTGGCCATTATAAACAAAAATACAGTTTAGAAAACTTGTTAATATTGTCATTACATTTCTATGCATTTCAGAAAATGCACTCTTGCAAAGATTTTAATTTAATAAAGAATAGTAAATCCCCTAAGGGTCTCTGCATTGTAACTGGCTTACAATTTCAAGCAAAAGACAAACAATCATGTGCATTTGCAGGTCTGGTCGAAATTAGACTCCACACCTCATGTACCCACTATGAAAACTGTTAGAAGACTATGAGCAAGGCAGTTGACTTTAATCGGAGATAAAACAAATGCTCCCCACAGCTGCTACAAATATGGTAACTGGTGAGGGTGCCATATCAAATGCAGATCACTTTCCCCGACATTGTTGGTACTGATTCATTTCACCATTTCACTATTTCACCATTCATTTTTGTCAATACCTCTACAAAGGGACCATTATGGAAACAAGGTCTTCTGAACCATTTTAATGCTATCCCTGCCAACTTTATCAGGAGGGGTTTATTGAGAACAATTTCTTTGTTTTTCATTACTGATATTTTGTATTTTATTCTTTAGAGTGACTTAAATATTTTTGTTTAATTTTATAAAGTAATTAATATCTTAAAAATTGCAATTTTGACTTTTTTTTTACTATTTTTCTTCTATATGGCGAAATAAATACATACATACGTACCGACTGCGTACAGATGAACTGCTGAGTTACCTCACTAGCTATGAGAACTAATATACAAGTATTATGTCCACGGCTCGCTGAATGCACTAGAAAGTTAACGACTTAGTCGTAATGAAAGCAGCAATATAAAGATATCCTAGCATCCACACTGTAATCTTATACTGTACATACAATTTAGACATGATTTAAAAGCGAAGTATGATTTAGTAAGACACTGAGTTATAAGGGGGTATTAAGGTTTTAAACAAAAGAGCAAATCAGTAAATTATTATTGTGTATAAGAGTACATAAAAAACTTAGTGAAATCAATAAAATATTATGGTTCAGACTTTGAACTGTTTCTGCACATAATGCTCTAAATGACCGTTAGTTTGCTCAGAAGAGTTCGATGGGAAATTGGGTAAAGTCTTAACTGCCCGATTTGGCACAGTTTATAGCCGGCTCTGTTATGAAGGCCGCGTTTGCAACGCCACAAACAGATTGTAAGTTTTATTAATTAAGAAAGATGTTACATTATTTTAAGTAGCCGACAGTATTAAAGACAAAACGAAATATTCTGATTCAGGTTGGCCCTCCCTACATTTAGGCTGGCCCATATGTGGCCCCCCAGAATTCAAAAGCTAGAATCGCCCCTGTAAATAGCTGATGACATTTCAATGCCAGTCAGCGTCGGTGATGATCATCTTGTAGCTTACATGTAATCGTTTGTTTATATCGTAACGCAATGTACACGAGAACAATGGGAGTGCAACGGTGATTTCAGGCAATCTCCCAGCGTGAACAACAAACGACGTAACTCGTGTAGCAACACTTATTGCATTATCTATTACCTTGTTATTGGTGACGATAACTAGCTATGTTTCCTAATGTTCAGTAACTAAGTTACGTATAAATGATCGATTGAGCAAGAGTACTGCAATAATGAAGTCCGATTGGTGAGAGAATAGGGGGCAGCAATACCTAGGGTGCCTGTGGGGGTCTCTAATATAGTATACTAAATGCCTTGTTCACACTAATATAAGCAAGAAGGTGCTTAAAGAAGATGTTGCTGTAGACATCTTGATGGAGGATAGCGCGACTATTTAACTTATGGATACATAAATGAGAAAATATACAGAGAGCAAGCCATTCTCCTTGATGGGCGAGTCAGAGAGAAGTGAGCTGATCGCCACCCACAGTATAATAGTCAATCAGTCACAGCTGGGGTAAACAAATATGGAATACCCAAATACGGTAAAATTACACAACACACGAGGTTTCCTCTAACAGTTGCACCCCAATTTATCATCATATAGTACACTTTTACGAGTTTTAGTGAATGTTTACAATTCCACAACTTATCGTTTGGACCGAACTGGACACAAAATGGTGCCCATATCCCCGTTTCTTATTGGTCACTGTAGTGTCATGGCCTGCGTTTTATAGACCTTGGGTTTGCTTACTGACAACAAAGTGTACGACGTTTGTACATGCCAGCAAGCAGGGCGGTGAATATTTTGATATCAGAGATGTCTTGAAAGAAAGCTTAAGATAACGACTCAAAAATAAGCCCATGGGAGTAGCACGGGCTTACGGTATAATGTAATTTGCGTAGAAAATTACAGTTCACGATTATGACAATGCACCCGTTGTTCACGCTGGGAGATTGCCTGAAATCACCGTTGCACTCCCATTGTTCTCGTGTACATTACGTCACGATGTAAACAAACGATTACATGTAAGCTACAAGATGATCATCTACAGGAATAATAAAAATACAGGAAACTAAGTTAGTAAAACTACTGAGGGGAATTACCGTTACACTTGCACAATGAAATAACGAGAAAGCATGCAGAATGATGTTTCTTTTATTTTTGAGAAATATTTTATTGTCAATTATTATTGTTAAAAGGCTGTGAAGACAGAGATCTTTTACATTTTATATGGATATCCACATTTCATTTCAATTACAACTAGATAAACATGACGTTTCGCATCATGAAGCAAAAAGTACTTAGGGACCTGGGGCTCCTAGATGACCCCATCTAATGTAGTATACTATGAGTCTAAAACGTCTCGTCTTACCCGACTTCGTGGACGTAAAGATAAGGTGTGTCCCAGACATTGGTAAAAACATGCGATCTCCAGTAAGTTAATGCTTGTACGAGCACGTCTTTATGACAGGCGGAAACCCATAATAAGATCAACAACAGGCTTTATCATCGGACGTAAGACGGATGAACCAGGTTTGAGTACAGGATGGATATGGTATTGCTCCCATACAAAGAAAAATTGAAAATACAGGAGATTGCTACCCCTAATCAATGCCTTACCCCCCCCCTCCCATCGAGGTATTGACGGAATGCAATCATGGTGGGAGCGTTCATTAACAATTTTACTCGGATTTTCAGCCTAGGATTTATACTTACAGGCTGGTGTTGATGTAAAGTTCTCACAATTCGTGGAGGGAAGACAAAGAAATTTCAGTTGGCTCTATTTGATGTATTGATCGTACCAGACAAGAAAAAGCCAACTCGCCCTTTGCCCGCCACGTTTAAAGCTGTGTTTTGTTTCATAAATTTGTCTTATTTTCGATATGCAGTAACAAAAGACAACACATTACCAAATGCAAGGCAGCATAACAGCCGATATTAGGGATAATCTACTGTGTATGAAACTCAATAAGGGAACAAAGCGTTGAAATGTTCTGAATGAACGTATGACGGTGGGATACTTACATTTTTATTTCAATACCTAATCGATAACTTAACTTCAGTATCTACCTCGCACCCTTTTAAAAGTTATTTCTTTAGCTATCAGCACACGAAATTCCCTTTTATTGTGCTCTCTGCTGCGCCGCAACGACTTTCACGTAATATTTGTAGGACCCAAAATGGTTCCCAATGTTCTTGTGTGACGTCATAAGACATGAAGCTTCATGACCTGTGTTATTATAGACCTTGAGCAAACCCTGCTAATGATTTGGTGCACTTCCAACACGCCCACTATCTTCATGTTATGCGTGTTTTGTAATCATGGTGATCTTTATCCTGTTTTTATCGTGCTGTAACTCAAATGCTTGCATTCTACTTTTCAATAAAACAAAATAGACGAGCGAAGTCTGGCGTGTGTAGTTTCCCGAGCGTAAGAAATTCAAAAGTCTACCAATTAAAAATGTTGTTACTTGTCATCGCTTCGATGAACCCATAATTTAAAAGCATTCGTGCATTTTGTCGCTGAAGCGGTATGGCTTTTTGTTTTCTACACAAAGAGATAATTCTATCTTTCTTTCGTACGACCTTCGAATAGCTGATCTCATTCAGAGGCTGACAATTGCTGACAATTTTTAATATTTATGTTACAGGATTTGGACAAGCTAAGGAAGCCAGATAAGGTAAGAACAAATATGCATGTGTAATTTCCACTTTAATCCTCTCTGGGCTACCATCGAGTGTGGATTGCCCCCGCATCTTTCTATTCAGAGAAAGAACTACAAACTGAGTCAAGGTTGTTATTGACATCCGCATTTATAGTCTTGTGAATGCTTGCACTGACATCCTTTGTTGTTTGAAGTCATGAAACAAATGAAGTAGACTGTGCCATGAAACGAAATGTTTCTGTAAGGAAAGTACCTGCACGTCGACGAGATTTGACTTCTGACGAACTGACAACCGACGAGATGATGCAAGGTATGCTACATGATATAAGGGCAGGTTTTTGTTTGAGGTTTAGTGAGCGGATTTGATTAATGACCAAACAGAAGAGTTGCAAGTGGGGAGCTTAACAATACGTTTCCGAATGTGTATATTTACGTATTGGAAGCTTAGACTTTTACAGTAGGCCTGCACGATCTAAAAAGACAATGCAAATGAAATAAAGTAAGGCTTTTCTTTATTCTCGGAGGGTGATTTTGTAAATGTAAGTCAACTGGAGAGCGTTGGCAAAAACCTTCATTATTAAGATGGTCTGTCCGCTTAATTGTGTGATTAAGTTCCAAGAATACGTTCGAATATATCTGACAAAGAGCAGCAGTAAGTATTTGCATGTTACAAGACCTGTGAATCGACATTAAATACCTCAAAATACCTCTTACTAAAAATTTTGAGGGCAATGAACAGCTGCTATTTCATATGGAAATTCATGTTGCAGATATTATACATCGTAGCATAACAGATTAGCAAAACGTAAATAAGAAGCAACAAGGCCGCCACACTACAAAACATTATGCCACAAGTAACTCAATAAAACCTTTGGTGTATTTACAGTGATGTGGGACATGGAGATGACAATGTTTCTGTCCATTCAAAAAGTATCTATGCATTAATCAGTCATTGAAGAAAAACGATTATTCTAAGTGGATTACTTGTAGGATACTGCTTTCACTTTGATGTTTTGCAGAAAATTTCGTAGAAGTAATTGGGATAGTGAAATGGTTTCACTAAAGATCAGAATATTGGCGTGTTTCTGTTACAGGCATTACGATAAGTAAAACGCCAAATCTGGAAACTTCATTGACAACGTTTCGTCTAACAGACTTCTTCAGATCGCTACTGAAAATTAGCTAAACGACTGAAATGTCTAGGCATTTCACATAGTGACTAAAATTTACTGTCAGACATTACGCATAATGAATTCAAATATAGGGACTATGGTTTCTTCTGATTTGGAATTACGTTTAGGTGTATCGAGAAGATGGAAAACGTCTTTATGTTTTTGAGACACTATGTATATCAGAATTCACTAGACTGAATTCCATCTTAATATCTCTTAATTTTCATTAGCTTATTATCTTGTCCTTTGTATTTTGCCAAACTATATCAAATTTGCTTCTTCTTGTTTGGCTCTGAAAGTATGCTTTTCACTTGTTATTTTCCAGAATGCAGGGAGTTTCTTGTAAAAATTGACTCAATCCAGGAATATACTGATACTGATATTGATGAGCAGTCAATGAACATCAATAACTATTGGAAAACAGGTAAGTTTTAAACAATGTTCTCAATAGAACGTCTCCTTCCTGAGCATCCAAGTGAAAAATGAAAAGTGGTCCTCCTAATACACTAAACGAATCCCCTTGGTGATTGTCGACACATATCGTATTTTGTAGAAAATAGTAAATTTTAATTACTAGTCATCAAGACATGTGTCAACAATTACTATGGGGATTCATTTAGGGTATTCACAGAATGTAAGGCGCACGTATCAAATCAAAAAAGCAGACGCTCCATTGAAAAATTGTCTGTTAACAACGTACGCATTTTCCAATAATTCGAGTGTCAGGAAAAAGGTCAATCACGCTCGTATTAATCTCAGCAATGTGTTCTAATCCTCTCTTTAGATAAAAAAATCGTCACTGAACGTAATGTTGTGCCACAAGCCAACTTGAAATAACTGTCGCTCTGTCTATGGTGATTTAAATGAACGACATTAAATTTTCGAAAGAATACTATTAGGTTACTCGATACTGATGACGTTGACTGTCTTTATGTCGATGATACGGTTGCATATCTGGCAAGCACAAATGACTGCGATCAATTTCTCAAAACAAGGATGCATAATTGCATCCTGCTCTTCAGTTTACACACGACAAGGAGCAACAGTAACACTTACGTTTCCCTGACGTTCCAGTTAAAAAGACAATTACGGTTTATTAAAAAGTATTAATAGAGAGAGTCCTCGTTTATGGGACAATACAGGCGCTGGGACTAATTTTGCCTTAAATCACGTGAATATAATCTCATTGCAACTCTAGTTTAACACGATCTTGTCATTTGCTTAGAAAGTAAACTCGGTAAGGAATTAGCAGCCATTGCAACTTTTTATGTTGAAATTATTCCACTAAAAGTTGTTTTCTGCATCCCAAAGGACGTTCTACCTGTCGCACATAAAAGTGTATTTGTTTACGGAATTTGATTCTACGTTGAAAGCAGATTATTTTTATGAAGACGTTCTCGATAAGTAAAACGCTACATGAAAAATGTCTATGCACGTAGAGTACTAAGCCCATTAATTCGCGACCATTTACTTTCTCAGGATGTAGTATCCACGTCCAGACTTGAAAGACGTATGTTGAAGTGCTGCCCTTTGATCATCCATCGTTTGATTGCACCTTGCCTTAGGTATCATTTACCTGCTACATTTCTCATATACTTTGTACAATTCTCTTTGGAAAAAATTTTTCATAATCACTTGATTTCTGCTGAGAGGGCTTCATCGTAGCTCATCTTATAGAAACCTTTTACTCAGTTCCTTTATAAGTCTTTGGAGCAAGTCTTATTGACCCTTTCATTATGTAATCGACGTAAAATTCTGATTGAGTTCTAGTCTCTCTTTACAAACAAGACTATTGATTAAGCAATTGCCTATTGTGCATGTTTTTCACCTTCAAATCATTAAACTAAACTAAACTACTTCAGGCACTACTTGTGATCTTAACTTTGAAATTTTAGTCATTACGTGAAATGCCTAGAGATTTCTGTCATTACGCGTAATAACTGAGTAAATTAATCATTACTCGTAATCCCTGAAATTTTCACTTATTATGCGTAACGCCTGATTTCGCTAAATGCCTGTAACATATACAGTGTATAAAAAGCCGTAAACAAACGATTTACGAAGTTGCAATCGAGCACAGGTCTGAACCATCAAATTAATTTCCCAGAAGTTAATTATAAAAGAAAGCAAAAGTAATTGATGTCTATCTCAACAAATGTGCTTTGGTTACTTTAGGGTGATTTGCGACTAAACGCTTAATTTAGCCACTTCGGCCCAAAGGAGCCCTAGCAATGACGTCATGGTGGATTCACTATGTTTGCGTTGCACATTTGCTTCAGCACAGCTTGGAGTTTGGGGATGGCTGCAAGGAGTCAGTTGATTGCAATAAGTCTGTGTGTTGTAGAAGGTGGGTTAAAATTGTTGAGATTGTAAACTTTTGTACTATTGATTGAAATACGGAAAAAGCTACTTGAAAAAGAACACTGAAGCTAATTCTGACTGTGAAGCTGGCTTGCAAGTCAAACAAGAGATCATCTAAACTTACAAACAAAGAAATAGTCCGCATGCCAATACAGGACAAAATCCAGGAACTGCTTCGAACTGCATACGAGGATAAAAAGGCGGAAAAATTAGGGAAAATCGTGATAACCCTTCGTTGGAATGAGGATATCATTGCCACTATTTGTCATTCCCCTTATCGTTTTGACAAAGGGACCAATTGCTGTATATTTCCGCTTGACAAACAGCAATTGTTACAGAACAATAAAACTATTCTACGACAATGAACAACTGAATAAAAACATTATTTGCTTGGAAATTGGATTTGCTTCTATTGTTCGTCTCCATTGTGAATCATATTTACAAATCTGTAAGGACGTGTTAAAAGGCGCCGCTATTTTCTGACTTGGTGTAAGGGTGTCTTTCTTTGGATGATAATAGGCTCGTATGGACTTTAGACTTATCAAATTATTCTACAATGCTCTTGAGGACTGGCTTTTGTGCATATTCTACTTCTGTACAGAAGTTTTTGGTTGTACCAGGCTAACCAGTAAACATGATTTTTTCCAGTAAATCTTTGTTAAGGTTTGTTATTAGCCACTAAATAACACAAAAATATTTTTTGTTGTTGTTGTCTCTCAATAATAACTGTTCATTAAATGCCTGCCGAAAGTATCTTGCATTTGAGGGATTCATCGTTGAAGCGGGAGGAGTAGCCAACTTAGTTCACTCTCTTGTTGAATAAAGGTATGATGCAACCGCTACGGTCCTCTTGGAATGCGTCCATGATCCTATTTCTTATGTACTGCTTCTAAACACAACTTAAAATATGCATAATTCACATTTTGAATTGCATCAGTTTTCAAAATTATTCAGAGGGCTATAACCTATTAGCCAATAGGCCTATCACCATTGCACTTGGCAATTTTTAAGCAACTTTTGACTTTTTAAGCACCTTTTTACGGTTTTGGCAACTTTGAGCAAGTTTTGCGTGACATCGAAAATGGTCTTCGAGGACAAAAAACGACAACGTTTCTCCAGCAAATCTCAGACTTCTCCTGGATGTATCTGACTATCCTCAAAGCTGTCAGGTCTTACGCTTGCAAGTTAATTGCACGTGTTGATGCTTGCACCAAGTATAGGGAAAGAGGTGAAACATTCCTTTCGCCGATGAAGATGCTACAGTAGCTAGCCTGGCGCAAGAGGATGTCTTTTATCTTGATTGGTGGCAAGCTGTGTTGTATGGCAAATCACAAAGACACCATCCTGGGTTGCTCTTAGCTTCTTAAATATTCCTTTTTCTGAACGTTTTTGCTATACACTATTCACACCAATTGTATAGAGTAAAGTAAGAAAGCTTTATAGGAAACGAGAAGACCAAAAAAAGTTGTAGAAATAACAGTCACGAGTTATTTAACCTTTAAGTTGCAAACAAATTCTTTGCAAGAAGCATCTGCTTCTTTGTATTGATGAATGCGGCTTCTAAAACCGCAAGATGAAACGGAGATCGGGCTTTGGCCTATGTCTTAAACGAATCCTCTTGGTAGTTGTCAGTTTCTGTTGGATTTTTCAAGTAAATTCTCTCCTTTTACCGAGTCTGATTGAGATCTGTTGACTTGACTTTCTTGACACAATTTGGTAAAAATTTCGAGAGTTTGATGCGTCTTCTAAAGAAGGCAGGCAGATGTTGCACGGTTCTGTTCCGAAACCTCTGCTACGTACAACCTATACGATCAGGAATGCGCCGAAGAGGATACTGGTTTCTGGCAAAAGTAGAGCAGTTGGTAGGGATTATTTGAAGAGGAGATAAAAGTTGATATGGATAGTTAGTAAATTTATGCGTCGTTGTGCAAGCGAATATTTGTTTATAGAAGATTCAAAGATTCTGGTTTTTAATCACAAAGAATATTAGTGATTTCTATGTTTTCAAAAATGAACTCAAGGTGAACACTACTTCGAAATACACGTCCATATTAGAAATGGGTTTGATATTTTTAAAACAGAATTATTTGACAAGAGTTACCCACAGGCTTTAGTAGACGAAAGAAGCAAACGATTTATGATTTGTACTTACAGCAAAGGCATATAAAAGCCAACCAACAAAACAGCGATGAAACAAACAAATCTCTGATTTTATAGGGACAATGCACGTCCAGCGCTAACAAGAAGGAGAGTATTCTTAGGTCGTTGATAAATACTCACATCACACCGACGGCCAGCAATGCCGTGTTAAAACTGATAATTTATGATGAATCTAGCGAATTGGAGAATCTTCTAACAAAGCGGTATTACAAACTAGACCACTTGTGTATAACTGTTGTGCTATCTGGATCCGGCATGTAAGTGAGAATATATTGGCTACACCACTAACACAATTGTTTACGGTGCCAAATAGCTAAAAGTAAAAGGAGCTACTAAAGTGAATCTCGAAGGACATACTATTAAAGATTTCGAAATAGTAAGGGAGTATGCTATCCTGTAATACCGTAGAGACACAAATCGCAGAGGTACCAGTTACAAAGAAGGACATTTCACACAATCAATCCGAAAGATGAGGGCTTTCCTCGGGTTTTATTAACTTACGGCTGAACCTTTATGCTATTTAACATTTATAGTATTGTATTATGCATATCTTAACATATTTTAGCAGCATCTTAGTTCCTAGCTTTTAATGGTTTGAAACTTTAGATTCCTCCTGACTCACTTCTAATACTTTTTACATCAGTATTTAATTTACCTTATTTCTCTGGATTTATTCGTGCACTAACTGCAGTCTGAAAATATTTTTGAACATGATAAAAGAAGCGCTTGTAATAACATTTTTATTTCCCTTGATTCCCGAAATGTCTCACGAAGGAACTATACGTCTGAAGTTTTACGAAATGCTCGTTGGTACAAAAGAAACGTTCAGAAAGATAAACGGCTGACAGCTCAACTGATAAAAGTCAGATACAGCATCAAGTAAAATCAATTTTTGTCTTAAATGTCCGTTTCCCACAGCTTCGTTTACCGCACGTGATATTAACTTTTTAACTTCATTCGTAAATTTGCATGTATTTTGTTTTGTCGTAGAACATCATTGATGACGCTAGCGGTACTCATCACGTGACGCGGCCAAGCTAAACATGGATGCATTGTCACATGATGACCAACTGCGTATGGCCGTCATATCAGGTGATCTGGAGGCTGCAAAACAAGTGGGAAATAAAGTCCTTCGTGTTTTCATTTCAAGTACATTTAATGATACACAAGCAGAGCGTAATTATCTGATGAGGGAGCACGAACAAGTTAGTATGACCTAACTATGATTGTATAATTACATATCGGAAAGGGAATGCATTGCCAACTAAAAGCCGCGCAACTGTCTACCTGTCTAACTACCTCAAGAGACCAGCTTGTAGTGCTCTTATTGCCTATCTTTAGCACTTTTATTCATCGTCATTATCTTCATCATAATCATTTTCATCATAATCATCATCATCATCATCACCATCATCATCATCACCATCATCATCATCATCATCATTATTATCATTATCATCATTATTATCATTATCATCATCATCATCATTATTATCATCATTATCATTATCGTCACCTGTTTCCTTGTCACTAGATATGAGAACAGATAATTTTGTTGAGCTTTTGTTAGCAGGAGTTGGCAAAGTATATAAACTGTTATATTTTTCTGCTGCAAGAACAGGAACACTGGTCAGCAAAGCAGATACATAATATAGTTGATAACAGATACGTTCTGTTGTGATATACTGAGACTAAAGAGTGCTTGTTCGCAGCAGAGAAGTTTGGTGTAAGCTCCATCATCTTCGATCCATAACTTATACCCATAGGTCATTTTCATGTGGAAGCTGGTAATACTATTCTGCTTACAACACAAGAATGATATCTAGACTGGAGTCTGGCTGTACCTACAGTCTAACTGCTTATTAAATACTAGGTAAAGCAAACAATACCAAGCTGCTTCTTGGTATATGGTACTTGTGTCTGTATTCGTCTTGTCTTCAGACTCAATACTGTATCCTTCTTGTCTTCACAGTCAATACTGCATCCTTCTTGTACTTCAAACAATACTGTAGAAAACAGGAAGAAAATACTATGAGCGACTAAACACAACTAGTTATACAGCTGCCCTTTCTACTTTCACAGTCTCTACTGAGAGCTGCACAACACTGCCTAGTTGTAGGCCTATATGTTGGACATGGATGTAGCCAAAGCTCTTCCTAATGATAATGAAATCAAGAGTAAATTATCAACTCTCTTTACCTAAAAATCGCAGAGTCAGTTGCCCTATTTGAAATTTACGAATCTATTTAACAATTCACAAATAAAGTTGATGATATAAAATTTGAAAATGCTATTGAGTAAAACCTTCCCTTTCACTGGTCACGTGAGACGGGGCCATTCTATTTACGTCCCTCCATAAGTTAACTTGGCCTCAGACCATATCACATCATGTCTAAGCACTATTTAAAACATCATGTCTAAGCACTATTTAAAATTTTAACCTTCGCATGGATACAAGCTACAGTTATCGACCAGTCGGCAACATGCTTTACCCTCATGAAATCTTCCAAATTTTTAAGCTGTATCACACATCACATCGAATATATGACATGATATAAGCCACCCTATAATAAAAACAATCTTTCAAAGCTCCTTCCTCAAAATTGTGCCACATAACCATGGGTAAACACTGTTCAATTTGTATACAATCGTTCCTTCCCAACCTGTCCTCCGCTCACAAAGTCTCTGAAACGTCGAAAAAAATCCTGCTTTAACATATGCCACTTCATGATAGAAACCATCCTCCCGTAAAAACTCTCCTTCAATGTTCCCTGCTCCAATATATCGCCTACATTCATGTATATATACTGTTCAAATTGTCCAAACTCCTAAAGGGTCATCCATAAAGTACTTACGCAGCTATAGGGGGGAAAGAGTCAGCAAAAAAGCGTACAGGTGCGTGCAAGGGAGGGGGGGTAGTATAGAGTGAGTACGTACGCAGTTTGACTATCTTACTTGTTTGAGGTTTTTTTGCACTTTGTCATATCCAGATTCTAACACACCGACAATGTAAAAAGTATACATAAACAGAATTTAAGGTTTACTTAAATAAAGATTTTGGTTCTTATTTGGCTTCAATTATGCCAAGACTACACGTATTACTACTAGTAAAGCATATATCTAATTTGCTCAGAATTGTTTGCAAAACAAAAAATTGCGTCCAGGCCTCAAAATGACTTCCATAAAGGATAAACGAAAGTGCCGTATGGAACCTTGAAAGGAAAGGTGGACTATAAAGTGCTTGCTTAACTGGAAGATAGCAACGGTTGCATGTATCAGCGATTTTCCACGCGGATCCGAGATTTTAAAGGGGGTAAAATTGTAACAAGGGGTACTTGGGGGGTCCAACAGCTAATAGCATATTTCATTGCTTATCATATGTCAAAGTGGCAAAACCAAAGAAAGGGTAGATGAATATTGTTCCTGTTCACTCCCTTGTTGCACATATTTTTCATTTGAAATCTGGTAAATAAGATGCGACTCTTATTTACTGTTTATTTCGTGGTGTACTTGTGTAATATCGATGACGTAAAACAATTCCGAATTCCCTCGGACCCAGGGGGGGAATCCTTGAAAATTTTGGTAGCTCGAGAGGGGTAATTCACTGTCTGAGGTTGAGAAACCCTGGCATATGTTATAATGGTTTACTGTTATGTAGAGTTCTACAGTTCAATAGATTTCAGTTGTTATGTTCTTACGTTACAAAATGATGTCTGCGATAATTTAGGCCACGGCATAGAATAGGGAATTGGATAATCAGTCTCTTGATGGGCACTTACACAGGAGAGGTGGGGGTTAAAGCGTGCAGGTGAGTACAGCGGGAAAAGGGGATCGAAAAGTCTGAGGTTTACTGCGTAAGTATTTTATGGATGACCCCTAATGGATACTAGCCTCAATTCAATTATTTGAAAGCCTGCAATATGCTTTATCCTTACAATATATCTGAACCCTCCAAGGTTTATTATAATCCGAATCTTCTTAGGTGTATCATAAACCGATAAGTGCTACCTCTCCATCGAGACCCTTCTTCAACATAGTAAAACCACAGTTCAGTTTATGCAACCTCCTTAATAATACTAGCTTCTATTATGGAGCAGCCAAAAAGTTGTGCTACCCTCTACTAACCCTCTACTAACTCCTGTCTATCGAAATGTTTGTATACTACTTTTGATATATAGTGGTTCTCCAATACTACCACCACTCAATAGGTATCATCTATTTATATGTAAACACTATTGAATTTATTGGTACGAAACTTGAAGCAGAAGTGCAAGTGGTGATCGAAGCGTTAGAGCAGGGGTTCTCAAAGGGGTCGATATCGGATAAGACCATCCAGGGGGTCGATGAATACCCAAGGGGTCTAATGGGGGTCGATGAATATCCAGGAGGTCGAAAGGGGGTTGATGAATATTCATGTTCCCGTCCTTCAGCAAGAAAATTACAAAATGTACTCCCTACCAGTCCTCCCCATCCCTTCCCACGTTTTGCATCCACTCCCACGCCTCTCCCCGCTAAAAATCTAGGGGGTCGATGGAAATCTTAAAAACTCATTAGGGGGTCGACGAGCCAAAAAATTTGAGAACCCCTGTGTTAGAGCCTTTTTTCAAACTGATTGTCTAATATCCAAATACAACGCCCCTCCATCCTTTTTCCGACATACCCACTTCATTTCATATTACTAGTGTCTTGGTAGTCGACAATTACTAAAAAATATCAAGATATGAAAAATTATTTTGTGTAGTCGCAACAACACCTACCCTTCAATTCTTCTTCTGCAAGACCTGGCACAAACTTCCTTAATCTTTTAAAAGCCAAATGTTATGTTTGTTTGAACAGACAGAACAGTAGTAGTCGTTCCGAGGTACAAAGTGCGAAGTAACTCCATATGGCTAGGGTATGTTTAATCCTTTTTATGTTAAATTGACAGTACTAGTTCTTCTTTGGGTAACCGATGCATGTTGTGTCGAGGATTCACCTTAGTTTAGCCTTAACGTCTCTACAGTAGCGACAAGCATGTAAATTTTAAAACTCATAAATACCTTCAATTAGTCTATATGTTGCTCTTGATTGTCAGTCCTTTCCTGTGCAGCCTCCACGTGCAGTTTTCGACCTCGTGGTCTTTTCTTGAAGTCCAAATTAACTTCGGCAAAAAACTCGTCATGATCCCAAAGAAAGGTCTCTGAGTAAACAACGTAAAGCATTTCTTTACTGGTCATAAAGATCTTCCTGCTTTTTTCTCCCGTTAGTAGAATCCGCTATCTTGTTTACAGTATGCAGAAATCTTTAATTTCTGCTGTCTCCTCTCTGTCTGGACGATTTTAACCAGCGCCATGTTCATCTTCTCCCTGCTACTACCGTCACAGTACGATAAATCCATAGAACATGGTCTATTCTGCAAGTTTGTAGATCGCACGTGTTTTCTTCCCTAGAGACGTTTACAGAAGCTACCCATCCGTGAGAATTGCTCCAAAATCAATCAGTCAGAATAAAATTTGGTGATAATGACTCGTATCCTGTTCCACCTTCTTCCTGTTCC
>JAAAKM020006971.1:11205560-11226624 GCA_010016025.2 Alatinidae sp. Z8VKAUB7J3 | reverse complement strand
GGCACTGCTTCCCCACTCCAACACCCACACACGTACACACACTTGTACACACATATTTTGGGGCAGTATTGCCAAATAAAAACTGGAGGGGCTGACAGATAATGAAAAATTTCTTTCTTTTCATTTTATTTGATCTCCAGAGAAGACTTCCATCTTTTGATAGCAAGTGTTGTCTTCGCTCTCTTTGCAAAAGAAGAACATTGGTCAGGGAAAAAAGGGATGGGGCTGAAGCCCTACCCCGGTGGCGCCAATCTCTCAGTTTAGCTCCCTGATAAGCAGTGGGGCCACTACTAAAATTCCCACTTCATTATATGTTAGCATAATTGTGACGCTAAAGGCGAAGTATCTGACACGCCCTTCTAACCATCAGTCACTTCTATGGTTCTTCCTTCCATACATTATTCCTCCACCCCTGAAGACTCCCTACACTGTCACACAATATATAGGAGTGTTATGAGTGAGTGCTTAACAGCAGTATCTGATAAAGTATAGAACTGGCCAGTATCTATCGGTTGGTATGGTAACAAACACCTCCGGTCGTTTGCCAGCGGGAGATCTTTACTTCTATAGTTAATCAGCGCGGAATCATAACGAGTTGCAGGTTGAAAATACTATTTGAATCAGTACGATAGGTGAGGTATCCAACCAAGGCATTGAAATTGTTATCATTAATTCTTAACGATGAACAAGCGTGATAGTTGCACATTTTCTTAGTAGGAACAGTTCAATGAGTCAAACTCAGACGGCAGGAGTAACCTGGGCTCGACTTAAACTTAACGAGAGACAGCAGAGGGCGTTTTAAGGGGTTATGAAAAACACAAAAGTTACAATGCTGTACATGTCAGACAAAGAACTGTCATTATACGCTTGCGCAATACAAACAAACGAACAAAAATTGTATATCATGGCTGTTTTAGTCAAGTCATACAAACAATTAACTTGCATATTTAGGAGATGAAGAGAGTCTGAAATTTAAACGATCTATTTTGCAACACAATCACCTTCACTAAATAAAAGAAAAATTGGAGAATTACCGTTTTCTGGTCGCAGTTACTATATCGAAAGGTAAAACAGGCTTCGTGTATCAGCTCCTTTACTTGAAAGAAGCTTAAATTAAGCTATAAGAAGCATTTCAATCATACATCTTGAGTCCGTTCCATTATTTTCATCTTAATTCTTATCAGTTGCCACATAGTTTCACTCTACAGAGTATTTCAAATACTGTGGTTCAGTAACTTCAATCACAGACGCTACATAATATTGACAATAATATTAATCGTTTGTAGGAGATGATTGAAACATTTCACAATATATTGACAGATATTTATTGATCATCGATCAATATTATTGAATAATTTGTGGGGTCCTTCGTCAATATTTTGCTCAATATTTTAGATGAATGTCTATTGTTTGACGATTGAAAGGCAGGGGAGGGTTCTAAACGGTAGCCCTTTTTAACGACGCTAAAACTTTATGGTCATTTTTGAAGGTCTATCACCAGGTTAAAGGATCATGGCAGTAGACCTATTTGTTTGTTCAGTATCTAGATAGCCAATCTTTGAAGTACAAATTGTTCCTTTATATCCGAAATTTGATGATGGCTTCTTATGATTCTATTACTATCTGCCAGAACTTAGCTTTTCCCCCCAAACCATTTTTGCTCATTTAGTCGATATCGTTCTCCGATTACTTTGATGTCATTTCAATTAAGTAGTGTGTACAAGGATTACTAATCTGTCCATGACGAAAAGCACAAGTGAAATTATCTAGTATTGTCGATACAATTGAACTACCAAAAGTATTTTCTGGCAAATGAGGCATGTTATTCAACAAGTAGGAACTTTTTTGTCATCCTTTCAGAATTTTGGTCAAATTTTTGACAGTGCTTACAGGAATGATAACCAGCACCAAAAGTTCATTACCCTTTTACCTAAACCAATTCTGCATTCCCTATAAAGCAATTTCTGATAACAAATGCCTTTAGCCTCGACTTGTTTACAGTATTCAGCAAATACAATGAAACAATGTCTGAATTTAAACCTAATTGATGGGCATGTGATTTCATTGTAAATTTTCATGTTGATACTACCCATGCCCAGAGTAAAAGTTTTTATCAAAAGCACTTTCCCTACAATGTTTGCTATGTCAAAGCCCATTTCTGACAATGAAACTTGCATGAAAATTTTGCAAAAAAGTTATCGTTTTTCGAAATACATTAAGTATGATAAAAAACCCATCAGCTGTCGGGGCTTTATTTTACAGCTCTGTACATACCAAATTGATAATGGCCGAGGAATCGCTTATACATCGATGGTTGTAGCCCTCTGCTAATGAAAAAGTACCTCGGTAACTGACATTATTTACTTCCACTCCAATTCCATCCTGTCTATCTGAAGCATTCGGGAATCCAAAACATTACATAAGCAGTGAACCTAATGTGATACAAAAATAATGCTAAAAATATAGAGCGTAGCGAAAATGGATGTTAATTCGGAAATACGGCACAGAAAGTGTTCTTTCCATGGGGCCACCGAGATTCATTTTAATGTTAAGATAGACTCGATCATTTCTTATTGAAAGAGTTTAATGCCCAACATATTTGTGACTGTCGAAATTCAATTTATGGCTAATTCTTCTTTTATAGTCTTATCCACTGCAATTAGGGTAAAGCGCACTAATCCAATCATATTCCAAAATTCAATTTTATCAAATATATTTATGGGGCATTAGTTTTAAACTTCATCATGCAACAGAAACAGTTATCGTTTCAACAGAAGGATCATTGAATGTTAGACCTGGTCGTCACTGATGTAGAACAATCAGATCCTATATCTAATCAAATCCGATCTCAAACAGGAAAAACTAACCATTTCATAGGATTTTTGGATACTGGTTCGTTTGCGTTTTATCTTTAGTTATAAGTCTGTGTATAATTGTACAGGAAATGGAAATATATAAGATGAGATAAAGTTTATAGGTAACAAGAAAGAGATGCTTGATTTATTTAAAGCAGTTTGCGGATTTTGTTTTATGCCAAATGTTTGTGACGGACAGGTGAAGGATGCTCTCCAGCATGTCAACTTTCAGAGGATGCGCTCAATGCAGGTGAAGATTGTATTAGTAAGTTTTTTACAATGCTTTGCAACGAGATCCTGGCCACACGTAAGTGTCCTAAAGATCGGCTATACTGAATTTTCATCCCTCTGCTGAAGGAAATTGTAGCAACGGAGTTTTTAGACTTCGTGGACTTTGGTTGACACCTCAACATGTCAAAAGTATTATCTCTTAGATTATTTGAATAGAAAAGAAAATCCTCAAGTAGCAAACGGTGGCAGATGAAGAGGGGGAGAGGGAATGTGGACGGGAAACCTTTTTTAGTCTTAAATAGATGATCTATGGTGCTTGGTTAAAAATTGATGTAAATTTGACTGACTGTGTAGTTGAGCACCTGTATCGTATATGGTAAAATTGTTTTCTGTGGCCAAGTCGTGTTGCACTTCTGCAGGAATACCTTCGTGACTCTCCGTGACCGAACTGAAATAGAAAATGGAAGGACCTTTAGCGTGTTGCTAAATAATCATCAAAATACGTAAGGTTACAAACTCACTAGCAAAGGCAGAGACGAAAGGAACCAGGCCAAGTTTACTTTTCTGGCTACGCCGTCATGTTCTCTTCAACTTCCATTTCTTACTAACTAAAAATCGTGGCTAAGTTAAGTGTTTTATTGTTCTCAAACGTAATTAGTAAATTAATTGTTCTTCAGACAATGGATGACGTCGCTACCGACCAACAACTTTACGATGCTCATATCTTTTTTTCACAGCTTTAAAAGCACTTGCGATGACCCACCTGGAAGGAGAAAGAAAATAAAATGTGCAGCAAATCACTGTTTAACGTAATATGAGATAACATAGATCACGTATGATTGTTTAGGTAAGGAAAATTGGTCGCCGTGTGGAATCCTGAGTTGAGTGCTTGTAGTGACATAAAAAGAATAAAGATAGACACTGCAGAGCAGCTATAATATATGTGATATATGATAAAGTAAAGAATGCATGTTAACAACTCAGCGTCGAGGAAGACAACAGAAAGCCCAACTTTTAGCATGTTACTAACATTCTGACTTCTTTGTTTTCAATTTTGATTTTAATATTACAAAAGGTAAGGTTTGATCATTGATGATATTCAACGAGAAGATTGAATTCATTGGCCATTATTTTGTGTATGAAACTTTACTGATACCACTCCTTGCTACTTTCTACCTTTACAATGTTTTGATTTTATAAACCAAAAAATACTTTCGTCGTATTACTTTCTAGCCCTGCATATTACTACAGATTTAGTTAAAAAGTTTCTTTAAAGTTGAAAAACACTTCTGTAGATATGGAATAGGAAGCAAATACCATTATGATGAATATTCTTACTCTTATAGGCATTTACTCCGGATTAAAATTTTCCACTTCCTCAGAAACTAATAGCTATTTTAATCAGCCCACAGAAGCAATACTATTGACGATAATATCAATGAAACTGTATATTGACAATTTTAAAGACCGGTTGTGGGCAATAATTGAAACTTTGCACAATATATTAGACGAAGTTAAAGTCCGTACAAAATTATTGACCATCCGTCAATATTTTTGTATTATTTGCAATAAGCTTCCAAATAATAGCAACAATAGATGCACGTGGTCGATATTTAATAGTGGAAACGGCAACCGGGTCACGCCCCAGGGTCTGAGGCCTCCACGGATCTCTGCACTTCAATGGGAAGAAAAACTGTTCAAATTAGTCTCATGTATGTAAGTTAAAAATAGAGCAACAGCAAAATAAACATTGCATCAAAGCGACTGATCCAAATGGTATGACATCTAACAGGAACACTTTCCTGGATACAGTGATCCAGTTAAACGATTTTTGACCCATTACTGCCATAACTTAGGCCAATGAAAACATCTGAGGAGGAGACCTAACCCAAACATAAACAAAGAAATTGGGGACATAGATTTTTACCAATGGAGGGGGACGTGATGCAAAAAACGCCTTTGTCTATTAGGTCTTACATGTAAATACGGTTTTATGTATTCTGAACCCATCCCATTGCGTTTCTAAAACTTTTTGGTCTTTCCTGTTTTAGTTTAGCAAAGGTTTCGACAGAAAATTGAGGAGTCAATGCCTTTAGACCGCTCACATCACTATCGTAGACAATTAAACTATGCGTGGAAAAGCTTTCAAAGGGCTCTAAGAGGATTTTATGGTTTGGTATGAAAATATTGCAGAATTATCAAAATTTAATGTTAAATCATATATGGACTAATTATAGCTGTTCATGACCACAAATTGAGATTTTTAACGTTTTACAATATATTTATACCTCAAAATGAAAGATTGGAAAAGATTCCTGGTACTACAAAATTTGTAGATAATATTCAATAACGGAATCATTAGTGAAATGCCATTGACCTGTTTTGTTGCACCCTCATCAGATTGGCTGGTGCAAAGAGCGAGTTATTCAAACATTCAAGCATCATTTATGATTACTCGCAAACAAAGAAAGGGATAATAACAAGATTAAAAGACAGGAAGATTTCGGAAGGAACACAAAGCTGAATTGAAATGCCTTGTTGAGAACTATTTCTCAATGTAAAAGGCGCTGTAAAGCTGCCAAATTCTATGATGGCTACCAAATGCCAAATGAGAATTGCTTTCCAACCGTGCTTCTGAGTTGACTTTCCCTTGGGCTCTGTGTTTATTGCTTACTATTGCAAAGTTTACCTGGTGTATGGTGTGAACATTCTTTTATGGGGTTCAAGCTTAATTCTACGTACAGCATAGAATGCCAGTAATCCAAACATGCATACCTCATTGTTTGTAATCATAATGTCGTGACCTTTGCAGTAAAAGCAGTGGACGAAGAAAGCAAGTCCAAGTATGATCGATAACTTCACTTCAGCAAAAAGGCGGCAAAAGTTCGCTCACAAACTTTGTCTTCACGAAATTAGAACGTGTACTGTCTAACTTACGTATCTTTCAATGCCACGTTCATAGCTTATATCATATAGGCCTGCTTTGCAACTTAATCCTCATGCTACTAGCATTTAGATCTCCACGAGTTGTAGTTCAAGTAAAAGATAATTGTCCTATGTTTTGAGGTTTCATGATGTCCTGCAAAGGGGCGTAACTGACGCCTCCACTGGATCAAAAAGGCAAGAAAAGTTGGTCAAAACTATACTCTCTAAATTATACATCTTTAAATGCTATATCCGAAGCTAATACAACGTACTTTACAATTTAATCATGCTACTAACATTTACCAATTTAGGAGTTGTAGCAAATTTATGGCAAATTTCCTACGTTTGGTGGATTTTAGAAGGCGATTGGATTGGTGTCTCCACTTGTTCCAAAAAGTAAAATAGGTTAGTTGGCAAAGCCAGACTTTCTCAAATTAGAGACATTACTGTTCAACTTATACAAAGTTTTAATATAGTATCCATGTTTTATACGGCATCACATTTCAACCGTTCTGGTACTGAGGTTTACCTTTCTGTGAGTTACAGTTTTATTGTGGATGCACTTGATGGTAACTGTGACAATTTCGAGGTAACATATGCATTACAAAAGAGGGAAGGTTTGTTAATATCACTGCAAGAAGACGACATTAATATCTAAGAATCAACTAAGCATGGATTGCTTGTTTACTGTTACTCACCTGCTTCTTTGATTTCTTCATCTGGAGTAAGGCCATCGAATCCTTGGAGATCTTCATTATCCTCGTCTGAGAAACATCAAAACAGAAAGTACTGATGAAGTGATGATCGTTTCCAAAACAAGTTTTTGCACCCAACATCTAATAATTACTTCAGCTCCGAGGTCATAAACTTATATCTCGTTCTCTGCTAATGGGTGCAAAAGCGTTTATATATGATCCTGCAAGGAAGAAAATAAGAAATTCAAACAGGTATCTTGATGTTATAACACCAAGAGAGTATTTAAAGTGCTGCTTACAGCCAATATTATTAGGAAACTAAATAGAACTTTTAGCACTTAGCACTTGGAAGTAGGCTATACCACAATGGTTCTGATTACCACGTTTGAATCTTATTTTCTGGTAATACATTACAAGCGTATCTACATTATCTAGCATGGAAGTGAATTAGGTTGCTTACCAGGCAAGTACGATGTATTTGTGGCAAGGATGCCAAAGACAAAAAGCACCAACGTAATCTTCATCGTGTGAGCTCGAAAAGTCTTTCTGCACACAGCCAATCTACGATCAACTCAGCAAGAGCATTTATCTTCTGGAGTTTGCTACCCATCAAGGGATTTGGAAGATTTACCACCCTTTTTACATTCAGACATTGTTTTTGAGACAAAGGCGTTCCAACTCAACTTTGTGTTCCTTTGGAAATTACTTCTTCCTTTCTTTCAATCTTGTGATTTTGCAATTCGTCCTCTGAACCAGAACATGTTTACGTTATTAGTGCGGTGGTAAAAGAAATAATGCTCGCACAGCCTTAGAAGAGAGGAACTGTTTGGGGTAATATGTCCTATCCTATGTGGAAAAAATGCCTTCTGCAATAGAAGTTTTGAGTGGAAAGAAAAGCAAGAGAGATCAATAACGTCTGCGATGGACAAGCCAGACGGAAAACGAATTCTTATTATAAAGATAAGTGCACAGCACAAGGTGCGTAGGTGAAACATGATGACAAAATATAATATGATGAGCTTTCTGTGTATTCTACCACGATCCTCGAATCAATTAATTCCAAGGTATGAAACACGTGTTTAGACAAAAGAAGGCTTTCTTTGAGAAGAAGCTCGAATTCTGAAGAAGCAGAGGTGAGAAAAGTGAAGTCAGAGACAGAGAACGGATGAGAATAGTTTTCAGCATGTAGAATATGAAGGGCTACAAAGCTTTTTCGAGTTAAAGGTGAAACTTCCAAATGATCCGACAACCGTCTATGAAAATGACGTATTATCTGACCTGAACACGCTTCTTCACAGAAGCCACACTTAAAATGATCTATTACACCTGAGCGCAATATATCATTGTCGTATTCTTAATTTTTATTATAATTTATGATAATTATTCTATTGTTTTATTTTGTATAAAAGTCCGAGTTAGGTGAATGTTAATAACTTTGTGTTCAATCTTGGAAACGACTGTCCTCTCTCGGCTATACCTCAACGATACAACATATTGGCCACGATGGCAAAGCATTCAATAACATTAGTGGATTAGAGCCGTTTGGAGTGCATTTGAAGTCTACCTCAAATTTAAGTTGAAAATGGGACATTTGGAAGGGCGATTTTCAATTATTTGTCACTGCAAGTTGAATCACGAATGCTGACCAAAAGAAGGCTTTGCCTCTACATACGGCAGGACGAGATATAAAAGACATATACAGAACTCTGCGTGGCGATTCTGATACATTCGAAGACATCATTTCGAAAGTATTTCAATCCAAAGAAGAATTTAACTGTCGAGCCGTATTATTTTAAGAGGGGTATTCAAGGCGAGGAGGAAGATGCATTACAATACATAACGAGACAATCTAACTGTAGAGCAACTAATCTCAATTTGTCGAAACGAGGAACTGGTTCAACACCAACTCAATCAAAGTGCTTCTTCTTTATCGGACCAGACCTCACCAGGCCTGTTAGAATGGGGATACCCTCAAATGAATCATCCATTCCACCATATGATGACGACATTAGGACAAAGCAACAAGGAAAGTATACAAAAGTCAAAAGTTATACAGACAACACACCATTTGCTAAAGAAAGTCCTATTGCTGTTGGTGACAGGGTGTTGTTAAAGAGAACGAAACGAAATTCGAAGACCAATTCAAACTTTTATGAGGACATTTTTACGGTGAAGGCAAGAAATCACAACATGATTACAATAGAGAATGAAACAGGTCGAATATTAACAAGAGACGTTTTGCATTGTAAGAAGTATGATGGTAACAACAGCAGAGAAGTAGACCATGACAAGGAGAGGTCGAAAGTGATTAGAAAAGAATATCCATTACTTAATAGAAAGAATAAATAATTTTAAGTAAAGTAATTAACGGACTTCAACACAAATCTCTCTTCACTCAGGGGATGATGTTGTATCCTTAATTGTTATGATAATTTATGATAATTATTCTATTGTTTTATTTTGTATAAAAGTGTGTAGTAAGGTGAATGTTAATAAATTTGTGTTCAATCTTGGAAATGACTGTCCTCCTCTCTCGGCTATACCTCAACGATACAACAATCATTTCAAGCTAACATAAAGCGCTAAAGTATGATTTGTCCCCCGTCATGATCCTGTCGCTTCTAGTATAGAGTACTAAACCGATGACATCACAAAACCTCTTTTTCATGGAATACCAATTATGTCTACATCAAAGTGTTATCCATGTCACCAAATACTAACTTACAAAATATAGCATTCCAAGGTCATATTAACTGCAAAATCGGCAGTCTGAATTTGCAACAGGCCTTAAGAAAATATTGTTAATATTGCTAAATTTAAAAACGTATGAACTGGGTTTATGTAACAAAGTCTTGATAGGTCTGATATAAAGTTCAAAAGCGCTTACCTCGATTGTTGCTCAAGAAATCGTTCTGAAATTTCGGATAGCTTATCTATATCAACAAAATAATGCAATGATTACAAAATGTTTGATATCATTAAATCATGACGCCACACTATAGTAGGCCTACTCTGTTAACGAGCTTTTAAATTATTAGTGGATTTGAAAAACTATACGTGACTAAACCATGAAACGTTGTCTAAAACCTAGCGACCTTGGTTACGTGGTGGTAACGGCATTCTTAGTAGATTCTTTCCTGAATGCTGCTATAGACATACCTAAACTATTCGAGGTATCAAGTCAGGTGCGTTTAAAAGTTTTGATAGATTAACTTAACTTATAAATATATTGGACGAGAGTATCCTTTTGTAGGTAATAAGCGTCAGCGAGTTGAAATCCTACTAGCATTTTGTAGGATATACTATGCCTAGCATGTTGTTGCTACTACGTAACCAAGGTATTTACTGAACTTTTTCAGTATTCCCTATTTTCCTTAGCTCCTGAAAGGTCTTCATTGGCAATAGATGTATCTCTATGTGTTCTCTATGGAAAGGTTAACTTACGAGACCCATTTTGAGGTGATGGGTGCTTCCGTAGTACAAACGATGAAACAAGTTCATCTGTGGCGCGTGCACAATGTCCACCAAACTGGACACGTCTCTGTTGGATTAAGGTTGATAATCTTGATAGGTCTCCATACATCATTTCTAGAGTTCGGTGGTTTCGCCATGAAAGATTAAGTACTCTTCAAAGAAGACGAGTATAACATCCATCTAAACGGCGCTGCTGTTTTGCTGAAAGAGTCCAAGTTTCAGATCCATAGAGTAAGATTGAAATGCAATAGATTGCTAGCATAGCGTAGCGATGAACTATTCGATCACAATCTCAATCATATATTGGTCTAAGTACTAAAGGGGTGACGTTACAAAAACCTTATTCAAGGAATCCAAATTGTAACCACATCTACTTAGTAACTATACCTTAAAAAGCCTGTGAAAAAGACGATAGACGCATGATCCGTGCTCCATTCTCCTTAGCAAGGATCCGTGCTGTATTCTTCTTAAACGATAGAAAGGATCTGTGCTGCATTTTTCATAAACTAGAGATAGGATCCGTGCTGCATTCTTTTTAAATTATAGAAAAAATCTGTGCTGCATTCTCCTTAACCGTTAGAAAGGATCTGTGCTGTATTCTTCCTAAACGATAGAAAGGATCTGAACTACATTCTTCTTAAACGACAGAGAAGATCTGTGCTGCATTCTTCTTCAATGACAGAAAGGATCTGTTCCACGTTTTCCTCAACGATAGAAAGGATATGTGCTGCATGTTTCTTAAACACCAGATAGCTTTTTTCTTAAACGACATAGGTATTGTCTTGTCTTTGGTCAACCTTAGGTATAAAAAATTGACGAACTTGTAGAAACATTCACGTAAGAAAAGATTTGAGAGGTTACGTTCAGGAGGGTGTCATCAACAACTTGCCTTTAAACTGAGTAAAGTTGACAGTGTTTCCTTGAGGACTTTTGCAGATGCAAATAAACTTTACGCGCATTTGGTGTGTTATTGCAAAGTGATATTTTTTTTCAGGCATGTGGTGGTTTAGTTACTAAGTAGATGTGGTTACAATAAGGATTGGCGGAAAAGCATTTTGGTGCCGTCATGACAATGAATTGGAATTACGTCCCGTAAGGGGCAGTCACAATTTGCAAAGGCAATTGCCTTTGTCTAACTCATCTCGTTTTATCAGTTGTTCTCTGCTAACGATATTTTCCTCCAAAACAAAAAGGATATCGGCATTAAATAGCATCTCCGTGTACGTGTTTGCTCAGTTGTGAAGATCATAGATTTTCTTCGTGTAAGAAGACTTTTAGAGATCATAAGATGAAGATTGCGTTATTGATGTTTGTTCTTGGCATCGACATCTTTGCCACAAATTCATCGCACCAGCCTGGTAATCATTTTTACTCCTTACATTCTCTAATTCCTGTCCATACAAGATTATGTAGATACTCTGGTTACTTTGCACTAAAATTTGATTTAACGATCGTCACTTAACATGAACCTTCTCTCTTTATACTCCTCAGACTTGGATGATGAAAATCTCCATGAATTAGATACTCCAGATGAAGAGCTCAAAGAATCAGGTGAGTTAGGTATACGTAGTTGTTCATGAGACAGCAATGCTATCTTCTTGCGATGATAGTATTAACCAACATTCCCCTTCTTGTATAAATACTTTACCACGCTGTTGTCTCATCTACCATCAATTACATCCGACATAAAACTCTGCCTTATAGAAAGGTAAGCATTAGCAACATAATTGTTAACGCGTGAAAGCGGTATAAGATACGGATACTGTATTGAAACAATGTACAGCTTGAGCATTAACGTTTCTAAGTTTGGAAAATCTGGCCTTGTCAATCAACTTTCCCCTTCTTGTATAAATACTTTACCACGCTGTTGTCTCATCTACCATTTATTACATCCGCCATAAAACTCTGCCTTATAGAAAGGCAAGCATTAGCAACATAATTGTTAACCTGTGAAAGCGGTATAAGATACGGATACTGTATTGAAACAATGTACAACTTGAGTATTAACGTTTCTAAGTTTGGAAAATCTGGCTTTGTCAATCAACTTTCCCCATCTTTTGAAGCAATTTAAGACATCAATCACGATCTTTCTAGGACATTCTAAATCCATCAAACTCTTTTGTAGGTCATAATAGGTCCATTTTGCCCGACGTAAAGCGTCTATAACTCGTAGATTAGAACTGGGACAGTACAACTTTTAAATCTGAGGGGGAAAACTTTGCCAACCAACTATTGCCCCCTTTTTGTGCAAGTGAAGATGTCAGGCGAAGTGGTGATCATCTTTTGGATCTTCTGAAATCCATCAAACATGGTTTGAGTTTGCTTTACAACACCCCTTTACAATATCTGTGGGTGTTCGAAACTTATTTTCATAATGTAAGAAGGTGTAAGTTACTACTGAGCAGATCTAGATTATCCTTGCTACTATCTCCTTTGGCTAATTACACTGTAATTATTTAATTATGATCTGGAAGGTGTACAATATTCACTGTGAAAATAGTATAAAATAGGAAACTGAACTCAGGTTTCCCTCGTGGTCACGGCATGCTGGCGCTGCCATTCCATCAAATGAGAAAAGTTTGTGCTAGGATTGGTTTATCAGTGCCACTAGGAAACTTCCTGTACTATCGTGGAAATAACAACTGCGGTAAAACTCGGATGCACTTTTTCGTCCACTTCTATTACTTATAATGTCACAGCATTATGATTACAAATAATAAAATACACGTGGTTAGATAATTGACATTCTGTGCTATGTAATGAATGAACGTTTTCCTTGCGAAATTGAGTATGTAGTGATCAGACCATACACACGTTAGCCTTTGCGATACTAAGCAATGAACACATGAAGCATAGGGAAACGTCAACTCAGCTGCACAGTTGGAGAGCAATTATCTCCTGGCGTTTAGTAGCCATCAAGGGATTTGAAAGCTTTACCACACTTTTTACATTCAGATATTGTTTTTGAGACAAAGGAGTTCCAACTCAACCTTGTGTTCCTTTAGAAATTACTTCTTCCTTTCTTTCAACCTTGTAATTTTGAAATTTGTCTTCTGAACCAGAACATGTTTAAAGAAATAATGCCGTTGCAGCCTTAGGAGAGAGGAACTGTCTGGGGTAATATGTCCTATCCTATGCGTAAAAGATGCATTTGGCAATAGAAGTTCTGAGTAGAAAGTGAAGCAAGAGATATCATTTCTTAATGCCAAAAGAATAGCACCACTGAGGTACCACTCTATGTAGCAAGAGGAAAGTGAGACTAAGATGGCTTTATTTCTGGCATATTGAAGCCAATCCAATCCAAGATACTCCCCCGACCCCACAGAAGAACTATTAAACCTTTGACGCATTATTTGTTGTTTTGAGGCTAGAGCTTTCTGTATGAATATCGCACTAGTTGCAAACAGATATCCCTTGAAGGTCGTTTGGTCAAAAGTCTTGGAAATGCCGTACTTTCCAGATATATAATGTCAGGCTAAGGATCTCTTGGCGTTTGTTATTCGATGGAAGATGATTTTACTGCAGTGTGATTTTCAAATCAGAAGCAATTCTCCTCTTCCTCGTTACACCCCCGTGACTCTAACTCTTCTTCTCCAATTGAAAATTGAAGTGTTTACCTGAAGTTTCATTATATGCTCATAATGCATCATTACTATATACATTGACGATTGCCGTTTCCAAGTGAAATTGCCAAGCTCATTCAGAAAGGGTTTTTCTGACAAAGGCGCTCTATTTTCAACCTCCTGTCTCTTAAGAAATCAGTTCTTCTTGTCTTTCAATCTACTGAAATCTGTTCTCTGAACCGAAACGTGTTATATTGTGACCAGAGTAATTATTAACATCGCCTTGGCTGCAGCTATGAAGGTACCACGGAAGATCCATACAACTAACAAAGAGCTATACGGTGAGCCTCCAACTCCGTCTGATACAAGCAAGATGAGGAGAATGAAACTGGCAGGTCATTGTGTGCGTCATAATGAGGATGAAGCATCCAAACTTGTCCTCTGGAAACCAACATATGGTCCTTTAAACAGAGGTAGGAATACAGTCACATTCACAGATATTCGCCTGGAAGATGCTAAAGCTGATAACCTCCATAAGCTGGATCGAGAAAGGAAAGGAATGACAACATCGGCTCGGGCTGGCGCGTGGCGCCCGTCCATGGCGCTTGTCAAAAGTCAAAGTCAAGTTGGCTGCAAACAAATATTATTATCCTAGTTAAACATGCCCACTCCACTGTACGCTAAAAGTGCGCCACATTGCCAATCAACAAATTGAAATCATAAACCTGCTTGATTCGAAACTGTTGGTCCTCCGTAGCGCATAAGAATGCACGCAAAGATAAATTCATGTTTGATTAACAACTTCGAGTCTCGTATCTTACTCAAGATCAACTAACTACAAAGTTTGAAGAATCCTTGGTAACAAATAATAATAATAATAATAATAATAATGAAAATAATAATCTTTTAAACTCAATTTTTATTTCACCATAACACCAATACACAGTTTGACACTCTCTTACAAATGGTACATCAAAACTGTTACGATATACAACCCTAGCAACAAGAAACACATTGAATCATCGAAAGAGGAAAAAAACGCATACAAACCAGAAACAACTACAACTAAAAACAAAAACAACAATACTACTAATAATAAAGCTAATTTTAATAATAATAAAATTATAAAAATTATATTTACCAAATAAGTAACTCAGGATTAGTCCAATAATAATAATAATAATGATAATACTTCAACGCAATGCTTTTATTTAATTCTTGACAGTACAATAACATTGCCCGCTGTTTTCCCCGGCATAGTACGCGGAACAACTGGATTCGGTAGGCAAGAGTTTTTAAACATTTGAAGGGAGAGAAAAGATTATTATTACGATATGAATTTCCATGCATTTCAATGGTATTGTAGTGACTTCATTAAAGAAATGACATCCTCAAATTTCTCCTATCTCATCATCCAATCACCTCAATATTAATGTTTTCTTAGTATATTGTACAATCCAAAAGTTACTATTCTGCATGAATTTACTGATTGGTATGCATATTTGTCCTTACACCCTGAACCTGTGTACCCACCTTAATATGGAATTTCACATGAACTTGTGCATGAAAATATCACGAGTGGGGCACCAAACCACGATGAAAATAAATACCAACAGAAGCAAAAAAGGCCGATTTTTGCAACAAAGAAAAAGCGCAGGGAAACCAATTTCTGCTTCAAATTCTTAGATGGATTTCTCGTACCGTAAACAAAACTTTTATTTACAACGTGTAAGATTTGCTCATTTTCGACCTTCATAGGTTCAGGCTGCTCACTACAACTTGACTTTCGGAGAAGGGTTCCGAACGGCAAGGAGATGGCGGTTGATTAATCCCGCAATTCAAGTCTCTGCTTCGTGTTTAAGATGCGAGATAAGGATTTTATTACCTAAGTTAACGTTGCAAGCTATGCACTTTGCGTGTATTGTGATATTTTTGTCCTTTTAACGTGAAAATAGCGATTTTTGTCACCGTTGTCGATGCTCTGTTTTCGCCGCGTGACGGCATCACCTTCAACCTCGTTTCCTTTCTTAGGTCATGCTGAACATGTGGTTTCTACGAAATGACTCTAAAAATTGACCAATAACATTTTATTTTGTTCGCGAAAATACAATTTGATTGGCTAACCGCATGTATTCATGTGATGAATGAACCTTGCCCCTTTGTCGGGGAAAGCGACAATATTTTTTCAGGGGGTGCGCTCCTCACATAGTCACTGCGCCTTTGATTTATATTTACAAAAACTGAGCTCTGTTGTAGACATAATGTAAATGTTCTCATGGAAAAAAGTAAAGTGCTTTATATTTTAGGCCACTTGAAGTGATTTTGGATATAGGTGAAATTCTAAATGAAGTTATATTACTTACAAACGAAAATGTGTTACCCGTCGTAGTGTTTCAAAGGCTGAAGTTACTATTTGACCAAAGGGAACTGAGTGGAGGAAGGGACTTTGTCATGTCAGGGATAATGGCTGCCGTGTTGTGGAAGCAGTGCACGTAGCTCAGCGTTACACAGGACTTCTGAGAATTTTTCTACCCCTTTCAAGTTACAAACCACAGTTTTAATGAGTTGTAGAAACTCAACTTATGTGCATTTGTTTGCTGGAGGGTAAGTTGAGGTTCAAATTTGATAATGAAAGGAACATCTGTAGTGTGACCTTGAGCGACTCAGAGCGTTCCCAGTTGTACTATTTCGTTGTATCTTGTTGATAACTTGACAGTGTTACAGACAGAGCCAAATAGAAGCATAACTACCTCAGAAACAGTGGATCTGATGTAAACTATTGCCCATTTCTATATACGTTTCGCCAATTACGATCTTCGTAATTTACCGACCCCTGTTGTGGTTTCGGTGAATGACATTGTAGGGTTGGACAAATTCGTACACCTTGAATGTCCAGATGTTTATTAAGTCAATTAAGTGAAATAAATACATCGTATCACATACGCAAGGTATTACTGAGAATCTACAGACCGTAATCACTTACGTATTTGCAAAAGTCGCCCTCGATTTTTGGGATATAACTAACAGCGCAAGATGAGATAAACGTGATGACATTTTTGAAGTCTTGCAATGACGAACACATGTACCATAATTTTAATAGTATTTTACTTCAAAACTCACCAGACGAGCTTTATAATCGTCTTTTAATGGCGTTTTTCCCCGGGAACATAAAGACAAAAGTCGGCTATTAACGATCTCGGGACTGAAACTCCGGTGTTAATTTGGCAGGAAGTAATTGTGCAATAGTGTTTTGGCGTAACGAGATAAGATCTGTTTAACGTTAAAATACAAAGGGCTTCTTCTTGTTCAGTCGAAAGGAAACACGTTAGCAAGTTATGGTAATCGTTTTGGATCCCTCACAAGAACCAAGATAGTTGATTACTGCCAACTGAATGAACGTTTGCTGCTCATTTGTGGTTGTTGCTATAGATCTGTAGAACGTATGTTCCTCATATCACGTTGTGATCGAGGTAGCACTTTCTGCTATTCCCAATTAATATCGCTAGCTTGCATATTTAATACAGTTTGGTTTCCCAGTTGTACGTTAATGGGGTTTTAATGTAAACATGGACGATAGAAAAATATGGTGAAAAGTTCTAGCTCTCTTACCCAAAAGTTTTGTTTCAACAACCACATCGATGCTCCTCCCTCTAAATTGCTTTCCTGAAAACCTTTTTATATGTGGATTGTTATGCAACGTTACGTAAGTATTTTCATGGACTTGAACTTCAAAGTTACCGAAATCCTTGAGACTGGTGCATAACCGTTCAAGCAAGGTGAAATGACGGCCTTCCAAATTTTTGATATCATGTTACAACAACTTGACTTTGTTTCGTTTAAAAATCGCCGAGGATTTTAATATGCAGTGTACTGTTTGCATTTCAGAAGCAGTACCTTGCCTCTTTCAAATCAAGGAACTGTACTTTGGTTTGTTTACAGAGAGGGCTCCAAATTTTTTTTTATAACATTTATTCTCTGGAAATGAAAGATCTTCTGCAAATTGGATTTGTAGTGTTGCGTTAAACGAGTAGAATAGGCCTAATTTGCACAAATTGCGAGTAGGTAAATTTTGATTTGCCCGAAGGGGACTAAGTTGTGTTTCAGCTCAAACAAGTTGCTTCCCTGGAACCTAGTGTGACAAAAAAAGTTACAAATTGAGTTTAAGAAACTAATATAAAAGAGCCTGAAACTTCTCCAAGGTCTAAGTTGCCCGACATCTGGCAAGTGGCACTTAAAAAACAAAACATTATCAAGCTATTTGGGAATTAATACCCTGCTGGGTACAAACATGGCCTGTTCTTTTGTCTTTACCAACTGTAGCTGCTTATCAAGAAATAGTAACATGTTGGCTAATAGTGTTACATGGACAGTAGTCGGTGTTACATATGCAGATATGATGATGACAGTGGCAATGGCGGTCAGATGATGGCAACGATTATGATGGAGATGTGGGGTGGGTTGACATCCAGTGGTTCAGAGGTCTGTTCTGTTTTTGTAGCCCCGAGTCAGATATTTACTCGGTTGCCCCTCACTATCAAGTCAAGTCACTCCCGTAGTCCTAGGACCATTGGGGCACTTTGACAAGTTAACTATTTTCCACCATCCATCTCGATCCTCCACCAGTCTGATGCATTCCACATTATTTTTTCCTGACCACCTCTTCACATCGTGCCCTCACTGTACCAAGGGCTATTAAGTTACTTTTTTCTGTGAAGCCATGGATGTTTTTAGCTTTGTTGCTCAGCCAGGGGTCCTACATCTGACACAACTTGTAATATTGCCGCTACTTCTTCTTAGTGCTTCTTTCTCAGCTGTTGATAAGGGTTTTTTTGTGTGATATTTCCCTCTAATAGGAACTGTATTTCTGCATAGTTCTCTATTAACCAATGTTTGCAACAGATACAGAACTGGTATCTGGTGGATCTGACCTGAAAAAGCAGATCTAGATCCATATCCTAGATCCTGAATGGTATCAGATCCAGCAAAAATTACTGTTGTGTCACTTACTGATAGACTTTGCTAATATGTACATATGATGTGATTCACATTTAATCTTTTACCAACAATGTCTAGAGCTGGTTCAAATACTCTCAATGAGAGCTTAGCCAAACAATCCAGCTGACAAAAAGCTAGCCACCCTCACTTTTTAGATGTCCTGACTTCAACTATTAAAATTGTTTCTGTTAGGACAGGATGAAAGACCATACAATGTATGGATTTAATTGGGTGATTGTTCTCCATTTTTAACCATCCTCAACTTTTAAAAAGTTTGCACCATTATCAGATTAGTCGATTGGTGAAGTAAAGAAATGTGCATAAGTTTGATAACACAGACACAGGATTCTTCCAGAATTCATGGGTTTGTTAAACATTGAATACTGTGTTTCCTCTAGTTATAGACCCCTCTGATTATAGACCCCTTCGTTAGTGCCTTGAATCAATTACAGACCCTTCTATATGTACATAAAAAAGGCATTTATATTTCAAAAGAAGACATTAAGAATTGTAAAGTGGCAATATTTGTTATAGAAAAGAGAAACCACATGAAGTTCACAAAAAGGATTATTCTGGTAGAGCACATGCTTTTGGTCCAATTAGTATTATAATCTTAATTTTCATTGCCAAATTTGAGTATGGCTGCTTCAAAACTTCAAGTTCTATCAGTGAAGTGTTCATAATGTGACATTCCAATTTCGGCTGTGATTCAGTGATGAAAAAGTATTGGTGTTAACTAAGTATTAATATACTTTTAAAGTTGTTCTTTAAACTCCATATTCTCCTTTTTTGTAGAACTCCCCCCTCTAATTAAAGACCCCCCTTTTTTGGTGCCCTCAATTAATTCTATATAGGTCTATAATTAAAGGATAGAACTTCTCTATGTTATGATGATAATAGTAACACCTATCAATTCTATTTTTAATTGTAATATTACCTAAGAATGAGTTAGTAGTCATTGGATTGTTCATTACCGTTAATAAATCTACTTGCAGGCTTCAGAAAAGCTTTTACTTGCTTACACAGTAAAACTATGGAAACCAGAAATTATATACCGAAGGAATGGAAGCCATCAACCGTCCAGTCCAGTTTCTAATCCTGATCTACTCTAAACTTTCCTGCCTGTATTTATACTCACTTGGTTTCCAAAACCCCCGATATTTGCAAACCAAGGGTTCACCTAATTTTTACGTCTTCTGATTGTTGATTTTAGATACTTCCAGATTGCTCTGTGCACATTGCAATCAAGCCCATGTAGCTTGCACATCAAAGTTGTTCATTTTATGGTAGAACTCTAGGCATTGCAGAAGTTGAGAACACAATTTAGCAGGCAACTCATTTTGATTGAAAACTGGATACATATATAAGTAATTTGAGGTTAAATGATTTTCCCAATGCCACACTTAAGTGCTGGACACTGTATTAAACTCACAATTTTCTGGTTCAAATCAGTTCTTAATCCATGAAGCCATATCACCCTCTTCTGGTACTAATTTGTAAATATGAAAATAATTAATAATCAAATCAAATAGATTAGGCAAGTAAATGACAGAGTCATTAGTGGGAAACTCATTGATTACAACAAGCAACCAAACCATTGGCTAGGGAAGTTGCTTTACGCAAGAGTGAAAACAGCACCAATTATTTTAAACTTGCCTGCAACTTTACAATTTACTATTTCAAACATATTTTGAAACAAGAAATGTTGAAATAGTTATACAACATGGTGTTTCTTGCCAGTGTAGCAAGTTTTGTAATATTTTTCCCAGACTTGAGTCAAACTGCAACTACCAGAAACCCAAGTTATCATGGCCAAATATTTTGATATTGACAAGTTACTAGTTGCACTGCCATTCTCAATACATTATACTCAGTTACAGACTATAATATTACAGTGATAATTACTCAAAAACTTTTAATAATTTAACCAATCAGATCTACAAAATCATAGTTGACAGACTCTTTGGTGTCATATACCTTCCTAAATTATTTTCACATTACATTAGGGCTAAGTGAAATTTGATTTCCTGCAATTCACAAATTAGACACTCAAAGAGAAGCTTAAGGGTGACTTGTGAAATTTGAGCCATCTGGGCATGTGTTGTAACTTAAGTCAACAACAGACGAAAGGGTTTAATTCATTTATTTGCATTCTGCTATTCTGTAAGAACTGTTGAGGTCAAGGTATAAAATTCTTAGATGAATTGTGTTACTTTACTAGTATAATGCACTTTTATAGATGTGTGCACTGACAGGGTTTAAAGGTTGGCAGCCCCAAATTTGCTGTAAGCAGTTTTGCTTCAGATCTAAAGGATTGAAATAATTG
>JAAAKM020006971.1:11188060-11200560 GCA_010016025.2 Alatinidae sp. Z8VKAUB7J3 | reverse complement strand
CACGGCGGGCAGACGAAGGATACTTTTCCCATGAAATCATAAATCGGCAAATCATAAATTTGCAAATCTCAGTGCCAAATATTTGTCGTGTTCGTTGAATGTTACGCAAAACAAGCTCTCGTCATAAATAGCTTCTCAAACACTATCTGTTTCAGTTCCCTTCCATTCCACATTTCATTTACGCATTCCATGCTTTCTCGTTTTCCAACTTCTGGGAATCAAGTGATTCTCACAACCCACCACTGGCATCACTAAAACTCCGAACACAACAGTATTAAAAAGTCGAAACTTTTCGTGCTCAATGTAATAGCAAATTATGACCACTACATATATTTTGAAAAGTTGGTTTGTGGTACAAAACTTGAATATTGCGTTGAGTAACGGATTCATTTTGCTAAATGTTTTCGCCATACACTGATCACAGTAATCGTATGGAGTGAAATTATATTTTCGTTTTAATCTGTTAGATGTCTGTGGTCGGAATAAGTACAAGTTTCATCCAAAATAATGAAACTGGAATGCATAATTAATTTTGCAACGCATGTATCTATTCCAAGTAAAAGACTTTGTAATTCACATGTTAAAACCTATATCTAAACGGAGGAACTAGTGACTTAAAACCTGATGCTAGGTACGTACCTATAAACAGTGACACAAGCGGAGTTCCCACTATTCCACAAAACCTAAATAAACTAATTCAAAGGACTGGATCGTAAGCTTAAACACTTGTTACTAATAATCCCACGTTTTCAAATTCCTCGCCAAAGACCCTGACCCGCGGCTATTTCACAGATATCTATCCGAATATAGACCGCTCACAGTCTTTCGCGGCTTTTTTAAAAAAATCATTGGCAGGATGCAATGAATGAAAAGCAACAAAAAAAGAATCCTGAAACTTGGTAAATAGGTTGATTTAGTCATCTTATTAACACATGGAGCTGTAAGAACGTATTCCAACGTCCAACCTTTTTTAAAGGACAGCCTGACATCGTATCAACTGTGGTGCCTCGGATGCCTTAACAAACGGGGTAACTTCCCAAGGTAGCAAACTACGGGGCTCTAAACTTTATAATGAAACATGGTTTACTTCCTTGTCGAAAAAAGTTGTATCGTTAACCGTTTCTTTGGTAAAGAAGTTTCTTTAGAAACTTTCCCATGTTAATAACCCTTAAATATCGCGGAAACAAATCTCTCAATCGTTGCTCAAAGGGAAACTACATTATAAAACGCAGCACACTCAGGAAAAGAGCTCAAACCATCGTAGTGACATGTATGGGAAATTCAATGCATCATTCAAAGTCCTTTACAACTGCTGGCCCCTTCCACATCAACGCACTACTTTGAAGAATCGACTACTGAGGAGTACCGTTTTCCCCCGAGAGTCTGACAGTCTGGTGGTCTAGTGGTTAGGCATTATCTGCGTTTCATCTCACCTTTTCGTTTCGCTTTCCATTAGTTCGTTCAGCGTTTTAGCAGCGCTTTAGCAAACATTCTTGAAGTCGGTGATAATCTTCTGAAATTAAAATTCTTCATAGATGTCCTCACGCCTACGCTAACAACGAGCTGTCTATTCTTTCCGTTGAAGAGGTTCCTTTTTTAACCATAATAGGGAGGTTTAGATCCACGACAAGTACGAGTACGAATATGAGTACGAGTATGAGTACGAGATTCCTACGGGGAATCATCTAAAAGCACAATAATTTTATCTCTACAGTTATTGACAAGCCTGAGGACCAGTCTGGCCTACTTGGCTACTTGGTGAACCGATGAGTAGGAGTGGGCTACGGTAGGCCTACTTTACATTTCCCTGATTTGCTGAACTACCTCTTTATTATTGCAACGAGAGATGTCTCTTTGATTTCGACGATGTAATTACAATTATAACTGTTGGTAGGGTAAACATAAATTGGCCACAAGTTGCATGTTGCCCTCCCTCTACAAGTACTACAAACCAGAAGTCTCCTTCTGGTCTCTGAATTACGTTGCTAGTGATTTGCACTTTCATGATTCCACAAAGAATTAATAGTATAGGTTATGAGTTAAATTTACAACACTGAAATATACACCGTTTACCCGAAAACTGTTTAGTCAAGTAGTTAATAATAGTACTTGAACTCGTTGTCGATCTAAACACCTTTTACACAAGACACAGAGAACGATGACAGCTTTTCACCCCCCGAGAAGAACTCGTACTCGTGCTCGCCGTGGATCTAAGCCTCCCTAATTAACCACCTGTGCTTTCCTACCTTTGCACAAATAGCTCCTTGGCTTACGCAGATCAAGGCAAATGCCTTTGTGCTATAATCAGGCGGACCATCGTCATACAAATATAAAAATATGCATATTTCCATGTCACTAAACAACCCTTTAATTAAACTAGTATGGCTATCCATATTCTGTGATGTGCCCTTTACCCTAAAACACACAGGGGAGTACGCGCTCCTTTTATATTTGCGAGTGTCCATTCTCTGCTACAGATATTGATGCATTTTCCTTTAAGTATAACGTACCCTTTTCCCACATGTGATACATTAACCCGCAACTTTCTTACACAATTTTGATGACACTTTCATATCTAACTTACGTGCCTCTTTCTGTCGCAAAATTCCACCTTTTCCCCTTTCCTAAATCTGCAATGGTGTCATTTTCATGTTGATAGATAAGTGTAGAATACGAAGTCAGGTCTTTTCCTCCTTAACGTTGTTGCATTTAACCATATTCACTTTCAGAAAACAGTTCTTGTGAGTTACTACTACTAAGAGTGCATCAGATGTGTTTCACACAAAAATATTCCCCTAACTAGCATGCTCACTCAATGCATCATCTCGTAGCGACATAATAAAAGTAATTCAAGTTCTCATGTCTGGATCAAGGCGCTTCCAGTACTCAAAACATGGTAAAGCTGAGGCAGAAAGAAACAATGTACCGCAATATCTGTGACTAGCCATCAGGAATTCCGTAACAAAATTCCAACATGTATATGTATGATTATATAAATATGTATGTTTAACGCTTCACTTACTAGTTGTTTTGACCATAGCTGAGTCACAACATTTGCTTCATAGCAAATCATTTAACACAAGTAAATATTATTATTCCTGTTCACATTCTTACTTAATGGTCGCAGTATTTGGTGTGTTGGCGAATCACCCGATTTTTGGCGCAGAACTCCTACAATACGACCTTGTCCCAGCTGTTTTAGATATTTGTCTGAGCTGCTACCAATTCCAGATAAACACAACACTACCATCTTGAACTTTATCGGATTGAACTTTATCGGATTGCTATGACAACTTACATGGAATCAAACATAGGGAGTATTGTAATTATGACGTAGAGAGGGAAAAACCATGTTACAAGTCAAGCAGTCACATTTGAAATATCAAGGAAATGTGTCAATGCATTACCATGGCAATCTTTCGAGTCTCCCAAAACGAAAAAGCTGAGCTTAATCCTTCGTGAGAAAAATCAACAATAAAATGCATCACTACATTCTAGACACGCGTATCGCATATGCATCATCAGTTTTTTTCGTCGGAATGAAGGTAGAGAGATCGACCATCCAAGAATCAAGCTCTAGATCCATATTATGGCCATATGATCACGAAGCGTGTTTGTGGCACGTGTAATAAGCTTAATATTTCGTGGATAGCGGAGTAAACAACCTGTTGTAAAACTTTCAGGGTCAGAAGACAGTCTTGGCACATAGACTACATTGTCATTCTAATGCGTAGGTAGAGAGAGTACAAGAATGCAAGATTTGCAAATAAATGAAGAATAGTACACGGCTCAACAAGATGCATGGCATTTATCGCTTTATGGCCTTCTTTAGACCTACTTTGGAAATTTCAGATACATGGCCACCTGGTTAACAAGAACTAAGAGGCCGGAAAAATGACCTACTGGGTGCCTCTGCGCAAGGTGTACAACAAGGTCACTCTGTGAACAATGATGTTAACGTCGGATCTCAATATCCTCTACTCGATAGCAACAAAAATATTAGTACCAATCATCAATAGAAGGCCCGTCATCCTCACAAGTGAATACAGCGACAAACAGTTGTATACCACGCACGCAACATACGCACGCAACATTCTATTCCACATGATAACCCTGAGGCACTCCTACACACCTTGACATTCTCCTATACCATGAGACCATACCCCTTGCAGTATTATCTCCACAGGCGTAGCTGAAGCCAGTTTCATTTGAAAAGCGATTGAAGTAGACGCCATAGGTATCAAATAATGCTTGTCATACCCAGGGAGACACTATAGCTCCAATAAAACTGAAGGAAGTTCCACAAGAGGTTCGAGAAGAAACCATGCAAGCCACTCAATTCTGGAACCTGCCAACATTTAGTACTTAATGACGATGATGTGAGAGTAGAAGCCTGTAGGCTAATAAATCTAGATGGTGTAAAGGGCATGTGAAGATCTGCATGCATAATGCGGCCCGACCATCTCCAAACTGTCTACCATAACCCACCCAATGGTATTCTATGGCCCTTACCTGTATCACGAAGTCACGTTTACGGTTTTCAGTGGCTTGACGAAACAAAAAGCACTTAAAATTAGGTTAGTTAGTGTTAGTTTACGTACATTGTGTTAAAAGTTGTTATACAAGTAGCCCACAGGAAGATGCCAATTATTCTTACAAATACCTCAAGAATATATACTACGTAGTACTTTGATTTTCGTAGAAGACAGATTAGTTTATCGCTATCACCAATTAGAATATTAGTCAGTTCATTATTGTTACTTTGTTAGTGTTAGAAAAGTGCATTGAAGCCCCGAGTCTGCAGGAATTAAAGCTGAGATCACAACGTGTAACTAGTTAAATTCAATTTTGCTCGCACCAGCCCCCTATGGGTTTCAACCGAGTTGGGCAGCTTCAAAACGTATTCATCTTACTGATCTGAGTCAAAACAAATTTGTAAAATTTTGATGACACTTTTTGTGAAGTAGCTGCCGGCCGTAAGCATACTTTGTATATCCATTCCTCATCATAACAGTTATATACAAGAAACGTTGTAGGACCACAACGTCTTCTTAGGGTCGGTGATCAGCTTTTAAGGCAATTGCAAAAATTGTGCTTAAACTTGACGACTATTTGCAAGAGACATATCACGGATTTGTGTTGATACTGCAGGTTATCACAAACTTGTCAAGTTTGGTTGACTGAATAATGATAACGTCTCGGAGACCGTAGCGTAAAGGTGCCTAATAACAAGAAAGCTTTAGATTTTAAAAAGTTCTAATATTTTTATCAAACATCTAACAAGCTGTTAGCAAGAAGAGGTTTGATTTGGAACAGCATTCGGTTACTGTTTGAATGAAGGCATATTTTCAAATGCCGTTTGTCCTGCATCCTCTCAGAAGATAAATTCGAATTTTAATCCTTTGAAAGCCAGTTTGCCTCAGCTTAGCCTACCGTTTCTACTATGATTCTTCGATAGTATTTTGCAATCGATGTTTGCAATCGATGCAGACCAGACTGCCGTTTATTATTAGCAAAAAGTACTCCACTTGTTTATTGACAAGTGAAATAGACCGTTAATCATCCATTCTTATAATTCAGTCCATACTGGTATCACTTGATATGACGTGCTAATGATATAGAAAGATCTGTTCGATTCCAATTACACGTAAATAAATTAATTATCTGACCTTTATTTGTTTCAAATTTAACTAAAAGTTTTTACGTGTTCAGAGCTTTCAATTTTAAACGGAAATTCGTCATCATTTTGAAATCGTACCTACAGCTCGTGATTTTGCTATTGCACAAAGCAAAGTGCTGTTGTTATCAATTTCAACTAGTCGTAAGAATAAGGATGGGTTTTTAAGTTGTAAACGTTGCTTAAAGAAGGTGTGTATATCAGTTTGCACATGACTGTGATCAATCAATTTACGCACTTCTGTTCAATTCAACTAGTTACATCATGTGATTTCAGCTTTGAGAGTATGTTAACATAAAGTCCATAGGCAATATGAAATGAGTGAAAAAATTCAACACATGAAACATTGTTAAACAATAAAACCACAGAAACTGACAGCATTCCAATGGATAGTGCAATGCTTGAAATATGGAGCGTTCCAGAAGTCATTAAAATCATGAAAGACGATACATTGGAAAAAGTAACAGCGAACCAACACAAAAACTGAAAAATGCAGCATTGAAAAATACTGAAATAAGTTTCACCAAAAATATAGAACATATATAAAACATTGTATGAACTCTTACAAACTGAGGGCACTGACGATCCAGGCACTTGAAAACAATATTGATATATGTACAACATTCTTCGAAAATGCACGGAAAACAGTAGATAAACACTATCATCATCATCATAATCATCATTATCATCATCAGCAGCAGTCGCAGTAGCATCATCATCAGCACCACAATCATCACCACCAGCACCATGGTAACTTATGCCAAGCTCCACAAATCAAAAGTTGCCTTCATCACAGAAAATTCGTATCAGGGTAAATCGCTCACAATTCTTGAGAAAATCATGGTTGGTAACTTCACTGACCCGAGCCATTCAAACAATAACTAACATTAACATTATAACACAACAAAAATTTTGCCTTACTTCGCTCTCCTTGATTTACGTGATGTGTGTTTAAAATGACTGGTATGATCCACAGACAATAACTGTGTTGTCAGTTCTGGTGGACTGCCACCAACACTTGGCAATGCTGTACTCAGAGCAATTTTTGCATCATCCCAATCTTCTCCTGTAGTCTGCTGGATTATGCCAAAGTAAAGAAGCTACAAAGAAACGGAAGTGATATAATCATTTGCTGGGAAGTTAACGAAGTATATAATACTTAGCAATCAGCAAATCAAATACATCTTGTACCCAATATACGCTATGAGGACAATGCTTCTTTCAGCTGAAAATTGACAACTTCTTTTCATTACACACAGTAAAGGTTTGTGATCCACTTGAGTCAGAGTCATCATGTCCTTTAAATAGCATGCCTCTCTGTGCGCCAGATAATGAGCTCCCTTGTAACTACAGGTGATACATACCAAAGTATAATGCTATTGACTTGAAGGCTGGACGAAGTCTAGAATAACTGACTTGCTGTTACAAATGGAGAAAGACCCCTACTAATACACAGCATATGGTCTTCCTTAAATACCTTAAAGATTATCTGCAATCAATCATGGATTACATGAAAATCTAAAAGCAGTTTAGGGTAGATGCAGACGAGGACCTAGGCTAGAAACATGCACTTCAACAATGGTTTGTAATCACAGAAGCGACTTTATTATTGCAGGTAGTATTGCAGGTACTGCGAGATACAAAGACTTTTAGAAACTTAGAAGGAGTTGCCATGCGTCTCACAAAATGCAACTGTGACACTGATTACAATAAGTTTTGTAAGGACAATCAACTGCTTCCCAATGATACAAGAAGCCAATTTACAGTTAAAGGACACTATGATTAAGTTTTACGAAAATTAGTTTGTTCTGATCATATAACTACTGGGTATATCCCAATAAAATTACGTGCACAATGCAAATGAGCAGAGGATAAACTATCATATTTGATGGTTACTTACAGGAATCAAACCCATACCCTCTGGCATAGAAGGCAAATGATCTATCCACTGGGGCATGATAGCACTGTCCACTGGACAATGGCAGATTATATCAGATACTTCACAAAAGTATATCTTTAAATGCCATTGGCATTTCAGCTACATCAAAACTTTGGCTGACAACTATCTTTCCAAATATCATTAAACACAAGTTAACTGTAACCATTGTGCCAGAGAATTTCATCATTTCCTCAGAAATGAACCAGTCTTGACAATATAAATTTGTAAGTGAAAAGATGAAATGGATTCCTTCTCTCCTTATCTGTTTTCTGGTCTCTAAGAACTCACAATAGGAGACTACCTACCTCAAAAGAGATAGAGGCAGTGCCAGCATACTTTCAAGTGCCAAATAATCGTACTTCCCTGCTTATTAATTTTTTGAAATTTATAACCCCCCTGCTCCTTATTAGGTCCCCCGTTTATTAATTTCAAGAAATCCTCCCCCCACCCCCTACCTCCGTCACTTATTGCCATTTGCATTTGTGTTACCATGCTTTTCACAAAGGATTTCAAAGAAAAACCCTAAAACATATTATGACGTAAGATGGAGATTGATTTATTGAAAATTATGAGTGCAAGTATTTAGAACTTGTTCATCGGTTTCTGTGTTACTCATCGAGTACGTTCTCTATCTGGTCTGATTTCGAGCATTTTGGCTCAACAACAAGGTAAAAAATCATCATATACTTTTATATTCCAAACTTGTAAGCAGTCGGGTCAAACAGACTTTGGTATTCTTTTGACAGTGACTACATAAGGTATAAATCCGGTTTTTCAAAGAAGCTTAATAGTATAGCTTTTAAGTAAACATTTTAACTACTATATAATACTTGAAAAGTTGGTTAGTGGTACAAAATTTGAATATTACGTTAAGTAACGGATTATACTATATAATATGAAATACGCGTGTAAACCGGAAACGCTCGTCAAGCTATAACGACCTTGGTTACGTGGTGCCAACGACATACTTAATGCAGTATTTCCTACTAATGTCTATACTATTCTATGTATCACATAGGAGGAGTTAAAGATTTTGCTAAATATAATTAAGTTAAAAGTATATTTGGTGGAGGGGGGGAATCCTTTTATAGGTTACAACTCTAAACCTGTAGAAATACTACTAGCATCTTTCAGAAATTTCTGTGCTGAGCATTTCGTTGTCACCGCGTAACTAAGGCCGTTCTAGTTTGAGGTTTAGTCGCGTATAAGGAAAATAAAACTTATGTGTCTAAGATGATATAAAGTGTCAGGAAATAAAAGTACATAGCTGTAAGGGACGCTTTAAATCAAATTCTTTTAAATTCAAATTCCAAACAAACTTCAACAATGTAGCTTGCTACATATTTTATACAACTCAGTTCAAGAAATGCAACTAATTGATTAATCATACCTCTTTTTATATCCTTAATTTTTTTTAATTGCCATGAACCAATTGTTTAAAGATTTACAGTCAAGGAGCGATAATATATATCCGAGAATGTCTTGAAACTTTCAAAAAAGGATAGTCAAGGAGAAGATTCAGACAAAGGAATTGGATAGCTAAAGTTGATGCAATACCATAGTCCATGCAGACAAAGCATCCAAATGATCGTGTTTCGATGTTGCTGGAGGGTACAACTAACCATGCAGAGCTTTTTGTGACGTACTTTGTTACATGCCTGATAGAACAATAAGATGGTACTCTTAATAACTACATAATGAAAATATTACAAGTATATCTCATCTTGAACTTTTGATGCCACTGGTAATTGTTCTCCACGTTTCTTTCCACGTTTCATTTTTTTTACCACTTGCATCTATGTGTTGACGCAAAAATCCTCAGTTTCATCTCTCAACCTCCTTACATCGGGATACCAATAACATAATAATAATGGCAATAACAATAACGATGATGACAAGAACAACAACAAAAATGACACTAACGGTAATGATAATGACAATAACAGTAACAATTATGACACTAAGAGTAATGAAATGGTAATAACATTTACAATGACAATGACAGTAACGATAATCATAATAAAAGTAACGTAATGATAATTGCATAATAATAATGACATAACAGTAATAATAATAACACTAAGAGTAATGTAATAGCAGTAACAGTAAAGTAATGATAATTACATAATGATAATGACAACGACAGTAACAATAATGACACTAAGAGTAATGAAATGGTAATAACATTGACAATGACAGTAATGATAATCATAATAAAAGTGACGTCATGATAATTGCATAATAATAATGACACAACAGTAATGATAATGATACGTAGAACATCACAAGAAGATAGAAATGATATCACTTCAATTGACGTTTGGCAACTTAATGGTGTTCAGTTATACAATATTCAGTAATACAAATTTACATTTATTCGAGTTTCTTCCAATCTGGAATCAGGTAATCTACTGTCTCCTTTAGTGTCAAAATTACAGTAGAATTTGCCAAGCTATACCTGGATGTTAAAAAAATTGACGATTATTATAAATATATTTCGAGGAATGTACGCCAATGATGTCTGAACTGTTCGTATTAAGACCATGTTATGTGTAACTTTACCTTAGGCCTGTAAAGTAAATTAGGCAATCATAAACAAAACATCTGCATGCATTTTAGAACATTCATGTAACTGATGTTAGCAATTCAATGCAAAACTAATTTCTAGTCCTGATAACAAAACTCAGAAAGCAATTAAGGTTTACCATTGTCCATACAGACATTTGACTCAAGTAAGAAGAGAAATGTAAGCAGACGAGCGATGGAGGCTGATTTTGAATGTCAAATAACAAACACTGTCCGTCAGCAGGTTAATGTCTACAGAAGGAGCTCTGCATTGTTGTTCAATGTAAACAGATTTTAGTATTACTGCGTTAGATATTATGGCTTTCCAATCTTTCCCATCCATCTTCTTGTACTTCTAGACATTATTACTTTCCTATTAAGTATCATTCATTGATATGAGAAATAACTGATGCAAGAGACTGACAAATCAGTCAACTGACACTTACACATGAAACGATTACAGGAATCAACTTAACAAATACAAGCTCATTATAACAACTAGTTTTGTATTCAGTACAGTTCATATGCTTACTAATGACCACATTAAGACTCGTTCCGTAAATATTTGAAACGAGGTCACCTGCTGAGACAGACTCGTTTGGTCTGCGTAATTTTTCCTTGTGACAACTAACCACCCTGACATGTTGGCTTACATTTCCCATAAATATTCTTCCCGCAACTAAAAACAGGTGAATACTCTCTTTTAGACAAATGGTTGTTGGCATTACGTTTTGTGAAATTGTCATTCAATTATAATCTACAGCCAAACTAATTTTTCAATGATGCTCTCGTTAGACGTGTTTTCCTCACTTCAAATCAAGCTGGTAAGTTTGGCTTCGCTTACTGATAATGGCCTGTCTCCATACAACTTGTGGGCCTTTACGTACCATCTCGATTGCAATATAGAGGAATTTTGAATGATAAGAGATGGAAATATTCTCTGACCTCATATATTGAGGTGTTCATAATCACGGGTATGGGGAGGGGTAGGTGTAGAGACGTTGTCATCTATCCATAATCCTGTATGGGAAAGATTGTTTTATATCTCCTTAACTCCCTTGTCTCTTCCTCCCCATTCTGGATGACAAGTGGTCATGTTATTGTCTATGTCATGTGAGTTTATTGCACATTAGAGACTTGTAATGGATGCTTAATCTCGTACAAAATGAATGCTTATTGGAAGAAGCAAAACTGCATGAATAGATAGAGGTCAAAATCGTAGGAGTTATTAGAGCAAGGAAGAAGAAACAACTGACCAAATGATCTGAACTAACTTCCACATGCTGGCATAGAATTCTTATGCAGTTTACATGTAGGATTGAAAATAGGTAGACCCTAAAATTGTTTGGTAAAGTATATTTAAAAATCCCGCTGCAATTGAAAAAAGTACTTAAACCTTGTATCGTCTGGCGGTGGCCATCCATCTCGCTGTACGCAACTTAGAATACTAGTTTTCCTGTGCAATGGGACTTGTCCATGGAAAAAAAGGGTTCCAGGTCATAAACCTTCCCGTAGTACATAAAACGTTTCCAGCGCTACTGAGATGATTGTTGAAAGTTGGACGGAATGGTAGATTTTGGGTTTATTCATCATCAGTGAAATAGAAACAACGTATTCTTGAACGACTTTTTAAAATGACACTACTTTTAAACTCGCTGTAGCACAATAAAACGATGACGGTCGCCGACACGTTAGAAAAGAACGTATGTTCTTGTTGACAAATCTAGAGCGCGAAAAGATATTTTATCGAACTTCTGTGTCCAAGATTTTCAATTATCAGAAATGACGGGAAAAGCAAACATACTTACCTATATATCAAATTATCGAAATTATTAAAAAATATTCTTCATTTTAAATCAACCTTCAATTTAAAAATGTATGCCGCAGAGGAGAAGGAAATTTTTTCGGCTTCAGAAGATACCAATATTTGTTTGAAAACAATGACATTGACCAAAATAATAGATTTGACAGATGTATTTCATTACTTTTATAAGCGATTGCTTTACTACAATTCTACGTTTTTCCTGTAGGCTGCTATTTTTTATGGCAATTTCACTTGTAACAAAGAACAAACGTTCTTTAACAATGCATAAAACGGTAAAAACCTATATATTTACACGTCCAATTAGAAAATAAAGAGAATAAAATCTTCTTTTGAATAACTGTATGCGATAAGGGGTGGAAATCAGATTAGAAATTTTTCATAGTTTTAAGGATTAGGTATTGACTTTATCAACATTTTTGTCTGTGGAGTACTGTCTGTTGTCCTAAACCTTCTTTCTGGAGTCAATGAGCCTACAACGTTTCTTTGTTCTAGCT
>JAAAKM020006971.1:11176644-11187960 GCA_010016025.2 Alatinidae sp. Z8VKAUB7J3 | reverse complement strand
TGTCTGTGGAGTACTGTCTGTTGTCCTAAACCTTCTTTCTGGAGTCAATGAGCCTACAACGTTTCTTTGTTCTAGCTTCTTTTACTTCGATTCGTGGTATGGGACGTTTCATCCTCCCAGTCGTTTGATGTCGGTCAAAGAGCCTATATTCAACCGAGCCAACTGATCATAAGGAAGTCTCTAGGCCCTTTTGTCTCTACCTATGGCATTTCCTGGTGGCTTCGTCATGATGACAAAAACACTTCATTAATTCGACTGTAAATTGTGAGAACTATACACCTGGACTTCATTTAACACGCGATGCAGAAACCAAAACCAACGAAATTAGGCAGATGAGCAGGGCATCGTGAAATAAGACTAAGCTCATCCTCATAATACGGATCTGTTGACACTCAAACTATTATATCAATTACAATGCAACAGACAACCTTGGTCTCATTAACAAACATTCTCAGGAAAACAATTATGTGAAGAAAAATAAAACTTACTCTATATTAAAGAGCAAAGAAAACCCAAGTACTTGAGTTTCTTTAACCCTAAATATTATTGGGGAAACTTACCTCTACGCCAAACGTCTCTAAATATCACCAAACAAGTACATGTTTTTTTGTGACTCTTAATCTTTCTTTTTGAACATAATGGCCAAATTCGAGCGTCAATCTCACCCCAGACCTTTAGCTATTGCAATTTTTTCTAAAACCTATTACATGCAGCTTTTTAATTACTTTAAAAACTTTTATTATGTAATCTGAAGTACGAAGGAAATGAATACGCATTGAATGCCTTTAAGAGACCAAACTATCATTAACTTTCAGATAAAGCTTTGTATATTTTAAATGGTATGAAAATGGCAAAAACACAGGTACTTTGGCAGCTTTTAATGTTACAAACGATTTGATTAGAATATCTAGCATTTAACGGATTTAATAGTTTTTTAGACCTTATACAATCACTTTTACATTAATTTTCTAGCAATCTATTATGTTTAATTGCATCTGCAAGTCAGCAAAGAATTCTTTTCTACACTAATTATATCTATATGCCTTTCCAAAACATCGAAATATTTTCTAACTTTTTGTACTTTCCTTACCAAGTCAGAAAATATTACAAAGCACACCTACCTAACTACCGCGTACTATACTAAAAATGTCTATTTTCAGCTTTATATTCACAAGGCAAAGATATCTCTTGAAATTAGATAAGAAAAGCGGACACATTGTAGTTGCATTTTTCAATCAAAGACTTTCGCTCGGCTCTTTTTTTTAAGATCATTTAATAACATGCTTACAACAACAAAGGAAAGTTCTTATATACTGAAGCAAATGTTTTAAAATGAGGACGTTTAGTTTCTTTTAGAATGTTCAGTGACGATAAATTACAATGTGGATATGATAAACTGAAAGAGAGAGAGGCAAATTGAAAATCAATGTAATTCGCTATGTAATGTGACGGAATTCCCCTCTCGGCTACTATCAATTGATGCATCTACCACTGGTGAGCGTACATACTTACAGTAAAGAATGTTTCAACATCGCTGGGTAACCAGAATATCGATTTAATGAGATTCCACTATCGCCGAAAAGTGACTTCCGTTGTAAATATTTTAATATCTTTTCAGCGACATTAAAGTGTGCGTTTTACAATCATATGCTATCTTCTGAAGGATTGATAGTAAGATTAGCAACAAACTTTTTTCACAAAAGATTTGACTTTTTTTGAAATCGTCTTTCTGCAAAAGATACTTAATTAAGAGGCGAAATCTAGGGGAGGCAGCGAATAACGAGGTGCACAAACAGAGTGGAGTGGAGAACAAAGTCAGCTATACAACTGATACGTGAGAGAACAAGGCTACCATAAACACAACAATTCTACAAAGAGATAGATAGACCATGGCAAAGTAAGCAGGTTTTTTTTCGATTTCTTTTGCTGTCCATTTATCCTTCTTTTCTTTCCTCGGAGTACATTCATTTTTAAGTATGAAAACATGGAATATTTAAAGTTGAAAATGTTCCTAGAAACGGCGTTAGAAATTTTTAGTTAGTTGTTAACCCTAAAAGGATATAAAGTTTTTATGTTCTTAATATTCTATTCCCAATATGAAGTATCCAGGTCAAAATTGGAAAAGTAAAGCAATAGAAGGATATTAAGAGAACGCAACTTTAAAAGTAGTATCCACACTCCATTTCCATCTACTAACTACATGTATTTACATCACTCCAATTCATAAACTGCTTTCATTACCTATTCAGCTTAAGTCCTTTCCGTCTAATGATGTTCTTGACTCTTACTAGTCGAAGGCTTGTAAAAGTAAAAGTTATATAAAATGCTTTTATGTAATTATTATAGGTTCTTAAATTAAATTTGTTCTATGAGCAAATTGTGAGGTGGGTCTACAAATATCACCTTTTCAAAATATTTTTCAAAATTGAAGTAGTGAAATCCAACCTTTTTCAAGGCACAATTTTAAGGTGAGATACTCAACTTTCTTCGAGGTTTTACTCCATCAAAACATTTCAATAAAACTTAACGTATCTTAATAGTTTCAATCGAAGATGTATTTAAACAGTTACTAAATAATCAGTATTAACAAAACTCAAAACTGGAATTTCAGTTCAGGTCATTTAGGTCAGTTAAAAATAATTAAAGATGTATTGACTTTTTTATATATTCGAAATAGCGTAAACATATTGCACTGAAAAGCTTTTTTCGTCTCACACTCCTCAGAGTACTTACGTCAGAATGACCGAAGTTGAATTTGTGAAAGAGTATACCCAACTGTATTTTGAAGGAGAAAATCAGAAATCGGACTGCCTAAATGGCTTGTGTTTTTGGACCAATCAGCTTCCATTACAACGTAGTGAAGTTTGCTTCAGTAATGTAATAGATTACACGTTTATGCACTCCCCGTGCTCATTAAATCTTTTCATCAGAAGGTCAGATATTAGGGAAGAGACGATTATGAGTTGTCATTGTTTCACACCTTCTTATTATCAAAAGAGACATAAAATAGATGCTTGGCCTGTAGTAATTATTAATCATAGTGAAATTATTAACACCTTTTCATAGACCTGGTAGCCTAGGCCTTGATTATGGGGGGTTGGCCAAGCCAGGTAAGATGGGCGGGGATAGGCCCCAGACATCTTATATATCCCTTCACAAGATATCCTCAAGAACATGCGTTTTGGGTCTACTAAATCAGAATTATTAATTTTTCTGCTAACAGTGCTTAACAGAAGCTGACTACTCCCATGATAAAAAGTTCAATAAATTCATTCAGGAATGATTAATTCAAGACTGATGTTGTAGAAGTCAGTGCATAAAGTAAAATTCAAGCTCAGCGAATATTTTAACTTTATATTTGCAGGGAAGGTATCTAACAGTAGTGCGGGGATCCGCAAGACAAAGCTAGTAATTTATTAATTAAAAGTCACCAGTTTGGTCTGAACCACATAGCATTTACAAATATTGAAGTTCTACCTTCCTTGAGACGAGCGTTATTTCATAACAGACGGGCTGGTTTCAAAGTGTACTTAAGAAAAATAGTAATGGGGTTTCAAAACGTTACAGGAAATTATTACGGTGCAGGCATAGTAACTCTTTAATGAATTATACTAGGTAAACATTGTTACCGTTGTTGTTAGTGTCTCTAATGAGTAAAGTCATACATCCCTGACAAAAGCGTAAAAAGTTCGAATATGGGAGCCTGCAACCTAAGGTGGCGCACAGCATTATAATTTTAGAGATAAAGTGGTGGATGTGGAAGAAATGAATAGTTGATGATACTAATATGGTAGTTTTAGAAGTAGTAGTGATAGTAGTAGTAGTAGTAGTAGTAGTAGTAGTAGTAGTAGTAGTAGTAGTAGTAGTAGTAGTCGTCGTAGCAGTAGTTGTTTTTGTAGCAGTAGTTGTAGTAGTAACAGTAGTTGTTTTCATAGTAGTAGTTGTAGTGGTAGTAGTAGTTTTTGTAGCAGTAGTAGTAGCAGTAGACGTTTTGGTTGTAGTAGTAGTAGTTGTCGTCGTCGTCGTAGTAGTAGTAGTAGTAGTAGTAGTAACAAAAGTAGTAGTAGACGTAGTGGTAGTAGTAGTAGTAGTAGTAGTAGTAGTAGTAGCAGCAGCAGCAGCAGTAGTAGTAGTGGTAGTAGTATTAGCAGTAGTCGTAGTGGTAGTAGCAGTAGTAGTAGCTGTGGTTTTTGAAGTTTTCATAATTTTTATACATTTCAGTGTACGAAGACCGGACAAGGTCTTAAAATTAGGTGAAACGTTGAAACCTTTTTTTTTCCTTTTCGGAGTTTTACTCATATTTTGTCTATGTTGTTTTGACCGTAATATTTATTGTAATAGTAATAAAAGTAAGGAATTATCCAATTTTATAGTTATGACCATGACTTTTTACTCCCAAGTTAATCATTTGCTGATATTTTGTTTGATTGTCATCGTTTGCCATAGTTCGTACTTTACTTCATTTGCACACACTAAGACAGAGTGATGTTTACTGTTACCCCAAGCTTCTTTTGTAAATGGGAGATACAAATGGCCTAATTAATCAATAAATAGAGGCGGGTGCGGATTTTAGAAGCTTTGCTTTTTCAAACATAAAGTAAAGGATGCTGTTAGCCTTCCCTGGATAGAAATACGTCCTACCTCCTTGCCAAAGATCCAAACAGCTTAGATAATCCCTCAGCCTAAAACCAGAGGATAGATATAATCATCCAAATCCTGCTTCTCAAAATAAAGTTATACATTACGTATGTCACCACAGTGTTATTAAGCAGCTCCCCCTCGTTAGCTTTCCACGACAACTGTTGCCACTAAGTAGAAATAGTGGTCATCACCTGCTGACCTTTCTGTTCCAATTATTGTAGTTAGCAACCACAAATATCTAAAGCTGATGCCTATTTAATCCTTGGATTTGCTTTCCTTGAAAGAAAAAGCCTTTATCTCCTTCAGTAATGAACGCCTTAAAATTTGATAAAATTCAACCGTAAGATTGCTTGCACTCATCATATTTTGGCGTGGATGTGTTTAGCCTTTGTTAACGATACTCTAAGGAAAGCTGTACTTTTTGCTGACTTGAACAAAACTTCCTAATTAACCCCTTCGAATAAATTGAGCGTTTTCGTACGCAAAACAACCTCTATCGTGATTTACGATAATTAATACATCTTTTTCATCTACTAAGTAGATAAAAATATGTCTATAATGTATTCAACTGTTTTCTTGTGGTTGTAGGTAACAGAGTTGTAGGCTAGGAGAAAAGTTGTTGTTGGGCACTTGTTGAGATGAAAGTTTTCCGTTGCGATTAATTATAGGTTAACAATTGTAGGCGAGCAATGTTTCGGACACAAAACAAGATTAACAATCTACAGCAGTAATGGAAAGTGGATGGAGTAAACTTTGAGATTTATTACAGAAAACCCACTTTTAAATCGTGAAAGACAACAGTAATCAAAGCTTCAGCTGCCAAGGTACCACTCTAAATATGAATTTTCATACATAGAGCTTCCTCATCTTATTGAGTCTTTAATGTATTTGAAAAATATTGATGTTTCTCCATGACATGTTGAAATTTGAGTTGTCTCGTTTCTCTAGTGACCGCTATTAAGGCCTTGCCAAATTATGCCGACGAGACAACTTGGTATCATTTCTTCTGTAACTATAAAGAACAACTCAACCAGAAAGATACCTAAACCTAATCTTTCATAAATAACTTTGCAGCTTCTAAGAATTTGCTCAAACAAAACAACGACGTTGTGACCATAGAGCGAGCCAACAATTATGACAACACGTTCGGCTTTGATTTTCTCCGGCTAAAGATAAATATTAATCGTCCCGTGTCTCCTTCAGATTGATCTTCCGACTTTCTTCTCCTCAATAACAGAATAGAAATTAGATCTACGTGCTTAAGATTGCTAATGATCTTCAGGGTCATTCATTTTATTGCAAAGGTAATGACTAGCGCATTACTTAGCCTAGGAGCGGGAACATCTGAGAGATCTGGCTGTCTTGCTGCAACCAGTACCGTAGGCAGGGGGATGCTTGGTATGCTTAGCATCCTCTAGAAGTGGACTTCAAGTTAAAATAGCATCCCCTAGTTCATTTTCGTCTGTCCTAGAGTTTTGAAATGTTTCAGAACATTTCTCAGACTTGTTGAATACCCTCCTTCATATATCTTTTCCAAGATATCAAATCTATACACCTAAATTTGAAAATGTTGGTGGACAAAATATGGGTTGAGCCCCTCCCCCATTTTTTGCTCCGCCACCCCTGCCCCGCTTTGTAAAAGGAATCGCCGATTTTCCAGAAGGGGTTACAAAAAAATTAAGTTAATTGGTGAACAGGCTGGCCTGTGCGCCTTAAATTTTTGAAGCATACCCTAAAATATGCTCATAGGCAATAAGCATACCCTACAGAGATAGTCTAACTACGGCACTGACTGTAGCTCGGAGATCCTAGTTTACAATTTGTTACAAATACAATTTGGAAAAAATTAGATAAGGAAGAGAGATCCTAAAAATTATAGACAAACACAAGCAATAGTTAAGAAGACAAGAACATAAAGAGAATTAAAATCCGAATAAAGAAGAAGATCAAAATTGAAATGAGACATTAAAAGGAAAACAAATTCCGAAAAAAGGGATTCCATAAATAATGAGATCATGTAGAGAGAATTACAGAACATAAACAAAAAAAAAAGTAAAACCGAATTTGCTGTCTAATAAGCCGTGAAACGGACAAAAGTTACAATAAATTCTGTCGCACTTTTCCTCTCCCAATCTTTTCTCTTTGTATAAATATAAATATTCGAGTTGTTGTCAAAAACATTTTAGCCGTTATCCTTTACCTCCTTCGAATCTACTTAGCCCTTTGAAATATGCAAGTTTTTGTTGGTATTCTCCACTCATTGACAAATGTATACGTATACCAACAAGTACTTCTAAAATCGTTGCTAGAGTGCTCGATGCAACAAAGTGTAGTCTAATTCATGTTAATAAGCGATTAAAAAATTAAACAAGAAAACTTCGCCTGGTAAGAATTCACAAATCTAACCAATTTGTATGAGTCGAGAAAGTGAATAAATGCCAATACCTGCGTTTAGCCAAGTTTTCCCACTACTTTTAACAAATCATGTTGGTCTAAAGACTAAAAGTAGAATAATACAAAGAAATACAAATTACACCCTTGGCATCTTCAGCATACAAACAAAAGTACAGTCATTTGCTTTTCACAAATGTTTTAAAAATCTGCGTGGTCGTTTTAAGGCAAAATTTAATTTGATCAAAAACCAAATGGTTAGATCAAGGTGTGTTTGTGTGTCTAGCCCAACTTGTAGTAAAGATTGAAACTTGTGATAATTTCTTAATGAAGCTTGCAGTTAGCAGGTTCTTTGATGTTGTTTGCAAAGCAAATTGTGAAATAAAGCGTGGGAGAAACCAGATTGCATGTGCAGGGACAATTACAAACGAGTAAGAGTGAGATCACATTCAAGCACAATCCTGTCTTCAGCAATATGTGTAATCTAAACGCAAATTTACCCTGAACTTTACTACTAATGTCTTCAGGAATAAAACTCAATGTGTCAACAAAGGGTAATTGTGGCAGTTTAAGTAAATTACAAGCTATGTCTGACAAATTGTAAATAAACAAAGAAACATTTTCAACCTTGTAAGTAGGTCCTTTTTACTCGTTAATGTATTTTGATAGGCCAACCAATGAGCTAATCCTGTTTACTGTAAACAGACGATCTCAAGCTCAGTGTCTATAATAAATATAATTCAAATTATCAATGAACTCATTGTAGCTAAACAAGGTATTGAAAGTTCTATGGCAAAGGAAAAAAGACCTGTGATCAACAACACAACCACGGAGGTCACTTAGACGTGCCCAATGGCCTGACAGCTTCAGCTGCTTGCCTTACTTGACTTAGGTCGCCTTCACACGACGGGAACGAACACACCTCCTCCAGACGTCTCTGTCCTCCATCATTGAAGCCAGCTCGCTGGTACTCGTAGCTTCAGTGTCACGCTTAAGAGTCTGTACATTGTTTTGTTCGCGGTCTACCTCTTTGTCTAAAGCCATTTGCGGCAGTCTATGTAGTATTCTCCCACAACCAATATTACGTGCTACAATGACAAACTTTGGTGATAATGATTCTCCAAACTCATTCCTTAAGCTGTTGTGGAAATCAGGTATCATCTTCATTTTTCTCTTACATAGCCTGATAATCTATATGATCTTTACTATATTTCCCCAAGCCATCTAACATTCTTACAGGGTATTCTAACGTCAGCTCTCTTGTAAGGAGTCAGATGAGTCTCCAGCCAGTGACTGGCTCCTGGAAGTTAGTTTCATTCTCCTTTTCAAAGATCTCTTCATTCCTGTTATGCTCCCTCTGTGAACCTTTTATTATCTGCTTAAGTAAAGCTATCACTATAGTTATCAACACTTTTTCCTTGTTTAAAGGAGTGTCTTTAGACTCTGCCTACATAACATTTCATAGTATCAAGTGACACCTCAATATTTGTTAATGTAAACTTCATCTTTTGAAATGTTGTTTTGACTTACAGAATTTTGCAGTAATAATTTATTCCGCTTTAAGTACTGACTGAACATGAGTCTCTTAGCTTGTTGCACTTGCTTTACTTTCCAAGCTGAAGTTTGTGGTACTCAAGGGGGCTGCAAGGACCATAAAAGCTTTACTGAGTTCAACATTGATAAGGGTTACAAGTACTTCCAAGTATTGGTCATTTTCTTGGAGAAAATGAAAAAAAACATTTTAATTTCTCCCAAAGAAATGAAACAACAAACTTTGATTCCTGCCAAAGAAATGAAGCAACATATTTTGATTTCAGCCAAAGAAATGAAGCAACACATTTTGATACTTGTCGAAGAGATGAAACAACACATTTTGATCACTGCCAAAGAAATGAAACATCACATTTTGACGAGACAACGGTAATTTTTAGTGATTAGAATGGTGCAAACATGGTTTTCATAATATTTTCAATTGACTTTTGGATTCAGGCATCGCAGTCATACTCAGATTTTGCAAAAGAGGAAAAATATTAGTCCTATTTGCAGCCACTTACGAATACGAGGTTAAATTTTCTCTACTTGCAATGCAACTAAAGCCTAAACGAGGCTTGAGAGTTGTACCATCAAAATCAAAGATTAGCATAGAGGAACCATTGAAAGCAAATTTATCGCATTAACTGTTTCGCAGCATTGATTGATTGAACACTGACGCATTACAGGTGCAGCGTCAACTAGGTAACTATTATATTTACAATGTTTTGTCTTATTTAATATTTCATCAGGTCTGTGAAGTATCCAAATAAACGGAAACGTTGTTAAAGTTTTCTTGTTAGCACTTTACCAGTGACTGATTTTCTGCTCCGGGAGGGAAGTGTGTACTAAAACTATGTGGCATATACCTACAATCTTTCGCAATTTTATAAAGAAAATTGTTTCATCGAAATATTTGCAAATGGGCTGCTACAACTTAATTTGGTAAAAGATTGAGAATAATTAACAAAAATGTACATCAGTGTTTTCTGGACGGCAGTTCATTATATTTTCTTTATGTTTTCATTTACTGAACTCTTAAACACTGCATCGAGCTACCCAATCAAGAAAAATGTAGCAAACCTGATTGTTATTTTTGATACAATATGTGTGCCACTTCAATGGTCACCTATGGCACATAAATTGTGACACATGGAAACCGACAGTAACTCTTAAAACTTTACAAACTTGTGTGATTAATAGATTTTATATTTACATTTACAAGGTAGAAAAATATTTAGGTAGGAGAAGCCCATAGCTTGAGAAAGATGAAATAAGCACTGCCGTGAGAAAGCAAGTTGGGGGAGACAATACATTGTAAAGCACTACAGCCAAGAAGATGACACAGAAAAACTAGTGGAAAACTACCTTATTACGTCATGTTAAGCCGCGCATTTAATCAAGCCGCATTAAATTAAACCGCGCTTTAATTGAGCCGCACTTGACAAAAAATTAACACTTTAGGGGGTTTTAATTAGGCCGCAGGAGTCAACGGACACTTTGAGACATAATGCTTTTTGAAAATACTCCTTCCATTTTCTCCTCGACTCACTTTTAAAATCTATGCAAATGGTTCCAACGACAGTTCCTCTTCGCTCCTTGCTTTCCTTACAATAAATTAAGCCGCGTTTTAATAATCCGCGCCATTAATTAAGCCGCGTTTTTATTAGGCCGCATTTTTGAAGATTTTGAAGATACTATTTAAGTACGCGGCTTAATTTGACGTATTAAGGTAATATCATTAACAAGTTGACAGAGGTTGATAATGAATGTGTGTTATTTACAATGAAACGAAAGAGAGGCGAAAAAAAACCTCAGTGGATATGAATAAAAATTTGAGGGAGACTCAAAGGGTAGACCTCGAGAATAAATAATCACGATAATGAGAAATTCGTAGGATCCTCAACTTTGAACTATTTATGGGCATCTACTATGCAATAGCTTTCACTGTAGTCAAACCATAGAGCTTTAAAAAGTTTAAAAAGTTTCTCGAATCCATGCTACGTCTCCGGGTTTAGAAAATAAATAACCCATTAGACCAGAGGTGTTATTTTTTCAGGAATCAGTTTAACGTTTTCTAGAATGAGAACCCATGCGAAGCTCTAATCCTTTCTTCATGCTGTCACTTTCGGCAACGTAAGTCTAAAATCCCTTTGATCTGCCAAGTACTCTCTAAAACATGTGAAAGGCAACCGTGCTTCCAAGAAAAAGGATCGGTTACCATGGTAATATTAATCTCAGGTTATCTGTACAGACGTCACTACAAGGCTACTTATTAAGAGATAAAAATGGTAGCCGTTCTATGTACATTATGGCGCGATCTTTTCAGTAGAAATTCAGGGCTGTTTATGACACACGTACGACAGAAACGTTGTGTAATATCCTTAAGCTCACAGACAAATCCTTGTATAGTAAATATAGCAGACTTGTAAATAGTTGCGCAGATTTATCTTACTGTATTGACAGTTTTGACTAATGACCTGTAAGTTACATGCTGATGGATACTTCCTACGATTTCAAATGATGAGGGCTCAACCGGCCGATCAGTCGATCTACACATTGAGCTACAGCTAAGCCGTCTTCAATGAATACGAATCTCTACTTCAAACTTTAAGTAAAAATACATCACCGTTGCATCATGAAGTGCATCATTAAGTGCATAATGAAGTGCATAATAAAGTGCATAATGAAGTGCATAATGAAGTGCATAATGAAGTGCATAATGAAGTGCATAATGAAGTGCATAATGAAGTG
>JAAAKM020006971.1:11165858-11176544 GCA_010016025.2 Alatinidae sp. Z8VKAUB7J3 | reverse complement strand
TAATGAAGTGCATAATGAAGTGCATAATGAAGTGTATAGTGCATAATGAAGTGCATAATGAAGTGCATAATGAAGTGCATAATGAAGTGCATAATGAAGTGCATAGTGCATAACGAAGTGCATCATGCATATTGAAGTGCATAATGAAGTGCATCTTAAACTTTATCTTTTTTAGAAGGCTCTTTATGAGAAAAATATACTAAATATAAAATGTATGCTTAATTGAAAACGTTCTTAGATTGCTGCCAAATTGTTTAAAGTACGTTAGAACACTAACTATTTACTCCGTCCATAAGAATGAAGTTTCAAACTAATTCTTGAGTAAAAAAACATTTTTACTGATTACTGATTAGCTTTGTTAAGCATTGTACTTCCCTGCCACCTCCCCAAGAGTTCAAGACCAGCTCCCGTGCAGGTCAGATTGTTGACCTTTTTGTTATTCAGGTTTCCATTGGTTACCACCAGGATGCAAACACGCCATCGACGCGTTCGCAGCGTGTACTCTACCCAGTTGTAATAATATGTGCAGAAGCAGAAATCACTGAGAAGCATGAATTCATTATTATCTCCCTTGATTCCTCGTTTGTTGTTATAATAGTATTGGAAGAGAAAAGAGAACAGCATATAGGGGTGCTCCTATCAAATTTTGAGGGGAACGATTGTTTCCCTTGCTTAGTACGTATATCTGAAGTAAAGCAGACTTTCTAAGGATCAGTGTATCCTGTCTTTTATTGGAGTGTGTCTGTATAAACGAAGAGATAATGGATGAGTACATATTTATGTACGTTCTGACGATCGAACAACAACTAACTAAAAACCCAAAACTATCAGGTTTTCTTCACAAACATTCCAAAAATAAATGTAGAGGTGTGAATTCTGCTCACCATATTGTTAGGAATTTAGAAAACATATTCGTTCAACGATATCAATTGTTATGCATGTGTGCTCGATGCATCTGTACACAAACATGTACAAGTGGCCTTAGTGCTCCGCATGGCTATGGTAGGGATGGAAACATAATTTCCTACGCCAATAAAAGTACATGTAGATAGGTATACAAATAGATGTAGGTAATTATACAAGTAGAAGTAAATAGGTATACAAGCAAATACAGATAGATACGCAAGTAGATGAAGATATATAGGCAAATAGATGTAGATAGGTATACAAGTAGATGCAGATAGATATGCAAGTAGATGTAGATAGGTATACAAGTAGATGCACATAGATATGTAAGTAGATGTAGACAGGTATAAAAGCAGATGCAGATAGATATGCAAGTCGATGCAGATATATATGCAAGTAGATGTGTATAGGTATGCAAGTAGATGTAGATAGCTATGTAAGTAGATGTAAACAGGTACACAAGCAGATGCACATAGATATGTAAGTAGGCCCCTATGCAAGTAGATGCAGATAGATATAGATGTAGATAGATAAGAAGGTAGTTCCTTCGTCATGTGATTTTATGCTGTCAACACCAGAGATAGTAGTAAAAGACTCTAGTAGTAAGATGTTTGCTGAGACATTAAACAAGAAATGGTCAAAGCAAAGAAGGTTCTAAGTACTACTAAATCTTTAAATGATATTCTAGTAATGAGTATTTAAATACGATCTAAGAAATTATACACTACATAAATCATCGAGCCACAAATTTACCTGCCTCTCGTGATATTTTACTGTGTCGATGTTGAATGGGACAAGAGAGTGAAATGCCAATTGCAAGAACAAAGCCGTAGAGGATAGGCACTGCAAAGACATCCGTTTTATCAATTATTCAACTCTAGGCTTGATGGTAGACCACATTTCTTGGCCCTCGCTCATCCATCCAGAGCTGATAATAGAGTTGACATATGATGATTGCAAACTAAGCAACGTGTGTCAAAAGTTGACTGAGAACAAACGTCACAACAAGATAATTGAACATCAATGATGTCTCGATTTTTTACCAAGCAACAAACGGTGGTTTTACACTTATTGTTGGTTATAACTACCATCCCACTAATTTCTCCCTGGTTTTAGAATAGAACTTTACCACAAGTTCTTTTGTGGCATTTGCTGGTAGGTAACTATTGTTTTGGCAGCAATGGGCATTCAACCCATCATTCTTAGCTAATCTAAGATCAGTCTCTCTGGCCTTGTATTACACGTTTGTTCTTGATAGCAATAATAAGAGTGTTTATGCTCTTAATTGGAAAGTTTGTGGGCATCAATTATAAACTTAACACCTACGAAAAGGTCAATATATTGGCTCCTTGTATCTACTTGTGAATTGGTCAAGTCGGGAGATGAGGAAAACTTTTACCTGTGGTACGAGACACACAAAGCGATCAATCTATAAAATCACTAATTGATGCTTTGATGAAGAGTGTAAATTGCAGTGACTTTTCATAGTTATAAATTGCAAAAATCAAGGTTTGGTTGGAGTAACTTGCAAAACGCCATATAATGTGCTGGATGCTGAATTGTGGCAAATTGAAATTCTTTGGAAAAATCTAGTTTTCGTAATTTTTACGTGAATTTTTTTCCTTGACCTTTTTTACTTCCCACGGGATGCCTTAGGAAAGACTATTCTGTGGTTCTGGGATCGATCAAATTACCAAACTAAACATTACCGTCAAAACAGTATATTTTTTTTTGTTTGCGATTGTTGTCCTCTGCGTTCGCTTTATGCAACACCACACTGTGTGTCATTTTCATATTTTTTGTACCTGTAGATGACTTTAGTTGTAATATTTTTCATACTCAAAATGAACTAACCATTCAAACTGACATTAGAAGTTGCCTATTAAAACATTTCCTGGGGACTTTGTAGTACTAACAACTTTCTCAAACAGTAAGAACTCTAATGTTAAAACCACTGTATAACATCTTTATTGAACAACGCTATTGAAAAAAAAATGACTTGAGCAAAGGGAACACTTCATAATAGTTGCAGTAAGATATGAATGCAATGTCTTCGTGCTAATACTAAGTGTTACTCTCTAGCATACATATAGTGATCGTAAAAATCTTATTAACTCAATCTGCATTTTCCCTTGAACTATCAGCTGTCAACAATAAAATAATAGCTCATCGTGGCAGTGATTTGTATTGATGAGGAAGTACACGATTATCATAATGATGAAGATGATGATGGTGACGTTGGTTGTCTCCATATAATGATGAAAACAATGATATTAATTTTGGTGATGGTAATACTAACGTGAATGATGATTATTACCTCTCCTGGTAGTGACCATTATGATAATAATTACGATTATTTTGACCTCGGCAGTTTTGACGATTGTAATGGTAATTATGGTGATATAATAATAATAATGGTAATTTATCATCAACGACGATAGTCATGATGCAGATGACAAGAATAAGAAGGTGGATGACGACACGGGGGTCCTAATATCACACCAAATAATTTTGATCTACAATAATGCATTCAGTTTATATTCACTACGTTCAAATGACAAGAAGATGTTGACATCTCTTCTAGAAGTTTTTATTTATTGAAAAGAACATACCTGTAGGAAAAGCAATCAAGCCTAAAAATTCAATTTCCAACAGTAGCTTCCTTTCAAGGAAAACATTGCTTTAAGGCCTTAAGCACTTGAATCAATATCTATTTCCAAAATCACAGTTTAAATCTTAACGAGTTGTTAAGTCCATTGTGCTGTTACAAGACTTTTGACATAAGTTGAAAATGTAGGGAATGTGGTTTCTTTGCGTCTTGGAATAACAATTTTGTGTACTGAGAATCCAATTTGAGCACTTACCCTTTGAAAAAGCTCCTGAGAGGCAATTTTGAGTACGTTTTACTACCAGCGATGCCGTTAAATTGCCTGAACTGCAAATCACGATTTGCTTTTCACAAAACGACAAGGTACGATTGTATTACTTTGTAGCACTTCTTGCTAGCTACACTTGCATTTTGTTCAACAATACTTGTATGATTTAGTTTAGCTTCTGTAAACGATCAAGGTTCAATTCAAAACATGTTTCTTGTAATCCCGAGTCGAGTGCGCCTGTAGGCCTAACGAACGAAAAATTGCCCTATGGTTCAGTGTGTTTGATAAATGGCCTGCCGCTACAAATTACTTCTCGCATCTTAGATAAAAAGCAAGGTAGTGCAAGGCACTTATGTATCAATATCCTTTAAGTTATAGTTAACGAAATTGTACGTGAAATATGTGATTCTTTATCATGTAGGCTTCTTATGTGGGGGTCAGGAACTACGTGTCATAAAAAGAGGTTTACGCACGCTTCCTCATTATTACGTTAACAAACTTTCAGGCAGAGGTGAAGATTAAGTATTTTTTCCCAGTTCTTTGTTTAAACCATATACAATTTTTCTAGAAAATAAGAGAAGATACGACAGTTTATGATGACTCCTGTTTTCCGTACTGAAGCCATTCTGACAGGTAGATTTTGCCAACATTTCTCTGACTTTTTGAATTGGCTATTGGTTTCAAAAGGGGGCGTTGCACTGTAAACGCTGAATTGGCTGCCGTAATCTAATATACTTATTACCAAGAATAACACCAGAGCAGGGGAATCTAAACATACACCCATGATATTATGAAGTAGACCCTTTTTTATTCGGAGCTAATAAGGATAACACTTGTCGTACTACATTTAGTTGTTAGGTATAATGCTAATAACAGAAAGGGGTCCAGATATTTGATACTTTCTGTCTGTCGTCACGAACCTTTTTGTAGGGGAGACGTGCACTGCGAATTTGAAATTGATCTCCTTGAGCATTACTTCGTTCGTTTTTAAAAAGACCAGCGTTAAGAAGCTTTTATCCATGGAGGTAAACACAATTCCAATGCAATTAACGCAGAATTAACTGTCTTTGCTGGTGGCAATGTGTGACAAAACCCCACCATTCGTAAAAAAAACCTATATGCAGTTTGACGTCTGTTGAAGCAATCTCCTGTAACGCAATGGTTGATGGCATCTCTAGTTTTTAAGGCAAGCTGGCCTACTATTCCGAGAACCTTGATATTTGAGATATTCTACACCACTGTGATCTTCAAAAAGCTTGGGAGGCATCGTTGATAAAGACATCAAGGCTCGTAACAGTCTCCTTGGAGTTTTTAGAGATTGCGAAATCATTCTTCACCTATGATGCAACCGTTGATTGGTATAAGTGCAACTGTACATTGATGTCTATAGTGCCGCAAGACTCCGTCATTCGGCTGAATACCATTGAAGCTTTGCCGATAAGTGCATTGGTGTTTGTTTTAGCAGCACTGACATTGTGCAAAATGCTACTCACGATTTGGTATTTGTCCACTTTCTCAAGAGTTTCCCCTCCTATCTTGACATCCGTCAGCATATCCTCAATATCTTTTATCCTCCCCCGTCCCCTTAAATTAAATGTAGCCCAACCTCCCCACCTTTCTTATCTAGGTCTGATGTAATTTCTTGTGGTAGACTATCGTCTGTGGCTAGTAAAACAAAGATCAATCAATCTGTTTGGCTACCATTAAATTCCATATTTTGTATTCTTTAAAGCCTCGATACAAATACGGTGGCAATAAAAGAGGGAGATGAAGGTAGTGTAAATCCTAGTCGTAATCCTGATACAACAGGAAAGACTCGTACCTCCAACTAGTACCATTTTCTTCGTTCTTGTGCATGAGTTAACCTTGTTTATACCCGATTGCATTCACTGTCCGAATAAGCTTGGCTTTGGAAAGATGCAATCTCTTTCCCGCCCTCCGGTAGAGCAACGCCTCACTTTTAATTTCTCCACTATTTAATAATTTCTGCCATAACGGGTGCGTTTTTAATAACAACACTAACTGCAACCGATAAGGATGAACTTCCATATCTTGGAGGATATGAGATTGCTATCATATGGAATGCAAAACCCCATTGTATGAAACGTCTACAAGTACAGTAGCACGGTTTAGTAACTCCAGCCAGGGTGTGAGGAAAGGAAGTGAATTTAACTTACTAAGATGTTCATTACAAATATTTTGCTGGTTACTGTCTTTTCTTTGAGAGTTTGAAAATATTTTTCATGGCAATGTTGATTTAGCGATACTTAGTCATACATATCCAACCACTAGCTGTCACAAATGCTGTAAAACATCAATCGCTGTTATCTAGTAGACAGCAATCAATAAATTAGAAATAACAATTTTTCAATCGATAAATAGCAATTAATTGAGTTATTTGAAAGAAATGTAGCAGACATGTAGATAAAGTTTCAGTGTAGCGTCAAGGATACTAGTAACTCCTGGACCAAAAAAAGTCGACGAGCTTTGATTACACATGGTACAATGCAATCACTGCTATCAAATTTTGTGTTCATGTTAAATATAAAGATTGTACTCGTTATATGTTGTCACCCTCTGAAAAATTTTTAGTGAAAGTTTGTTTAATTTTTTCTAGCTCTTAAACAAAATCGTTCCTACTGAAACTTTAGCTTACTCCAGTTTGGTAGCAAAACACTACTACTGTGTAAGTGTTTTATTGAGGCGGCGAAAAGATGTTTGAAAAGCCGTGATTTTCGCTATTCTGTCGATGTTGAAGAGTAGTTCTTCTGTTGCCTAATGCAGATGTTTAATCTCTAAGGCAACAAATCATTGCCAAGTGGTGATGCTGATTGTCTTCATTGTATCTTTAAGTATTGTGATGACAGTGGTTAGGGCCTAATTCGAAGCCATTAATTATCTCCATGAAAAGATTCTGGCTTCTGATATTAATTATTAAGGAAAGCAATGATAATATCGTTTAGAACGTCTGCCGTGGTTTCTACAACACAATGTATGTAAACACCAAACGACTTGGAATCAAATACATGTATTCACGACATAGATCAAGGCATTTGCAAAAACTGTTACAGGATAGCAGTATTAAATATGGCTAAAGTACTGATAAGGAAAAACAAAATTTAAACCTTTAAATATTAGAAAGAAAATCAACTAAATTTGGAATTGTATCTCTCAGTGATCGGTTCAGGTATTCGGCTTCAGCTCTCTTAGCATGGAAGTTGAGTTCGTGTGTCCTATATGCAAAAACTACTTTACATCTCCAGTACTTCTTCCATGCTCTCACAGCCTCTGCCTACAGTGTGCACGTGATGTCTTTGAAGCAGAGGGAAAAGACGAGAAACTGTGGACCAAATGGGCAGAGGATGAAACATTGGAGGAGACGACCAGACGAAGGAAAGCAAATTGTCCTCTCTGTGACAAACAGTTTGTTCTCCCTGTACAAGGAGTTATATGTCTGCCAAGAAACAGAGTTCTTGCAAGGATAATGTGGAACTTTCTTGATCAAAATCAGAAACAAAGTAAGTCAGTGACTTTTATGTTCTTTGTGGAATGTGAGTTAAGTGCTGCGGTGACGGAAACCATATAAAAGCCATTATGCAAATTTTATTTCCAACTACCATTCCATTAAGTTCGTAGGCATACATAATAACTGCTCCGGCCATGACAAACTACAGACGAACCGTAAAATATATGTTTACCGGAACCCATTAGGCAATACTTCTTCAAGAAGAACGTTTATTTAATTCTATGTAAAGCCGCACTTTTTATCCCTTTTAACTGTTTATTAATCAGTTGAACTTATTTGATATCCAAAGTAAAATTGTTGGACTAAGCTTTATCCACATGTATTTTCCACAAACTTCTGACATCCCTGACACGTTTAGAGGTTCGCTATTTTTTTAAGGTGAGTCATGTTTACTACGTAGGCCACACTAAAATTTAGAAAATTTACAGTTAGTTTTTTTCCAGGCTGAAATTGGTTTTTAGATATGGCTAATTGCGTTATTTTGCTACTCAGTGCACCTGCCGCGTGGGTAAGCAAGGAGGTAATCCAAATGAAGTAGCTGTTTCTATGAGATTAGCTTCAAACTCGGGAGTGAAGCTTTTCTATCAGAGATTGGAACATGTTATTTAGACATGTACCTTGTTTTCCATATCCTGCCTTACGATGATTTTGAATTCCCGATCTGGTTTGTCCCTGTTGACTTGGTGATTGATGAAGCAACTACGTATGCCAAAATTAAAGAGCTTGGGCTAGAAATATTCTGCCTATAAACAAGATCTCATTCAAAAAAGGCTAAAGTTTTCAAGGATTTGCTCATCAACAAGCCCATATTCTTAAAATCCAGTATCGGTCAATATATGAATATTTTAGGTCATCAAAATGTAAAGATCATCAAACGTGATGTTCATTTAAAATCTTCAAATTATAAAGGTTACAAAATTATGGAATTCATTGATTATGAACTTGAATATTGAAATGAATATTGAAATTTGAAGATCATCGAATTTTGAAGGTCATCATAGTGTCCAAACCATCATATCACAAATGTCATTAAAATGTAAAGATCATTAAATTATTAAGGTTATCACGTTATGAAGTCATTAAGTCACGAAGGTCAGTAAAGATCATCAAATTATAAAGTCATCAATCATGAAAGTCATCAATCATGAAAAACATCAATCATGAAAATCATCAGAAAAATGCAAGTCATCAAAATATAAATATCATTAAATTATGAGGGTCTTAAAAATGTCAAAATCATCAAAGCATGAAAGTCATCAGAATGTAATGATCAAGATTATGATCAAACTTCAGACCATTAACAGGTCAAAGTTGGTCGACCTAGGTCATGATCCAAACCTAACAGCTGGGTATTGGTTGAGATAGACCTCCTACTTGCGGCATAATATGCTTTTCGACTAAATAAAGTCTGGATAATTATTGGTGTATCCCAATAAACATGAAGCATCTTTGCCTAAAAGTGCTCCATCGGGTCAAACGTTCTGTGGACGGGCCGCTATAATTTATCAAATGTTGTTGCGGTACTCTTCCTAATAATGATGTGGTTTTTCACCTTAAGTTCCCGTTTGAAAGTGTCGGTAGATTTATATACACTCATTAGATTATTGGGAGGGAGATGATAAATATATTAGGGTAGTGTGACCTCTGTGAAGCGTCCAAAAAGGTGTAGACAGCGAACAAATTATCCCTTATATTGACTCTTTTAAATTTTGACTTGTAACTACGTATTACATAAAATGTCCGGTTGCATGAAACTACATAAATCTAATCAGAAATTAATCGCTCGTATTGCATAATTATGATGAGAACAGATGGTGTAAATACAAAGTCTTAATTTTTGTGAGCTTGTAATGATCAGGTTACTATAACCTTGCCCCTACAAATTTCTACAGCCATGCACACAATTAATCTCATGTCATCTAAATTTTTCCTCTTTCCAAATCTTTTGGAAACATTTAATCTGGAAAGAACACAACTTAATTCCTACGGTAATAGAACATTACCATAAGAAAGGCAATGAATATGCATTGTGACAAGTATCTTAAACAACAATAGGAAAAACCATGAATAGTGATGTGTGTTATCACCGTTCGCCCTTTGCATGTGTCCTACGGTGTGTCTTAAGGCACAAAAAGCATTTCTCTATAGATCTGTCTACTTTGGGGCACTTTCTTGTAGCTCTGTCATCAATTTTCGGTTATTTTGAGGTTTTAACATCTTCTTGTCCTAAGCTCTAAGAGGCGTCACCGTTTTCACAATGTCCATCAACCATGTTTCAGTAAGCTTTGTTGCTCTTTTACTTGTGAGAGGTTAAAGCTTAAGATATGTATGGCATGACAGTCGGACGACTGTCTTCCGCTTTATCAGCATTAACAGTATCAAAGAATAATGACTAAAATATAGTTACAAACAGCATCAATCTTTAAAGTGGTTTAACTATCTCATTGGTATAAGACCACTGCTTGGCAAAAGCATGTTCAAAAATATAAAGCCTCGTAAGTATTATCAGTGTGGGTCACGATTTTAGCCCAGGTGGTATTTTCTATTTTTCTTGTGTCTTTTCAATAAAGCTCCGTAAATAATTGTTTCAGCTCTCTCAGTTTTAAACTCAATTTTAAAACCTTTTAAATTAAAGTTCTTACCCATTAACAACTTATTTTATTTTCTTTGTCAGCATCACAAGATGAAACCCTACTTTGCGACTTTTGTGAAAGTTATGCTCGTGAACCTGCTACGCTGATGTGCAAGCAATGCGGGTTTTGCTATTGTGGCCCTTGTTTTGATTCAGTACATCCAAGAAGAGGGCCACTGGCAAATCATGAAGTTTCCGAACCAAGAGTAACTCATGGATTCAAAGATGAGGATTACAAGTAAGAGAGTTTAATCATGAATTTGCTAGATAAAACTATTGATATTTGACCAAACAGACCTTCAAGGTTTGCAATTTTTTTTGTGTGTTGTAGTCAGAACCCGAGGAGCAAACAAGACTTTCTACACAATTGGACCCATATTTAGACAATAGAGAGCTTGACAAACGGCATAGATGGGGGCTTACAACATTTTGAAACGGAGAATTCGTCTTCTGGCTAGATTGGAAAGTCATAAAAGAAATATGCCACTGCCAGGATACGTCCTCATGATCCTCGCTATTAGACAGCTTGTTCCACACACTGAGTGAAAATAACCTCGATGATAGAATAGTTAATTTTTTTAGCTATCATAGAGATGATAAGAGATCAATTCAAATAATACACCTCCAGAGATTTGTTGATTATACGAAGAAAAGGATTTCTAACAGAGGTTAACAACTGCTGCTTCTCTTCCTTACCTGATCCTAAATTCACTACTACTGAAATCGTATTTTAAAGGTTTTTAGAA
>JAAAKM020006971.1:11142106-11165758 GCA_010016025.2 Alatinidae sp. Z8VKAUB7J3 | reverse complement strand
TTAACAACTGCTGCTTCTCTTCCTTACCTGATCCTAAATTCACTACTACTGAAATCGTATTTTAAAGGTTTTTAGAAGTAAAGCATTTACCTCTGATTTTGTCAATTTGCATGATCCGTTTAAGAAAGTATTCGTCCTGATGCATCACAGATTACGGTTGGTATCACCAAGGTAAAAAAGCTTCCTTCCTCATAATGTTTCAAGGTAGTACAATGTTTCCTATAGTAGAGGGACAAAGAATAATAAACATTGAATTAAACTTGGAGTAGATGTACCTCGATAGTCTCAGATAGTAAACTGGCCTCACAATCAAAGAGACCCACAATGACCCATGTCACACGGCGTCATATTTTTAAAGAACAAATATTCTAGCAAATATTCACTTTTGCAAATATAACAAACATTTACCTTAAATTTCCTATAAGTAGCTACTGTGTAGTCAGAAGTTATCACAGACAGCCGATTAAGACGGTCATTGTGCGACACAAGGCGGCTAGCAACCACGATATCAAGAACTCCGAGGTATACCTCTGTCAGGCCAGATATTACAAAACAGGTCATATAAGCGTTTTGTAGGTACACAGGCCTTTAGAATCTCTTCTAGCCGCTTTGAACAGAAAAATCAATGAGATGAGACTCTTTCAATGACCAGGAATAGGCTATGTTACATTGTACGCTATCAACTCTAAAATAATCAAAACGATTCTTACGGTAAATATTAAATTTAAAGCCTTACAAGCAACAATGAGCTAAGAAATGTTATTCACTGCTTAAAGTTGTGAATAGCTAGGTCTTAAACCAAAGCCGGATATGGAATGCTTCCAATAGTAATTATGTATGGACCAAATACTTTCATGTTTGATTGCAGTGATATATACTTAAAAATTACCATAGAGTGATAGAAGTAGCAAATAAATAATGTAAACAAACGTACGCCTATCTCAAAATTTGTTTTCAAAATCACATTAATCCAAGTCAAAGGGGTATCCATGAATAAAATATTATCAAATATAGAAAATTATTGTAACTTAGAAGTGCATAAAAATTGTAAATTCCAAAACCTTTAAGTATACGATGACACTTAAAATTTACGATGCCCGATACTCGCTTTTAATGATATAGGTAATTCTCACTTTACATTACATATCTCCCTGAACTTGCTTACTTGCTTGATACAAACTGTTCCCTCCTTAGGTATCTTGAATTCTTTTGATCGTTTTCTTAAGATAATTTTGCCAAATGCTCCAACACCCAACCTCTTGCACCGATACCCTCGCCATTACTAAAGATTGGCTCATTAACCCGTAATACCGGTTTGAATTACGTCCATTATTTGTATCAAAGGCTTGTTAACTTTTCTTTTCATACAACAAATTAGAATATCTTGATAAAATGTTTCTTATCTTGACTATTTTTGTGGTTTGAGGTTGAGGGTGCGTCGAGTATAGAGATTGTACCTTGCCTCTACTTCCATTTTTTCTTAATTTTTTTCCTGGATCATTCTATTCATGAATATATTAGTAAAGGCAACAACATAAACATGAGGAGATCGGTGTTCTGATTTTCAGCATAGGACGTAGGGAGAAAGTAAAAACCCATTCCCTCTATCCGGAAGCCAATTTTTAATGCATAGTTTACTTCTGCAGGTGTCCTGTTCATCACGAAAAGGTGAATCTGTTCTGCGTTACGTGTAAAATCTGCATTTGCTATATCTGCCAGCAGTTTGGCGTCCATCAGAACCACGATATCAAACTAGCAGAAACTGCATTTGCTGAAGCCAAGGTTAGAACTCTTGTTATCTCTTGCAGTTGCTACTGGCGTTATTCATACAGTCACAAAAGTGTTCTTAACCTAGTCCTGAAATTGCTCGCTTATATCTTTCACGTCTATTATCTTCATCTCTCGGACATCTATCATTACGTCATTTGCTATAAAAATAATCTCTTAGGTTAAAAAATGAAAATTACTAATGTAACCACGATACCATGGTAAACACGATCACCACGATATCAGCTGTGTTTATGCTCATGGCAGTGGTTATTTTTAGCTGGTTACTTTAGCAAATGTATTTCGGAACAATTTTTAAGTGATAGTGGCAATGCGTTTAATTTCTGACGAGTTCTGCTGAGTTTTCATTGCGCCGTAGCGAAATTCATGAAAACAGTTGCCCCATTGGTCTTTCATATTTAATTATGTGAGTTTGATTAGACTTTATATTAAGTATTCAACTCCCTTCTTTGGAGGAAGTTGCAACCTCTTTCGCCGTTTTGTACTATGTCCCTTCCTTTCTATTTCCTTGATCTTCATAACTTTTATGTTTAGAATAATTGATAAGGTTTTCTTCAAAATATGCATTGTCATTTTTTTTGTTTCAAATCTTGTTTAAGATGTTAGATGTGCATAATTATCTCGAAAGGTACTTCATGAACTAAAATACTGTCCTAATGATCTTTAGTGTATAACTGTTTTTTATGTTTCATTTTGCAATTTCTAGTGAGTCTACGTTTTTGGTTTCAGCAATAACTTAGATTCCGTTATTCATAAGAAGTATCTAAAGATTATTAAAACACTGCCGGTACTTCTTATTTCTCTCTATCATTTACAAGTGTTCGCACTTTTAAAAGTTAAAGTAATATCATGTGATCAACTTCTTCTTAAGGGGAAACAAAATGACAGCAGAAAAAAATCTACACAACAAAATAAATGATTTAATTTCGAGATTCAAGAATATCATCGATTTATCACAAAATGATATCAAGAATGAAATTAATAAGATAAAAAATGAGATCAAAGACCTCAGAGAAGAATATAAGAAGCAAATTGATCAAAATAACAAAAACGAGAATGCGAATAAAGATCCGAAAGAAGAAGTACATAACGAGCAAATTACCAAAAATTTTGCCTTAATACTTGCTCTAATATCTGCATTAGGAGCAATCACTGGGCCTTGGTACCCCAGAGCTCCGCAAACGCCCCCACCTATAGTTATAGTTGTACCAAGGAAATTGGAATTTTCACCAGATTCAGAAATAAATAACCAGTGTTCATCAACAAACTTACACCATCAGTTATCAATTATTTTTCAAACAGGTTCCAATAAAGTAGAAAAAGGATATGATCTTTCTTCCATAAAAATAGAAATAATTGACGAGTTATACTCATTGCGTGACAAGCAAGATTATGCTACTGACATAAAGTTGATTGAATTTTGTATCGAGCATTGCGAATATTTACTAAAGAACTGGACTCTTTACTCATCCTGACTTGATTGAACATTTTTTCGCATCACATAAATAGCTTTATTGTTAATTTGCAACTCCGTGTTCTCCATACCTACACCATCTATCATACCTAGGTGAATTTCAATCAACCAATATCACACTTCGCCCACACCAACACCCGCCCACCATACAACGTATTCGGCATCAAACTCAATGATCGCTTTTCCCATGTTTATATAATTGGCCGCACTGGTGCCGGTAAGACCACACTGCTTGAAACCCTAGCTCAGCAAGATATATACAACGATCGCGGCCTTTGCGTTATTGATCCACACGGCGATTTAGCTGAACGACTGGTAGCATATGTTCCAGAATCACGAAAGGATGATCTGGTTTACGTCAATGTACCTGATATTCAACAACCATACGGCTATAACCCCTTACGTCGAGTACATCCCTCACGGATACCACTGGCCGTATCCGGCCTGATGGAAGCCTTCAAGAAACTCTGGACTGAAGCTTGGGGTGTTCGCATGGAGCATGTGCTTAGAAATACTCTGTACGCCTTGATTGAGGCCGGTGATGCTAAGTTGCCCGATATCTTGCGGATGCTGAGCGACAAAAACTATCGTTATACCGTTATTTCCAAGGTCAGAAACGAACAAATCCGCAGTTTCTGGACAGAAGAGTTCACTGCCTATAACCCCCGTTACCGCCAGGAAATGATCGCCCCGATACAAAACAAAGTTGGGGCATTTCTGGCTGACCCCAAACTAAGACGTATTTTCACCGCCACCCCGGTCAATCTGCAATTTCGTTCTATTATGGACGAAGGGAAAATATTGATCGTAAATTTATCGAAAGGTCGTTTAGGAGAAGACAGTGCTTCATTATTTGGAGCTATATTGGTCACCACTCTCGGTCTAGCCGCCATGAGCCGGGGTGATATCCCGGAAACCAAGCGGCATAATTTCCTGATTTATATTGACGAATTCCAAAGCTTCACCACACTCTCCATTGCCAACATGGTATCAGAACTCCGTAAATACCGTATCGGGTTAGTTTTAGCCAATCAGCATTTGTATCAATTGGAACCAGATGTCCGTCACGCCGTGTTAGCCAACGCTGGCACTCTCATTTCATTTCGCTTAGGGCCAGAGGATGCACCGTTAATATCTAGGGAGTTTCAACCCGTATTCAACACCACCGACCTGATCAATCTACCCAACCGCGAAATCTACCTAAAACTCATGATTGACGGTACACCCAGTCGCCCTTTTAGTGCTACCACGATACATCCACGCGATTTAGATAATTTTAATTGTTAAATTATCTTCCCGTTTTACCATAAAATATATATACTCTAGCTACTTATCTCACACATTCAAGGAGGTAGCCATGAAGCTGTTGTTGCGCCGTGATCAAAAAACCAACATGATCGGCAAAATAATCTTCATTGTATCAGTTAGAGCCGAGCTAACTGAGGAAGAAAAGGCCAATATCAAGAAATACAAGCTTGGTGACACTATGTTGTATGAACGAGCCAAGATTGTTGATCCTGGTAGTGGCCTTATCGGTCTGGCTTCCCGTATGGCCTTCAAAATGATTAACCTCACCATTTCGGTTAATGACCTTGAGCACGGTAAGCAGGTGGAATGCAAAGATATCGTGGAAATGATAGCGGTTGAGGAACAAATCAAAGAAGCAGCCCAAACCTTCCATAATGTTTTGGAAGCATCCAGTACCTTTGGGGGAGAAGAGGTAGTCGAAATTAACTAACGGTGTCATCTAATTTTCTCAACTGGATTCTGCCTTCACCAAAAAGAAAGGAGGAGGCAGAAACCCTCGCCCTCCTCCATGAGCTTCGGCGGATAGAACGTATACACCACCCGCTGAATAGCCAAGACAAAATCAGTTCATTTATCGTTGATATTATTGCTGATGCTTGTGAACGGCACGGCACCCTGCCTGGTGTACCACTTGGTGGCGCTTTGTATGAAGTAATTGATCAATTATTGTATGAAGATTCAATTATTGGAGACTTGCCTGAAGATTCCAAGATCAGCGCTCTCACTATTGAAGAAGGAATAAGACTTCGTACCGCTCTGAAACGTTATAAACGCTTTCTCGATTCACCAGATCGTTTGCTATCAATTTGGCGCACCAAGCTCGTTTGGTTATTCAGAGGCTTGCTTGAATACTTTCCAGAATCAGCTTTCATTGATGTTGATGAAAATGGTTTAACCGATGATGATTCAGTGGTGTTCCCGAAAGCTCATGCCTATGATTTATGCGACAACCTTCCGGAAGTCATACAGCGCCTTATAGTGACTTTAAATGATACTGATGTGGTGGAAGCCGAAGTGTTTGAAATACACCGAGAAATCTTTGATCACAATATACTTAGAGCTTCAGGACACTCACCGGATGCCAGATTTGATAGACCACCAAAGATAATATTACCAACCGAAAGTCGAATTACCGAGCCAGGTGCTTTAGTTGATACTTATTTAAGCGACACACCGTTCCAAAACCTGCTATACAGCCAATTACCCTTTGCCATTCCATTTCCGGCCCGCTTTGAACATACGCATATCGTCGGCGGTACCGGACACGGCAAGACTCAATTAATGCAGTTTTTGATACATCATGACATCGTACGCTCACAAGATGATGGACGTTCTATCGTGGTGATGGATAGCCAGGGTGATTTAATCAGCACCATAGTTAAACTGGGGTACTTTAGTGATCCAGTCCTAGCTGATCGCTTGGTAATAGTTGATCCTAATGATATTGAGCATCCAGTTTGTCTCAATATGTTTGACTTTCACCAAGATCGGTTAAGCGGTTACGCACCGGTTGACCGGGAAAAGATACTAAACGCCACCATTGAGCTGTATGAATATTTTTTTGGTGCACTCTTGGGAGCTGAACTAACTCAGCGTCAAGGCTTGATTTTCCGTTACTTGGCCCGGCTATTGCTCGAAATACCGAACGCTAACATCCACACCCTCCGAGAATTAATGGAAAACAGTGAACGGTTCCGGCCTTATATGGAAAAACTGACCGGTACCGCTCGTAATTTCTTTGTCACCCAATTTTTTGATAAAAAATTCAATGAAACCAAAAAACAGATATTAACCAGACTATGGGGAGTGTTATCCAATTCATCCCTGGAACGGATGTTTTCCCATACCACCAACAAGGTTGATATCTTTGAGCTACTAAACCAAGGCAAGATTATCTTGATCAATACCGCTAAGGATTTGCTGGGACAGGATGGTACCGCCATATTCGGACGTTTCTTTATTGCTTTGATCGCCCAGGCTTCGATTCAGCGAGCCGCCTTAGTGCCACACGAGCGACGTTCCGCTTTTGTCTATATCGATGAAGCCCAAGACTATTTTGACGACAATATCTCAAATCTTCTCAATCAGGCTAGAAAATACCGTGTCGGGTTGGTTTTTGCTCATCAAAACCTTGATCAGCTGTCTGGCGGCCTTCGGGCCAGTGTATTAGCCTCCACTACCATCAAGTTTGCCGGGGGTTTAAGTGCCAAGGACGCCGGTATTTTAGATTCAGAGTACCGAACCGGTGCTAATTTCCTGCTGGGCATGAGAAAAGGGAAGGAACAAACCGAATTCGCCTGCTACGTCAAAAACTACACCACTAAAGCCTTAGCGATATCTATACCACTGGGATTTGTGGAGAATCAACCAAGAATCACTGCTTTTCAGTATGAAGCTCTGATAGAACGTAACCGTGAGCTATACAGCGAACCACCACTGATACCAGAAGAAATCGCTTTTCCTGAACCAAAACCAACTAAACCGGCGAAAGAAACAACAACCAAGAAGGAAGCGATACAACCTGAAACAAAACAAACGGTAGATATTCCCGTTGAACCGGAAATACCAACCGTTACTGAACCGACTCAACCGATTGAGGCTACTCCACCGAAACAAAAAACAAGGTCAGCACCACCCAAAGATATCCCACAACCCGGTCGGGGTGGGCGGCAACACAAATACCTCCAACAATTGGTCAAGCAGTTGGCCGAAGAACGGGGTTTCCGTGCCACTATTGAAGAAACAATCCTGGATGGTGCCGGCCGGGTTGATATATCATTGGTTCGTGACCAGTTACGGGTAGCGTGCCAGGTTTCGGTCACGACAACCAAGGATTGGGAGCTAGGTGGTCTCGAGAAATGTTTTGCCGCCGGTTATTCAGAGATTGCCTTGATTGGCGGAACAAAACGGCACGTGAAGAAACTGGCTAAATTTGTGGAGGAAAACCTTGATCCAAAAGACCAAGGACGGGTGAAATACATTACTTCCGAACAAATCATTGAATTTCTTGATAGCCTAGGGAAATTCACCCCAACTGAGCAGACAGTCCGGGGATACAAAGTCCGTACCGTACAGCAAGCTACCGATCCTGATGATGCAGCGACTAGAAGAAAAGCAGTTTCTGAGGTTATTGCCAGGTCGTTGCAGAGGGGGAAGGAGAAATCGATTACCTAAACCCTTGTTGAAGATAAGTAGCCCAACCGCCAAGATCAGGAAATAGGTGGCCAGCATGATACCCTCTAAATTCTAATTGTTTTAACATATCCCACTTATTTTTGCCATGTTCAATTGGATAGCAAATTAATTGACTCCAAGGATTTTCTTGAATTTCATACGAGAAATCTTTTTCTTTGTTTTTTTCATAATCTTTTTTTTCATCGTTAAAAAAATATTTCGATTTTAACAACCCATCAAGACCATCTATAAAATCTTTGTTTTTAAGCTCCCTTCCTTGTTTTGATTTAGGAAGAACGTGCTTTGTAATAATTCTATCTAAACGATTACCATTTCCATGGTTATTTGAATCTGTATGACACTTTTTTAAATTAGAACAGTATACAAACCGACCAGATTGTGCAGCAATTCGTTGTGTAAACACAAGTGGCACAATAATAAACGGAGCGGTTTCAAACCATTGTTCCAGTCTACCTTCTGTACCTAACCCACCTTCTATATCTAATGCTACTACCTTATCCAGATCACCATCTTTTTGTTTTTTTCTTTCTAAATGAATGGTTCTATCTGCTCTTACTTTTTCGTCTTTTAGGATCATAACCCACAGCCTAGCTGGTTCAGCTGCGTTAAAGTTACCTCGTCGCCAGGAACCAGCCAAAGCAAAATATAAGGCAATGAAAGGATTCAAAGTCCAATCCAATAACCTAGTAGGCAACCCGTAATGTTGAGCAAGACATAAAATTTCTAAATCTGCTAATGTTCTTCCAGCAAACTTACCTTCTGATTCAATTAAGTGAGCCGTATGCCTTATATAATGATCTAAAAGTAATCTTTCTAATTTTTTTGCATCATTGTCAGCTGATTTCCAGCTGTTCTTTAAACGTTCAAAATTATGGTTCCTTAATAAGGAAGGCAAAAGTGGGTAGGGCTTGTATTCACATAGAAGCGAATTGTCTGATTGTGTTTCGCAATCCATATCAAGACATGCAGACTCTCCCCGAAAATACATCCTAGAACCATTTTCTCTCCATTTATCCCAATCCCGCATTACATCAAACCATGATTCAGAAGTTATTGGATCAGATAAATAGTCATAACTCTGCCACCATTTATCAGTTGATCTGTTTGGCATTCAGCAAAAATCCTTTTTTACAATTTTGTAGTGTAGAAGCATATGAATTAAAACACTACAATTTAACGACCATATTATAACCTTTTTTCGTCCTGAAGTAATTCCCATGCCTCTCATTCCACTGCCTTCTCATTATTTCATCAACGATCTTCTCATCCATACCCAAAAAAGTAGCCACCACCCGTCGGTGCTTATGGGCCATAATCGTCCCACCACATTCCCAGCTTGACCAGGTACACGGGTCAACCCCCAGCTTTTTAGCCGCCATTTTCTGAGTCCAACCTAATTTTTGGCGTTTGCTTTTTAGAAGTTCAGCTATGGAGGTGGGTACTGAATTGATTGGATCATAACCAAGAAAATCGATCAGCACCGGTATCTGGAATATTTTTGGCTTCTTGTATCCCTTTTCCCAATTGAGAATTGTTTCGAGAGATGTGTTGAATAGCTTTGCTACCTCAGCCTGTGTCAAACCAAGAATTAAGCGTCGCTTTCGTAAATGCTCACCCAAGGTTTTAGGCTCAAAATCATATGGCTTAGGAATCAATGATTTAAGCTTGGCATGCACAAATGGCAAAAAGGCAACGCGTCTATGCCCCTGCGGCTATCTGGGCCACCCCTCCGGTAAATGCCATTGTACACCCGACCAGATTGCCCGCTACCGCGCACGCATTTCGGGCCCGCTGCTGGACAGGATCGACATACAAATCGACGTACCGGCCGTACCGCAAGACGAACTGATGCGCCAGCAAACAACCGGCGAGAAAAGTGAATCGATACGGGAGCGCGTAGAACAAGCTTTCCAGCGTCAACACAACCGCCAGGGAAAAACCAACAGCCAGCTTAGCGTCAAGGAAATCGACCAGTTTTGCGGCGTCGGTACCACCAGCGAAAATCTACTCAAACAGGCCATCAACCGCTTGAATCTCTCTGCCCGCGCGTACCACCGCATCCTAAAAGTCGCCCGCACGATTGCGGATTTATCGGGTGAAGATCAAATCAGCAGCCGACATATTGCCGAAGCGATTCAGTATCGTAGAATGGACAAGCTGTAGTTAAAATAAGCTATCGGGTGCAATATTCATAATGACGGTGACTACTTACATTTTATGCTGTTTGATAGCAAAAATTTTTTTGCGCTATAAATTGTCAACCGGACTGGAACAGGTTGGAAAAGGTAAAAACCCTCACCTACTCCAATGAATTTATAGATACCTCCATGAAACAAGTGCAATAGAGAACGTGTTTAGCAGTAAAAATGTGGGAGATAAAAAATATATATAAAATAGACTTGACCCTTTTTCTCTATACTGCTAAAATAGACTTGACCCTTTTTATTTTTATTTTTAAGGGCTTCTGATATGCGACAACCCGTATAAGCTAAAGTCTCCGCTAATGTACGCGCCTCTGGGCGTTCCAGACGCGCAGCATCTAAAAAAGTTTTTCGTTTGGATTGGGTTAAATACAGACGATTACCGTCCGTATCAAAAAGGCGCATTTCACTCATATATTACTTTATACAACAATAAGGTAATATTTCAAACTGGTATTGATTTTGAATGTCGCTTTTTATCGTCAGATGTAGCAACAGGAAGAAAGAAAAATATTACACTATTGCCAATAGTGTAAGCCCCCGGACTATTAGGAATAGTGTAAATTTTAAGCTTGTAATGGGGTGCTCATTGGGTGTACATTAGAACCTATGTAGAGAATTCAAATTTAGAGGTAATACCATGACAAAGCAATCTGTTAATTTTACATCGCCTAATGATGATTGGCTTAATGCAAAGGTTGCAAGCAAAGAATACCCAAGCAAAACGGATGTTGTAAACGATCTTATTCGCCGTGAGCGTGAGCGAGAGGAAAAATTCCAAACGCTTAAATCTGCGATTGAGGAAGGTTTAGCCAGTGGGATTAGTGAAAATAGTGTGCCTAATATTATGCAGCGCGTAGAAAAGAGAATGATAGAAAATGGCACGCTACCAGATACAGACCGAAGCTGACTTAGATATTGATGAAATTTATGAAGACGGTATAAAAGAGTGGGGATTAGCCCAAGCTAGTGTTTAATTGCATTAATTCTACATATGTTTTTTCGAGCTACATATTTCTATAAAACAATAAGTTATATTCAAAAATAATTTATTTTATTTCTGCAATTAAGCACTAGAAGTTATTTGCTTGGTTTGCATGAACGGTTTGAATTTCTTGCTGACAATCCAAATATCGGTGTCAATTCAGATGAACTTGCGCCTAATTTACAGCGTTTCCGTTATGGTCGTCATGTCGTTTTTTTACCAATACAGACACCGGAGTTTTAATAGTTCGTGTCTTGGGTGAGGAGATGGATTTTAAACGTCATATTCTGACCTAAATCCATCATCCATATTACCTTATTGACAATTCGGTTATATGGCGTTGAGTTCGAGATATAAAAGATAAGGGTTTGCGCTGTAAACACGTTTTAACAAATCGGAAGCATTTTGCTCACGCCCCTGACGCAGTTCCGTAATTACACGCCCAAGAGCATGAAACGGTTCATCAATACTGTCTGAAAAAACATGGTGAGCTACTGGCTTTTTATCGCACCGACGTGCCCACTAGGCCTATAAGGACGAATAGCTCGATTGTTTAAGAGACAGCCTTAGTTCATCATTAACCCTGATGAGGGAATAACGACGAGCGCTGAACAACACCAATCCTAGCAAACCAAGCCCAAAGAGCGTCCAACTAGACGGTTCGGGCACGCTCACAGGTTGCTGGATAATAGTGCCTGTCGAGGACCCGAAATTCCTATTACGCACAAGAATGCCCTGCTGAACACCAGCACCGAAGGATATTGGTGCCGTTGGGAGAAAATTGGCAAACTCGTCGTTGTTCACGAATGGGTTGACACCGATATTTGGCGTCAGATCAAAATGATCAAGCCGTAGCCCATTAATTATTGGTGCGCCGAAGCCACCAAACTCCAAGCCAATATCTCCGTTGAAAGTTAAACTACGTTTAATCCCTGAAGTAATTGTAAATAGGCGATCAGCGATACCATCGTTCCACCGCACTGAACCGCTTGCATTACTGATCTGAGCAGCCGAAGCGGAACCCGTGCTGACATCAAAATTGATTAATGTAGTCAGTACCGTGCCACTACCGAAATAGTCAGCAAGAATGCTGCCTGCGCCCACTGTCGAGGTGCCACTATACTGGAAGGGAATGGCGTTAACAGTGATGCTGGCAAACAGCAGTACGGTTGTGCAGAGTAATTTACGGAGGTGGTATTTCATACTTGTGTCCTCATGAGCGGTGTTTGTTCGAGCGAAGCTTAGTTCTACCTTGCCAGATTCAAATGATGTTGTCAGCAAATAGAATAGTCATTCGAGGAACTTGCAAAATTCAGAAATCAAGCGGAATTAATGACCAGAGCGGCCAAAAAATGAAAGTAGCCCTTCCATAGAACAAATTTTGCATTTGTCACTTATCAAATTTGAGAATACAAAATCGTCGGTACAAATTCAGGAAAGAAAATCTAAGGTTAAAGATATATTAATCATGTTTTTCAAAGAAAAGTAACAAAACGGAACGGTAAAGAACGATAACATAGGTCAACAAAACGCCAATATCGCAAAATTTTGAAAAAATTTCAAAAAACGTTTAGCTAGTTATAACTACATCAGAAGACCCTCTTTTACAAATCAATTCTGTTACCAACACCGTTGTTTTGATGCTATAAACTTGGCATTTAATAGTAAGTCAGGAACAGAAATTGGAGGCATTGACAGCTAATGATTACACACGATCTTGGGAATTCAATCGAGAGATTTTGTTGAAAATAAAGAAGTTTACAGTAACTTCCATTTAGGTTACGGATATATCTTTTCGTTGTGAATTTTGGTTCTGGTCAAAAAGTCAAATGGATTTCTGTTGTTCTCCTACTTGTATAGTCAAAAATCGAGTTGTTTGGCCGGCTTGTCGAGTCACTCGACTTTTTGTGGAGTACACGCAAGCACACTAGAGCGAGTTCTTAAATTTCGTGTGCATTTTTTAAGCCTCGTTCTTGATCACATGATGAGAATCGACCAACCGTGAGAGCTTCGAGCGGTCCCCGTAATTGTTCGAAGAACCAGTTTGTGCGCTTTATAAACCCAAAAGCTCTCTGTATTTCAACAGACAGCTGAAATTAAAGTACCAGTCACCTAAAAGGAACTTGCTACTTCGAAGCAAACATCGGCAAGGTGAATCATCGTACACATATGCAAGGGAGGAGAATCTTAAAACAAAGAGGTCAGCTCAAGTTTCTTTATCACAACAGGATTATTGTTTGATCAACTATTTCCATGCAATTGTCTGCCTTTTTATTTTGGCGCGTTTTATTCCTGAAGTGAGAGGGAGGCAAAAAACTCTAGACAAAAAAGAAAGTCTGGTGAAAAGTCCAATGAGTTATATAGTGGAAAATCCAATTGTTTGGCCACCCTCACTGTACATTACTTTAAAAGACTAGATTTTGATCAAAAAGTCTAGTGAAAAGTCGAATGAGCTATCCAGTCGTTTGTCCAGGGTTTTATTAAAAGGCATCGAAACAAACCGGATCCCCTTGCTTGTTTAACGTCTTCCTATTTCATTGATTCTATAAACCAGTGATTTTGAAACCTAAATTCCCTTGATGAAGGACGTAAACTCTGTTAAGCTAACGTGGGTTTGATAAGAAATTTTTAACACTTTCAAGAAGATTGTTTCCGAGCTTTTGATTTTAATTAAAGTGTTTTTGATCAGCACAGTTTAAGTAGATATTCTTGTTTCTTCATCCAAAAATTTTTGTCTTACTCGTGCCATATTAATCGCTGCTCTACAACACCACTATAATACGGATTCCTGCCAAAACAGACTTACTAATAAAGAAATCATTCAGTCTCAGCTTCACGACGAGGTTTTTTAATCAAACCAAAGCTGCAGTTTGTAGGATTTGCATTTGAGAAACTAAGACATGTAGATAAAGGAAAAGAAACATTAGAAGTTATATCATTTGATTTGTACTTGAGGGATCTCTTTTGCCATCTGTGAAACTCAAATACCAAACTGATATACAGTTAGCCTACGATCCTTTACATATTTCTATGTCATACACAGCTAAGGTGTTTTTATAGTTTCCAATAATCTTTAATCGCTTGTAAGACATCCCTACGTGCAGATAATGGAGATAAGTGAGCTCAATCATTTATCAAAACCTTTTACTTATCTCCAACATGCCTCACAGTTCATGTCCAACTGGAAAAGATTACCTTGCAATTGGATGGTTAGCCATTAGCCAATCTTGTCTTGTTGAAGTGTAAACCTCAACCTGACTCAACTGGAATTAAAGCTGATCTCTCCACTTCTCTTCGTGCACCTGTTTCAGAACTCAACATTGGGCATAACTTAACTTTACTAACTCCGGGCTTTTGAAGACCATCGCATGCTGGGGCGAGGGAGGGTGGTTGCCTGCGGTGTTTTTTCTTGATTAACTCTCTGCATAACCATTGCGTTCAGTCACTTAACATGGCAGAAGGCATGTGACCAAAAGCAACCCAAAAAGATCTAAAAACTTATGATGATGTTATATGATGACGTCATCGTTTATGATCGGTGTTGTGAATTTATAAATTCATTAATTAAAAACATTTATTTACAATTAAGTAACAGTATCTTGAATGATCGTAGTTACATAAAGGCATGTCTTACTAAATATCTTCTTAATGCTTCCGACTAAGAGAGGAAATGGAAAGTTTGGAGAATTAAGGTATTTTATCAATGATCTAAATGTTTTGAAATAGCTTTTCAATTTTAAAATATGTCAAAATTTTGGCATTAACTAAATAATATTGACCTAGATAACTTAATTCCAGCAAGATATTAATAAAAGGTTTCTTTGAAAAGAAAGATGTTAAATTACAAATTTACATAATTTTACCTTTTACCATGAACGAGGACCTTTTCGACACCTGAAATCAAAGTTTTGAGCAAAAATTTATCATACTTATTAAAACGGGATCAAAAATTATAATGTATGGGATATTACTTATTATTCGAACTTTTGCAAAGAGCTTGATGAAGACATTTGTTGCCAGACCTCAAGAAAGACTATTTTCGGCCAGATTTTGTGAAATAAAAGACAAGAAAAGCCACGAAGTTTCTGCAGTTTAAATTCAAACGTTCAACGTTTATAAGATAATGAGTTTGCTGCAGGCAGCCGCCCCTTCCTTCCTTAAAAGAGTAAAGTAACTTAACCAACCCCACTTGGATACCTTAGCTATCAATCCCACTTAAGGTTGGCAAGATTGCACGACTATGATGTCAATTGTGTAGGAAAAGGTTTTCCTTCCCTACATATATATTTTTAACGTTAATTCTATTTTATTATATTTCCAAGTCTGTTCATACACAAGCTTGTTAATCGATCAATATACTTTCATTCCGACTTCCAGTAAAGCTGTTGGCTATCATTTAGTTGTTCATGCTTGTTTCGTTTCAAGAACCACCCTAAGGGTTGAAATTTGAAAGTTAAAAAACTGCTCAACTGTAAACAAAAGAGTACATTACATTAAAACTGCTTGCAACTATGAAGAAAGGGCTGTGGAATGTATAGATGACATATTTGTAACCATTAGTTATTATTAGTTAAGACCGGGTGCACCTATTACATTTGAGATGTGAACCATTTCAAAAAGATCCAAAGATTTTAGCGGAAAACTGATATTACTTCAACAACATCAGAAATAAGTTATAGCTTTGCTCAAGGCAGCACTGGAAAAAGCAACAGTTTGCCTGATGACAGCAGCAACAGCACACTTGTTCACACGCAGATAACCATGAAATGAATAGAAAAATAAGGAGCACATTGCTCAGATAGGTAAACAACAGGATGAAAAGATTGCAAGGTTTGTCCCTTTTTATACTTCGGCCGAAATAGAGAGAATTTTTATTATGCTAAGCGGGCTTCTGCTCGGCCGCCACAGGGTAGGCCTATATCGTTGTTTCTCATAATTTGGAGTAGTTTCAATATGGGGCCCATTTGGGTCATTTATTAAGAAATAGTGACCTCTAATGCCAAAGGCATAATCAATGACTGGAGAGAAAAGACGTTTGCGTTTAGCCCTTACATTTCACCTAAACATTTAAGAGAAAAACACTGAAACATGAAGCAAAAGGGAAAACCAGATGCCCATCTCAAATATTAATTTCAATAGATACGAAATCTTCCCAGAATCCGATATTCACCATTGGGGAATTAGTATTTAATTATTGATGGTGTATTGTTACAAAACCAATTGCTTTGGGATCACTTAGTGTAATTTTCTGATTTATGAATGTCTTCTTATTACATATTTTATTGCTAATGTGATATTTTAAATATATTTAGTAAAGTTAGAATAAGTAACTCAAAAGCAATTAATTTCTTTGTATTCATCGATTTTTTTTATTTATTTAATTTGTTTTGGGGTGTTTTTGGAGGGGAGATTGTTAGTTAAGCACTGCTGTAATGATACAGTAATTGTTTGATGATACGCTAAATTCCTTCTCGTAAACTCTGATTGGATGGTGTCTTCAAAGATGATGATGATTCCTGATCCTTTAACCAGTCAATCATTTTGGAAGTGACCTTTTTTTATTAAATTGACTAAATGCTACAATTTTTGCTGTATCAGAAGTAGTTGCTGTCAGAGGATCATATATCTCTCTGATATGTATTATAATAAATTGCTTTATGACACACCTTAATAGCAATTTTATAAATCTGGAATAACGTTTGCTATTGATTTGACCAGCACAACAATTCTCCTAACTGAAATAGGAAATACTTTGTTTATAGCCGATTAAAAATGGAGCATGTTATTAAGACAGTTTCTTGTCGAAACCATTTCTTTCAAAGCAGCAGATTAAAATAGCCAAAAAGGGATCGTCTCCCGCAGTAATGTAAAGCTTTGATCTGCTGATTTAGTTTCGTCTTTTAAAAAATTAAGAATGTTATGCACAAATACTTAAATAACAGAGTGGGGTGTTGGTCTCGATGGTTAACCTCTTCTTTCTACTTATAAACGATTGGTTTGTGGGTCAAAATACACAAGAAGCATTTGATTCAATATTCAGACGACTTTTGACAGACACTGTTTACAACAAATTGCTTGAAAAATAGAATTATGGACCAAAATTATATTAAATAACTAAGTAGCCTGTTAATGCTAACTTCTACTTACTGTTTGCAAAAAGTTTAGCACAGGTAAGTAGCACTTAAAGTAAAAGTGATAATAGGTAGAAATTATTTTAAGCTACTTAAGTGAGCTTGGTTTGTGTAGCGAAACTCCAATAAAATCTTGAAGTCAGCAAAATATTGAATTGTTGCGGTTCTAACTTCTGCAGCCGCGAAAGATAAACGGGTTAATGACGTATTCATTATATTAGATCATTTAAATTGTTACTTTGACCGACCAAAACCTTAACGGCATAAAGAAATTGATTCGCTGGTTTTAATGACGGCAACAGCTAATTGTTAAAGTAAACACTCTAAAATCATCATTGCTCGTTTATCAATAAAGATGCAACAGTTATAGCCATGTTTGTAAACAAGAGTATTAGGCAAAGATCAACATGGTGCACAGTGGTATCTGATGCATTTTTCATTTCGATGAAGATCTTTCCAAGATGTTACTTCTCGTTAACTTGGATTAATATGGTGGTGCTACTAAGATCTATTACAGCCGTAGCTTGTTATTTGAGGCATGTTTACACTTAATGTTAACAAACAACATTTTAATTACTTTGGTTTTATTGCATAAAATGAGACTCGTTAAGTTAAATACATCTAATTGAAGAGGAGGTGTCTAACAGATAGTCAAATTTAACAGGAAAATGTAAATTTTAAGGAAATTTCAAAACTCCTTTTGGCAAAGTGACACCAGATACAAATACCAAGAGCAAACGCCTTTTTATATGTGGGCACACTTTTTGTTTAGTGTCTTTGATATTACAGCTTTTGCTAATCTAAGAATCTCTTGGTCGAGTTTGAATTTAGGACAAAGCGAACTCTGGTATTAATATATCAACTTCATAGCAAGTACTGATGACAAGTCAGCTTCTAGCCGACCTTATTTCGATGTCTATGTTTGGTAAATTTTCATAAAGTTGCGAACTGTCAACGGATCGACACCTACTGGACGTAATTATTTCAACCAAAGGGTTTGGCTGTTATACCAACACTGGATCAGCACCAGGCCCACTTTGTAATTTTAAGTCTTACCAATATTGAATCGGTGGCAATATGACGTCATTTTAACCCCTGACCTTCGCCGTCGCGTCAACCTTCTTACGTATCGAATTATCGACATTGACTCGACGTAAGATGTAACGTCGATACCACTTGGATCCAGCTGTGATGCAGCGTCTGTACTGATTCCTAATTCTGTCATATCTCTGCTATGAAAGGTCCTTGACTCATTTCATTGAAGTATGGGGTAATAGCATCTCCATAATATCCCCAATGTAATGCCCATCTGGTAATACAAACCTCTCCATTATCAAGTGATCAACAACGTTAGCACACTCAAATGCTTTGAGGGTGGAGGTCAGGGAAAGTTATCCAGAAATGTTCTTTATGATAAATATATCCATTTTAATCTTTATCAAAACCAACTCGTCTAAAATTTTGAAGCAAGCACACTTCTCAAGCCAGTACTAAAGATTTTCCGTTTACTTCACAGCGTCTTGTTATTATTTAAAACATATTACAAATGGATAGAACAGTAATAGGGAAATTGATTTTGATGTAAACAAGAGACTACCAAAAAATATCATGGCAGACTCAGATTATCATTTTTTGAGTATCAGAATCTACCTGTAAAAGTCCAGCTGTGATCATATCCCGGAAGATCAATCCTGTTCGGTGCATCTCTATGTCGATTTCTAAAAGCAAATTTTTCATTATAATTACAGAAATATTTATCCGAGAAGCAAGCTTTTGCCCAATACATACTATGTATGACTCTTACTATGTGTCTCTCAAGATAGTAAATTAGTTACATGCTGCTTAAAGACAATCAAATTTCAAACATTTGAACCAAACCATTATTAGTTCATACTGAAACTCAAAAACATGCAGCTATTTAACTCTCTAATTTTCCGTTTTAGATATGAATAGATGCAGGAAATCAATCAGATTTTATAACCAACTCTTATAAATTTTTGCATGCAATATCAAAATAATGAGTTTAGTGTAGACGAAAGGGCAGGCAAGTAGATAAGGGGGTATGATTGGCGGCCCCTCGACACGTTTCCAGTCTTACTTTGGAACTTGCTTAAATTTGAAATTAAAACATTTATAGTTCTTTCCTCCTAAATTAAGTTTGCCCCATTTCTCCAAGCAACGATTTTGAGCCCCTCATCCCCGTTTCGTTTGTCTGATCTTCCTCAGGAGAAAGCAGATGTTTGTGTCTTTTCCGCTCTTCATCCTCCCTGATTAAAAGTACTGCGAAGATGCTACCAACGGTTTCTTTGAGTTTAACTCTCGGCTTAGGCCACACCCTTAAGTATCAAGGAAGATACAGCTTTATCTTTTCTTACATCAAATATTTTGAACATTAGATTAGCATAAGTAAGCATAAGTATTGTTATATTGGATTAGGTAAACATGTTTATGAACATTCAAAGTAATTTGGAATGCTGTTTACAATTATTAATACTATTATCATTATTTTACTTCAATAATGCTTCTAAATTTGAAAAACTGTTAGGAAAATATGGTCTTGATAGTAAGAGAACCATGGATAAACTTACAGAAGTAGCATTGCGATCTTCTTAATATCGTTTTTGGCGAAGAAATAAACATTGGACAAGCCCAGAAAATCTAAATTGTCATTAACTTGTATTAAATTTGGTTATCGCCACCATCGATCTTGTTGGTATTGTTATTATTGTTATTATCGCTGTTATTGTTATTATCCACTATCTTAAATTTTACTGTCTCCATTATGCTGGGTGAAAACAGTGAGAACTTGATATCTTGTAAACGTTGATACTGTAACTGCCAGTATAAATGGCAATGTCTAAAAAAATTGATGTTTTTATTGTTTTTATTATTATTATTATTATTATTATTATTATTATTATTATTGATATTAATAATTATTAGTTGTGCAATACACACCAGTTATTATATCTTTTGTTGAAAGGATAAGAACTGGACTAATCCTGAGTTCCTTGTTTGGTAAATAGAATTTTTATATGTATTTTTGTATTTTTTTATTATTATTACTATTATAATTGTTATTATTAGCGTTCTTATTGGTAGTATTGTTCTATTTTTTTCTCTCCATGATTCACTGTATTTCTTGTTGCTAGGACTGTTCCTTAAAAAATTATTAGTGTGGTTTTTTTCATATCTCTCCCGGCTTCATGTATGTCGTAACAGTTTTAATATGCCTTTTGTAAGAAAGTATCAAACTGTGCATTGCTGTTATGCTGAAATTAAAATTGAGTCTAATAAAGTAATATTATCATCATAATCATCATTATAAATACTTGAATGAGTCTCGGATTTAAATTTGGAAATTTTGAATTTACAGAAAAATTGTTCAGATGCTAAGATTGAATTATTGAGACCGTAGTATAGTCTTCGTCCTATTTGCTGTAAGATGCATGTTTTAGCTTTTTATGGATTTTAGATATAATTTCTGCGCCGGATCCTTCCATCCAAAGATATATGGCTTTTTATAACAACTATCTTATAACTAAAGGTAATCACTATGGAAGAAATGATTGAAATGAAGATGTTTACATGAAAATAAAGTGGTCAAGGATCCCTTCGGAATTACGTTGATAAGTTGGACTAGATCATTCTGGCTTTTATACATTTTCTCGCTTTGTTATTAAAGTCATATGTTGTTCTGGCAAAAGGAAACCCTGAATTCTGGCTGTCTACTGTTCTAATCAGATAACAGCTGCCGTTCCTAAGACTTTCAAAGAAGTTATATTCTGAAATGAAAGTTTATTGATAAAATTGGAAGTCGGTACAAAATAAATCATTACTGCTTACGAAATCTCTGAGAAGAAACATATTTTACGAATTAATAAACACCGGCCTGTCATGAAATATACCGGCGAAAAGGAAAGCTTTTACAGTTACGTAAATACCTAACTGTCGCAAAGTTCCATACCACTTCAAAGGATTTTTGCCTTTAGCTGATTTAACTATCAGTTATACATAAACTAAAAATTCTGACTAGTTCTTTTAATTGAAAAGCAGCGGAAGTCTCGTTACGTATTCTCAACAAATCTTCGATGACATTTAAATAAAAATTATAAATCCTTGGGTATTGTTCCAATGTTTGACAGTTCCAGTAATTAAAAGTAAACAAGTTAATATGAATTGAGGGTTTCATTTCAATGAAATAATAGCTACATCACTTACAGTGATTCGACAAGTAGGAAATATTGAGGTAAATATTATGATGACCTGTTGTTTCAGGAAATTAAGGAAAATGCAAAGTCAGACCATCGCATGTCTCTGGCCATTAGTTCAAATTATTGTTAAACAGTTGCTGTCAAGAAGAAATCGAAGTTTTACAGTAGTTTTTAAACAGCTTGACAAGCAATCTTCTTTTCGGCCTGTACCAAGTACCTTGCCGCCAGCTTCGTTAGCTTATTTACGCAGAAAAAAACAAGATCGTCTTCTAACTTCGGTTTAGAATTCTACATTTGCCCCTGAGGAGTATATCTTAATTTGAGATGTAATTATTATTCCTCTAGGAAAAACTTCAGACTGGTTAACATCAAAGTCTATAGCTCTATATATATTCAGAAATTTGTGAGTGATTGCTTTATATGTCTGTAATACCCTTCAACCAATTATAAAGTCTCCCCAAAATGGAAGTAGATATGCAGAGAATTTGAACTGTTCTCATTTATCACCTAAGAGAACAAACTATTGTTACCAGCACCCCTCTCTCTACTCCTTTGAAGACTATCGTAATTTGTTGTTTTATTATTTCAAGCTAACGAAGTTCATGGGCCTCGGTTCCACAGTACAAGATACCTTTAGATAGCAAATAAGCCTTTCAGTTACACGACATCCAAAGCTATCCGGTAACCTTTCGGACTCACAAAATTGCCTCTTAAGTGAAAGTGGTACCAGAACCTATCTAGTACACTTAAGGTATTGTAAAACTACATCGTCTGACGCCATGTGGCACAGTTTCTGCATTCATAGGATTCATAGGATGGGTTGCAAACGGTCTCTGAAAGTAACATACCTATAAGTGGCGTGTTTTCTGTAGCTCATATTTCCGCAGAACACATTTGTTGTAAATACACTTTTTTGTCGTCATGGCACTGCATGTTTGAATTTAGTGAATGGGGTTTCATGAGCGGCAAGAAGAAAAGGAGAACGCGCTTTTGTTGATACCCTAATTGTTAGCACATGTTCTCGAAAGTGGCGAATATCACAGCTTCGGAATGACCTCTGTGCATGGAACTAGTTGAGAGAATAAAGAACTATAAATCTGTCCATCACGACACTTTGCCAGATTGCGCAATTTCGATAAACCTATTACAAATCTAGACATTCCGAAGTTGCGTATGCCGAGGCCACTTCTATGCCGAGGCCACTTCTAATGCTTCACAACATCAGAAACAGATCTTTTCTAAGTGATAGACTCCTAAACGGACCTATTACCGACTGATATTTCTCAATTTGAACAATATGGCTTGCGATTTATTGCCGACGCACTCCTTTCTCACTAATTCAAAATGTGCCATTTCTGCGCAGAGACAATTCCCTTACATGATGTCTATTATATCTCATATTACATGCAATGTGGAGAGGAAAGCTTTGACTCACATTGATCAACGTGATCCTGAGATTAATGTACAAATGGATGTCACTCAACTCAACAGTTCTCCATAAAGTCGGGATGCAGTATCTTGTATACGGATGTCTTGCAAAATATTCAAAACATGTACATTCTTGAGTTGGAGCAAAAATAAACACTTAAGTAAATGGGATAATAACCTGAGAAATAAAAATGATTATATGAATGGTCATGTCTTTTAGGGAAGCTTTCTTTCATGTTTTCTTTTAACTTAAATGCGTGAAAGTGGTACAGTACGGGTATACCATCGTTTTATAAACCTTCTGGGTCATGGACAGAGGCATGAAGAAATTTGAATATTTAAACACTGCTCTCTTATCACTCTGTCAATTACACTTTGAAGGGTACAACATTCCGTACCAAATTACAACATCGCTACAAAATCGAATAAAATCATTGTTAACATTCCTTATAGAGTGGTCTTAATGATGCAGAATATACGCTGAAGAAAAGACGTGTTTATATCAGTTACTACGTGCTTTCTACCGCGGAACATCAGAGGACTGTGGCATATACCTTGTTGGTAGCTATCACTGCTGATAAAAACCTTCAAAGAAAACCTACAAAACACGTTAAGGCGGTTGCAGTGTCCTAACTGGTAATACGGTAAGGTCAGGAGTACAGACGCATAAAGTATGCCCTCACGTTCTAAAGCATACGTCGAGCATAGAACTCTAACTGTTGAGTGTAAAAAGTTACGTTTGTCGATACTGACCCAATAAAGACAGTGTAATAGGCACTACAAAAGTCTCTGTCTAAAGTTCGATTCTCGTCAATGTCAAATCAAGGTCAACCGATCCTTATCAATACTGGGTGTGGCTGCCACTTGATGAAATCAATCATAATTTCACCACATTATCAGAATTCCAAATATTTCACAAGGCTTACCA
>JAAAKM020006971.1:11070884-11115862 GCA_010016025.2 Alatinidae sp. Z8VKAUB7J3 | reverse complement strand
AGGGTTAGGGATGGCTGAGTTGAGTAAAACACAACAACTAATTATCAACGCGGAGCGGATGGGAGTGGATACAGGATAGAGTAGCCATAAAAGAGATGGTAGCAACACTGCAGTAGTTCGGGAAGATGAGGAGAATGGGAAAAAATGATCTTGTAAGGATATAGAAGGCAATGGAAGCACTGAGCGACAAATTAAGAAGGATTTCAGGGAGATCATGAAGCCAAACCACAGGGCAAATATGAGAGAAAATAGGGTAGGGTGGTTTGGAAAATGGACGTGCCAGCCCTGACCTGAGAAAACAGGGAGCAACACAAAGAAGATGAATTATTGCAAATAGAGATACCACTATAGGTCTAATAGGATTGAATTGATAAGCAAAGAGTAAATATTTACAATGAAATGTAACACAAGCAAAAGTAAACAATACAAGACATGATAATTGGGGGTTAGTTTGGAAATAACATGGCAAGTTTGGAGAAAAGGAAAACAAAACGCTAGATGTTACACATTCAAATCCGCGACAGGTCATTGGTGATTTCAGAAAAGGAGTCCGTCTAAAAGTGCTCTCTTCTCCAATAAACGTTCCATGTATGGGGGCGTCCCCTCGCAGCAGGGCCTAAAACTGTATCTTCGTCAAGGTAATTCTACCTGGAATTGCAAACCCGTCAATCGATATGCAATGATTTTATATGAACGCATTGAATTCTGCTTTGGCACTTTTGCGTTAATTTTATTCGTTCAAGCTTTTACTAGCAATTAAGATGATGGGATTCAACTTGTTTTAATTAAATTATGAGAATTAATTAGAACGAATTGGATTGGATTGAACTGCATTATATTGGATTGAATTTGAATGGATTGGATTGGATTGAATTTGAATGGATTGGATTGGATTGGATTGAATTTGAATGGATTGGATATTCTTAAATAAGTAAGAAAGGATATATAATTGAGTTTATTTCCCTTTGTTACCTTTTCTGAAAGAACTTAATTCAATTCACATATTTTTCTTATATTAGTTAAAAGGATTCTGTTAAACTGGATCGGTTTGAAATGGAATGGTTTGAATTGGATGAAGTTGGATTAACTGGACCGGATTTGATTGGATTGGTTTGATTTGGATTGAATTAGATTCTTTCTCTTTGGCCTCCCTCTCCTTCTCCTACCCGGTATTTACATCTCCAGCATCCTCCTTCTAATATATCCCTCATCCCTCCTATGCACATGGCCAAATCATCTCAATCTCGCCTCTCTCACTTTATCACCCAACCGTCTTAGCCGGGCTGTTCCCCTGATATAATCGTCTCTAATCCATCCTCGTCACTCCTAGGGAAAATTTCAACATTTTCAGTTCTGCCTCCTCTACCTCTGCCTCCATTCTTTTTGTCATTGCCACTGCCTCCAAACCATACATCATACCTGGTCTCACTACTGTCTTATACACTTTACCCTTCATTTTTGCTGATATCCTCCTGTCACAGATCACTCCTGTCACCCTTCTCCAACCTACTAAAACATAACTTCTCCTTTAAATAATCTCTGATGTAATCTACACCTGAATACCACATCATAAGCTAGAACTGTCACCAAGTCTGTAACGTCTTTAGACAAGAAATATCACCAGTATAGGGACTACCCCTTTCTTATGAGTTGGCAAACACTGTAATTTCTAATTAGCCGTTAATGAAAAGCAAATTGTTCGTATGCAGCGATTTGTAATCAACTCTAAGAAACTCTGTTATCTAAATCTCGTAATGTACAAAAGGAAAATATTCGGTTTTATTGGTAGTCTTGTTTGGCAAGCTTAAGTAACCCTTTCAAAGACATTCCATCGTGCGCGGGGATGGATGTACTTTCTTCCTTTAATCTTGTTGGTGTTGTTATTATTGTTATTATCGTTATTATTGTAATAATCCACTTCTATTGATCTCATTGTCCCCATTATGCCGGGTGAAAACAGTGAGAATTTTTATATCTTGTAAATATTATTACTGTTACTATAAATTTACAGAAAGAATAAGTGGCATTGAAGTTAAAAAAAATAAAAAAATATTATTATTATTTTTATAATTACTATCATCATCGATGTTATAATTGGAGACATGATCCAATTCTTAAAATTGTATCTATCTTCTTATCTGCTTCAAATCCGACCCTTAGTGTCTTTACTGATATTCCCAATTACCAATCTCCGTCGATTATTTCTGGACCTGACTTTCATCCCAATACGATATTCAGTTGAACAACTCCTTGTATGTACTTCAGTAGCTTGCTTGTACGGTTGGGTTTTCAACTAACTTACAGAACAGCTATGATCGAAAAGGCATTGAGTATCAACAGTTATGTGCAGACTTGAGGAAACTATTTGACAAAATTTCTTTCATTAATCTACGTATGGGTAGAATTGGTGGCATGGCAAGGGGCAGAAATGTTTTATGGTGATGCTTAAAGAACTAAATGCTGAAAATAGTTATTTTCTTGTATTTAAAATCTAAAATTTAAAATTGAAGAGCCAAGTTCTTGTATTTAAGAACCCCTTTCTTCGTAAGAGAAATAATGATTTGCCCAATCTCGAGCTTCTTGTTTGGTAGTTTTGAAAAAAAAACATACGTCGTACATGCAACCATTATGCCTGTAAAGTGAGTAATGACTGTATTACTCGGAAAGTTTAAAAAAACTTATTATCATTATTATTATAATTTTTATTATTATTATTTTATTATTATTAGCTTCTGTGCTTACAACTAAATAAAAAATATAATGTTCGATTTATAAATCTCAGCATGAGATCGATTGGTGGGATTTTCAAGGATAGCAAATCCTGTTTTGGCATGATTGATCATTTAGAAATAGAAAATGGAGATTACCTGATCAGGAAAATTATTAGTTGTGCAATACGCACCAGTTATTACATCGTTTGTAGAAAGGATAAGGACTGGACTAATCCTGAGTTGCTTATTTGGTAAATAAAATTTTTATAATATTATCATTATTAATATTAGCTTTATTATTAGTAGTATTGTTGTTTTGCGTTGATGATGTTTCTGGTTTGTTTATTTTTGGGGGTTTTTTTCTCTCTCTCGATGATTCGATGTATTTCTTGTTGCTAGGGTTGTATATCGTACCAGTTTTGATATGCCTAGTGTAAGAGGGTGTCAAACTGTGTATTGGTGTTATTGTGAAATAAAAGTTGAGTTTTAAAAATTGTTATTGAGTGGTATTGAAGGAATGGCAAAAGTCAGTGAATGTTTTACAGCAATACTTAAATATCTTAATATTGAAAATAGTAATTTTCTTGTATTTAAAATTATATCTTGTACAATAAGAACAACATATTTTCTTTTTTGTAAGAGAAATAATGATTGGCCCAATCCCAAGCTTCTTGTATTGTAGTTGTAAAGAAAAACGTACGTCGTACATGTAACCGTTATGCCTGTAAGGTGAGTAATGGTTGTATTATTTAGAATGAAATGAATACATAAAGTTCTAAAAAAAATATTTGAACTTCGGAAAGTTTTATTGTGCGGTGAGTCATACCAATACGTTAGATAAGAAATTATCATTAAACCTCTTTTTTAGTTTAGAAACGTGATTGGCTCAATCCAGAGCTTCTTGTTTGCTAAGTAGAAGAAAACGTATGCCGCACTATGTTATCCATTAGGCCTTTTTAGAAAATAATAGAGTGATTAATTTAAAGAGAGAGAGATGGGTATCTTTAGTTGAAAAAATGTGTCATCGTTCTTTTCTTGCAAAAACAATCGATAATCAGCATTCAAAAACTTTCATCTTGACATTATAGCACATCTCTACATTTTGCCCTGAGGGAACTTCATTAAGAAAGATGTTTTAGTTATCTTCGACAATAGAAAATCGAGAGATTCTATGTGTGTAATTGGTCCAATGTGCATACTATTGAGCAAAGGGTGGGTATGGATCATAGCAATTCACAATCGATGTGAATATTTGCACGTTTCTAAAAAGCATTGATTTATTGGTTTTTCGAATTAAAGTCTAAAAGCACTTTGGTTCGGAGTTTGGAATTTTGGAGTATAAGGGCCTAATAACCGATGAGTCATCCTTGACAATAGGGCTTGTTATGAACCTGGTTTGAGCCTACTTTTTAAACTGTGTTGGGCAGGATGTCAAAATATTCACAACATGAGGATATAGAAAAGGGTGGTTCAAACTGAACGGTCTAACTTATCGAAGTCACGTCCAAAAGTCCTACTATGAGGATATTGAAAATAAAGAGTCGGCCGCAACCATCATTCTGGTATATTAACCGCACCCCAAAGTGTGTGTGTGTCACGAAGATGTTAGAAGGGGGAAGAAGAATTAGTTACCCTCAGTAAACGTGCTTGTCGGGTTTCAATGGATGCTTTGTACTTCATTAGAGGTTTCCATTCTCGTCATATGTCCTTGCAACACTTTGGTATGCAGAGGATAAGCTTCAAAACAAGGGAGTGGTAGGGAAAGATTACTGCCTGTTCAGCATTTTAGGACTTCCGGTCAGCAGTTGTAAGAGCCAAGTTGTCAAAAAACATCCTTGTACCGAAGTGAAAAAGCTTAGGCCTACAACAGCAGCATGTACTACATAAAATGCATGGAAACTGCCAAGGGTTAAATCACTTGAATAATTCCGATAATTCTCATAATTTTGAATCGACTTCCATAATTCCCCATAACTCTGAATAGTTCCCAATAACGCTGAATAGTTCCGAATAACGCTCAATAATTCTCAATAATTCTTATAATTCTTCATTCTCAAACACTCTCGTTGACGTCATTTACCCCTCGGAAACTGCCTTTCTCTACGCCAAATTGTATGGAGACTGTAAGAATTTTTAAAATCGTTGTGATATATGACGTTTAAGAAATAAGGAAGTTTTAACCGTATACTGAATACAAATTTGGCTTGTTTTGTTTTTTTAAGCCAGGAGAATGCTTCCCAAATGAGCAAAAGGTAAAGAGGGATATAGTAGTGGTTGGGTTATTTTGCTGACAATTTTGGCAGTTGTGTATAATTTTAACAAAGAAAGGAAGAAAGTTACTTTCCTTGGAACACTAACCTTACGAACTTTTAAAAGGGGCGAAATACATGTTTTTGGCATCATTAAAACCGTAAGTGTGCGAGTTCAAGCACAGAAAATGGTCATGAGCTTAAACCAATTGAGCAATTTCTCTTTCAATTTTCTCGTCGCAAATTATTTCAAATATGGCACAAAAATGCCAAGTTCGTCACATAAGATTGCATACACGGTTTTCTCTATTGTCAGCATTCTGTAGCCAACTATCAACATCGTAAATTGTTTCCTTATCTCCAATGCATGGCAATGCTTTCTAAATTTCCTCTTCCAATAGCACTCTTATTTACATGCTCTTATATCAGTAACCTTGGTTGAGAAACGGGCTGCGAGACTTAAATACAATATCTTCCTCAGATTTTTGCACATTGGGCTGTGAGATCCTATTTAAAAAGGTTCTGAACGTGAGCCAGTAAAAGAAATCTTCATCAGACCTTCAACTCCTTCAATGTTCATCATTCCTTATCATAATTCCATTGTTTTTATTTCGCATTTCTGTACATTAACTTGAATATCATTTTGTGCAGTCCCTATCCCTTGTATAAAGCGACCATTCTTCCCGTTTGTCATGTGTTGTGATTTGTGCTTCACACCCTTCAGTGCGCACTACACAAGCAATTTACCAGATGATAAAAGCACATTGAATTTTTACAACGAGGCGTACAGTGAGTCAGTCCCGATAGAGATACTAGAAACGTTGGCTTACAACATATCCGAAATATGCAGTCCACATATAGAAAGCCTAACGCGGAACCTCTAAATCCTTTAAAAAGGTAACGTATACCAGAAGTCAGTTGCAATGCGTACGCAAAGCTTCACTTGCATGATTGAAGAAGATTCTGCCTCCTGTGGACATTCCAAATGGCTTTCCTTTCTACAGACTCAATTTCGTTCATAATGGTAAGTTAAAGCCATTGGTGTTTGATTTCTTGTTACATTTTATCTTTGTTGTGAGCAGAGTTGTTATTCTTCCACTGAGCTTGCTTTAACAACCTTTTATGGCCTAAGCCCTTTTCTTTGACTGTTGTTGGCATTCCGTACCATAAGCTCAACTTAGCCACTCTAAAACAGAAACGTATTGTATGTTACGTTGTGTAGTTGTTGTTAATATTTGGCAAACTGTTAGTATGATCGAGGGCGTCCTATTGTTAAGGAACTAAACCTTTTCATGATCTACAAGCCAAGGTGTTTCTTAAGATTTCTTTGATATTGATTGGCTGCCGAAAAAAAAAAGATTATCTTTTGTCGATGATGAGGTAATTTTATTGTATTTCTGGCATTAAAGCGTTGGGGCATTAGGTGACTAGAGGCATTTTAGGGAGGTTTAAGAGGGGCTAAATCTAGAAATATTATCTATCCTAGAGTATTTGTTCGCTTCTCAGCCTTTGGCAAGGAATGGGTGTCGTATTTGCTCTCATTGACGACCGATACTTAGAGGCGATCCTACTGGGCTGTTGAGCCTCCCTCATGGCTTACTTCTCTGCCCGGTAGCCTAAATTGAGGAACGTTGCCCTTGGACACCTCAACTGCCTTATTATTTAATACGTTTGTCTGTTTGGTGGTTTTATTGTTTATTGGATGCCATTTTCTTTCCAAAAGTTGACTTTATTATATGCGGAATTCTTAAAATCCTAGCTCCAGGAAACACAAAATAACAGAAAAAACCGCCATTGTGTCTATCAAAATTTGAACAAATCACCAAGGTTCAGAGGAAGAGCGCGAATGGATGTCAATACCTAATGGGACCCCCGTCTTGTCAAGTGTAGCACGAGACACGATAATAGGAAGCTTCTCGAAAATAAATCAACTTGAATATATTTAAAAGTGAAAATAATGGAAGCAAAACATTTAGTGTTCAAACAACAAGTATAATTATAGTAGAAACGTCGAATAAATATTCTAATGTGATAAATTTGACGCTATTTGCGGTAGCAAGAATAAAAATGTCAAGAAATTGTAAAAAAATTGTCACAGTTATCAAACATTCAAATATTGCGTTAATCGGGGATCACATAAAGTATCAAACTTCATTCTATTTTGTGATTGGCACATTGATTTTATAGTCAAAACAGACTTGAAAATGTCGCGTTCCGGACAATTTGTGTTTCTTAGGGATCAACTTCCATTAATTTAAATCACATGCCGATTAGTTACGGTCAACTAAATGGTACCTTGCGAACAATAACCAAGTGTAGAATGGCAAGTAAAAGTTTCAATGGTCTCCATTCAGCTCATTGTGATAAACGACAATTTAACTGCAGTTTGACCGAAATCGAGTGTACCTCGTCCCTTTAGGGTTTACCCAAGTAATCGTCATAACTTTCACTAGAACAAGTTGAGGCTGCAGGCAACCACGCAGCCAGTCAAATTTTGATGAACGGGCAAATTCCAAACGAAACCTTTTCCTTCCCCTCCTTCCTTCCAGGCAATCCACTGCGGTTTTGTCAACTAGGGAAATTTTGAACTTTCAGAGTTCCTAGAAGGCTCAAAATCGCATTTGAGAGACTTAGACTTCTCGTCGCGTTCTTTTGTAGTGAATTGAAATACAAAAGCAATCCACCCCTTTCAATGACGGTAAGAATTGTGATTTTGGAGGGGGGGGGGGCAAACGCGGTCAAGTTTTTAGCTATTGGGCAGGCAAAGCCCCCCCCGCGCCCGCCCTTGGCTGCATGCCTGGCTGCAGGCGACATTGCTTCTTCAGTTGCAGTGGACTTACCCTGGTTTCGCATTGTGAACCCTTCTGGGCATGAGAAACGATTGATTTTGGATCCAATGAATCCATCCACACCACTAACAGTAACCTTCCTCTTGAACTTGATCGTTTCCTTCCTCACTGTGGCTGTAAGCTACTTCCACTTCGCGCACAGTCTCAGAAGAAAGAGCTTTCTCCCGAGGTACTCCACGTCGGTTTACCTCTAAAACCCTTGCCTTTTCTTTTCTTACGATATAAAAATCTCTGCTTGTTTACTAGCATCACTGTTTTTATACGAACCATGAACTTTTTCGGGCAGCCAGATAAACAAATGTTTGAAAATGTGATATATTGCGGTAGTGATCAGATAATAAGCATGCACACTGAACTTTAAAGAAAAAGTCCTTTTATTTATAGTTCAGTCGAGTATGCATTAACGAGTAAACTGCTGTCTATAGTAATTTGCAGGCTCATAACAGCAAAAACAAAAATAAACTCCCTAACCTACGTAACAATACTGAAAACAAAATGATCGACGAGGTATAAATTCTAGTCGTTTCTAACAGTAGTCATAGTAAGATTTATGTCAAGAAACGGTTGTTTGGTAGGCAGAGCGTAATAGCGACGCACTGTTACTACCACATGGTCACACTAACTTTATTAATTAAGCCACTTTATCTTCGAATATGGGAAAATAATGGCAGAGGAACAAAGACAAATGGTCTTAAATTTCATTTCTGGAAAAACATTTGCCAATTGGGTCCATTGTTAAGCTTCAACATTCACACCCCCAGCCCACTTTAATCTTCTGTTTACTTTAATAATAATCATATATAATTCTGTATATATGTTCGAAATAATGCTACTTGTTCGAAAAATCTCGAAAAATTAACTGGCTTTGACAAAACAAAGCAAATGGCACAATTTAAGATGTTCAATCAGGCATCAGGGATCTTTGACGTAGGTTGAAGTGCTATGCAGGCATATATCTAACAGGGTCAAGTGGGGCATACTCATTTGTCCAATCGAGCTGGGCTCTCCGTGCCTCAAATTATCCTTAAGCAGTGGGAAACAACATTTCAACTTTCGGAATATATTCATTATCTAGGGAATTAGTTACCGAAATTTACATAGAGGCACAGGACGGGTGAAACCGAGGGTGAGGGAAGATTGCCCCTTCCAGTTTTTACCAAGCAAAAACGTTATTTTATAACTTTCTGGGTATTTTTGTTTTCGTGTATTGCAGACTTTTTCCAAGCGCTTTTGTCTCTTGTTCCCCTTCTTATCCCACAAATACGGCTGTCTGGGGGCTGTGCCCCCTGCCACGCCCCGACCATACTTAACCCCAAATTCTCCTCGCCTGTTTTATTATTGATAAAATTTGAAGTAGATATTTTATCATTAGAGACATTTTATTTCCTAATGATCTTTCTAACTATCTTATAATTCCACATTTTAGGCATGCGCAATAGTGTTAACTTTTTTCACTTCCACTGGAGTTGCAATTGACCAATGCACAGGAAAACCCACGGCGTTGGCCACTCATAGTGCCAACTACAACCTTTCTGTTACAATGACATCATCACCATTCACTTTCCGAGCAACAAACCTCTCAAATCATATATGCAAGTATCTTCTGCTGCCAAATATCAAAGATCATCGGATTCCAAGGACCTACTTTTACGCAAATTGCCTGAATGACATGTGTCGACGCAACTGCCGAAAAGTCGAAGTGAAGGCGCTCTTGGTATATTTGTCCAGAAACAAAGAAGCTCTTCTGTGCCAGACAAGTATCACTATAGCATATGTTTACAACCATTAACTGTTTCAATCAAAGATTACAGTCAAGGCAAAAAAGGTCTGATAAACTATAAAAAGCGCTCAAATTGCATAATGCCTTCACCGGAATTCGTCACCACAGTGATCTATGATAGTGCACAACCTATATCCGGATTAGTTTATCCCATGACACAAACCTGGAATTCGTTATCGCGATGTGGTTATAGCAGGACACGTCGAAAAGTAGTTTATTCTGTGATAAGACACGGTAACTCGTTATCACAACGAACACGATGAAGAGTAGTTTATTCTGTGACAATGTACTGCCATTCGTTTCGGGAATGATTATAGTTGGCCATGTTGAAGGATAGTTTATTCTATGACACTAAACCGCAATTCGTTGTCGCAATCGTTATTGCAGAACAGAGTTTTAGAGTAATTTATTCTACGAGTCCTCAATTAGTTATTGGAATATTGATATTAAAACTCGTTATATACACCTTTGTCTAATCGCCACATTGGCTCCCAATCATCCACTGGGGGACATGGACATCCAGGTTTCTCGCAATTGGAGACCAGTATCTCTGCGGCATGTGACTTGACAAAGGAAAGACTACCATTCGGCCTTCTACCTGTCCAAGGCCCGTTGAAAGTTTGGATGATTGGAGCTAATGTGGCGACTAGACAAACAGAGTACGTTTACATCAGGGATCACCTATCTCAGTTGGTAGAACGCACCCAGCGAGAGCCTGGGTCATGGGTTCGATCTCCAGTGGTAACATATTTTCTATTCCCCTAGTGTTCTTCTCAAATCTGACATTGTGATCTGATGATTACACCTTAGGAAAGGATTTGTTTGCGTCAATGTAGCAAAGAACGTGCATGTATAAGATGATAGGAACATCATTGATAACAATTGTCAACACGATTTTTGGTGTCAAGAAACAAATTATGTCTTTTAGTTAATTTGATGGTGCTGATTTCGACAATGACCTCAGTTTTTTATTTTTAGCTTCAATTTTTTCTGTACCGGAAGTGCTTATTTTTGGTTAAAAAATCAGTAAATGGTCTTAACTGATTGCAAATTTTTATTAATCAGGGTTATAGAAACCCGTTAAGTTTTAGGTACTGTAGACCCAACAGTTTATTGCTAGCCACTTTAAATGTACAATTTTTATAAGAAAATACAGAAAAAAGTTCGAGTTTGAGTTCAAAAAATGAAAATAGAAGTACAAAATTATTCCAATATATTCCCCAAATTAAATTTAAAAACTAATAAAATTTATTGTTTATTGCGATATACTTCAGTTAACCCAAGAGGTAAGGTGTCATTGTAAATAGGAAATCCTCGAATCATCTGTTCGATATAAATCAATTTTTCTTCGACCCGGCATCGACAAATACGATCCGAAAGAATCGAGATTCTTTAGTGATTGCTAAAAACGCAATTTAAAGTATGTTCGCTCCATAACGCCAACTATAAGCACCAACACCTATACGTCACTCAACAACACGGAAAGAGAATATGATGCCAATGAACAGGTTATGAAACAATTCGACTGTAACAAGCATAAATGGGTCGAATGTGTAGATTTGAAAATGGTAAATTTCCTGCTTGGGCAAGAAAGCAGTTAGCCGAAATGGGTTTTTTGTGTATGAGTGACAGCCGACATAAAAAGGAGCACTAGAAAAGGAAAGAATGGCTTCTCGGAGATCTAAACGTCAGCACCAATATTCTTTGAGTGGCTTTTTCTCTCTCACTAATACACATGAATACCACTTATATCTCAATTAATAGGTATCTGTTCACTTTCATTTCTTGTTTAATAGCTCAAGATAAGATCCGCAATATCTTTAAATTGAGCGCAAGTGATAATGCGATAGCTGTCTAAATATGTGATCTTTTATGCAATTCAGTGGTAAGATCCAGGCCAATGGTAGCAAACACAGAACAATAATTCAAACCAGCAAAAAGGCTTTATTGGATGAGAACACTTAACAGAGTAATCTCATAAACAAAGAAGTAAACATCATTACTGTTATAGCGTTAGCAGTCCAGAATATATAAATTGTGCAGTCTTTACTATATTTCATCTTCTCAAGGTAATGTATTGTGCAAAAACGTTTAACACAAGCTTTACTTTGGTAGTTACAATTTTTTTGAGAATCAACTTCATTGAGACTTGCGTAAAGTTAAGGAAAATGCAATAGACGTAAATGCGAGCGAACTAATGTGTTGTTATGGAGACATGTACGTTTTCTGTCCTTACACTAGCCTATCAAAATTTTAGTATGGAGGCTTGTTATAAGATTAGTGATTCCAGTTTTTCAAATGATATGAATGATGGCACTGGTATCAGGTGTTATTCATCATGGAAAAGTAACCTTCCTTTCTGTTCATTGTAACTATAACTGCTTGAAGAATCTTCTGTAATTGGTGACTTCAGCTCGCCTAAGACAGCGGATACTGTCTTGAATATCGGAATCCACTGGACCACGGCTGCCCAATGCCACACATCAAAACCATCAATGCGCCCAAAGGTCACATTTCTTTTGAATAATACTGGTAGGATCTAAAACCTTGCACCCTTTCCACCAGTTGCACAAAAGTCTTGTTAATATCGTGTACTCTAATACAAAAATTAGGCAGGATCCAAACGTGAGAGAGAGGTGATATTTTATGATGGAGTTTACTCATTTCTTCATGACCTTGATACTATAACTGCCTCATATGGGCAATATGTAACTTATAACATTTGGAATATATTCAATATTACTCATTGTACTTTTGTGTCAACTTTTGCAATTAAACCGAAGATGTTTCAGATTTCAGATTTGTATTATTTTTCGTTTCGAAAAAAGGGAGGGGGATATAGAGATAAATATACAGTGTCATCTCAATTCCTTAAATTTTTATTATAATTACCGCATCCCTTTTCCTTTTTAGGTATTGGAACTGAAGCAAGCTAATAACATCTACAATAATCAAGACTTCTTTGCCTTGAAAACTGTGAAAATTCCAGTTCACAAATTTTCTTCGTTATTGGAAGATAGTCAGGAACAAATTGATTGCTCGAAATCCGAGAAAAAATCCACAAAAAGAGCAACAAAATGCGATTTTACAGAGACTATTAATGTGAGTGAAAGTGCAGGTTACTCAAAGAGGCCGGTTGAGAGTTTGGCGGATAATAGTGACTGTTCACGAGATTCACGGGACTCTCTCGAGTCATTTGATAGTGATTTAACGAGAACAATTAGTATTGGAAGGTCATTAAATGGGTCAGAAGAAGATATTACAGAATTTTTAACGCACATGGATAAGGATATCTTGAAAATTTGCAATAAAGTACAGACAAAGAAAGAGAATTTGGATGAAGTGATTAATACATTAACTGTAAAATGTGTGCATCCTTTGTATGCTTCGGAAAGGGTTACTAAACAGCCTAAACTAGGTGCTATTGCAGGCATCACCTGGAAAGGAATACTTGTAGCTGTTTGCATATTAGCTGTAATATGTCCAATAATTGTTATTTGGTACTTCAAAGTTTATAAGAAAAGATAGCAAATACTTTTTAGTAGTAAATTTTTAGGTATTCTAAAGATTAGAACTTGAATATCAATGTGAGTTATTTGCAATTCTTTGCAGAATGTAAAATAGGAATAACCAATACATAGGGTAATAACCTCAATAGAACGGATAGTTACTTTTTACACGGTCAAAGTGTATTACGTATGGTAGCTGCTGTGTAGAAATGAGCAGCAACTGAGGATTTACATAGAAATACAACAAACGAATAACTCTAGGGACATAACAACTAATTAGATTTGGGTCGACAATTTATGATGTTTTGTACGTAATGAACAGGATTTCTGTTTGCGGAATATCAGTGACTGTTTTCAAGAAAGATACAAACCAAGAAACTATCTGATATCATAGTGCTCTGGTAGCTACCATGTCGATAGTGCTATATGAGATAGCTGACACTTCGTCGAAATATGATTTGATAAACACTAGTGGTAATACTAATACGTACTTACTAAAGAAACGTTACCAGACTTCAACTGATATGACCAGTTGTTAAAGTTTCATATAATGTTTTGTTTGGATAAAAACCTTGTTGTCGTTGACGCCTTTCTAGCCATCGCATTTCAGAATTTTTAATCCGTTTGCAATTCGTATTTGTTGAAATTTTCTTTGTCATATAGGCGGGACGGTCAAGAAAATTTGCCGCAATTAACTGTGACATTCGCGCTCACTTGAAAAGCCGGAGAAGCCGAGTAGGTGTGGGAATGCTTTTGCTTTCTAAAAAAGAGTTAACAAACATCTCTTTACGCAAGATGCTCAGATGATCCTTGGGTAATTTTCAAAGCAGACTAGTGTTAATACAAAAAGAGCTCAATTCTTTTTTATTCCGTTGGTATGAACACCATGATGCATGGTATGGCAGAATAACAGAATATTAAAAGCAGCGTACATTTCTCGTCCAAGTTTGAGTTGGATATTCCATTTCATATACAATTTTCTAAGTTATTAAATTGTTGTGATTGTTAATTGGAACGATGTAAAGAAAGGTAGCGCGACATTGTCAAATTTTTCAATCTATCGTTTAATTTTGTGTCTTTTATGTAAAAACCTCGCATAAACGAATTGCGTACTTCATGTGAGTTTGTGCAGCAGAGGTGGAACGGGGATCACTATTTTACACATTAACAATTACCCGAGGAAAGTGTACCCCACTCTGTTAACATGGAGATCAAGTTTATGATATTCAAGAAAGCGGTCATATTTGTGTGTGTGTGTGTGTTGCTTTACAAACCGAGCATTATATAGAACTTCGCAACGACCCAGAGGCACCTTTCTGCACCTTTTTGCTAGTTCATTGACGAACATTGCTCGCGGTTTTAAGTTTTTGCCTAAAGAATGAAAGTAATATACCAGGCTCTCATCAGTAATTGCTGTCGAATTATTAGCTCATGGTTAATATTAACTCTTCTGGCAACTTCGATGCCATAATGGGGACTAACTAAGTTCCTTACTACTGATAGCTAACTCCGACTTGTTGAAGGCATAGAAGTCGTGAACAGCTGGTAGTCCCGTTAAACTGGTAATCGACTTGACTGGTTGCACCTTCAAAAATGCGCCCATATGCCCATTTATTACTAAATGTTTGTTTGCAAACCAATCTTGTAGTATTTAAATAGCGTCGTTGTAATTTTGGAATACCCAAAATCGCATTTGCGGCTGGACCTTCAAGAAACATCTTAAGATATGTGAACTTGTTAGATTTTGACAAGTGATCTTTGGAATGAATACTTAAATTGTATGAGTCTCACCGTTCTTGCCAATCTGTTGGGTCTCCATAATACTCTTTTATCGACTGTTTTGGCAATGTGGTGTAATTCGAAATTGTCCTCGGTGACACTGTTCGTTCTACTACTCTTTGGTCTCTAATAAAGGGGTTTTGGAATAAACGGGGGGGGTATTAATTTTGAAATTAATTTCTGATAGTTGTACAATGTAAAAAGAAATAAGAAAAATGTCAACAGGAGAAGGCACATTTTATGCTCGGAAATCTTCAAATCACTTAAAAATTCATGATCAAATAGATCCGCAAAAAATGTTTCTTTTTACATCATCAATCTTATTTCCTAAAATTGATCAGAGTGTTTTCAATTAAGCTCTGGAAGGGTTTGAAAAATTGCGAAAATTAATAAACGTCTCCCCGGTTTCTGAGACACTAGAGAGTAAAAGGTAATTCGGCATGTTTTCCCTTTGATCCGTCCGATTCTGTTCAGATCCTCTGGATCGGTTTCTGCGATGCACGCGATCACCTGCGTGGTTTGAGATCAGTGTCCAGCTCTTACACAAATAGATCTTAACAACGATCTTCCTTGCTCGTTGTTCATGGTTATTAAATGCTTCCGATAAGGCACCTAATTCCATCAGCTTCCACAATAAAAACCCAGGCGTGGCAAACCACGTATATAAATTTGCAACCCTACTATACGCTTGGGGGCTATTCGTGGCTGTATTAAAGGAGGTTCTGTTTAAGACAAACGGTTTCTGAACAAAAATTTTATCAACCATAAGTAAGAGATCACACTCCTTCGCTATCAATAACTCATCTAACTATTTACAAATGTGCTAAGGATGAGAGATTTTCGGGATGTCACATGACTTCCATGACTGTGATCTTTTCTGCGTCACACATAAATGGCGACCGTGGTTTTACTATATACGTAGGCCAGTTCCCGCATCGGGCATGTGTACTCCGGCGTACGCTTTTTATACACATCCTGCCTGTGTACTTACGTTATATATTCTCACTTGCCCTTTTTTGAATTTGGTTCGATCCCAGGTGGTGGCATATCTTCTATTTTTCTAGTGTTGTTTTCAAAATACATAAGAATCTTGATAAATATTCACATATTAACGTTGGATTTCCACCAACTGTTGTAAGTAAGAAGACAGTTTTATCTATATTATATCCGTCGATATCTGGATCTCGTTTAAAGAGGTGCGTTGGTACTTCCTCAAATTCGATGTGTTATCTGAAACTTTAAACTTGTGTAACTAAAATTCTGATTGGAGGCTACCATGCATTACCAACCTAGATGAAAAGAAACCTATCGCGTTTTCATAACCAAAAGTGATGAAAAATCCCCTCCCATTCCAGCAGTGACTAAGGAACCATTTCATCTTGCTGAAAACTAGGAGCTTCCTACAAAAACCTTTGGTAGAAGAGACCGATCCATTATTAATTTTAATGTTTTAAGACACGATCGATTCCATTGTAAACAACAAATTGACTTCGTCATATTTTACGTTTGCGAAAACTGAACCTAAAGAGTAACTTGAAAGTCACAAATAAACAGGATTGTGCATGAAAGATCCTAGTGAAAAGGTTTGAAGAACATCAATTTGCTTTTTGCGACAACATTGCTTTATCATTCCGTGTAGTTTTGCTTCGGGGTAAGAATATTATGGAACTAACTAATAGCCACATATTAAAGTTTTAAAAATGTGGGTAATACTTTTGGAGACAGGGAATAGTGCTTCAAAGAGAGTAGATTTAGAAAAGCGACAACTTAAACCGCAATATATACTAGAGACTAAATTACCAGTATTATTTAAAGGCTGTACGACAATACGGAGTATAAAGGGTTTTTTCCACAAAGGGAGGGCTGCTTATCAAAATTCAGGCTAGTGTACGATAGAAGGAGAGTTAATAAGACTCGAAAAAAGAGCACAATCTTGAATAAACTACGTGCCATCAGGTCGACAGAGTGCGCTCTACACATTTATAAGAAAAACAATTTACACGAAGTTCTCGTCCACTGGCAGGAATGCCTTAATCAAACATTAACTTTTGATTCAAAAATAGAATGGCTGGGCTTGGTTCCAATGTGAAGAGGCTTCTCTTCTACCTTAGGCGGTCTTTATATAAAACGTTATACCCGTTGGCCCGTTAATTTTTTATAGTTAACATTGCAACAGGAGAAATGGCTGTCTATCAGTAGCCAGTAAAAGTTTCTTTTGGGGTCATTCAAAAAGTACGTGCGCTCTGAGGGGGTATCCCAAAAGCATACAAAAGCGCACAGGGAGGGGGTATTAATGCTAGAACGTATGTACGCTTTACAAAACATTGATTCGAGCGAGTTTTTCTTCCCTGAAGTGGTTGTGACATTTCTGATCTCGAAATATCTCAATCAAGTGAAGGAACGAAAGTGTATAATGAAATACGAGCTTTCGGTGTATTCTTTCACCATTATCAGATAACTAATTACATAAACCAAACACGCTGAATTGAGACCTAAACGTAAACTACAGGACTACATTAAATACCACTACGTATCGCAAACCCTCTTTTACAGGCTTATTTACTGGGTTCAACTAGTTTTACTAGTTTTCTGCTCATTGAGCATAAAAATATTGCTCAAAACAAGCAAAATAGTAGTTGAGAATTACTAGGCTCTTGAGGTGGCTTATATCTCTGCAATCCAACCATTCAAACCTAGGGAAGTTTGCAACGAAGGTATCTCTTGTGCTTTTTAAGGACTCTACGCTGAGCTCAATCTTCTTTATCTTTCTGTTCATTTACTGCACCTATTCCTCTGCTATGACGGCAAATATCTTTCCGTTGATCAGTAAATAATTCCTCTCGAAGTATTCCAGCAATAGAGAACGATAGCAGAGGTTTGGGCTTTTGTACGCTGATATTCGAACAAAACGAGGATGTGAATTTATTTCCAATCATTTCTGGCATTCCATCTAGTGACAATCTGATCGTTTGCGATATGGTATGTTGCATATAAAGTCTTCCGCCCCAGATGACTACTATCAGTTGATCATGCAGCGCAGACAATCTTTTGGCCAAGCTTGAAGATGTTTCCCTGGTTCGAACTCCTTCCTCAGATGGCCTTGTTCTCTGTATGTACAATAGTCGTCAATCAAGTCCTATCAGCAAATTTCCACTCAGATACGTTCTGCTGTAACAATAGAATCTTTAGCAAGAACACTTATAACGTGACAAGCCTAACAACAGTTGTTTGAGTCAAAGTGTTTACACTGCCGTCTTTCAATAAGACGATGTATATGCTAAGAATGTCGCATTGAGGCACATAAAATAAGAGACACTATGAAATAAAGTAACGAAACTCGTGTGCTATACGCTCGTTTGCAATATACTGGGGGGTGGAGAGTAAGCGCACTATGTCATGGGGGGGTCTTGGCAAATGTACGAGAGCGTACAGGGGGAGGGGGTAAAAAAGTAAAAATAGTCAAATTTGAGCGTACGTACTTTTTGAATGACCCCCTTAAGAACGGGTAATGGTGTTTTGCGACCCAGTGGTCCAATAAGATGAAACATATGCTTTATTAGAGAAGTCAACATTATTCAATGAATCAAAATAATCCTGAATGTTCTACTGTGCAGCACGTGGAAGGCTAAGATGTCACCTCCGAACTTATGACCGACTGATTTATATTATCAATAAAAAGTGGCTGAAAGATCAGATTTTATATTATCAATAAAAAGATCACCTTGGTTATAACACTGTCACGGCCATCGAATCGCTCCTTCCCAATTCAATAGATTGCAAACAAGTCACTAAACAGCTGTAGCACCACACTATGATATACATTCAAAATATAGCATGCGAGTCCCAGATTACAGAAGTTTATAAGTTATAATTAGCTATATTGTATGATATGATGTGGTAGTTTGATTTCATGATAACAATGATTAATAAGAAAAATAAAAAAAGAAATTGCAATAATCCCCAAAATCATAAAGCTTGCAAAATACCACTTGTTAAAGTTTGGATGAAACAGCATTTAAAATCAACCTTCAAGAATCGTCAAATCTGAGCGTACGTACTTTTGAAGGACCCCTTGAATTGACTTCAATGCAGCAATTTGATAACTGCGTCACAAAAAAACATCGTCGAACCACACAGGTTGGGAAACATTAATGTTCGTGGCATGCAACTCATCGACTGGTGCAAGAAACACGGACTAATGATAACCAACACATCGCCCCGAAACCACAACAGACAGAAATGGACCTAGATAAGACCAGGTGATAGGAAACGTTTTCAGCTTGACTACATGCTGGTTCTCAAACATTTGAGCGATGCTGTGTTATCATCAAACTGAGAATCAAGCTCAAGGCGTCTAAAAGACCTAAGTAATCAACAAAATACCAAACACAGCTGTTCCTCAGTACCCTAAAGTAAAAGAGCAATTCCGGTACAAGTAAGGAAGAGATATGAATGTTTGAAAATGCTACAACTGCCCAGGAAAAACTAGAACAGCTGAAAGATAGTATTGTGAATGCACTAAGTGAAGTGAAATCAATAGAATTTGAATAGAAACTGGAAGCAGCAGAGATGTGATTCTAAAGAACACTCTTTCGTATTTCGCGGACGAAACACAGATCTAGAGAGAAAGTCGTTGCCTTCTTAGGAAGTTTAGGAACTTCCCCTCTTTGTTTCATGGTTTCTTACTTCAATCAGTTGAGTTTAATAATAAAAAGAAGCGATTTTCAAATACAGGATACATCGAAATGTTCATTTGTCCTTCGTGAGCAAAAATATCACTGAATCTGATTATAAAGATAAGTGCCCAGCACAAGGCGAAACATAAGGACAAAACATAATATGATGAGCTTTTGGTGTATTCTACCACCATCCTCGAATCAATTACAATGTATGAAACGCGCTGGGTTAAGACCGCAAGATAAACAACAGAATACATTAACAACTAACAAGAGACATACTAAAAGAGGGGGAGGGAAATTGAACTTTTGTTTAAATTAAGTGAATAGGTGTGTTTAGACAAAACAAGACTTACTTAAAGAAGAAGCTCGAATTCAGAAGAAGCAGAACAAGCAACATGATGCAATGACCGATGGACCCGTGTATTGCACCCTTGTTAGAGTGACTGCAATGAGTTGCTTAAAACCTATCAATTCTGCTTAAAACCTGATGTTGATTTGGTTCACACTTGATTTTGACTTGCCAGCTTATGCTATTTGCTTTAGAAAAGAACAATGGTCATTTTATGAAGCACTGTACCGAGGGAGTCGACCATTTAACCAGCCAGTTTGTCGCCACTCAGATGCACGCATGGCAGAAACACATCAACGATTTTTTTGTTAAAAAGTGAATTAAAGTTTTGTTATCCAGCATATTTACATTCTTTTGTTATGTTTTGATATTTTGTTGCTTGTTAATAAGGGCATTTCAATCCAGTCCAACGGCTGGACGCAATTCACAGAGTTGCCTGTACCACCATCCTCGAATCAATTAATTACAAGATATGGAACACGTTTGGTTAAACCGTAACATAAACAATTGAGTACATTAACAACTAACGAGAGATATACTAGAAGAGAAAGAGGGGAATTGAACTTTTGTTTACGTTAAGTGAATAAGCGTGTTTAGACAAAAGAAGGCTTTCTTTGAGAAGAATTTCGCAGAGGTGAGACAAGTGAAGTCAGAGGCAGAGAACGGATAAGAACAGTTTTCAGCATGTAGACGAATACTAGAATATGAAGGGTTAGAAAGTGTTTTCCCAGTGGTGAAACTCCCAAATGATCCGACAACCGTCTATGAAATTGACGTATTGTCTGACCTAAATACGCGTCTTCGCAGAAGCGACACTTAAAATTATATACTACGCCCGAGCGCAGTAATTTGGGGGTTCGGTCCTTAAACTGAAAAAAGTTAGATTGACGAAAGGAAGAGCGGAAAACAAAACGAAGGTTCACTTGAGGATAAGCAGAAGAAATGAGTTTATTGAGTTGTGTACGAAGCATAAGTAAGTGGAGCCCTGTAAATGGTAAAATAAAAACAATGTTACACTTAGGAACCAAAGAGTACTTAGGGGTCACAGAGAATAATTTAGAACATATTTTATTGAAACAAAAATTAATAAAACTAACAGGGTAACCATTTTTCACAAGCGTGGTACGTAATTTACAAAGTTCGAATACCGGGTAGGAGAAAGAGAGGGAGGCCAAAGAGAAGGTTCATGGATGTGGTGAGGGAGGACATGAGGGTGGTTTGCGTGACGGAGGAGGAAGCAAAAGATAGACTGGCGTGGAGACAAAGGATCTGCTGTGGCGACCATTAAAAGGGAGGAGCCGAAAGAAAAAGAAGAAGAATGATTTTACTTAGTGGTGGCTTTCCAACTTGAGCCACGCCTCCCTGGCTGTCATTGCGTTTTGTACCAATGGTAATTGACTATCTCCCAGAGATAAACAAATTGTTGCGAAAGCTTTCCTCTCTCGACGTTTGAATTTCTCGACTGCACCAGCAACAGCTGCGTCCCTGACGGGCTCAGGGTCTTCTCCAGCAACTATATTCCAAAGGTCCTTTTCCTCGAGTAGCATTTGCATCTTGAATTTCCACAAATGGAAGTTTGTGCCATGGAACTTCTCCACGCGTGGTGACAAGACATCCTCCTGAGCTGCAGCCATTCTGTTGAAGCTAAATCCTCAACTTTTGTCTGCCCATAAGACTAAGCGTCAATTACCTGGGCCCATAACCTAATAATGAATTGAAAGTAGCTTCGACTAAAGCAAATCTCGTAGTATGTTTTATCCCTGTTAGATATCTAGTTGTGTTTTTAGTCCAAGATACTTTCAATTCATTATATTATACACTAAAAAAGGGCAAAGCAAGGGTAACGACGTGTAAAGATGATGGCAACCTTAGCAATCCGTGTCAACGATGTGGCAAGAACAACCATTCCATCAAGCAATGCCCATATCAAAAGTGTACAGACAACTAATGTAAGAAGAAGGGTCACTTTCAAGTGATTTGCCTGTGATTTGGAAGGAGTGCCGTTTAATTGGAAAATAGTAGGAAAGAAGGCAATTTTACCCAACTTGTGTTACATTCTGCCAAAGCCAGTTGTAGAATTTCACAATGGGTACAAAGGAAATTGGAAAGTACACCATCTAGAGGGCCAAAATGGGTATATCAAGATCATGCCTTTGTCAATTTTCAGCGCCATTTCACGTAATATTCAGCATGTTGTCTTTTCAAACACCATAGCAGATAAATTCACACACAACAACGTCCTGAATTCGAAGCTGTTGGCTTGAAAATATTTGAGTTTAGTCTAGTCTCGCTGTGACTGGCCATTCGTGAACAATAGGGTTCGCAGAACTAGCAAGCGGTCGAACGTAACCGGCAATTCGTGACCAATAAGGTTTGAAGAATTGGCCAGCGGTTTGCAGGTGCACTGCAATCTTGCCTAGGCAGATTCCTCTCCGTGGAAAGCCTGAGCTCTGCGTGGAGAGTTCACAATGGTTGTTGTTTCTCCGTGGTAATTTTGAATTTAATTAAAAGTTTTGTTTGTAGCATAAATGTGACTTTCCGTGACATTACTGTGACTTGCTCCAGTTTCTGCGATGGTCAGCGGAGATCGCTGACTTCCTTCGACGGGGATAGGTATACTGCTTCTAAAAGACAGTCATAAACTGTCTCGCACACTGCAAAGCCCGAAAATATCTGTTATGGAGCATTAGTCCATCATCCATTTGGATATCAGTAAAAAAACCCACGATACCGAAGCTACTATTTTGCCCCGAAAAAGGCAACGTCCACAAAGATATTTCATCGGAAGGCAGAGCCTAAATTTCCGGAGAGTGCAGAATAACATAATCAACAAATTTAGTCTGTTGACACTGTCGTAAATTGTATGGAGTCCCGTTTTGATCAAAAAGATTATGCGCACTGTTATGGTAAAATAGAAAAGTTCAACCTATAAACGTAATTGACATCGATATAAAAGATTGTTTGAATTGTTGACAGTACTGTAACAGGACGCGAAGTTATTAAACGTTTCCGTCAGTTGGCCAAACCACAAGGGGTCCTATTTTCGGAAGTTGTCACGTTATGCAAGTTGCTTCTGGTTGCATTAGTGAGCGCTCAGATTCGAGGCTTAGAAGAATCTATCTTCGCACCGCCATGTTCCAAAGTCTGCATGCTCCTTATTACATGCAAAGAGCCTTTGATGAACTGAGTCTCATTAATATCACAAACAAGTTCTGCCAAAGAAGTGACACAAGACTAAACATGTTTGGAATATTTACTGATCGGGATCCCTTGAATTTTGAACAAAAGATCTTGGTAGCTACTCAGACAAAGTAATATATTGATAAAAGGGCTTTTTATACGTCAGTATAAACGATGACCACTTAGACGCATTTCCATTGTCAGTGTTGAATTTGAAAACCATTATTCACTTTTCAGCGCTCCTTTTAAATATGTTTTCCCCATATTTCTGACACCGCCGATGTACACTAGTACCTTTTTCTTAAAAGTTTGCCCCTCAAAATGAAACACCTTCCACCGCCCTGTTGTGATCCATGTGTTTTAACATACAAGTTCCTGTCAGTGGTTATTAATGTTTTGTAATGGTCTTATTTATTAGTTGTAGCCTACGCTAACCAGGCCATACCAATGGCAAGATCGCCAACAATCAGAACTTTCTGGTGCACCCACGTGTTCATAGTGGGAAGCGAAGACCGAAAAAAGTGGCAACAATTTCCATTTTAGCTCCGTTAGGTTGCCGTGATACTGCTGATATAGCATATCTGACCAATCTCAAAGTAGTGCAGGCAAAGATGCATGGCCGTCTCAATGATGACACCAGCCCTGGTGAAGTACGTCTAACTTGTTACCCTATTGGAAAGTAACCTCCTTTAGGACAGGCTCCGTCACTTATTACGGTCCGCAACCATCTGAGAGATATCAATTGAAGCATCTCACACCAGCTATCTTGTCAGTTATTCTTATCATACGACCCCTAAGAGCCGTTTTTATTTTGCACCAAAGGGTATAATATGTAGTATGCGCTTAAACGAAGGCTTTACGAGCCTTACAAAACTCTGACTGAATAGGAGGATTTTTGACTAGCGCCTAATTGAGTTGATTTTCTTTGGAGATCTTTTTCATGGTGGATTCTTTATTTAGGGGCTTTTCCCTAAGGGGAATATTTTTTAGAAATTTTCCCATGATGAATTCGTGGCGTATTACGTCCTGGGATTTTTTCTTTCTGTAGGTTTGCCTAGGTGGCTTTTTTCCACTAGGAACTTCTTCAATGGGGATTTTTTAGTAAGTATTTTTACCGAATAACTCTCAAAAGACATTTTTATTAATTGCGTCCCTCGAGGCACCGTCCCCTAAGAATGTGACGGAAATGCGCGCTCTGGCGTCTCCAAATATTTTTTTGTCGAACTTCAGCAAAATCTGATTGTTTGGATCTTTGGTGTCCTTTTCTATATAACTTTGACGATTAAAGGAATCGTTAAGAACAATGCCAGCAATCATATTGATCATAGAAAACCAGGCCTGTGCCCGGATAAATGATGGAGGAGGAATTACTCCCCTCAAGATTCTACCATTCCTCTCAGGCACCGCAACTTTATTGTTTTTGCTCACTTTGTGAATCATAGATCTTTTCCCTTGTCAACAAAAGCAGATTAGCTGTTTTGCATGAAAGGAAAACAGTATGAAATTTGGAAAACTGGAACAAAAGCTTAAACTACTGTCGTAACCAAGGATTTATTTGCTTGTTTAGGAAATTTGTGGACAGGAAGAAGTGCTTTGAACTTTTCAGGCATAAATATTAGACTTTACAGACATGGTTATCAGACAAATAATTATCAGCAGTGGATATGTCCATAGCAACATAGTGCTTTTACAGACCTGAATACTAAAACGGAGGATAGTAAACGAGTCTCCGCACTCAGCATGACAATGCATAAACAGCTTGCAAGGGATGCGCTCAGTCGGTGATTTCAGAACTTTCTTCTTTATAAAAATGGTGTGTACTTAATAGTGTTATTGAGTTAAGGCATCAACAAGGATACGAGATTAGTGACAGTAAAAGAAAGGTATATTAATTTTCTTGAGATGTAATTAGGAGCAGTCCATCAGAAAACATTTTTACTTCCTACCGTGAGGATTATTCCTCCTCAGAATGTGCATATAACACATGTAAAAATATGTATTCTCTACGTACCACATGAAATATCGTCGGCCTTGGCGCGATGTTTCTGTGCAGGGCGAAGAACTGAATTACACGTCAAAATATGACCTTTCATCTCATTTGCACAGTTGCCATATTTAGTTTTGTAATGATGAATACACTCTCGAATTTTCGAGAGTTTTTAAACAGAAGGAACTGATATTGCATTGCCACAGAAAAAAAGTAAGACAAGGAAGATTCCTTTACGTTTAAACTCGAAGATATACTACAATAACAAAACTGTAACGATATTGAAAACAAAATGGTGGACTTGGTATAAGTATGAGTCACTTCTAACAGTTTTTCAACCCCCCTCTTCGTGTTCTTATTCCATAATCTTGCTTATTAAATTTGTGTCTCTTAACGTTGTATTTACCTAGTTGACTCAAAGAGCATCCTGGTCAATTTAAATGAAGGATTTCCTGGACACATTTCCTTTTATATTTTGCAATGAAAAAGGGGTTGCAAGGGCTAAAAGTGTCCTGCTTGTTACGGTCTTGTTTGAGAAGAATGCTGTTTGATATCCAGTGCTCATTTATAATTCTATGCAATCGTGTTTTTTACGACATACGACTATTTTAAAACTTCTTTAGAAGAAATGAAACTAAGAAGTTGTAGAAATGTCAAGGAACCTCTTAACTGAGGCTTTTGTGTTTTAAAAAATTTAGTAAAATTTATGCGTTCGAAAAAACTGTTCGAGGTTGATCCGTTAAGTAATGAAGTGACGTCAGTCTTAACAAATGACATGCCAAGCGCTCAAGTCTTTCAGTCTATACCATATTCTTGTCAAATAATTACCGTAACTACGTACGCGCTCCTTCATTCACAGCGCCCAGCATTGGTTCAAGAACATTTCAACATTTCCCCCGCCAGACTATTTCAACAAAGCAATTCAAATTAGGAGAGACCTGTACTCTCCTGTGGGGTTTCCCTTTATGCAAATGAAACTGGTCCGAAATATTTCTTCCAGTCTCTGTGTCTTTCTGGACACACTTTCTCTGCAACATCATCTCCTTTAACGTTCCATTAAATTTTTCGACAAAACCATTACACATGGGATGGGATGGGGTTGTAAAAATTTGTTATATTGACAGCAGGCTATAAATTTCGCACATCAGTACTGATGTGAACTGCGCTACCCTGTCTGTCAGGATCTCAGAAGATATGCCTATCCTAGGAAAAATATCTACTAGTGTCTCTGCTACTTACTCCGTTTCTATATTTTTCAATGCCACTGTATCTGGATACCTAGTCGCATAGTCAATTAGAAGAATATACCGGTTCCCTTTGTCTAGAGCTGGATGGATGGGCTCTTGTGGTGTCTTTAAGTGGGATTTGCTCCTGTGGGTGTGTGGATACCCTTTTTAAATGTGTGCTGGCATATGTCACATGACTTACAGTACCTAGCAATATCTGCCGACGTTCTAGGCCAATAAAATTGTGCCAGCGTCCTTTCTGTGGTCTTCTTTACTCCTAGATTTCCTGACAATATTAAGCAAGCGTCATTACCTGCTACCGGAACCACTCTGAAACAACCAATTGCGCCAGGCTCTTACCCCTGTTGTCCGTGATTTTCTGAAGATTGCATAGTCCTTCAAAATGGTAGAAGCTCCGCTGCCACCTCCTTCTTTACTTCTGATTTACTCACCTCACCCCTCAAGTGTTTTATCATTATTTTGGGTAGTCTTCAAAATTCCAGGGGTAACATCCAAGTCCAATAGTGATGTCGTATTTAGGGGTTTTATTTCAAATTTACCCCTTGCCGTCATTCCCCTGCTTTCTGCAACTTGGACGAGGTCAGCCCTTTTTGGTGAGCTAGACTCACCTTGTCTTGTACCATGGGTTTATCCACGTCTTCTGTCTTCTTCTTCTGACAGTTATTCTTCCAGAGTGGATCTAGGTTGCTTTGTGCGACAACCCCCTCAACATTTCCGGGAATAAGACCATAGACTGGATTGTTCATACAAAGAGCTGTTACTCTCCCCGTCAAAAACGGCGGGTCTTCATCTTAAACAGCTTCAGGTGCCTCCGGAGCTGTGCCATCTACAAAAATACACAAATGAAAATTTCCTGTGAGCTGCTATAGGAAACAAAATCTCTACGGATTATAATACCAGAAAAGTCACTGTCAGGTAAAACCAATGCCATTGTTGGACCTATATAACCATCTATAATGGGCATTTTATTAGTAACACGTTCTTTAAGTTCTGCGTTAAAATTCTTGTTACAGGCTGCACTTACCACTGGCACCCTGTGCTCTCATACCAACTCTACCTTATGGTCATTGGACTCATTATTTTGCTTTATTATGTAATAACTGGCTGTCACGGCCGCATGTGTCCCCTCACAATTTCGGAATTCTTTTGAGCTACCTGCATCCTGGGTTCCTCCTCTTTTAAGCCCAAATTTACTACAGCATGACCCTGAACTGTGACGAGGCCATTCATCTTTGATCGGCAATTGAATGATTTGTGCCCCTCCTTGCTGCTGTGGCAAAAGGGTAGTTTGGTTACCTTTTTAGATGTCACGAAATATGACATCTTCGGGGCTGGAGGATTCCCTTCTTTATTTTGGTAGAAAAGCAGAGCTTGGTTGCTACGGGCCTCAATAATTTGGTCTGCTGCCTTAGCCATGGTTTGGGCTGATTCGCATTGCCTCTCCTTAAGGAAACCTGTCTGGTCCTTCCGACAAGTAGTAATGAACTGTTCCCTAAGAATGAGGTCAAATAGTGATCCATACCTTTGCTGGCTTCGGCTAAGCATAACCCATCTTATTAAACAGTTTTCTATCCTGGCCACGAATTGGGTCGCAATTCCCCCCTGAGCCGCCCTTCACCGATTCTTACACCCTTCACCAGTAAGGTAAAATCTTTGACGCAATAGCTTCTTTAGAATGTCATAATCCATGGCATCCCATGGGGGTAGATGAGCGTAAACCTCTAAGGTTTCCCCTTTGAGACAACTATTATATCAATGCTCCAACATTACAAAATGTATGCACGTAGCAGAACGAATTCTCCTTTCAAAAATAAGTACTGAGGGTGGCACCCCAGTTGCAAAATGGGGGTGTTACGTTGTGTCGTTAAGTAGGCAAGTAAAATACTGCAAAACAAGTTCACAGTGAATGTCTTACCATAGCATCCTGTTTGTACAGCCGCCTTAATGTCCCTATGCACACGTTCAACAGGCCTATTACTGCAGGGAGCATACACTGCCGCCTCAATATGCTTAATGTTAAACTTCTCTAGAAACTCCTCAAATTCATGTCCTGATTCCCAAGCATTAAAAGCCAATCAACCACTGACTGTTCATCTTTCATCATCCAAACTACTCTAGGACACGAGAATCTTTAGGCTTGTTGTTTGGCCAGTCATTGTCTAGCCGTCACTGAACCTGATGTAAACAAGCACCCTCTGCCGTCGCACTTTGTAAATCTGTGACTTTTATGCAATCAGCAAAGCAATTAAGTACTGAATGGATTGGCTCAGGTACAATTCATTGCTCTCGTGACAAAGCTATTCTACTTAGAGGTGATACATAAATGACATCCTCTCAAAATGAAAAAATTTGTCCCCCTCCTCCTTGTCTTGGTGCGTCTTGGATCCAAGACCCTGCTCTTATGATGTCACCTATAACACCCCCTTCCCCCGACTTACTATGCGCGCTCATGGAAAAAACAGAATCAGAATAGGCAGTTATTTTAACAGAAAAAAATCAACATTATTATCTCTCAAGCCTTAAGCTTATACACCTTCATCTATGGAGACAAAAACAACAACAAAGAATGCATAAATGAATTATTGGATAAGACAACAATAAGATAGCTGGAAACAGAACTGGCTGCTGAGAAACATATGGTGAAACAGAACAAAACAAATGAACAAAAGATTAAGAACAACTGTCTTTACCAACTTTCGGAAAGAGATTACTTTTCGATCCAGAGTATGAAACCTTGGTGGTAAGGTAATCCAGGGCCAGATTTAAAATTTACTATTTCAGAAACTTACTTCGTGGTGTACAGTGTCGCAAAATCTAAACATCACACACATAACCTCAACTTTGTAAGAGGGCTTACCACTGGTTGAAGTTAGTTTCGTTTAGATAGCAAAAACCAAAACAAATTCAAATTGTCTTATGAAAAAAGTCGATTTTCCAAATCAACAAAAAGAGCTGTAGCAACAAAAAATCATGCAGTAGAATCATCACCCACAAGACGAGACGACCATCATCAACTTCTTGATCATCTTTATAATTCATCTATGCAAACACACTGATGTGTATCCTTCGGGTGCCTAAGGAGTAATTCTCGACGTAACTGCTTGTCCACCCCATGGATGAACTTAGCAATGATAATGTCATCCCTTTTCTTTTCCGGCTCTGGGAAAATGTTGTTGACCATCTTGAGAAGAGTTTTCGAAAATCTTCCGCCGATTCAAAGTTAGCCATAGTTAAATTTAAAAATCGCAAACTTTTCTGCCACATACCTCGCCTGTCATGCCTTGCTAATAGAAACTCTTGATCTCTTCGTAAGACCTGAGTTGTCACGTTGTCAGTGTCTCTATAACTACATAGCAAACACCTCTTTAATGGTATCCAAGGAGTAAATTTGCTTTCTCTTCTCCTGCTATTTTACATATACATCCCGGATCTCTTGAAGTAATCAAAAATGGAGTCCTCCTTCTTAGTGAAATACTTAGGTTTGTGGGCAGCCCCACGTAACTGTGACTGTTCCCTGCTCATAACTACCAGTTATGGTCCACTATGTTGTATTGATGCGCCAATCACAGCATAGAGCAGGACATGGAATGTAAAAATAACGAATCTTCTGATTTTCTACACCTTCTTTCATCGATTCATAGAGGATTATTTCTAGCCCCTAGCATTTTCTTATACTGCGCATGCCCCAAGCAACATACAGTTATTGGATAATCGAACAACTCATAATAACAACAGTTTAGACTTTTACCCAATCCGGTCCTTTCCCAACCTTGTGATAGAGCAAATCTTTCAAATCTTAAGAGATACGAATCCACATCTTCCCCTTCGTTATAGTACGGCCGTTGTATCCCTATATTGGTACCACTGGATGGACTTACAGCATGACCACCACCGCCACCATGGTCGGACTGTTACTCTCCCAATCGCAGTTTTAGTTAGAGAACCTCTGTTTCCCCGTTATTTCTCCACATGAGCAAAGGATCTCTCTCACTTACTCCAACTCATGCTCCGTTTCACTCTGTCCTATTTAAACTTCTAAATCCTTAAGTGTATTATATGCACGCTTCAATCATCTTAAACTACTATCTTCCAGTGGATGAAAATACAAAAGGCAAAACTAGAGTTATACCCCTAGACAATCCTAAGCAACGATACAATACGGACTTTTCAATAAATAAGTTCCGTAAATAATTATACGCTGCGTTCCTGGCTTGAGCCCCCACTATGTCGCAAGTGCCCCCTTAAAAACTTTATCAACAGACTTAATGGGTTCTTTTGTCACAGAAACATCCAAAGTAAGACAAGCAAAAAGCATAAAATACCTTGAAATTACGTGTGCTGGATATATTCAAGTGCATTTACAGAACAATTAAGAAACACAATAAAACTACAAAATTAAAAAATGTCCTTCAGTCTATAACAATTCAATGTAAGTGATATCTTGACACATACTCGCCGACTGTCTTCATTCTTGCAACAGGAGAAAATTTACGATTTCTTATGACGTCATTTCAACGTCGCAAATATGACGCCATGCTGACTGTCATATACAGCAAATCAGCGGCGTCGCTTTAACGAAAGATACGACGTCGATTGCATGTTGATCCGACAGCGGAATGCTGGCTGAGATATGACCTCGCCCAAATGTCAAAGTGTTCTTAATTGCTGAAAGTCACCTCAACCTGAACGCTAGGTTTAAACCTTTTAGCAATTCAGAGATAAGGTCCGTTTATTTCATATTGCCTTCAATACTTACTGGATATCGCCAAAATTAGATTACAATTTTTACTGGATAAAAAGGAATTATGTTACCAAAGTACTTCTTGGATGTTCTAGTGTTATTTTCACCTAATTTTTAAGGGGAGTGACATGATCACTACTAAATATTTAAACTTACTTGTCACTATAAAGAGAATCTCTAATCACATTGTCACTACAGTTCTGACTTGAGGCCTTGGTACTCATCATTTCACTTTCTTGAAAGAGAAATCAAGATGACGTCGAAGTGCCAAGATATCTACCGGTGCTATTTGCGTGTCATTGCTTTAGTAAGCCTCCATTAATAAAAGGAATGAGGCTCCCTTAACACTTTTAACAAACTTCAAGACACGACACTGATATCTTAGGGTACAAATACCTACAAACGTGTGTCTAAACTACATCGGGCTTTATTTTGAGTGGCAAAAATTGTAACAAAAATGACGTCATTGCTCACAAGTACATTTTTTTCAAATTTTCAAATTCTTCTTCAATGTTTAATATATTGTATATCACCGTAGAGAGAATCGAAAGAGGAATACGATAACGTAGATTTCACTTAGTAGTTCCAATATATACATTGATATTCATTTTCAACAGATTTATTACCGTGGTATTAAACAGCCTCTCTGCCGGAACGAGGGGCCACCGACCTCTCCAGTTAGCACCATTCTTGCAAAACTACTTTGCAATATATTACGGTTCTATAAAGCTCTGATCTTCAATACCCTTAAGGTTTTTTGGGTAACTGACCAGCTTATAACATGTTATAACACTTTGGATAAACGTGTTACAAGTGTAATGCCTTCGTGTTGTAACATGCACAACTGTAGTAGATTACAAGGTACTCCATGTGCCAATCCCAAATTACTTTTTTGTCTCTGAGATTGAGTTTTCCATGGCGTTTATAACAACAACATTTATGACTTTCAACATAATCTCTATCTTCTTATTTTTCCAGAAAGCAGTCCAGACTTAGAAAACTGGAAAGAGCAAATTGCAAAAACAGTAGCAGCAAGTATTGCAGCAGGAATTATGACTGGAGGGAGCGCATTGCTTTCGAATATTGCCAAAGAAGCAAAGAATCGTAAGCCAAAACCTCCTCCTGACCGCGACAGTTTAATAGACGCTCTAAAGTTCATAGCAAATGGTGGTTTGCGAAATCATCCTTTGCCACCTTCTGGGCCAGGTCCTGTGCCAGCTCATATGCCAGGTCCTGTGCCAGGTCCTGTGCCAGCTTCTTTGCCAGCTCCTGTGGCAGCTCCTGTGGCAGCTCCTGTACCACCAGTGGTCGCTGTACCTGTACCATCTCCAAGTAATGGCGCAGGGAGTACTCCTAGCAATGGACATGGTAGCAGCGGTAGTGACGATGGAGGACCAAAAAAAGGTGGTAAAACCAGTAGTAGTGGAACTAAAACAGGCGAACCTGGTGAACCTGGCGGGCCCGGGGGTCCTGGAGGCCCAGGTGGACCCGGGGGTCCAGGAGGTCCTGGAGGTCCAGGAGGCCCAGGTGGTCCTGGGGGACCAGGAGGTCCAGGAGGACCCGGAGGTCCAGGCGGACCTATTGGCCCACTTAGTCTGGGGCCCCTCCTTGCAAGTAACAACCCTGTAGTAGGAACAGTAGGCTCAGTAACACCCTCTATCCCAGTTGGTGTACCTGTAAGCTACGAGGGCCTCAGAAGGCCTGTAGGACCTGTTGGACCAGGTAGACTTAATGGCCCATTTACGATGGGAGCCCCTGTTGATGGTAATGAGCCAGAAATCGGAACGGTAGGTACAATAGCATCTCCCGTCCCAGTCAGAGTACCTGGCAGCTATGAGGGCTCTGGAGGGCTTGCGGGCCCTGCTGGCATGCATGTCGTTGAAAATATGGTACAAAATCAGGGCGAAGGTTTGATCGACGGTGCTTTAAACAATATAGTGGCGAACCCCAGTGGTACACGTGATGGCCTTCATCATATTGTGCCTCATCATAGAAAGGTAACCCCTCACGTAGCACATCACATAAGTCCATTGGGTGCGGACACCAGCCTTTCCGGCCTTGAGGGTTCCATTGACATAGGCCAATCCCACTACAAGACCTTTGTCAGTACATCTGATGATGACATCATGGAATCCGCACTGCATTCACCTACAGCACCATCTCGTCTACATCGCTCTCGGCATCATAAACGAAGCAAACCGCATTTCGGCAAACACTTAGGGACTACTGATGAATATGGGATACCTGTAAGAATTGATATTGAGGCTGCCGATGATTCGTTTGGCAATCACTACGATGGCGACTCACTACGGAGTATCTTGTCAGCGGATGTTCGATCTACAAAACCGGATAATCCGAAAAGTGGAGATGCAAAATTTGAAGGATATAACTTAATACATCAACTGAACGGGATTGAAAATGCGGTCCTGGTTCCAAAAACAAAGTCAACTACCAGTGAAAAGAAGTCACTGGATAGTTCTGATATCGATGACGATGACGATGACGATCTTGATAACTTGATGATGTTAACCAAAGAGTATTCCGCGAGTAATCAGCTCAGTAGTGACGACAAAGAATTACTTCAAGCGATCAAAGATTTTTCTCATGTTGTGAAGGAACAAGACAAAGCATCAAAGATTAACACAGATCTAAAGGGGGGACGGAGTTTGATTTTGACAGGCAACGAAAAACACTCCAAAATTGAACGTAAGCGAAACAGTAAGGCCACGCAGCACCTTGAAGATCAACTGCAAAGATTTTGGGATAAGTTGGACGGTGCTGCGGCATCTGGTGCAAACCACACTTCACATCAACCTAATGCAACGAATGCTGCTGATAGAAACCAAACCTTCGAAACTTCTTCCCGTGATCGGAACAATAACGCCATGAAACGTAGCAGAATATTTGAAAACTTGCTCGCTCAACTATCCTTCAAAGGTGAGAATGACAGTATGGGAATTGACAATCCAATTTCTAACACCACTGGGACGAAACCTGGTATAGGCAAAAGTGACATTGGTGGAATCTCAAGAAATAAAACAAAACTTCACAATGAGTTGCAAGAGCTCCTCTCATTTCATATTTCTCGACGTAACAATATTCCAAAACATTCGCTGGTAAAGAAAACGTTGAAGCGCAAAAGAATCCATGCGCTTTTATTAAAGACCTTGATTACAGTACTAGCAACAGCATATAAAAAAAGAAGCGAGCGGAAGAACAGAAAAATGGGAGAGGCGGTCTCTCAATTCTCACAGAGTAGCAAGGGAGGTTTGTCTGATCAACAAGGGTTTGATTCTAATATGACGGATTCAAATAATACTCTTAATAGGGGAACATCTAACAAAACCTCCAGCATTTCCATCAAATTCATACCACCGAGCAGAACTAGTTCCAGGCTGCAACCTGAGAACGAGGACAGCGACGAACTTCTTCGTCGCAGGTTCGAGTCTGTGACAAAAAACAAAACATTACCAAAATTACATCATCATAAAAGGTACAACAAACATTTTATAGCAAAGAATCGAAGTGGTGTTATCTATCATTCCGGGATGCGAATTCAAAGTCATAAAAGTAACTCATCTCTTTTGTTTCCAAAAGGTCCTAGCGCCTGGTCCTTAGGTGAAGGCAACACTGAAACTAATGTAAAACTAATGCCTCAACTCGAGGGGGACGTCGCTAAAAGACAACAGTTTGTAGGCCCTCCTGGAGACAACATGACTTCTGAACTAAGTCAAGTAACAAATCCTTCAGAGGGAAGTGGTGACGCTAATTTGGCGACGAGCGAGGTAGAAAATTTGCACGACAATTCGACATCGGCTTCTCTCTTCCGTGCGTTGAACGCATCTGAGAGTGATTCATCGACCCCCAAAATTCTATTTGTGAATTCCTCTGACACGAAGATGGCTGACTATTCGCAACTTCAGACAAATGATCAATATCATGCTCGAATCAAAGTTAGAAAACACCCCTTTTCTGTGTCGAAAGCAAATGAAACCAATGACAATCAATCAGCTCTGACAAATGTGACCAAAACCGAGCGCAATGAACAGGCGACTCTCTTTAACTATAGCCATAAACTGCCAGTTATTGCACCCACAAAACGGTACGATAGAACCTATTTTCGCCCGACGTGGAAAAGTGGAAGGAAAACGAATTCTGTAGGTGACACTCCCCTCTATGAATCTTTTGACAACGAACGCAAAGATGTTACATTTAAGGGTCTCCACAGACACACGCATGGTTTGAGCGACATCTCAGCTGACGCCTTTAATTCCACCAAAAATGAAACAGGTGAAGGTCGCGGTCAAGGAAATTTAAGTCAAGAACTTAGCCAATCGAACGATACAAGCAATACCATTATCGATAAAACTACATCATCTCAAGATGGCCGGAAAAATTACTCCGTCACAGCAGTGGAACCTATAGAAACTTCGCCGGCCTTACCTTGGCTACCGGAAGAGACAAAGTACGCAACAAAAATTGAAGAACGACCACGGCATACTAAAACCTATACATACCTACGAAAACATGTTTCAGACACGCAACGCATGGCAATGGGTAATGAGAATAGCAGCCATTTTCGAACTGTAGATACTAAAGATGAAACTCAAAACATCATTGTTAATAGCACAGGAGCTAACAATGCCAGCTCAACTTCAAGTTTAAGTTCTACAAGCAGTCTGCATGACGTAACATCGAATGATATCTCTGTGGCTGAGCAAGAACACTACGACACTTCTTCCGGTAATGGAGAATACACTGAAGAGCAGAAGCACGAAGAGGAACATCACGGGCCTTTCAGGCTACACAGATCAAAGACAACTGCACTGCCGGATCATAACTCTGAATTAACTGAAGAGCAGAGGAAGGAAAAGGGAGAACATGGACCTTTCACGCTGCACAGATCAAACACAACTACACTGCTGAATCAAAACTCTGAATTCACAGAAGAGCAGAAGAACGAAAAGGCAGAATACGGACCTTTAACCCTACACCGATCAAACAAAACTACATTGCCGAATCATAACTCTGAATTCACTGAAGATCAGAGGAGCGAAAAGGCAGAACATGGACCTTTCACGCTGCACAGATCAAACACAACTACATTGTCGAATCAAAACTCTGAACTCACAGAAGAGCAGAAGAACGAAAAGACACAACACGGACCTTTCACTCTACACACATCAAACACAACTACACTGCTGAATCATAACTCCGAACTCTACTCGACTCCGAGTGAAACTTCCGTGGACGCTAATCCGACAAGTCAAAATAACTCTTACCTGGCAAAGCAGATTAAAAACTCTCCAGACTCAGAAGCGTCTACCGATCATTCTGAGAAAATCTTGTTAGAACCGGAGATGGTAGGCCAGACAGAATGGGCTGACCGACAGTCACAAAGCGTAAGTATAATGACACCACCTGTTGCCACTAGAAAACACAATCCAAGCAGAAGTCGAATGAAACTGACTATCCTAGTTCAAGATAAAAAAAATCTTAGAAATCCAGCTTTAAATGATTATCGAGACAAAACGAAAGATGAATCACAAAATAGACAAGGTCTTTCGAAGAATTTACGACATCACGCATCTGTCGGAACAAAATCATCTCCCTCTTTTGAATCGACGATAAATGAATCAAGCATTAACAAAAACTCTGATGGAAAGACTTCGTTGTCATTACACACTAAAGGTTTCAACCATACACAACACACACACGACGATGGTGGAGAATATGGAGATCTGGGCACCGCTATAGACAGTGATGCAGTAACAAGGCACTGGGATTTTGAATCAGCACTTGGTAACGACGCTGATAATAGTGGTGTCGAGACAGGAGACGATATATCTGTTAGTTCAACTATTGAAAATAATACCCCAGTACCGACAGCCAATAGCAAGGCGGAAACACCCGCCAAAAAGCAGCCCCCTCCTTCCGAGACAGATTCTTTTGCCGAAGAAATACATATTTTGAGTGAAAGCGGTTCCGGAGACATGGCGAATACGAGGAATGAGAGCGGGAAGCGTCGCACTGAGAGAGATAGGAGTGGTAGAGACGAAACTGCTAAAGCTACAGCAGCATTTTCCAAGCGCAGTAAGCCAGGGAAAAGATCGCAAGCAAGAAAATCCCATCTGAGCAAACGAAATAAATCAAGTCCGATATTTAACAAGAGAAAGTGGATAAGCAGGTACGCCAAATACCGTAGGAAGGACTTCGGAAATGGAAGGAGAAGGATGCGACGAAATCTAGATGATGGGGAAGATGAAAATATCTCTCCAAGTAGACCAGTTAGGCATGTCCAATACCGTATGAAAGACTTCGGACACGCTACGAGAAGGGCTCGACGAAATCAAGAAGACGGCGAGGATGAAGATACCACTTCAAGTACTGCCACACCTGAAGAAGCATCGTCAACAATGAAATGGGATGCATCCACGGAGAAGGAGCGGGATTCTGTGGAGGAGTCGTCACTGAACCTAAGTGACTATGTGTCCTCTGAGGTTGACAACGAGGATAACTACAAAGGGGTAGAGGTGGCGAAAAACATCGAGGATGGATTAGATGAGGAAGGATTATTTTCTCGTAAAGATCAAACTGCACAAATGCACCGTTTTGGTGGAAAGCGCATAGGTATTGGATCCCACTATCAAGAAATACCGACTGCAAAATTTCAGCATACGAAACCTGAGGCAAAAGAACTTGAAGTCAAAAGTACCGTCAAAGGGTCACCTCACGCGAGCCACCCTACGCAAAAGAAACATAACGCCCGTAAAACAACGCAACAACATTCAGGTACACCTGCTACGAGTTCAGGTGAAATCCCAAATACCGAATCTCCTGATGCAGACCCTGACCTTGCAAATACATTGCAAGTCACAGGTGACCGGCGTTCGTACGCTAAAAGACGAGATAGACTTACGAAGGGGGTAAAAATTGACCTTGCCAATGCAGCTGTTAAAGCATTCTTGCCTTTACTACTTAAAGGTCTCCAAAATAAGTTACAGACCAACAATCGCCGAATATATCGTCAGCATCAAAACAGAAACCGTGGTTTAGAGTCAGCTTTACCACTTTACTACTCCATGTTTATGCAGCAGCAATCACAGCAGCAACAGGAAGCTTCATCACCACCATTACCACCACCTGTACCACCACCAGTACCACCAGCACCACCCGCTGCACCTGTTCCTTACCCCTATCCCTACCCTTATCCACCCCCTCCACCACCCCCTCCGCCACCTCCGCCTCCTCCTCCGCCACCTCCTCCTGTTGTCCCAATCGCCATAATACGACATGTAGGCAGGCGAAGACCCCATCTCCACGATGCTGACAAGCAGTTAAATGCTCTTTCCTTGTTCGCTCTAGCAAAACTCATGGGCCCAAAAAACCCAGAGCATGCTGACGCAGCTCCTGTAAACCCATTGGCCCCTCCTAAAGTCATCGTCAAGAATATGGACTATCCTCACTTTATTCTCCCGATAGATCCACCTGCAGCGCCAGCTCCTGCAGTAGTCATAGATGCCGCTCCACCTGTCCAACAACCTGAATTGCCCCCTGTCATGTCAATAGGACCTGAACCAGAATACGTACCTCCTCCAGAGAGTCCACTTCCTGTTGTACCGTCAATACTACAGGAACCTCCCCCTGCTCCTCCTCCCCCTGCTGGTCCCAAGAACATCGAGACTCCCTTTCAGCCTCTAACGTCCTCGGAGACTACAAAGCTTAAATTTGATTCAAATGCCGTAAGAAGTGGCCACGCTCGACATATCACCCCTAGTCGTCAGGATTTGTCAACAGCAACACGGGCACCTCCAACGACCTCAGATCGCGGCTACAGAAAAATGAAGGGACATGGCCTTGTAATTGTACCATTTCACAAAGTTGCTGGTACTCCCGTACTTGGGGCCGGGGATAATAGAAATGTTGCCAAACCTATTTAGCTTCCGCACTTTGCTTTTATTGTAAACAGTCTGATCTTGTGGAGTGGAAATGATCGGAGAGCCACTCAGTTTCTGCAGGAGCATTTCTGCAAACTTGTTGACCACTTTACAAAGGAAACCTTGTCAGGGTGTTCCATACTCAATGGCTCTACCTGAAATTCGTATCCACTTCCATCACCGTTATTTTCTGCCCTTCATTCCCGCGACTCATATGTATCAATAAATGATATCATGTGCAGCATTTTTCAAAGAAGTTTGCGTACTTGATTAACCATATCAGTGAATTGTGGGCAACACTGAACAGTTGCTTCCGAGAAATGTGCTTCGAGTTATAAGAATACGTACATTCAACTATACACTAACAGTACAAGGGCCGTTAGTAACATTAAACTATTCGATAATGTAACTTTGATTGAAACAGTAAAGGACTTGAACATAAGCCTTTACACACTCCACGATAAAGGAACAATCTTCGGGATTGCTGATAAAGGATTACAATGTGATGACAATATTCACCAGGAGACACGAAAGTACGCACTTTTTAGGGTGTGGCAATTCGTAGCACCGCAGTAGCACCGCACGACGTTTCAAGGGTCTGTTACTGAGTTGCTACGAATTGCGACACACCAAAAAGTGCATAACAACTCCAGCATTGTTACATGTTCTTGTATGCTTACATTAAACTTTTAGGTAACAGGAAAGGAGGACCTAATCTTTTCAAGAAGTTTTAATATTTATAAGTTATTACTCTGACGCTAATTAGAAATGTAAAATCTTTTTAAGGTTTATAATTATGCAGATGAAGTTAAGATAGGAGTTCTCAAAGTAATCGATTTCGTTTCCTTGGGATCAACATAACTAATTAAATCATCGATGAAGAACCAAGGGGTAATAACAGGTTGATTTATAAGTACTCTTGCTACTACTATTGCTACCAACGAAACTAATTCTACTACTACTACTACTACAACTACTACAACTACGACTACAACAACAGCTACTAATACTACTACTACTACTACTACTACTACTACTACTACAGTTACTACTACTACTACTACTACTACTACTACTACTACTACTGTTACACTCACTACTTCACTACAACTACTACTATGAACACTAATACTGTTAGCAACACTACTACTAATACCACAACTACTACAACTACTACAACTACTACTACTACTACTAAAACTACTACTGCTACTACTACTTCTGTTACTCGTACTACTACTACTACTACTACTACTACTACTACTACCACTACTACTTCTACAGCTACTTCTACTACGAACACTAATACTGTTACTCATACTACTACTACTAAAATTACTACTACTACTAAAATTACTACTACTACTACTACTACTACTACTACTACTACTACTACTTCTACTACTATTACTATTACTACTACTACTACTACTACTTCTACTAACACTACTACTACTACTACTACTAACACTACTACTACTACTATTACTACTACTAACACTACTACTACTACTACTACTACTACTACTACTAACACTACTAATACCACCACCACTACTACTACTACTACTACTACTACTGATTCTTTTCTGGTGATTAAGGATTTCTCTATCAATTCCATTAGGTTTCAAGATAAATTTACCTTGACAATTGTCAACAATGCAAGTCATACAATACATCTAACAGCGCAAGGGACTGGAACTACTATCGTCAGCGATCCACCAATGGTTCCAATGGTGGACCTTGGCCCGCGATTTAGCAGCAGAGTTTGTCAGAAACGTTTCACTTTAACGAACAGGGGTAAAAGAGTTCAGCAAATATTTTGGGTGACTGAGGGATTTCCACACTTTAAATCAAAGAAGAAACCAACTTACAACCCAGAGGACATAAAGTACCAGGTATGATGTTTGTTTCAATGGTGTCTTAAGCAATAATTAAACGTTCATAAAATTCGTGAAATGAAAATATGTAATTGGATACCTCCTAAACGTGACAAGCGCACATTGTGTTTTGTTGGGAGTAAACCTCATTCTGTCACTTGTTTCAATCTGAATAATGATGAAGGTAGTGAAGTATTTCGTCTGTATTTAGATGCGGAACGTGTTTGAGGAAGCATTAAGTACTTTTAGATAACCAGTACAACGACATAAATACATTTGAAAAAAAGAAGAAAATGATTGTGACCAAGCCGTTAACACTCAGAATTTAGCGCTATCTATTTGTACACTATACCACTGTGACTTTATTCTACTTTTAGGTAATTGTGCTAATCAGTTCCTTTCCATATAAGAATCAGTTGACTTTCAGTTTTACTGTTGCGCGATTTACATGAAAACGGTAAAGATATTACAAAAATGGTCTTCATCCGTCTTCATTTCAAAATTGCCTCCTAAAATGGGACTTTGAATTTCTATAGTTCAATAAATAATGGAAATATCAAAAATTAAAGGCCGAATTTTTATGTCTGACCCTTTTTAAAGTGTTCTCGTCTCTGAGCTGAGCAATAAAGAGAGTATAGTAGCTGTGATATTATTCACCGAATATTTTTGAATGCTCTGTCGCTTTCTAACGTCGTGTAATTCACGAATGGGGGTGCTTAATCCAAGTAGGGCACGAAATTGTGTGCAACACTTTTTAAATTGCCTCGTTTACAAACCATATTTGCTTTTCGAGTATTGACTGTCAATATATTGTACAAACGCTGCATACGTAGGTGTGACGCTCAAACATAAATATATTTGCCCGTTTAAATAGCGGCTGGTCTTAAAACATTTTGCAGTTTCACTATGATCGTTGCACAATGATGACAATCGCGAGAAAAGGACGTATCACCGCACTTGTATCGATGCATGAATAGATGAGGCTTGTATTCAAAGAAGTTAGTTTCGAGGAAGTTAGGTTTAATGTTTCTGTATAAAATTTTCAAGTAAGGGCTATAGGTAAGGGAATACAAGGAATAAAGATCCCGAAAGCTCGTCTTGAGCAGCCAGGTTTTAACGTTTTTTATATCTATTTTAACTTTTGGCTCTTTAGAGTCTGTTACTTCATTATTACCAATCGATGTTTTTTAGTATACACATAATGTGTGCAAAGAAAGTTAATTTTATAGATTATTTTAAGCTCTTCCTTTTTAAAGTTTCAAGTCTCCATGGTTTTTGTTCGTAGAAAATGCCTCCTCCAGCAGAGCCACCAAGACCTATATTTAAACTAATTCCTGAGCGATTGACGCTAAACCCAGGCCAAAAACAGAGTGTTACACTTGAAGGATATACCGATATGTAAGTGTGTGTATTATTATCTCTTGCAGCACTTTCCAATATGTACGTAAGAGAGATGCACTTAATGATGAAATAATAGTTTCCAACATGATGTTATTTGTATTGCCATAGCTCATTTTGGCGTACGAAGTGTTCTATAGCTCATTTTGGCGTACGAAGAGTTAAAGCGGATTTTGGTGTTGGCATCAGACTTTGTAGTGCCGGCGTTTACCAGCGCCCCGTTTAGATCTCGCCACAACAATAGTTTGCTTGGCGATAAAGTAGTTTACCCATAAGAATATATCATAAATAAAAGCTTCAAAGCATAAAATGGACAGACATGATTATCCGCGTGTAAAACCGAGCTGCTCTACAAGAATATCTTTCTGAGGAAGATCTCTTAATGCTCCTTTAGTTTACTTTGCTTTTTATTTTACTTCATCACCTTCCGGTTCTTCTTTCTCCTCAACTTCTACTTCTTTCTCTACTTTTTGCTCTTCTAGTTTCTTTTTCATGACCATCATAATCATTATCATTACTATGTTGTTGCTATTTCTCTTTTTCTATTGTCTCTCCCCTTCCCTTCCCTTCTTCTTCTAGTTCTCTGTCACTGTACCAGGTTTCTCTTGTCTTGACGTCCGTTGTTAGTGCCTGTCTTGGCTTTCTGTCCTGCTTCCTTGGGTGCTTTTCAGCTACTGTGTACTGTTTTGTTTTTTATTTGGTGAACTGCCTACCAAGTGTACCTATAGTTACATCAATAAGCTGATCGTCTCCTGTAACTGCACATCCCAACGATCCTTTTGCCTTCCCTTGATGATTTTCTTCCTTTTCAAACCGTGCGCGATGTTATGTCTCTTGGCCGCTACCTTAACAATATCTATTAAAAGGAATAATTGTACACGTGTAGCATTATCAAGAATCGATAAAATGGCCAATATGCGATACGAAGTATTACGATACTACAGATGTATTCCTTAGTAGATATGTCTAATTTCACTTGGCTTTTTTTGTAACGGTTTTCAATTTCTTTCACAGACCGCAGGTTGTACGTGAAAGAATGATTTGCTACGCTATCATAGGAAGCAGTATGGGAAAGGATAAAATTATGAAAGTTGACATTCACGCTGAGTTTATTAAACCTTTGCTGGAATTTTCCGAGAAGAGTATCAGCTTTTGCGTTATGAAGGTATGCAATTATTTATAACTAGCATTTTGTCAGGCTTGATGAGCACGGGTAGTTGACCGTTCCAGCAATAGCAACCTGCATAAAGCATATCTGTATATAAGGTTGTTCTTTTATCGTGCAAGATTATCAAGTGAATTTTACTTCAATCGAAAGATATACCATAAGTGACAAGTCACGTTTTGACGACAGTACGTTTGGGAAAATATTTAATGTCATTTAACTAGAAGGTCTGCGGACTTTGGCAACACTAATGTAAATTGTTAGACACGACGTAGAAAGTTTGGGCTATCAATAGCTATCAAGTTAAATAAGTAAAGTCATGAAATTGGACCGATTTTGGTAATTATGATGGTGATAATGATGTGGTCACAGTGGCTATGTAGCGAAGATTGTGATGGTGGTGATGATGATGATGATGATGCTGATGATCATAGTGATTAAAATGACAATGATAAGAATAATTACGAGCATAATGATGATGACAGTAATGATTTTGACGATGATGATGGTAATGACGGTGATCATGGGAATGATCATTACGATAATGAGTATAATGTGATGGTAGTGATTACGATAACGAAGGTAAGAGTATTGGTGGTAGTGGTGGTGATGATGATGATGATGATGATGATGATGTTAGTTATTATGATAATAAAGGTGTTGATGATGATGTTGATGATGATAGAAATGATAGTGCTTTTGATTAAGATAATCTTGATGATGATGGTGAGGGTGGTGACAACAAGGAGAAGGAAGAGGAATTTGAAGATTGGGATAGTAATAAAGTTATTTATGACAATATTGATTATGATCACAATAATGACAACCTTGCAAGTAGAAGGTCTTATTGTACGTTGTGCGTAATATTGCATCAATCATCATGTATTTTCGTCGCAAGTTGTCATTTAACCTTCTTGTTACAGTATCCTGAAACTGAGCTGTTGAAGGAAGTAAAACAACTAGTCCTCACCAACGTTTCAAAGCTACCACTTGATGTTAATATGAAACTCGAATACCCGTTCCAAATGATATTCGAAGACGAGGAAATAGAGGGAAAGGTCGTCGGCGTATCCGAAGTGGTAAGTTTGCATTTCTGTGTATTCGTAGTTATTCATTGTGTAATTATTATTCGTGTAATTATCAAATAAGAGGTAGCTCCCGCGTTAACTTAAGTACGTAAGAGACATAAAATATTTGTTTAGACCGAAGCGCTAGTGTATTTGCTTCGCTATTTTCAATAAATAGAACATTAAAATAAACTGATGTAAGAACCCCCGTTACTCTCTTTAAGAGCATATCTCTATAACCCAGCACGATGTTCTATTGTTTTAAAGTCACATTATTTTTCATGGAATGGCCTACGAAAATGGAAACACCGTTTTGCCATCTCTTTATAACACTTTTACGATGGGTTCTTAATACACCCTTGACGGTTTCACTTTCTAGATATTACGTCCTTTGTAACATGCAGGTGTCAACCTTAATGTTAATTGAGGGCAAATAGCCCTTCAACAAGGACGCATTTTTGAGCGTAAGCT
>JAAAKM020006971.1:10984290-11070784 GCA_010016025.2 Alatinidae sp. Z8VKAUB7J3 | reverse complement strand
TAACATGCAGGTGTCAACCTTAATGTTAATTGAGGGCAAATAGCCCTTCAACAAGGACGCATTTTTGAGCGTAAGCTATACTGACCTTCCTTTGGTAGGAGGAAAGCAGAAAAGAGTTTCGTGGTATCATTTTTTAAGAACAAACGCAATGTTATTTTTAGCTTGTTCCTCCACACAGTGATTCAGATGTAGACTTTATCGTACTGCTTCTAGTTTTACTTTCACCCACGGGGCTTTATAAATGAATAGCAACCACCTCCTAATTGTAGCAGAGTCGACTCTTCCATTTCTTCTTCTCCTCCATCTTTTCGCATCCCGCTTTCCTTCTCTCTCCGCATACCTTCTTCCTGCTAAATTCTTCGAGACATTTCTTATCTATTTAATATACGTCCTGTAAGGTGAACTACAGGAAATGTAATTTATTACGAGGTAAGCGTATGCGGTAAAACTAAAGACTGTAGAAAAGAGGAAGTCAATGGATCTTCATTATGGCTCTCTGTTTAGTCTCCAGGTTTACGCCAGTTTTCTTTCAGTGGTTAAAGTAGTCAGCTCCAGCCTGTTTAAAAAAGGGCGGTATCTTTCATTAGTGCAGTAACCACGGTGAACATCATTCCCATGACATCTATTTTCTTGTGAATACTTTATTTTTGTTTGTTTCTCTTTATGTCGAATTCTTTGACTGTAATATGATCTGGTGATACCTTTGTTTGGCTTTTAGGATGTGCAAATGAATATCGGCCAAGAAGTTATTCTTCTGATTGAATTCGACCCTGCCTTCGAAAATAATTGTTTCAGCAAGAGTGTTACATCATCTCTGAAATTAACTTACAAGGATCATCCTCATATTGTAAGCTAACACTTGCATGAGATAAATTAATTTTTGGATTTATATATAAAATTACTTATTTTTTCGTGACCAATACTTTACTGATGAACTGTAATGTAGAAGCCGTTTTAATATTGCGACTATGCAAAGAGGTGTATTTTTCAAGCAGGAAGCATCTTTTATATGAACCTCAGCTATCAACTTGTGATTCCAAAACCTTGTTGAAAGATTGTGTTTTATGCACTTTTCACGCAAGTTATAACTTATTTTTTACTATTAAACTTCTCATTTTGTTGTTTCTTTTACGTATCTACATATTTATCCGATCAGCATATTCATCGGAAGATTCATCACTCTTTTCTCTTTTTCGATTGTGTTATCTGCTTGACATTCATACTCTATATGCTAGTAAACGCTGATTCCATACCTTTTGTATACAACCCAATCGGAGTCTCGGCTTTTGTCATATTGTATAACTTGGCCGGCAATCCGTTGAACTATGGCCAAAATTCTTGAAAGCAGAAACATACCTTCCTACAGTAATGTATCGGAAAGATAAGCACAAATGTAGTACTTGTAAATGACAGTAGTAGCAAATTACTGTCCTTTATCTAACTTTATACTTGCCTAGTAATGTTTAAATTTGTAATGTAAAGTTACGATAACAAAATGAGATAAAGATCTTATTAGATCGTGTTTATCTTTTTGTATGAACTTGTGTAGATATTCATCCTTTCATTCTTGTAATTATGTATTTTAAGTAGCCTAAGATTGCATGAATTGCAGAATCACATTACTTATTCCATTAAACAAAAATAATAGTTCATGTGGGCCAACCAAAAATGATTTACGTCTTTATTTTTATTGGCAGGATGATATAGAGTTAAAGGGAGAGGTTTATTACCCAAACCTTTCATTCGAATCAGAAAAGGTTGGTAATGTTCTGTCTACCAATGTCCGTGTAAGCATTTTTGAATGAATGATGAAGATTATGCGAAATCAAAGAGACTTGCTGATGCTTGGGCCCAATTGCTGGATAATTAGTGAAAGACGCTTGTTAGTTTGCGTATCTTTATTATCAAGCTGAAACTCGAGAAACATTCCTTTTAGGTCTAGAAGAGTGACTTGATATCTAGGATAGAATGCATTCCAAGTAAGACCAATTACGCTACACCTAACGCTGTTGTTTAATAGAAAAGTAACTAGCTGTAATTCCCCACGCCGAATATTTCCGTGAAACGTTTTGCGCTTACTTGACAATGGACAGCAAAATCTTTGTAAATTGTACATCACTTCTGAACGAGTGGTATATCAGTGGATAAATCTATACCAGACGGAGTATGTCTCTTAATACTGGAGCGGACAGGGTTTTATGAATTTGAAAGTATAAGAATTTTTGTAGCTTTAACAGCGAGACTGCTTTAATTGGTACGAAGGCCTGGGAACAATAGCTTATAGGACATGAGCTACATAAACTACCGATCTGTAAAACAAAGGTATTATCTAATTTGGAGCATAGGTATCTGTTAAGTTTCCCAGGCTACTTTCCAGGTATTATCTCTGCTGAATGTCTCCAATGGATGCCTCTCTTTATTTTTGATCTTTAAGAAAATTTGCTTGTTCTGTATTTGCAATAGTTGCAAATTTTGATAATATTGACACCATTTAAGTTGAAAGTCGCCTGTGGTTTTGATTTGGTGTTGAACACAACCTGCGCCTTATAGTTCTAAACTCTCCCCATCGACCACAAGTTTTTGTCACTTTTGTAACCATGTGTGGAGCTAATTTTGCTTTAATCATTCGTCTGTGATGGTGCAGAACTTAGATCTTTTTCATGCAGCTGTTATACACGTATGACTCACTACTCCTGTACGCGAGATAAATTCTTCGCAAACTAAGTTACTCTTAGTCACATGGTGGTGTTTTGGGCTGGAATCGAACCCACAACCTCAAAGAATTAAATAAATGGGTTATCCATTAGGCCACATCTGCATGTAGTAAGGCATACAACATTTACCTCAGAATGCTGCGCTTTGGCATAAGAGATTGTTTCCTTTCCGTAGGTCGACTTTGGATGTGTTCTTAATGATACAGAGCATGTTCAAGTTGTCGGTGTCACAAACAATAGCCCCATTGACGTCCACTTTAATTGGAATTTTGTGTATGGAAGAATTGCCTTTGAAGGCAGGGAAGAAGATGAAGGTAAGAAATCTATAGCCTATAAAGGTGTACAAGAGCTGTTTAACCGATCATAACACAGGATTTGCTGTGTATTGTATACGGACCCAGGAATTTGGTATAAATGTAGTAATCTATTAATGCTCAAAGAATATAGAAAATGATCTGTGTTTTGTAGAATTCTAGTTAGATATAATTTTTTATGTATTAACAAAGACAAAATAGTTGTGATATAAACAACAGGTAAGGAGGCAGTATGATTTCAGGAAGACTATTATTCTATAAAGCCTTGTGTTCGATATCATTTTCATTAGTCAAGAGTACTTTATTTTGCATTTGATGGGGAGAGGGAGGCGTTTATAGCCATTTGATAACTTTATTGGCGATAGGATAATGATGGGCTTATATACGAGGCTTTGGTATTCGTGATTGCTTATTTTCGGGATTTTTCGGTTGTTACACAATTTTGTTGACTACTATTTATAGATATGCACTTAGTCGTATACGACAGTTTTAATAGTTCGGCTGTTGCGTCTCACCCGGAACACATTTTTATCAAAATTTACATTTTTTCCCAATAGCATTTTTTTAACATGTACTGAATCGTTTTTATCAAGGTATTGGGCAAGACCTGTCCGATAATGAAATGGATAGACCAGAACCTGTACCGGAAATGCAAATACCGGAACCGGAACCTGTTCAAATACCGGAACCAGTACCTGAGGTTGACGGAGAACCTGTTGTATCAGATGAGAGCGTTCCATCCAGACCTACGTCAGCTCCTGGATCTCTGAGTTCTAGAGAGCCTCCTTTAGCAAATAATTTCCCGGCTGATGTTTCACCAGCACATGTACCTAACCAGAATGAGTCTCCAAGACCTGCAACAAACGAGAAGAAGGATGTGACGATTGAAGAGGTGACGAGACTATTAATACGTACATACAGTTGTTACTTTGTCGTAGAGATGCTTTATGTCATAGTTAATGAGTGTGTGTATTTGAGAAGTTTTGAGGTTGCTATTGTTGTTTATTGAGTTGTCGTCGTTAGGTATATTTTCGCATATACGGGCTGTATTGAGTCCGAGACATGTATGTGAAACAAAAGACGCTGTGGGCCGGAGACTTGATACTGTCTAGGTCTATAAACGTAAGGCCATATGTGAAGTAGAAGCCATATGTTCACGATGAGCCTTACGTTAACTAATTTTTACAATGTTGAAAAAGCATTTTGCAGCTAAAAAGGTATATCGTGTATCGCGAAATATATGTTATTATAGCATGAAATACCAGTTATGCCCCCCCCCCGTATGGCTATAAACCCCCAATTATAAGGCCATCAATTTTAAGATAAAATGCCCTCCCAATGAGGCCCCCTCCCCTCCCCCCTTAGTTCGGCCTTCGAAACTGTAGATCATGGTACCCATCTGGAGAGGTTTGATTCAAGGCTTGGTCTTAAGGAGATTAGTCTGAAATGGTCTCAGTCCTATTTGTCTGGTCATTCCCAGGTAGTATCCATTCATGGAATTGTATCGGAGAGGTTTGATTTGCACTCTGGGGTCCCGCAAGGCTCTTGTCTGAGACGTCTTCGATTCACAATATACGCAAGTGTGCTGTTCGACGCCGTTAATGATTACCTACTTCTGATCATTGTTATGCGGATGGCACACAACTCTACTTTTCCTTCAGTCCCAAAGAGCAATCAGGGTAAGCTGATGCAGTTGCTGCCATCGAAAAGTGCTTTCAAGCCATTAGAAGGTGGATGTCCCTAGACAAGCTGCTTATGAACGATTTTAAAACAGAACCCCTTTAGGTACCAAGCAGCAACTCTTTAAAGTTAGTAACCTTAAATTGAAAATAGGAAACCATAACAATGTCCCGCATTCTTCCGTGCGCAATTTAGGGGTATGGGTGAACATGTAACAAAAGCATGTTCTGCTCCTTTTTCTTATCTTTATAACCTAAGAAGGAGTAGAAAGTAGCCTTCAGTTTTGCATTGTAACTTATATTTGTATTACACATGTTCATACGTGTATTTTAATCTAGGTTGACTATTTTCGAAATTATGTAAGCTGAGGTCTTATATCCAGGATTTTAAGGTATATTTGAATGCAAAATTTTTAGAGATGTTGAGTTAAGCAATAATGTACTCCTTTTCAGAGTATTATGTCCATGTTTGTATGACAATAGCTACTTTTGGAGGGATGGTGATTACGTTTACATCATCTATCACTACTTATATTTGCAGACGTTCGACGTACTACCATTGTTTGGAACAATCAACATGTATGTATGTATGTATGTATGCATGTATGCATGTATGTATGTATGTATGTATGTATGTATGTATGTATGTATGGATGTGTGTATGTATGTTTGCATGTATGTATGTATGTATGTATGTATGTATGTGTGTATGTATGTATTTATTTTGCCATTTTACAAGAAACCCAAAACGACAAACAACCACAAAAGATCAAATTACAATATGCGAAATACAATCTACTTTAAAATATACAACAGAAAATATAAATGTAAAAAGTTACTTAGGAGGATGAATATAAGTAATTAAAAGCAAAGAATCCCTATAGAAAACTTTGGCAGGGATAGCATTAAAAAGGTTAAAAAAAACCTTGTTTCAGTAATGGCTCCTTCGTAGAGGTGTTAACAAATATTGTGCTCAAAAAACTAATTGATCTCATAAAGCTAATAGTTTATTCCTTTGCCTTTTTTTGTATCAAAACTTCGAAACCAAATAGAAAGACGAAAATATAGTGTTTTCCCCTTTTCTTCCACACGGCTAATTTTTTCGTTATAGACCTTGTTACCAACTTAAGACTCTTTTATTGGACGCTTATGGCTTTTTGGACTTGTTTAATATTGATCGAGAGCAACAATGCGGATTTCCTTTGAACCAAGGGGAGGGGGCGTATTTTAAAATTTAGGCAGTTCCAGGGGGTATATACTGTCAGAGTTTGAGAAAAGCTGTTCTAGACGTTTGCTATGACCAGTGCCTGGCGAAAGTGATTAGCAATATGTATCCGTTTCTCAATAGAATATTTAAATTTTGCGTTACAAGTGAGTGATTCAAGTCCCTTGATATTATGATCATATTATATTATTGAAAAAGGATTAATAAATAATTTTAGCTAGAAAACGAGGCATCCGAATAGCCAATCGGTAAACCAAACAAGAGTGCGCAGCCAGCTCATTCTTGAATTCTGAACAATTGATAAATGCACTCTTGAAAGAAATCATACCCATTTAAAGAGGATAAACAGTGGCTACTAAGAAAGGGGGCATGGTGCCACGTCCACCTTACAAATTTGATATACCGAGGAATACTTCAAAATTGTAAGTAACAGGGAATATTTTTAATGTAAACTGTTCCATATAACTATTAAATATAACTACAAGCATATAACTATTGAATCTTACGTAATTGAAGGAGTTGAAGGTGACAGCTGCCTTTCGGAATTCCCGAGCTTTTTCCCCTTTTTGGAAAATCCTGCATACACTAGTGAGGGTAATTAAGAAGGCATGTCGTGCCTGTATTTGAGTTAGTTGGCTACGAGTGATTTAGTATTCTCAGTCCTTTATCTAAGAACAGCGACGTGCTATGTGTAGAGATAACAATATTTCTTGGCCTTTAGATACTGTACTTTTGCTTACGTTTACCCTTCTCCTTGACCAATTAATGCAACTTAATACTGATCCGCTGGAATTATTCATAGGTGATAAAATGTTTTTAAACACAAACTCCTAGGGTACTGGTTTGACTCGATACGAGCGTTAAAAGAAAAAAGAAATGTTATTTTAACGAACCAGAATCACAAATCATACACCAGTTGGCCAGTGGATAACAAGTCAGTCTTTGAGTTTCAGTTGAGCACAATATTTTAAGTTCTGGAGTAAATGGAATTACAAAATTTACAGCTAACAGCACCCCTAGACGAAAAGTAAGCTCCTAGATGTAAGGTTCACTCCCTGTGTTTAGCAATGAGTGCCCCGCCACAATTCATAGCCAACCCAGAACTGCAAGTCGTGCTTGTAGCACCTACAGGCACGCAGGCAAGGGGAGGCCCAGGGGGGCAGTGCCCGCCCAATAGATATGACTTGCCCACGTTTGCCCCCCCCCCCCCTAAGAAAATTTTTTACGGGCATTTAAAAGGTTTAAAGGTGGATTACTTGTGTATTTCAATTCTCTTTTGCAGTGAGATAAGAAAGACGGGAAGTCTACATCTCTCAATTGCAATTTTGATCCTTCTAGGGACTGTAAAAATTCAAAGTTTCCCCACCCAATAAAGCCACGGTGGGCTGGCTTGGAAGGACGGTGGGAGGGAAGAGATTTTGTTTTGAATTCCCCTGTTTTGAAATCCCTTTGAATTTGACTGGCTGCGTGGCTGAGCACCTACAAATAACCATCAAAGAAAACGAAAACTGATCTCTCGATCTACAACTGTAGTCTAAATTTTCTTAACATTGGCTCTTGATTTCAGTTTCTATTCACATGTCTTGTAATGATAGACCACAAGAGAGGACACAGAACGACATTCAACATTTGGTGCCTGCCTATCTGCAATGTTTAGAAACTTTGCTAACAGCCCAACAAAACAATCCATAGGGCCTACAGCAGTCACACAAAGAAGACATAAAACGCTTCTTTGTACTGCAGTATGAATCATGTCACAATTTTGTCATTAATTTCAGAAAAGGCTGCAACCTCAATACAATTCACCACAATAGCGTAACATCGTCGGCTTCTTTACATTTGTTGTGACAATATCTCAACTTAGACGCAGGGACAAAACCTCTCTTGCGGTTACAAGTTAGCAGAATTGCTCTCTGAGTGAAAAATCCAGCACCCTCCGAGTACGACGACGTCTCCTATTTAATTGCTTAGACTTCGGTTATTTTCTGCGATAACTTTATTGTACCTCTTTATTTGATAAAGGCTCCAGTAGCGGCCACGGCCGTAGGAGATGGAGGGACCAGGAGGTCTCGGCACACAAAACTTTGCAAAAACTTGAAAATTTAATTTAATGTTGAACTTCAAAAACGTTTAAATTCCCACACGATAATAAGTCTCCACTGAGTATTACTGATTATTCTACACATCTAATTTTATGTGGGGCGTATCGCGGCCCAAAGTTTTCCGTAAATTAAACTCATTAAATAAGTGCCTAGGTTGGGAGAAATATTTCTTGCAAGCTCCCAGGCTGAAATACGCGCCCAGAACGAATTATTGCCAACACAAACACTTCTGCTTTTAAATGAGCACCCAGACCGCTCAATCGGTAATTAACAGCGCTTCTGTTCAAGAGGATTGACAGAATTCGAAATGAACATATGCGCTAAGGAAGCAAGTTTGAGAAAGTTTGAACATGCCGTCAAAAGAGATACCAAATACACCGACGATGGGTGTTAAATATGAAAGTGGAGGAAAGATGAAGATGAAGGCCAAAAAAGTGGTACATGGATGTGGTGAGGGAGAATGTCAAAGGCGTGCGGCTCAAGAACACTGCAGATCGAACAAATTAAAGTAAGTGATCCGCCATGGCCGCCCCTAACGGGATGTGCCGAAAGACAAAGAAGAAGGTTGTGCATTATATCAAAGCAGCTACAATTGCTTTGATTTTACTTCTAGTTATTAAAGAATAAAAGGCAAAACATTTTGTTCTCCGTAGAGGAACAAAAAGGCTGAAGCTCGTTAACGGGAAATGGAAGCTCACAATTCAAGATTGCCCAATACGAGGGCTCTTCATGTACTGAAATCTAACTAAATAATTTTGCTGGTTGCAAATGTCATTGCCAAGTTTAGTTCACCTCAAGTTAGATTAAATCCGTTCTCTATGGTGCTGTTCAAGCCATAAATAATATCTGATGATAATATGGGAGTTAAAGCTGGTTTAACAGTGCCCATTTTTTGTTCGAAGTATATTCCGAATAAATTACTAGGCTTTCTGTATAAATGTTGTACAAAACAGACAAAACTGGCGGCAAGATTATCCACCTACTACGCTGTGAAAATATTGTTAGTATCTTTTGGTTTTTATGAAATTGAATAAGCACAACCAAAGCAGGCTTCAGCTATAGTCATATCACGATTTGCGATGCACGAAAAGCAAAATCAACAAGGATTGTGGAGCCTAGCCTGCCGTACATAATCTGCGGAATGCGAAATCATCGTTTAAACGGTCGCTAAATTTGAGACTAGCGCGAGTCAAGCTCTTGGACACAAGCAACCTTTAGAGTATGGGAAACAACGTAATGTCTAAAAAGTGAGAGAAGCGGACTAATTCATTCGTTTACAAAAAGTGCGGGTGTAAACATAATTGCTCTAATTTTGATGTTAGGGGAATGAAAAATTCTAATGAAGAGGTAGTCTTGTGATCAAATACTCAAATGCTCTGAAGATATAAAGATCTAAACTACAGAAAACCAAAAAATTCGAGTCGTGGAACTACGGGAACAAGGTTTCATATTGCTAAACGATTCTCTACAAAATTTAAAGAAGAAACTAAAAAAACATTTGATGCTAAAACATTAAGTATTTAACAATTTTTGACAGGTGTCCTTGCCCTTAACAAGAGGTGAGACATGTCGTGTAGATCATGTCATGAAAAATATACTTAGGATCAAATATATACAATATTTGCAACTATTATTTACAATTCACATTTTCCATACTAGTTTATGTTATTGCCCCAAATATTATACCCGTCATTCACACAAACCCCTTCTTATCGTGTTTCTGTTATAAGCCATTGCAATTCTTAGTTGTTTTAACCAGCTCATTGACTTAAAAACACTACCAACATCTAAACTTTGTTTGGCAAAGTCATACGTAGAGAGCCCAGTTACTCGTTTAACCATATCTGCAGTTATCGCCTTACTGCAGAAGTGTCTAGAATATCTCGGACCGTCAATACTTACTGAAAGCTTTGGTTCCGAATTGGCCTTTGGCAGGCGATTGCTTTGGTTTGCAGTAATTTGGCCATCTTCAGAGCTGTTACGATGAAGCAATTTTTGATCAAGAAGCTCAGGGCACGAGGTTATACTTTTCAAACTCTCTGAATCAGTACTGTTTGAGTCTATCATCGTCGAGTTAGTTACATGTTTGGGTAAAAAGTCCGCGATACTTCTATTTAACATATGAGACAAAACTGCCGAGTTTGATAAACTGTTTCCAATGGGTTTAGAAATTGAAGTCTGCTCACTTTCTTTCCTCATTGTTGCAGGACGGTTAGAAGAGGCCTTCCTTTTGGTCGCTGATACGTGGTCAAGCTCGGTGATGAAAACACCTTCCTCATTTCTACTCAAACCTTCCCTGCCTTTCATAAAAGGAATAATATTCTCTCCGTACAACTCTTCAGTATTTAATGACTCGTGTTCTTCATCAGTCTCGTAAACTAATTTTGGTACACCCACTAACTCCTTTCTGTCGCTCCCAGAATTCATTTCCAGATAGTTTGAGTTATCCTCTTTCCGCCACAGCCATTGTTTTCGTCGTGTCATCTTAGTTTTGTCCAAACTAGAGGCAGAGGACTGAATATTGTTTCCAAATCCATCAATCTGAATCATGGATCCGACAACTGGTCCTGTTTTTGTAACTGAAAATCGACCAAGTAATAACATTTTATCAGTATCATACTTGTAGTAAGACAAACGATCCCGAGCTTTCGCCAACCATTTACGCACACGTGCATATTGCATTAAAGTAAGCCCCCCAATCTTTTGGTCTCTAAGTTGCTGCATAACCAGAAATTTAAAGCAGTCCGTTTGTTTGAATATCCGGGCTACATTCGCAGGTGTACGCCCATTACCATCGCGTACGATTAAGCTTCCAATGTTATGGTATATCAGTGTTTGCAATACTGCTGTTCTCCCCATTTTAGCAGCCACATGCACAGCAGTATTATACGTTTCTGGATGTCTTGGTTCATTTACCCACTCACGGCATGGGTGTTCACCGATGACATCCTCGCAACGAGCCCCAGCTTTCAGAAGCTGTAGTACAAGTTGATTGTGTCCATTCCGAGCAGCTATAAAGAGAGCTACCCTGAGTTGGTATCGATGTAAAGCTGGATCTGCACTAAATGGTATCACGTTGTTCATTGTACAGGTAACGTCGCCGATCATAGCAGCTTGGAGTAATGGAGTACAGCCATCCCATACATGCAAACGGACATCACTTCCCTGAAAAACTCCGTATTTGCCAAGAGGGTAAGTATCGTACAGCTGTGTCCCATTTACTGTAGTGAGGCGGAAAACACTGACTGGTATTCCTGTCCTCTCTTGAATCATGGTCTTCAAATCTCCGACAGTAGTTGAGCTTACGTCAAACTGAGTAGTTAATAGTAAACCCTCCACAGGAAATGGAGACAAAATTCTCAGGTAAACTCTTGGTTTCTTCCTTTGGCAAAGACGTATGGTTGAACCCGGTACTACAAAATCTGTCACATTCCACAAGTCATGGAGAGGGGCCCCAGCGTATAACGCAACAAGTTCGAACACATCGGCATGATCAGTGCTTCCTTTCATATTTAATCCAAATCGCTTAACAAAATGTTCTTTGACACTAGCTACTGTGTCGCCATTTCGTATTGTAAGCAAGTAGCGAGCGTCACGAAAAATGATGTTTACTTTCATGATGTCCTACAACATAAGAAAGTAAAATAATTACTAAATTATCGTCATCATTAATATTAACACGGATTTTAGATAAAAACTGGCTAGTTCGGGCTTATTGTAAGCGAGTGTAAACAGCAAACCAGAGGTTACGTTTCTCACTTGTCAAAACATTTCTCGAAGTCCTATAAGTGCCCCCAAAGCATCCTCTTTTGGCTAAGCCCCGCCTCTGTTTTCAATACTTGTAACAAACACCATTTTGGCGGCTGACACTCAGCAACACGGTTCATTTAATAGATTTGCAATGATGATAAGATGCACGCGTTGCAATCTTCTTTACGGATAATTTTGAAAGTCTAGTAAAACAGGAAGGTTAAGTGAACTTAGGCACCCTGCACACGTAATATTGATGCATGCGCCGTGGACCCACCGCAAAAACGTAGAGGTGTGGAACCTGTTATTCAGTATGTGCTTATGCAACTGCCTACTTGATTCGAATTAAATAGCACTTTGAGCTCTCAATATAGAGTTTTCTTTCTTATTTCTTGCAAAAGAGATTCATGCTTCATTTCCGCTTGCTGGAGTCAAGTCAAGCTACGTGAATAATAACTTCCACAAGTTCTGATAGTAAGGTTTTCTTTCACTTCCTGTTCTTTCCTTATTCAATTATTAATCACCTGTCCTGTACATTGTTTAAAATTGGATTTTAATAAGGTCATTCTCTGATTTCCTTCCATCTTCGGAAACAGATGACCATATAGTTAAAATATAATATTCTTAAACTATTGCTTGTAACGTTTAACATTATTTGCTCGATTGAACGAATTGCTTACCATCAGACGTTAATATAAATCTTTTATCCTGATCTGAACCAAAAGGTTAGAAATAAAATTTTAGTGTCTAATCTCTACACAAGCTACAAAAAGACAGGAAAATGTTTTCAAAACTGAAATCACTGAAGTATCTTGTAGTTCATGCGATATAAAAAATTATACAAAACTACAGAAATAAAATTACATTGGTTGTTACCAATTCCTGGATAATGTTGGTTAATATCATAGAAGAGTCCATTTTTCATTTAATTCGTTCTCTATTCTCTGCAGATTATCTGCTTGTGGAAATGTTATAACTAAGAATTACATAGAAATTTTAATAAGTTGATTCTTTGCAAACGCATTTTTTAGAAATCATATTATGCATTGGGTTATCATAGTTGTAATTTATTAATAACGTGAAGACTGATACGTTGTAATACAGAGTCCATTTCCTGACCTAAGAAGTGAGATGCCAGTTTTAAAATTAAAGTGATTGGTACTACAATTTTACGAATAAACTATATAATCAAGCAAAGGTATTTTATCAAACTTAGTTAAACCCTGTGTCTTCTGTAAGGAGCATGCTATGACTACTTCTAAATTCTCCCATAACAGATATACATGTGAATAGCATCTGAGAACAGCCTAACCACATGATAGGATTTATGAGGCAAATCTTGATGATTCAAGATGCAACTCAGTCACAGAAGCAAAGATGAACTAAGAAGTGATCTAATTCTCTTGCAACCAATGCATGGAGGAAGATATTGGGCAGGTGATGCTAATCATCGACCAGCTAGATGATTTACAACCAATGATGAGCAATAAGACTAGATAGGCAGATGCAGTTGATGAACCCCGAGTTCGCTCTACTAGAAAGATAAGGTCAGGATGTTAACTGGCAACATTTGGCTGGTATGTAATCACATACAGCATTTTCTAAGAAATATTGCTTACATTGAAAGCCAGGTTTAGTCAACCATAGAGTTATTTGCATCCATAGATTCATTGCATCTTTAGAGTTATTTGCATCCATAGATTCATTGCATCTTTAGAGTTATTTGCATCCATAGAATCATTGCATCTTTAGAGTTATTTGCATCCATGGATTCATTGCATCTTTAGAGTTATTTGGATCCATAGATTCATTGCACCTTTAGAGTTACTGCATCTAGATTCACTGCATTCATAGATTTATTGCATTTATAGATTCACTGCATTCGTAGGGGCATGTCATTCGTAGAACCATTTACTTCATAACATTATGTAGCGACAGACCCTTACTATTCCAATCAAGTAAACTAAACTTATCACCAGGCAGGATGTACTATCTACGCCTTCAGTTTGCTTGACAGGAATAAGTGGGTTGTATTATGAAGCAGAATTTATTCCTTTTTGGCTGCCGATGTAGAAAATCACAGTGCAACCTTCAACTTAAAAATTTGATACTTTGATAGACATAACTTGAATATCTGCTGTATAACTCAAACAAATCGATTAATTTCCCCCTTAAAAAGTCCTTTCGGCCCCTATGTGGAAACCATATTAGACCACATCGTCATTGTAAAAATCAATGATCAATCAATTAATTGGGAGGTTTTTGGTCTTAGATTAGTTAGCTGGTTTAGATACACTGCAGAGTCTCTAGTCTATATTCTAAACATCCACCCAAAGTAATGGGGGAGACTGTACAGAAGGTAGATTAATCGATATCATTTCCCGTGGGGTTCATCTGCTCTGTTCATCGGACAATTCCTTGAATTCAAGCTACCATATGATGAAGTCAAGAACCATTTCAAGGTACATTTGTATGCAATAGCAGCTTAAAATATCTAGTATGGACATACTGCGGCATTTGTGTACAAGGCATCAATACCTTCTACTACTACCTAGAAATTTGCTACCATTAGCACCAGCAAGGTTAATCTTTTACATGAACGTTGCGAATTTATCTCCTATTGCCGCAATGGGAATTCCTTTATCATCAGTAATTGCAGAGGTGAATAAGAACGCAGTGTATCTAAACCAGCTAACTTATCTAAGACCAAAAACCTCCCGATTAATTGATTGATCATTGATTTTTACAATGACGATGTGGTCTAATATGGTTTCCACATAGGGGCCAAAGGACTTTTAAGGGGGAAATTAATCGATTTGTTTGAGTTATACAGCAGATATTGAAGTTATGTCTATCAAAGTATCAAATTTTTAAGTTGAAGGTTGCACTGTGATTTTCTACATCGGCAGCCAAAAAGGAATAAATTGTGCTTCATAATACAACCCACTTATTCCTTTCAAGCAAGCACGCATTGTAACATAGCATATCCAAGCAAAAAGTAGGCGGGTAATTAGCGAAAACTCTATGGGCAGAATTCACAGCTTAAAAGGGAACTTTTGCTGTCACAAGGGTATTCAATGGCCACAAATATTGAAATAGGGTATCTCCACTGTCAAAAGGGCGTAATCGAATCATTCCAAATGCGCATCTCTAGCGACGCAACGACTCTTCGGAACCAAGGTACATACTTGCTTGGAAAAGCACACGTTCGAGATAAAACGTCACGAACCCAATTAGAAGGGCAATCTGTTGCTAAGAAAAAAACATCTTACATCATCATCATCATCATCATCATCAGCATTTTTATCATCATCATCATCATCATCATCATCATCATCGTCATCGTCATCATCATCATCTTGCGACCTCGGCCGAGATAAAATTCACTACTCCTTTCCAGTAAGCCCTATTGGTCATTTATGGCAGAAGGTCTTTGCTGCTTTCATCTAAAGCTTTGAGTAGCTTTGGAGTAGTTTGAGCAGCAAGGAGTAGCTGTTCTAATCTTTGCCCGTTGCTGCACACTGCACCTTAATTGACTGAAATCCTATCATGGACACCCGTAATGGAATTCAATCTCTATCCTTCGGTTTATCTACAAGTGATATAAGCACGGCTTAATCACTCTCGAAATATATTGTAAGGTCTGTGTCAACAGATACATGTGCTGCTCACTCAGAGTTGGATTAATCGAGTTTTAAGTTGGTGAAATGTCATCCCGTTGTACAGTTCATCTGCATGGAACAGCGTGGTGCCACGTGTAAGCACTCTTTCTTTGTTATTTAAGGCAAGAAAGGCGGCTAGAGAATGTAGTAGGCAATAACTAGCAAACTTGTGCAAGTTATTATTACTACACGCATCAGTACCGAAGCTGCCTCACCGTGGGCAAGAGGGCGTAAAGCAGAATGAATTTTTAAGACGCGGAATGACGCTATTTCACTTAACTTTATGTTACAAAGACTATCCCCAAGTAACTAACTAGACTAGATGAATTATGGCCTCTATTTCTCGTGGGGCTATTTAAAACCAGAAAGTCAGTTTTGACAAAAACACTAGAGAAATAGTAAATATAACATCATCGTAGATCGAAACCGTGACTCGCGCTATCGCGGTGTGTGCTCTACCAACTGAGATAGGTGACCTCCGATGTAAACATACTGTATTTCTCTAGTCGATGATACCAGAAAGCCATGAAATAACAAAATGCAAACACAGTAGTCCGTGAATGACGGTGAGAGAAATTCTTTCTCTCATATAAAAATACTTCATCGAGAAGAGAGGATTTGAAATGTTAGTTTTGAAAAGAACCCTCGAGAAATAGACAATATGTCACCACCGGGGAACAAACCCAATTAACACTTCTCGATGATACTTTCTAACTTGAATGGGCTTTGGAAAGATAGGCGAGCCGGAGGGCAGTTTTTTCTTGGTCAAGTCACATGGCGCAGAGAGGCTGGTCTCCAATTGTGTTAAGCTGGATGTCGATGTCTGCTGAAAAATGATTGTAAGCTAATGTGGCTGCTCGAGAAACGGACTATGTTAACATCGGAGGTTACCCAGCTCAGTTGGTAGAGCGCACGCGACGATAGCATGGGTTACGGGTTCAATCCCCGGTGGTGACATATTTTCTATTTCTCTAGTGTTCTCTTCTAGATTAACATTTAAAAATCCTCTCTTCGCAGTGATTCTTGATATTGTATAGGGCTTACGTACTAAGAACAATTTTTATTTGTGTCAGTCTACGCGCTCTAACAGATGCTTACGCGTACATGGAATCACACCTGCTGGTTATTTTAGCTATTTGTATTTAAATATCATAGCCTAGTTTTGGCAATCTCGTTTTCCGTTCTCTTGTTACTAGTCATTTCCTGTCCGTCAATAGGCTTTTCCTCTTGTAACACTCATCTTTTATATCAGGCCCAAGTCGAACGTCGCTCTTCTCATGCGAGAACCTAATACAATTAGGTTCGACGTTGGAGCGGCTTTGGAGCGACTCTGAATCAAACGTCGCTCCTAATATGCCGCTCCTGATACAAAAATAATAATGACGTCACCATAACAATAGCACATTGACAAGGGGTGAGACCAGTGATGCAAAACGAAGTAAAAGTCAACACATCTACAGCACAACTCAAAGTTTCATGAAGACAACAGATCATCACTCCTACTTCTAATCTCCGTACTACACTCACAACCCCGCTATCCTGAGTGGCACTCGGGTTCTGTATTGCAAGAGAAAAGTGTCTTAGAGCCGAATTAAAACGTACTACGACAGAAAGAAGTGTTTAACGTTAGTTAAGAGTTTTCTGTTTCGCGATCAAACGGTACCAGTGGGCAAGACCAGGATTTCTTCATAGAAATGTTGATTTGTCCATACCTTGTGTATCGAACACTGTTGGAAAATGGGCAGCCTGTGTGTTCCTATACTGCCACTTGGCTTTTTTCTCCAAAGGAAGGCTTATTTTCGAAAACAGCGCAAAATTTTACCACAAATCGTGTCAACAAATTTAAAGAAATTATTGCTTTCCGTGCATCACGAGAAACATTCGATTTCACACTCTCTCGAATTTGGCATAAACTCCACGTTTGGAAACATTTTGTCCTTGTTTGAAAAGATAAGTCCCCTTTTCCAACACTGGAGAGCCACAGACATTGTATATCGGAATGCCAAATTTTTATCATTTCATTAAGATGTAAAATGATCATTAAAACTGATACTCATACAGACACCGAGTTTCTCTCAAACACGAAGCCATTTTATTTCTGTCATGAAATGGTAAACAACATCACATGAACGACCCTTGATCGCCAATAAAGCTGATTCTGCGCATGCTTCGCCTCGTTTCAAACCGAAATACATTAATTTATGCATTAGGTTCGGCACATGAGGAGAGCGACGTTTGATTTGGGGTCGCTCCACTGCCGCATAATTCGATTTGAGTAGTCGCTCCTAATACATTCTGCTGCACCTAACACGTTTTGCTGAACTTAATCAAATCAAACGTCGCTCATCTCATGTGCCTAATTCAACTATTAGGTTCGGTGCATGAGAAGAGCGACGTTTGACTTGGGCTTCAGTCCTCTTTGTGCTTAGTAGATTTGAATTTTCATTTGAGATAAGCGGAGTTCAGACGAGTGTTATATTGATCTCTCTTGCGATTATGCGTCTTATGCAGAGATAAGCTCTTTCCAACAATACCTTTTCAGAACAGATCTAAGAAAAGTCCTGTGGTATTATTAAAAGCATTGTTCATCATGGTGATATACAGTTACAATACAGATAAATGCAAATACGAGGATCGCAGATTGTGACCAACCAATCACGGACAATTAGCGCTGAGTATAAAAGGTAACAAAGTTTACAAACACAAAGTTAATATTATTGAAAAGATTGCTCATCGTGGTGATATACAGTAACAATACATATAATCATTTGTCTCATGATATTATCACTGTCATTCAGGAACGCGACGTTTCAACTGCATACTGCTAGTCTTCGTCAGGCAATGTGTCAATATTTTGTGTGTTACAATTTATACTCGACGCTAATTGTCCGTGATTGATTTATCACAAGGTTGACACGTCGCCTGACGTCCGTTATTGGTTCATCACAAAGTTGACACATCGCCTGACGAAGACTAGCAGTATGCAGTTGAAACGTTGCGTTCCTGAATGACAGTGATAATGTCATGAGACAACTGATTATCTGTATTATTACTGTAAGTCCTGTAATGTTTAAATGCAAGGCAGAGAGGTTATTACCCAAAGAAGAGACTGTTTATGCCAATGGCAAGTCAGTGAGAGATCCAAAATTGAATATATTCTTACAGATTTACATACGTTAATGAGCTACCTTCCTCATAATTTGAACCACTTTCCTTTCTTTACAGTAAAATTGATTACATCTCTTCTCATTTAATTACTTCCCTTCCACTACAAATTCCGAGTAAACATTTTAAACTATCAGCTGCTGTAAATTGTTACAAAAATGCACTTAGAGGCAAGTTGTTTTGATAGATATCTATCAAATAGTGGTAGATCGAGAATTTTGTTAGAGCGGAGAAAGTTTCAAAGGAGCCGACAAGTGGTAGTGTCAAACTTTTAATCAAAGACCCCTGATGAGTAGTGAGCTCGATTTTAAAACTCCGCTAAAAAACAATCAAACCACCAAATAGGGTAACTAATAAATAATGGGCAGTTGGGGCGCCAAAGGGCAACGCTCCTCAATTGAGGCTGCCGACCGGAGAAACAAGCCATGAGGCAAGCTCAACTGCGCAGTAGGACAGCCACTCGCGATCATGTAAAGAATCTGCTATCAATTAGAACAGATACCACATTTATTCCTTGAAATTTAAATGTTTTAGAAGATCCAATGGTTATGAAATTCAGAGGTTAAAGCCCCTATCCTGCTGTAATATCCTTACTGTAATGTAAGGAATGAATTCACTCTACCAAGGTTTAAAATTGAGGCGTGGTTATGATGGCCAAAAAACACAACACCGTATGTGACTGCTTTTTGAATACTATCTGCAGAGGTTGGATCAGAAAAAAATATTAACCGTAGGCCTGAGCTTCAAGGTAAACATAAACTAGAAAGCACCTATTAATATGCTTGGCACAGAAAGGGTGCTATATAAATGCATTGGATTTTGCTTAACATCCAAGAGTTTGAGAGTTTGGTCAGTCGGTAGAGATCTGGTGTACCAAGCTGAAGGTTGATGGTTCGAGCCTATGCTCTGCCTTTAATCTGAAAACTTGTACTGCACACCCAGCAGGACAATGGTTATCTGACAGTAGCTGGGGAGGGATAAAAGGCGGCGAGGAAAGAAACTGGCCACCCTACCTCACAACGCCGTGTCTCAGGACATGTGACTCTCTACTATAACACACCGCCTACGCTCTAAATAGAATACAGGACTACCTTTACCTCTACTAGGCTTTACATTACACTCCAAGAAAGCTTGTAAATCTCTTTATTTCATTTCAGTAGGAGTCAAGTACGCGGGATATTTGCCTTGGCATTATTTGCGATTCATATGCTCCTCCCTTATAACTGTTCTCCAGTCCAAAGTAAAGATCACGGGGTATTTAAAAATCCAATTGAACACTGATTATTTTGCGTATTCCAGTTAATCCTCTCGGCCCCATTGTATACAAAGGGTAAGCTAGTTACTTGTCAATTACTTTGTTAAACAAAGTTTCATTATTTCCTTTCCGATTTGATAGATTGATTTATTATATTATGACCTTCCCAGTTTCCTGATGAGTGCATCATACGGACCTTGTAGTACAGGAAAGGCAAAATTACATCCAAATTTTTAAAATTCTGCAAACAGTGTCTATAGTCTACTGCCTTGAATTCTCGTGCAGGTAATCATCTTTAAAGCTAGGATGAGGAGGCGGTGGGCATGACGACAAGCTCTCCTTCAACGGCGACAGCGAGCATGCGCACTGGTGTGGATAACTACCGCTTGAACAGTTCGCAGTCGCAAATGAACCTCTCTCTGCATGGGAGCTTGCTTCGGAATCATCTCCTGTCATTAGATGACAGACATCTGAAGCTTCACGATCTCCCATCTCGGCATCGCGATGACTCGATCTTGGAGAGGATGCCTGAAATGTAGTTGCTTGAGTATGCTTCGGCAATAGGTATCCATCAAGGTATCTAATGTAGGACAAGGCAACTACTAAGAAGTAGGCGTTGAGGGAGATGAAGAGGACGTTGATGGAAATTTTCAGATACAACCGTAGTGGATTCTCGACTATTTTAGCCAGCATGACTATCTTTCCCATGAGGAACATGCACACCACTAGGATCCAGATGCACCAGCAAACCACGTAGGTGCGTGCGCCTTTGAAGAATGAGGCAGAGATGACACAGAGTCCTAGAGCCAAGACTACATTGGCTGCTTGGAAACCGATCGAAGTTTTACTGACACCGCTCAGCACCTTCTTCATTTTACTGTTACTGTCGCGGGTTTCTCGAATAACAACGATACAGTCGTACACCTGGTAGCATGCCGAGAGCTGTAAAGAGAGAAATAGATATGAAAAGTATTGCAAAACGTCCAGAAAACGTAACTTTTGCAGAAGTCGCAGAACTACGGCTAGATCTTGAAGCAAACTCCCCTCCCTCAATCGTAATAGTATAATGATTCAATAAATGACGTACTACTAAAAAAGAATACCCTTCCGCCTAAGTTACTCCCGACATTCTGTAGTGCACATTGATAAAACTATGAAATTCAGCGGACGTACCAGTAACTTCTCCCCTTTTCGATAATTAACAGACTAACCTCAAGGAGTTAAATACCAAATTAAACAGTTAATAATAATTATAAATTATGATTACATCCTCGAAGTGGTAAAACAATTAGAGGGAAAAGAAAGAAATTGACGGCGGATAATATTGAGGGCTTTAAAGGAGTAGATTTATGATTTAATATAGAATGTTTGTTGTTGTTGTGTGAAATTTCTGTACGAGACGTAAAGAATGTACTACAGAAGATCGCCCTGCTATGACAGTAAATTACGTAGTCTGTGAACTGTAATACGATATGTTGACTCTCCTGATAAATACCGTCTTGTTGTTGAGTGAAACCTCTGTAGGAGTCGAAGTAAATTCGATTCAATTCCGCGCATGTGATGAGGTTTTAATACGGTTTTAAACCTTGCACTTCCCTTTGACAAGGGCTAGAAAGGTACCCCCACACTTTGCGGGGTTTTGATTGGAGTTTGGAGTATTTTATGACCAGATACCTTTACTGACACCACCGTCACCATATATATCAATATATGTATACGATTTCTAAAAAGTGAGGGGCCGTCCCCCTGCCCCCTAAGCCTTTCTATTTGCACTCATGTGTTGTGGATAACCCATCTTTTCTAGCGCACTGGCTTACTCTTAAATGTATAATAAATCTCTGGGTGAACATATAATCTGACAAAATTACTCTTCCTCATACCAATAAGAACTTTGACCTGCTGACAATTTCATCTAGTAGTTTTAAGAAAGAAGTTACTAGGAAGATCATATCGTAGTTAAGTGTTCCGAAAATTACCTTTAATTCTTCAAGAAACCCGATAATCTGTTGCTCAATCTGTTTGGACATGTGTTTTTAAAGGGCAACCACCAACAGAAGAATTCCGAGAGTTTAGAAAAGATTTTTTATAACAGAAAGTCATTGTGGCACGCTTTCGTTAACTTTCCTGCTGCAACTTTTAGTATTGAAACATTAAAGTTAAAGAGATGACAACTCTAGGTTGATTGTAATGAACTCGATGCATGGATCCATAATATGATCCTTTCCTCTCAGCCTACCCGTAGCGTTCCTTTCATTCTACCCATCCATGTATGGATCTATTAACATTTCGATACATACATCTCTCTAGTAAGTTGTAGTAGATAGTTTGGTTTTAGAGTATAGAGTTTGGAATGCAGAGTTTGGACGATCGATATGAGATCAAATATGTTTAAGAGTTGTTATCATTTATCATTGGAGTTAAAATGTATTTTGAGTACTGGAAACTCGGTCTCATTTCTGAGTACAGTTGACAAGTGGTTTCAAATTCCCAATCACCACTTACCTTCAGCAATATTGAACGGCACTACAGCTTCCCTAGGTACCTCTTCCAACCCCACCCTCTCTGGACTTGAGTAAACTACAGATCTTGACTTGACTTATCAGCGTACTCTAGAGAGCCTTACCACATTCGTCTTTACAACTTGTTTCGATCTAATTCTATCTAGCGTCAATCGTTCTGCAGTTAATACGGGCAGATTGGTGTCGTTCCTTAAGGCCAATTTACATTAGGTGATTATGAGAGCGCTCGACCTTAGCGCTCGCCAGCGCTCAATCTCCGCTTCCTGTCGTCGAGCTCGTTCGCCAAACGCTTTGGCGCCAAACTTAAATTCCAGAACAAAGAAAATGTAGAGGAAGAAAAATCTTTTGATCTTACCCTCCTTATTGAAGAAGAAAAAGCAAAGAAAAAAGAAGGCTGCGAAAAGAATGTGGGATAGAAAATTTTATCAATACCGAGAAATTAAAGGAGACTATTCTAACTTTGTAAGATATCTCCGTTTGTAAGCTCAACATTTATTTTTTACATACTTTCGAATGACACCAACGAAATACGAGGAACTAATAGCCATGGTCGGGCCATTTCTAGTAATAGAATCAAAGTTTCGCACACCAATAAGTGCCGATGAGCGGCTATATGTTACTCTTCGACATTTAGGAGACTCTCATGCATCCATTTCAGTATATTATCGAATGAGCGCATCAACTGTTGGCCGAATCATAAAAGAAACGTGTCCTGTAATTTGGACTGTACTGCCAAATAATGGCTTTCTGAAAATTCCAAGCACAGATTCGAAATGGAAAGAAATAGCCAACGATAAAATTTCAATCGTTTTGAACTCTTTTGGCGAGCGTCGGCGCTCCCAGCTATCAGATCCCATCACCTCATCAACAGTCAGAAGAAACGTCTGCGCATGGTCAGAACTGGTCGCTTGCGCCCCGCACGGCTCTCGATCGCCTGATGAAGATTGACATTTATGTGTTCAGACCAGCGTTTCGGGGGTCTTCCTCGAGGTATCTTTTTGGTGAAATCTTTTTTGTAAACCTACATCACGAAACTAGTTTCAGGGAGTCTGTACAGGTGTCCAAACAACTGAAACCTACGTTTTCGAATGATGTCTATGATGGTTTTTAACAACACCTAGCCTCCTTCTGATATCGGTATTATGCAGTCTATCACGGAGAGTGACACCCAGTATCATACGCAGACATTGCATTTCAAAAACCATACGTTTGCGTTCATCTTCCTCCAAAATTGTTCATGTTTCACTGGCATACAAAGCAATAGGGACAAGAAGAGCGTAGTACAATCGGAAACTACTCATCAACTGCGGTTAAAGGGAGATAAAGATGTTTTGGGAATTTGCCCCACACTTCTTATTGTTATGGAATACCTCTTCGTGTCAGCATATTGTTATGACAACACAATTTGAAAACACGAAATCTCGAGTCCTTGGATTATCACATTGTCACAACTTTAATTATTACAAACTTAAAACATTATGCATAATTTATGTCGAAATATATTAAGTTAGTAATAATATGAAGGTAGATGGCGTGTTTTATCAAGTTTTTCAACTGCGTTGTTTACGTTGGATTGTTTATTGAGTGAAAATTATCGTGCTACCTAACCACAGTCGCCATCTGGATACGAGTTGGGATTAGCTCTCTTTTGCAACTATATAAATTCATTGGACATAGTGAGAGGCGCAGTTGTAGCAATGTTCAAGCAAAATGATCCTCTCATATTAACACCACAAGTGTTCAGATTCGCAGGGTGGTAGGAAGGTCTAGAAAGAAGACCGTAGAATAGATAGTTTCTTGATCCAAGTGACGTAAGCAGAGCCTTTAAATCCTGGGAGACGGTGGGGGGATGGCTTCTCTAAATCTTCACCACCCATACTGGTACAGAAATTATGTTATTTTAAGGTCGCAGCAATGTTCAAGCAAAATGATCTTATCATATTAACGCTGCAAGAGTTCAGATTCGCAAGGTGGTAGGATGGTCTAGTAATAGGGCTATAGAATAGATAGTTTCTTGACGTAAGTGACGTAAGCCGAGCCATTAGTTCCTGGGAGCCGGCGGGGGTATGGCTTCTCCAACTCTTCATCCCACGCACTGATATTAGAAATGATGTTATTTAAAAAGTTAACTAAGTGCTGCATTGTACATTAGTACTCACCAGGCACATAGCATTGTTTTGCAAACCCATAGGTCGTCGGTTCGAATCCCCTTAGCTCCGAAAGATACAAAGGAAACCAAGCTATTGTGGAAATGCTCCACTCTTGATAAGTACGTATATAATTGCTATGTGTCTGCTCAGTACTTATGTACATATATATATGTATATATATATATATATATATATATATATATTCTCCAGACACATTGCACTTATATATATTTCTCAAAGAGTGGAGCGTTACCACAAAAGCTTGCAAATTAACGGCGCTCACCGGTTCTGAAGTACTTAACTGATAAACCGTTGCAGAAAAAAACGAACTCTTACCTTAACCTTGTCAAGCTCCATTTGATGTATTTGTAATACGCGTCCTGTGACAATAAGGGAACGTTAATATCAACAGGCCCAAGCCTCCACAGTTTATTTCCTAATTTCCTTGTGAGCTTAAACATATTCTTATAGACTTTTCCAAGTCTGATGCCGTTTCAGAGGCACAAAGTCCAGATGAAATCTCATGTCATTACTTGAAAACCGTAGACGTGTAGTGAATGACCTTAGCATTTAGTTCCTCCTTGATGAATTCGTCCACAATAAATCTTCACCGTCGGTACCGTATACCAGAACGGGTGGCGCTGGGCACAGAGTCACTCCAACTTTTTTAGAACCTCATAAATCCCCTCTCTTTTTTGGGCCTACCCAACAAACGTGTAGTATGTGTTTCTTGTTTGTTTATTCATGTCAATCCAATATTCTTACGTATATATCAAGCTATTTGTTTACATGCAGTTCATGAACTATCTGCTTTGTTGTTATAACTCATATATCTTTGTCTTGCGCCATAAACAAGTATTATAAGACATGACCCCTACCTCCAGTTTTAGAACGCTTCCGGTAACGTTGATCGTCACCATTGTCTGTCTAACGACAAGGCTTCTGTCACTTTGATATTTACATTTTCATTTTTGAGGCAATAGTAGATGACATCATCATCATCATCATCATCATCATCATCATCATCACCCTCACCCTCACCCATGTAAATGTAACAAATGTTTCTTTGAATTCATCAAAACGGCATTTATTTATGTTGCTTCCGTGACTACAAATGAAGTATAATGATATTGATAATGTGTTTCTGTATTGCAATCACTTAACAAAGATCTCAGGTGCTTATGTAACAACAAATACTTTGGTTTTGTCTTTCTTTTCCCTATTCTTCATCTTCTATTGCGTCATGTCTTAAATCGTCAGGATCCACCGGTCTCTTTCACTTGATTCTGATACCATCTATTTGATAGTAACATAAATTCAGCAGAATTGGAAAGCCATGTTCACAAAGAGACTCTTTTTATTATTGAAAAGGCATCCTGCTTATTTTCACACTGTTGGAAAGAACGGACAGTAACTTTTTCTGTCCAGGTGTTAATAAAATCAATTAAACATTAATGCTTATGATGTTGGTGAGGAGACTCTTGCCATTGTTCAAAGCCTTGTGATCATCTAACATGGATCACAGTGCTTATTCCAGCATTATGAGAATAATGAACATTAACTCTCCATTCTATATTAAGCCAATGTAGGCTTGTAGATTTGTATTTCTTAAAGTCCTTATGATAGTATCTAAATTAAAATGATCACATGATGATAGCACATTAAAATTTCTTATGCTGGTAACTAGCGACGTGGAAGGAGGTCGTTGACTTTCCTGTAGTAAATCATCTTCGCTATGGAATCTTATATTTATAGAACATTTCATCTCGATTATACTTTATGACTTTCAATGAGCTCCGGACAGATTGACCGGCTGGATGGCAATTCTTCCTTGGTCACGTCGCTTGGCACAGAGAGGCTAGTGTCCAATTGAGTTAAGGCGGATTTCGATGTCCATCGTTGGATGGTTGAGAGCTAATGTCATGACTAGAGAAATAGAGTATGTGAACATCAGTGTTCACTTAGCTCGATTGGTAGAGCACACGCCGCGAAAGTGTGAGTCACTTTTTCGATCCCCGATGGTAACACATTTACCACTTCTCTAATGTTTTTTCTAAAAAGAACACCTGAGAAAAGGCAATGCATAGTCAAACCCATCCTCAGCACCATCTTTGGTGATGTCACGTTTAAATCTTATAACCAAAACGTATAGCCCCATCATATTTACATTTTAGACAAGCACCCTGGCAACCGCTTTAATAAAGTTGGAAAATGTTTATTTACACGGCCAGTTAGTTCTCCGTTTCTGAGCATTCGAATTTTTGCTTATTTTCAATAAGGAGCAAATATGGAGGTATTACATTGGGAGACCAAACCTGTCTTTCGATCAGATTTTATTGTGTGAAAGATTTATTCTCTCTCTTTTTCTCCTCTTTGAGTGTTGTGCCTAACGGCAGCTTTCGTCTCATTTAGACCTCCCGTTTCAGCGCATTTTTCTTGAATTCAGCATAAGATGCTTAAGTAATTGAAGATATTAGTCCCAGTCTTTTTCCTCCTCTAGGCCTCCTCCCTTAGAATCTTCTATCATGTCTGTTGTTGTGTGTCATACATCTACTTTTTCGTCTGTTCTCTCTCTCTTGCGTGAAGAAATTATGGTAGACGTGATCTGAAAAGGGTTTCGTTTACATCCCTAGTCAGATAACACTTAATCAGGGAAGGTGAAGGACATGTGGACATACTAAGTACACATCTTTAAAGAATTCCTAAAATAAAGAATTCCTTTTTCAGTAAATTAAGCTGCGGCAAGTACCACAGAAATTCCCCAAAAATCCCTATAGTCAGTTGTGTTTACCAGCTTCGCCGGCAAATATGTCGCGCTGCATTTACTGTTTGATGTAAAGATCACGAGTTTAATGCTAATTGAAGGTACTTTATCTGTTGTTTTGTCAGTGACAAGGCTGCTCAAAATACTATGGCCTTCTTACGTGACAAAGGAAAAGTGTATGCTACTAGTTTTCACAATTCCTGAGTCTACCATATGGAGAAGGAAGCCCTCTTAGCCTTGGTTGACAACCCTCGTTGTGATGGTATCTCAATAAAAAACAGCTTCAAGAGCAGATACGCTTGCCAATTTTTCAGTTTAGTACTCCTTGAGTACTAAACTGGCCCAAAGACAGTGGCAAACTCGAAAGAGCGGGTCCGACCATGGGCCTGTTACTAGACCATTGAGTGCTATGTGCTTGTTACTAGTTCATTGTTACTAGTTATCAACCATATCAAAATCATTTTGTGTCGGGCGGGCCTCCAGCCATATTGTTTTTGCCCTGGTTACAGTCTCTTTATATTAGTTGAGGGTACCGGATTAGCAGTTTCCTAGTTGCTGTTTGGCCCACTGATAGTACAGGGGCCCGAATCTGGATGGTGCTCAGAGAAGCTGCTCTATCAACAGCCCCATTATACTGGGGAGTATGCAGTGCCATGTCGAGCATGTTGGGTATCCCTGCATGTATTTTTAGTGGACCTATCCTGATGCCACCACTATTGCTTAGCCCCGGCTGAAGTTCAATCTTTAGTTATCAAGGGTGTACCGCGTGGCTCTTGGTCTGTTTCTGGCTGGGTCCTCTATCGAGAACTACCCGTACGTAGTCTCACTATGGCAATTCCCAGTAAACATTCCAAACTAAACCAGTCTCTTGTAACTGACCCAAACCACTGTCTGTCTCCCGTGGTGATAAGCGCAGTCTCCGCTGTAACTATATTGATATTGCATCCAATGATAAACTTGTTGCTCTAGATGTATTCACCCTGTCTGAAAGCAATCTGGATCATTTCATTAGTAGTGATGGCTTTGATCTTCCTTGCTATCTCCCTCTCATCCAGAAGGACCTCTATATCTCATACACGTCTTTACCATGTAAAATGAAACCACTTTGCAACTAGGACGTCAGTCCGATCTCAAGGATAAGGATCAAACCAACATATGCGGTTAGGCTTCACTCCTACACTCCACCAGCTACCTTGTCCTTCCTTAGCGTTTCCACTGTCATAGGATTGTACTCGGAGTTTCTTTTTGATAACATCTACAGAACCCTTATGTAGCATCCCTCAGTCAACATGTTTGTCTGTGGTAACCTCACATTCATTATCGGGACTGGCTTGTTCATTTTAACGTCACTAGTGCTGTTGGAGGTAACGCCTTTACACTCTGTATCACCAGGTTTGTCACAACTTGTTGACTTTCCAAGGAGACTTCCTGATGGTGGCAATCAAATTCCTAAATACTTTCACATTTCATCCTAACAGATATTCTTTGAGTCTCTCTGTCGCCTTGGGTAATTGTAATTATATAGCTATAGCAATACTTCTATCTCTACTTGCTCCCCAAAGGTGCCCGGGAATCATTTAGTGAGAAAGCTGATTGGGATTGTCTGAGTGGCTTTCTACGTGATTTTCCTTGGAAAGATATATCAAACTATATGCCCAATATCGTGCTTTAGAAATCTCATCTTGTCTCCAAGCTTTTATTGATGCTACTATGTCTAGTAGAAAATTCCAAATTTCCATCTAAACCTCATTCCTCTTCTTAGTTCTCACCAGAATGTGTAGCTTTCATTACAATTCACAGCTATTATTTTAATCTCATCAAGCGAGGTTATTTTATTCAGAACAAGCACAAACTTGCAATCACTTGCAATCGTTGTAGGAGAATTCCAAAAATCGACAAAACAGGACTACAAAGAAAAGACTTGGGATGTAGTGACGATACAGAAGGGTGAATCTCGAGACTTCTGGAGGATCTGCTAATGAATACTTCAAAAATCTTTTATCTTCTTCTGGGTGCGCTACCAGTAGGCAGGTTTTGTCTCTTCGAACTTCTCTCTTCAAAGCCTTTCCTTTGAAATCTACAAAATGTCTATCTTTTACTGATTTCAGCATTGTTGTTTGCTTTCTCTAACTAGGTGTATTTTCTTCAAAGCATTCCTCTAGTACCACTTTCAGCAAGCTTTCATGTCTGAAGTTGCGTGCGAGCCATCACTTCTGTTTCTTGTGCTCTTGTTCTCAACAAACACCTTTTTCCCCAAACAGTCTGCAGTACCTCATCACCTGTGACCTTACTTTCCCAAATGATGTCAGGAAGTCTGCTGGAAAGTGTCATTCGTTGTTGCAATATTCAATGCTGTCTTCTTCTCCTGCCCTTTTTTGTCTTATCACAGCACATTTACACCGTACCCTTGATCTAACTTGTGAGGCAAGGGATAATGCCTTTTCGGATAATGACATTTCAAAGGCCTTAGTTAACGTTCGGCACTTCAGGGGTATGGCAAAACTCAAGGCATACGTTTTGTTTTGCAAAATTAAGTACATAATATGACATTTTTAGTAGTTACTCTGTAAGTACTTGTGTTCCCCATGGTTCTGTCCTATCTCCACTTTTCTATTATTTATAAAATGTTCTGCCTGAGTGGATCCTTCCAGAACTAGGTATTGTTTTCAACGAATTACCGTTATTCTTACATAGAAAACCACATTTGTTAGAAAAAGGGTAGAATTGCGAAACTTCTTACGGATGATCTTTGTTGTACGGTTGCTGAGTGAGAAAGGAGGTGGCCGGTATACTTCAACAACAAGAAACTGAATGTATGTCAAATACTACTAGAAATACATTACGTTACTAGTCACAATAAAGTTCATTCAGCGTCTAAGGAGCTTTGGTGTTAGTTTTCTTGGGATTCTTCCTCTCAGACTCTTTCTTGGAAGTCCTATATTGACGCCATTACTCAGTTAGTTTCCATGAAAGTTGACTCTCTCTATCAGATGCAAAACTATCTCTAGCAGGATAACATTCTGCACTTTTGTTAATCGTTGGTCTCACCATGTATGAAGTATTTTCGTCCACATCTGGTCAGGTGTTTCCATGTGAATCTTCTGGACAGAATACAACGTTGAGTCTGTAATCTGACTAACCCAGAGCTTTCTGGGACCCAAGTAATTCTTTCACATTGCTGGTATATGCCTTCTGTTTCCCTTTGATACAAGTATTCCCATGGTAGATGCAGCCAGAAGCTCTCTCCCCCGGCAACACCCATAAAATCAGTGCATGGCGTTACTAGATTCTCAATGAAGATTCATCCCTTTACTATGGAGTTTCCTAAGTACAGGAGCTATGACATAAGTTCCAGTCCCCGTACTGCTACACCCTGAAATTGTCTTTCATCTTCTTGCTTCCCTGACGACTACAACCTTAATCAGGTCAAGATTCATAGCAACAGACTTTATGTAGTTTGATCTTCCATTCAAATCACCTACCTTGCCAATGCCTTCCTTTCCGGAGTTCTTATCTTTCAGTGACAATAAAGCCTTGCTATGAACGATTTCGGTAATGAACAAGAACGACAAAAGTCAAGTTCTCATACCCTCAATAGGCACTTTCTCTGAAATGGCAAAGGGTACAAATACTGTTAACTCGACATCATCACTCGTCATGATCGTCGCCGTCATCATCATTATCACCATCATCATCAACATCATCATCATCAACCCATCATCCTCTTTCTCATTATAAGTTGCATTGTTTCATAGTTTTGGTGGCCATGTTCCGAGAGCTCTCAATCAGAGCATGTGGCGATAACTTTACTACTCAGTTCGGAGTTAAGTGATCTTCAATGTTAACAATATAATGTGATAAAGTATTTCGATCAGAGAGTGTAAGTCTGCCAAATGACTTCTCATTTAAGCTGCTTAAGAAGTACTAGCTGTAAATGGAAAATTACCCTATTGTTAATGACGCCTGCAAAGGACAGGCAAGGCGGAAAATGAATTCATAATAGAAAGATAAGTGTCCAGCACAAGCTGAATAGATGAAACATAGTTACTAAACATTATTTGATGAGCTTTCGGTGTATTCTACCACCATCGCCATCGCCAAATCACCTACTAATGTACTAACACCTAGTACTGACACATGTTAGGTGATAAAATAAAAAAGTTAAAAATGTGTTATAGTTTGCTTTTAATTCAGAGCACCCCAGGATGGCTTTTAAAACATTGGAGGAGTTTCTTCAACTGATTACAGCATTATGCATTTACTTTAACATGGGCGTTGGGGCTCGTGAAACTGTCCTCTGCATTGGTGCTGCGGAGTCCGAGTTACGGTCCCAGTAGCTATCATCTGTATTATCACAAGCTTATTACTCGTTTTAAGTTTTTAAGTGTATTCTAGAAACATGAATTGTAAATCCTTCAACTTTTGTAAACATTTCTTTGTAAATTGCAAATATTACATCGTTTTTTTGAAGACAACACCTAAAATGTTTGATTTTATTCTTAGTTTTGGCCAGTTCCCCGTAATATCCTTGTTTTGGCTATTTGTAATCTCGCCCAATGTTCCACAATAGCTCAATTTGCATATAAATTCCGCCCAGTTTTCCAATCCTTCTTTTCTTATATTTTTCAACTGCACCTTGAGGTGCCGTCGTCTACAACAGAGGGGCTAGTTTAGGGAATTTCGGGGTTTGGATGTCTGCATGAGGTAGCAAACGTTAGAATCACGGACTTGCTTCTAGTAAGCAACTTTCGGCAAAGCTTTTGTCGCTTGGTAGTTAAAGAGGAGCATAAGAAGCAATCCATAAGTAGTTTACTTATCATGATGTATCTTGACGTCATTGATTTCTTACTCTTGCTACCGTATGGTTGAACAAACATTAATTTCTACTGCATTCGGCTATCTTTAACATGTAGGGTACATTAAGGAATTAAGGTTTTATAAAGAAGGTCATTCTGTGTCACAGAATAAATCAAACCATCAAAGCGCTCTTTACTATAATTATGACGTCATAATTACGTCACTGTAGTTCCCAGTGTCGTCTTTCTATTATGTATTTAAGTTACACATGTTGTCATAAACGCTTTTAGTGTAAATTATTTATTATAACAGTTTAGTGTGAAAATAATGGATGGTACTTAGATTTACAAATGTATTTGCCAAGCTGATTTAACATTTACTGGAAATCCAAACAGAAGCGTCTAGCACACAGTAGAACGGTTGTGTGAACGGTGAATACAATCACGACGACAAGTCGGCAGATTTTTCTAGTAAAACATTGACGAACATCAATGTTTAGACCCTAATTTTGCCGTCGTAACATCATCATTGTTTACATTCAAAGGAGGTACCTCCTTACACCCAATTGAACTTGATTAATTTCATAAAATAACATGATACCAAAAATATGAGACATCTGCTCGATGTCTACAAATGGATTTGGTTCTGAAAATAAGTTTTTTTTATGATCGAATCTTTAGTGAAGCTTAATTTGTAAATTTACCCACTAAATTTGCCTATTTTCATTAAATACCACCTAAAAGCAAACGTGACTCACTAACCTCCTTAAGATTTCATTCTGATTACGGCGAATGCGGCTATGATAACAATGATGATGGTGGTAATAATGATGATGAAGACTAAGATAATGATGTTACTGACCATAGTACAAATGAAGCAGTAATAAATGGATGTAAATGTACGTAAATGTGTCATTGGTGTCCTTAAAAATTGGCCACGGCGAAAATTTCCCCCGGAAAACGTCCCCCCATAAATTACCACTTGAAAAAAATACAATGGCGAACAATTCCAAAAAATATTACCGAGAAGAGAAGATTTGTCAGTTTTGAAAAGAATACTAGAGAAAAAGAATATAGGTCAGCTATGGTGATCACTTTCTTTTTGTTGGCATAGATAACTTGTCCAAATTTGAGAACCATAATTTGAACAATCGCTGAGATACGCCCTTTCAAACTTTAAATCATGCCTATCAAAACCTTGTTAAATGAACCCAGTTCATAATTTAATGAACTGACCAAAATTATAACAGTGTTTTCTTCAGGCCTTTTCCAACTTAAAACAGCCATTTCTCAAAGTGGATATGAGATTTAAACGCGATATTTTGTATACAGGTATTTGGTAGCAGGGTTAACACTGTGATATAGTTATAATTGCGATTCCTTGAAAAAAAGTGTTTTGTGACGTCATCTCTTTAGTACTCTATTTGTATCGCATTTGACCTGAGGGTCATTGAGTAGAGACAGACGGGGAATGTGTAGTAGAATATTATGAGTTTCAGAATCTTTGGATATAGAATTTACCTGGAATTTTACATGCTTTATTGGATGAGAATATACATTGAAAAGAAGAGAGAAGAATGTGTCTTTGATAGAATTTTGATCTGACACGATTCAATTTATGTGTCAATTACAACACAGTACATAACTATCAGAGGAGTTTTCCTAATTGATAGCGTAAAATGTTTAGATAGAGATATGTTTTCTTTAACGCCCAACCTCGCTCTTTACCGCGGTTTACCCAAATCGTTACTCTTTCCAAGGCGTTTTTCTCATTGGTCAAAAAATTGTAACTGTTTTTAATTGCCCTCATACGGACTGCTTAATGAAGTAGTTTGTCGGGGCATTTTCTAGCTGACTATGACACCCGCTTAAGAAACCACATCTAAACTACGTTTATTTTGTCCGTCAACTCCAATTCTTACCACAAACGTCTTCACATGCGCTGAACTTTTCTCACATTACGTCACAGTTCAATTCGTTCCAGGCCACCTTTACTACGCTGTCTGTTAGCCAGTAAACCAGTTTTTAATATCTTGATATCTGATTCTAAAGTCGCTGTAGCTGAATCGTACAGTAAAATCACAATCTATCAAAGAACTTTCATTGAGAAACTCTGGTAAATTGAAATTAATTGTGGTAGTAAACGTTTACATCAAAATTGCAGTCGCCCTTGCTTGACTTTAAACATTTAACAAGTTGTTTGTTATTTGATGCCCTTGATTTTAAAGTTAAATAAGTAATACATCGTCATTGTTTATAATCTAAGTGGGATAAATTTAACTGTCTTAATTCTTTAGGACTTATTTTGATATTGAAGGATGTGAAATCGGTCAGAGCTCCACGAAAGAAACGCGAGATGAAAAGTCGCCTGGAAATAGTTGGTCAATGACGTAAATCTAGGTGCGTGTTGAGTGCAGTGAACTCTATATACCGTATTTCCTCTAATTATAGATCCCCTCTAATTATAGACCCCCTCCAATTATAGACCCCCTTTTCGCATCATGTTTTACACAGTGGACAAATTCTGCAAGTAATCCCTGTAGTTCTTCTCCACACCAATGGCATGATTTAGCCTTGATTTTTGATGATTCTATTGAACTATTCATGCTATCTGATGATAATTTGTTTATAAAGTCCTCGAAGAGGGTTAGAAAAAGAGGAGAAAAATAACCGTGCTAGATTTATCTAATAAACAAGCAGAAATGCTTGGTACATTCATTCTTTTTTACAGAGACAAATCAGGCAATATTTCTGAAGGAATCGCAAAAAATGGGTTGGAAAAATATGGTATCGATAAAACCACATTCAAAAATCATAAGGATTATTTTTTAGAAAATTATTTTCTTAGGCTAAATAGTTTTCATAAAAGATTACAGGATCCTCCCGCCCAATATTATCAAATAACAATGCTCGGAGTTTTAGCTCACATGAAATGGCAGTTAAATCTAAAAAAAATTCTTCCTTTACTTGATCATAATTTTTTTCCATTACTATACAAACATGAAAATGAATTAGGTAAACAATATGGGGGGATTCTTGATAATGTTTTAGAACTCACATTAGAAAGAATAGATGTACATTTTGAAACTGAATATCAACATGACAAGAAAATCTTTTTTGCTGGTAACTTAGTTGAGAGTATAAGAATCCCTACAAAAATGATGGATGTAATCATTTTTAGAAATTATGATGAACTTGTTATGCAAAAAATCCCAAAATCTAACAAACCACGTATGTCTGGAACTTTTAAAAATTATAATCAAAAAATTGACGATAACATTACAGAGCGTTTTACATTTTTGTTATTTTTTAATTTATTGCATGTTGGAATCAGTAATCGTGAAGCTACAAACTATCTTATGCGATATCATTTTGAACCTGATAAAAAATCATCAAAACAAACAATGAACTTATCTAAAGAAGATCAAAAAGCACTGGATGAAATTTTTTCACTGTTATCTAAAGGTGGTAATAAGGTATTTTCAATTATTAATGATGATGAGGAACTTCATTTTCTGATGAAATCATCCCTCTCAGAAATTACTGATATGCTTGCAAATAGAGAGTCTATTAAGGCAATTTACGATAAATTAACTTGAGATCTTAATTTTTGCTATTTACCACTCTGTGATTTCTTCAAAATCTTTGGATCTTGCAATAAGTGTGCCTACTGTAATGCCTGATGCTTCTGCTATGGTTTTTTCACTTTTTGGCTCTTCTGTTTTGAATCCTGCAATATGTAATGCCCCTGCTACTATTCCTCGTGGTTCTTTTCCAATAACTATGCCTGTTTTCTTTGCTTGTTCTATCATTTTGATTGCCTCTCGTTTTGTTTTTTCACTAAACCCTGCAACACTTGCTATTTTAGCCACATATTTTACGGGATCTATTACTGGCATTTTTAATTCTAATTCTTTTAAAATCATTTTGTAAGATCTTCTGATTTCTATTTTTTTAATGTCCAGACTATCTGCTATGTTATCCATAGTTCTTGGTGTTTCTGTAATTTTACAAGAGGCATAAATACATGCACCTACATGAGCGTTGATTAAGTAACCTCTTGTGAGTTTTCTATCAATAATTTTTTGATACATTTGTTTAGCTTCATCAATGATTACATCTGATAGTACAAGTTTGTCTTTTAATTTCTTCATTTCATTTATTGCTTTTTTGAGATTTTTCTCTGCTGAAGAATGTGTTTTATTTCTACCCTCTAATTTTTTTAATCTTTTAAAAGATTCTAGATTTGCAGATATTGGTTTTCCAGATGAATCCTTGTTTGTTGGATTAATCATTGTGTGCGACAATGATGTTTCTGTACTTTTATTATTTGACTCATCAGGTGATATTATTCCTAGTTCTGATTTTTGATATTTCTCAGTAATCACATATCCGCAATCACTGCAAAAAAGTTCATCTAATTCCTCATCAAGTATTATGGCATTTTTACCACAGCGTGGACACTTTTTCCCTGAAACTGTATTTCCAGACATTGTATTTGATATAAAACAAGACATACATAATTCTGAATCTATAAAAAATAGAAAAAGTGAAAAATTAGGCAGAAATACTGTCTAATTCGTACTTGAGCTCATCAATATCTGCCTGTGTGAATCCTTCTGGAATTTCATCTGGATTCTTTCTCAGTTGACTTAGCAAGAGCAAAAATAGCCTATTTTGCATACTGTGTGCCTTTTTTTCCTGCTCTGAGATTATCTTTGTCCTACCTTCCAGTTCTGTTTCCTTTACTTTGACTCTTACCATATCATCTATTGTCAGATTCTGAATTGCCAGTTTGTACTGGTCAAATAATTCCTCCAAGACAGGTACATAGTAAGATGAATCTGTCATGACGGCTCGATTCTCCTCATCCTTGTATGTGAGATGTCCTACTAACCTTTCAGCAGTTGCCATCTTGATGTTTGGCGTGTTTTTGAGAATTGTCAAGAATCTCTTTCGAAATGCATGCAAAGTCATTTTCTCATGTCGTCGATAGGTAGTATTCTTTGGATCTCTTTTTCCTGCTTGAATCAGAGTTCTTCTTATGGATGTGTATACTGCAAACTGACTCATTGGTATCAATTCATCTCCATTATGGTTCTGTGCTAAAAACACTGGAGTTTCTGGTGTGAATACCTCACCATCTTGTTTTCGTTTTGCATGGTATTTTTCCAATTCCTCAGAACACTCTGGTGAACAAAAAGTCCAGTATTCTTCTACACTTCCTTCATAGATACAAAATGCTTTGCAACCTAGTGGCACATCTTTGAGATGTTTCATTTTTAGTTCTATGATTGCACCTACTCTAACTCCAGTTGAAGATAGAAACAAAATCAGTGCTCTGGTTCGTATGTTCTTTGCAACACTAAGCATTTCTTGAATGTCTCTTGTGGTGTATGCTAGTTTTCCAGTTCGCTTTACTTTCTTTGGTAATAGCCTTAGAATCTTTTTCCACTTTAACTCAAAGTCATTTATCTCAAAGAATGCCTTTAGTGCAAAAACTCTCACTGCTCCCGAGTTGGGGGATTTTGTAGGATCAGAGGTTTCAGCCATGATATAGTCTTCAATCATTCTCTGAATCTTGTCTTTGTCTACCCTTGAGAGTTCATCATATTTTCCCTTGGGATAGCCTGACCGTTTCATAAAGTGGTCAAGATATTGCTTGTAGACTTTGAAGGTAGCGTCAGATTTGACACTTTTTCTAAACAATAGCAGGCTTCGTTGCATTGTTAGGGTTTGGTTTTTAGGGTATTTTACCCCCAGTTTATTGTCTACTTTACGGATAGTATTGTTTAATTTTCTTTCCACTTGATAGAACAGCCAATTGATGGGTCAAAGTCTTTTTCAATTTTTTGACCATCTAACAATTTTTGCATATTGTTGATCATTGTCTTTTCTGTGGCCTCATCATCAGGCTTCATGGCATTATCGATTCTACCGTGAAAAACTAGTTCTTTTTGGCTATTGAACAGAAATGGATCTGGGGTACACATTGCACCGTATTTTTTTGCAATCTCTTGAGTTTCATCAACTAGATAATCAAAACCAAATCCTTTCTCTTTTGCAGTTTCTTTCATTGCGTCAAAACTATCTTCTGGATAGTCAGTTGAATCATTACTGTTGATTCCAACTATTGCAATATCTTTTCCAAATTTTTCGTATAACTCGTTTAGTGCATCTACTTTGGCTTTTACATATGGACAGTGATTGCACATGAAAATTACGAGAATTCCTTTGTAGTTTTCATAATCTTTGAGTGAGTGTTTTTTATCATCAATTCCTAACAATTCAAAGTCAGGAGCAATATCTCCAGCTTTTAGTTTAACTTGAGATTCTAAAAGTACCATGAATGGACGTTCATGTTTTCAAATAAAATCCTTGCCTAGAAGACAACAATTAAAATCCACACATAATTCATCATTCTCGTGGGCCGGTAGTATAGCCTGGTAGTATACCCGCCTTGCACGCGGGGGGTCACGGATTCAAATTCCGTCCGGTCCACTCTTATGCGATCTCTTCTGATTTTCGGTCTGCTGGATGGATTTAAATAGGATAAGTTTCGGTTTTCTCTTATGGCAAGCGTAGTAGATGGATGGCCTGTATGGATTCCACTCATTGTTGGTTTAGCACCAGGTTTGATATACTGGTTAGCAATTACCGCCAAGAGAAACTAAATTTACTATTTTATTCTCTTTTTATTATCTTCTATTCTTAGTGTAAACTAGGTTAAACGTTGTTACCTTTCTTGTTCACAATATGAATTGTTACAGAAAATTAATCTCTGATTTCAATAAAATTCAGATGCAAAAAATTATTACAATTATCTTTCTAGCCGTTTTACTAATTCCAGTATCTCAAATTAATGCTCAAGAATATTCTGATAATGCCCCTACACTAACTGTTTCATTGCAAAGTGAAACTCCTTTTGTCTATCAGGATTCTGAAGGGTTTACAGTTGTAGTAGGAATAGTTGAAAACAACAATGATCTCACTCCGGTAACCAATGTTCAGGTTCAGGTAAAATTCTATGATGATCTAAATCCACAACCAATTGAGACAGTTACTGAGAATGTCTCACTTGAAGTAATTCCAGCAAATGGGGTTTCCCCATATTCAATTCGTTCTGCTACAGCTAATCCCTATATCACTCAAGCAGCCGTTTCTTTAGTTGGCTTTGATTCTTCAAATCCCAAAGAAAATGCCTTGACAATCTATTCTAATGATGTGTCCATGGATTCTGAACTCCACTTTACTGGAACCCTGGAAAATGGGGGAGCTCCAATTTCTGACACTAAAGTGTATTTGGCAATACATGATGCATTTGATCCTCCAAGAACTCTAAGTGTTGAAACAGTAGAAATTGGTCAAGTTGGACCTAATGATAAAATTACTTTTGAGTTTAATGGAAAAATTGATGCCAGAGCAGTAGGACTCTTTATGGTTGCTGAATCAAATATCTTTAATTCTGATATTGTAGAGGTTACAATTCCTCCACCTGAGATAGCAACTATGTTGGGAGCAATTTCAGATGTTTCAATTCAAGACAATCAGGGAAAGAAACTCTCTGAACTTCAAGTTGGAGTGCCTGTAAACATTAAGAGTACAACTACTATCCAATTTGCAGCAGATCAGGAAAAAAATGAAACAGCGTATACTTACTATGTTCAAATCAAAGAGTCTGGAGAAAACCCTACTGTAGAATACATTGGCCAATATGAGGGACGATTCATTGGCACAGGTGATGATTTTCAGACAATAGACTGGATTCCACAAAAATCAGGATTGTATTTTATGGAAACTTTTGTTTGGGATAGAAATAACATTCCAATTTCTGAACAAGGACCAATCATTCTCTTTCTTGTAAAATAGTAAGTTTATTTTCGCATTCATCATAATACCTTCATGTCAGATTTTTCTCTAGTTGCAATGGGTGGAACATTTGATATTATTCACAGAGGTCATTTGACATTACTTTCAAATGCATTTTCAAGGGCTGACAAAGTAATCATTGGTTTGACAAGTGATGAACTGGCAAAAAGAAAAGGAAAATCTCCTCACAATAATTATCAAACAAGATTAGCACATCTACTTGAAACCATATTTCAAGAATTTCCAAAATCTGATTTTCAAATCAGTCAGTTGGATAATGACTTTGGTCCAGCAGTATTAGAAAAAGAAGTTCAGGCATTAGTTGTTAGCTCAGAAACCAGTATTCAAGGTCAAAAACTAAATGAACTAAGAGCAGAAAAGAATCTCCCTCCAGTAGAAGTAATTGTAGTTCCAATGCATTTGGCTGAAGATGGTACAAGAATATCTACTACAAGAATCAAAAATTCAGAAATTGACAAGGAAGGAAACTTGTTGTGAATTGACAAGAAGCTTGTCTAACTTTGAGTAATTGTCATAAAACAAAATTGTATGATTTAGCCTCATGGCAATCATTAATCATATGATGAAGCAAATTGATAATGATATATCAAATCTAAAACAAGGACTACAACCTGAGAGCCTAGCGTTTTGGTATGACAAAATAATTAAAGAAACAATTGAGATGGCACCTCCTTGGTTACAAGATAAAATCAAAGTTCATCAAGACCCTGTTCTTACAATGAAATTTAATCTAGATATTTCAAAACGTGCAGTCAGATATTTCATGATTGCAGTTGACAATAATATTGATGAAATGCCATATTCAACAAAATTGTATTTTCTTAAAGTACAAGAAGTAATGTCTACTGAAATGGACAAATCCCTTGTTTGATTTTTCTAGGCACAATTCAAAGCTCTAAGTATCTATAACCAATAAATCTAAACCTGCTATACAATGGAACTATACAAATCAAAATATTCTGATAATAAAAAATCTAGAAAATCAAGACGAGACGATGACGTATCAAGATCATTTAGAAATTCCAGAAATGATAGATTTTCTAGAGATAGAAAAAGAGAATCTGCCACTGTAACATGTGCTGATTGTGGAACAGAATGTGAAGTACCATTTGTGCCAAAAACTGACAGACCTGTTTATTGCAGTGATTGTTTTAGACAAAACAAACCACAATCAGATGATTATGAAAAATATTCACGTAATGATAATTCCAGAAATGATAGATTTTCAAGAAATGATAGAGAATCAAGATACTCTAGAGATGATAGACGTTCCCGAAATGATAGATACTCTAGAGATGAACGACAAAGAGAATCTGCCACTGTAACATGTGCTGATTGTGGAACAGAATGTGAAGTGCCATTTGTGCCAAAACATGACAGACCTGTTTATTGCAGTGATTGTTTTAGACAAAACAAATCAAGAAACACCGATGATGATAGATTTTCAAGAAATGATAGAGAATCAAGATACTCTAGAGATGATAGACGTTCAAGAAATGATCGGCCTAGAAATGATAGACGAAGTGACAGAAGATCTTCCAGAGATGAACCACGTTCTAAAAATTCTAAAACTGAGAAATTCCTAAAAAAACAAGAGAGTTTCTACTCTAATGGCTCAGACAAATTCTATGAATCTTTGAAAGAAAAATTATTTGAAATTTTAGGCGGAAAAATTTGTTCTAGTTGTGGATTCCGAGATGAAAGAGCCTTGGGATTTACTCACAAATATGATGAAAATGCATTTGATGATATTCACCGTGGAGGAGCTGCATCCTCATGGGGTAAATACATCTCTGAACCTAATTTAGCCAGAGATGAGCTAAAGGTACTTTGTTTGAACTGTAATCAGATCAACCAACCTGTCTCCAAACCCAAAAATGAATCCAGACCAAAAAGAAAGAAGAGCAAGTATTTTCCTAGATGATCTCTGAAATCAATTTTGAGAATTTATTAACACTTTAATTATAATAATTTTGAAGATAAAACATGAGTAGCGACTTTAAGGCATTAGGTCTATCAATGATTGCTATGGTTGGCATTGTAGCCATTTACACAGTATTCGTTCCTTAGATCTTTTCTTTTTCGATTTCTACACTTTCTTCAATAACCTTAGTAGAAACTAGCTTGTCTTCTTTGTCAATTACTGATTGTATAAAATCTGCAAAATTCTCCACATTTTGCTCATCAGAAAGAAGAATACTGTGTGCTGATTTATCCTTTAATGAAACTACTAGTTCGTTTTGAATGATATTTAGAATTGATGTGATAAATGTCTCTTTTCCATCCTTGATGAAAATTAAACTAGCAAGCTTTTGTGCTTCGTATTTGTCGTCACACTTTATGTTAATCTTCATTTATTCTCAAATAGAAATTCATCAATTTTGTCTTTAGCTTTTTCTCTATTCTCTTGATGGGTAGCAAGGAAATTATTCATTTTTTCAATTAAAATTGCCTTTAACTCTCCAGACAATAATTTTCCAGATTTATAATCATCATAGATTGTTTTGAGTTTGTTATCATCAGGCTCAAAAAATATTCTAAGATACTGAAATGACACATCAATGTCAGGATTGCCTCCTAACTTTCTGTGTTGCTCAAGGTCGGGTTGACCTCCTGAAAACGCGTATTTGTTGATTTTCTTTTTTACTACATTTGGAGCATCAGTTGTGTAAACAGTTCCGTTTTCATCTGAAGCTGACATTTTTCCTCCAGGACCTTCTAGAGCTGGAATCATAATGTTATGGATTAATGCTGGTTTTTGTTTTCCTATTTTAGGAGCAATATCTCTTGTTAGTCTGAAATGAGGATCTTGATCAACTCCTAACGGAATCAAAACCGGCTTGTCCTCAATGAAACATGGTGCTGATTGCAATGAAGTATAAAAAATCATGCCAAGGTTGGTTTCATTTGTAAATCCAAACGTAGCTTTAGTATTTGAGAAATTAATCTTCTTTGCAACTTGAGCTGCAATAGGATACAAAGTTTGAATATTTCTTGTGTTGATGATGATTTTTGTTTTTTTAGGATCAAATCCTAATGCAATAAAATCCAAGGCATTTTCAAGGGCAAATTTTTTTGTGTCCTCTAAAGTGAGATTCTGTTTTGAAAAGAATTTTTCATCATCAGTTAATTGAAAATACATATTCACATCAAATTTTTCTTGCAACCATTTTGCAAATACCCATGGAACCAAATGTCCAATATGAGTATGCCCTGATGGACCTCTGCCAGTATAAAGGAAGAATTTGTTTCCTTTTTCATAATCATCTAAAATTCTACTCATTTCTCTATGTGAGAAGAAAATTCCTCTTCTGAGCATAAAGTGGTCCTCGCCTGCAATTGTTGTAATCCTGGCTAGTAATTCTGATGAAATCTTTTCTGTACCGAATTTCTTGATTAGTTTTTCATAATCTATATCGCCCTCGACATGCCAAGGTGTTACAATAAAGTCATCAGCTGACATTCAATTTGACTTAGGTTAAGGTTTAAAAAGTCTTTTTCGAACTTTCTGCTGTTGTCACAAGTTTTTCATGATATTGAAAAAAAAATAATTTCATCACTAAAAGATAATCCTAAACAATCTCCAGAATCATTAGAAAAATCAACAAATCTATCTCCTGATCAAATCAGGCGAGGAATTGAATGGCTAAAACTCAAAGATTTAGCTATTGTAAATGAATCAAAAATTAGCCTGATCAGTTTAGGAAAAAATGGTATTGAATCAATTGAAAAAGGATTGCCTGAAAGACAATTACTAAATTCATTAAAAGATGGACCAAAGAAATTATCTGATTTACAAAAACAACTTGGTCCAGTATTTGGTCATGCAATGGGTCTTGCTAGAAAAAATAATTGGGTAAAAGCTGACTCTGATTCAATTTCTTTAAGCAATGCACCTGCAGAAATTCCAGCTGAAAAAATTATTCAACAAATTGGAAAGGAAAAAATTCCTAAAGAAAAAATTGATTCATCTGAACTTTCTGTACTCTTGAAGCGACCTGATTTTGTAATTGAAGATATAGTAAAGACTAAAGAAATCACACTTTCTGATTCTGCAAAAACACTAGAACTATCTGATTCATCTGGAGCAATTGATGTTGAAGCAAAAGTTCCCCAAATTTTTGTAGCAAGAACTCATCCGTTAAAAGACACAATTGATGAAATTCGTGAAATCTTTGTCACACTTGGTTTTTCAGAAATTATTGGAAACATGACACAGTCTAGTTTCTGGAATTTCGATGCATTGTTTACTCCTCAGGATCATCCTGCAAGAGAATTACAAGATACTTTCTTTTTAGATTCGATCTCTCTATTTTTCTATACATTTGTTGATGTTGTTTATCCTCTATTCCTACAATTTAAGCAAACAACACGGAGCCATTTGAATTTAAAGTTTTCCTACTACACTTCTGATAGATTATTTGCATGCTGATATTGTGGTATTAAATATCCACCTAAGTTGTAGTCTAAGCAGTTTGTATCCTCTATTTCTACAATGTTCACTTTGACACCACTTGCATCACTTGGATGGTACCCATGGCATTAAATTATAGTAAAATGACAAATATACACCCTCCTTGGGAAAAATTATTTCTTTTTCTTCATGTCGCATAGTCAAGCGGCCGTAGGTTCACTTTGTCCGAATCTATTACATTTTTCCATTTTCTCCGATCAGTAGCCATTTTTATCCCCTATGAAAGCCCTATGAAAGTCTTGTAAAAACTCCTTTCTGCAATAGTGCTCATGAAACTAACTTTTCGTGCCATAGATAGTTTTAAGGTTGTCAATATTTCTCTCCTTGTTTACATGTTGATGACGATTTGCTGCAGTATAGGACTCATAGTTCATAAAAGACATTGTGTTAAAGAAGACTCGTTATTTGAAAAGGAACTGTGGAGAGCAGGCAGAATACACACATACATAAGTTCTTACTCCAATAGCCCTTATGGGACTCCAGAGCAATGACTAAGATACAAATCAGTTCAACAAAGTAAAACTTTTCTTTTTGCATTCCCGCAGAAATATCCGTAACGACTTTCCCTTTTTCAATTCTTGAATTACCATATTAATCATTGTTGTCTTATTAGGGTTGCCTTTTCCCCTATATTTTCTCGTCGACAAACATGCGTCTTTTTGTCAAGGTGCCGTTAGATGCTGACGCAACATGTGCAACACATTTTCTGTTCTGGTTTCTTATATATTCTGTCATTGAAACTGATTTTGTTATGCTCAATACCTTCTCGTCGGTATACTTCCAAGCACAGTTTATTCTCTGCATATAATTCTCACTTTACGCTAAATCGCTCTCCTTTTTAATGACATTCATGCCATTTCAAGACGAACCTTCAAGAAACAAATGAACGAAACTTAAAGAGAACGAAAAATATACGACACAAAGACAAATTCTATACAGTTGCATTTGATTGAAAATTGTCTGAGAGCAGAAATCGCAAAGGTAAATAGAATCTGGAATGTCAAAAGCACATCATGTGAAAATAGAACGATATTTAATCAACGGGAATGGATAAGTTTAGATTGAATATAAGCGTAATCAGTCGCATAGGCTTTGCTGCCCACCTTAGACCTATTACTGATATTATAAATTCATGAAAATTGAATTAAAAAAAGATATCATGTAGTAAAACAATACAATCTTAGTTTGTTTATGTTGTGGGTCTTTACACATAAGTTACACAACCATTATAAACATAGAAAACGGGCAACAAGTTGTAGATTTTGTTAATAGTCCATTGAAGGCAGAATTATCGATATGCACCACATGCTTTTCCTGGCAGCTGCTATCGACAGGCAATTGAAGAGGTGATATTACTGTTAGACACGATTTACGCTTTCAGAGTGAAGTGGGCAGAAGTTAAGGCTGACTGTCCGATGCCTGTGGTTGTTGCACTCCTTTTCTTATGTTATCAATAAGAGTAGTGTTAAAAGAAATATTTAGAAATACTATTAAATCTTTAGGATTCTATAAAAAATTGCCCAACTTCAAGTCACGTATTTCTGCCTCCTTGTTCAGCAATGCCCGATTTTCAGATATTGGTATTTTTTGGAGTTTGTTCTTGCTTAAAACCTTTCAGATAATTAATTTCTAATGCCATACTTGCTTACGGGTTTCATCGTTCCATAATTTTCTACATAGTGACATAAAATGTCATTTTTACTATGTTCTCTGAACAGCCACGTAGTCAGCCACGCCCATCAGGGGAGCAATGATCCATCAAGGGAGGGGGTAAAGTAGTTAGTAAAAAGTAATTAAAAATTGTAATTGTAACTACCAATTAATATCATTCTATGATAGTGTAAGAAAATACTGATATTGAAAGCTGAGTTGGTTATAACTGACACCATTAACACATCGATGATAACAAAACTAAAATGGGAAAAATCGTTCAGCAATATTAGGGAGTAAAATTTTATCACAATCGCATGGCCCTCTATTCTCCTTTCCTTGGCTATCAGCCTGTCTCTGAAACGATAGTATAATAGAGAAAAAAACAAAACCAAAAAAACCGCAACAAGCAAACAAGCAAACTTTTTGTCAATATTGAGGTTAGAAAAAGCATACACTCCAATTTATAACTATTGAAGTCGTGAATTTTGAAATGGGTCAGAAAACGTAAAATTACATTAGTTCCAGGGAGCCCGAACAGAGCGTGAATGGGCTCACTATATCAACTTGTGTGTGTGAACGCTTTTACGTACTTAAAGCATTCCTAAATTCAATCAGACATTACTCCTTAGTATCATATTAGCGTACAAGAGGGATCTTAATTTCTGATTACTTAACAGAGGGCCCTTGAAATAAGTGGGATATTAGGAAATATGGATTTCGTCGATAGAAGTCGATATAACGAGGATGCAAAAGTATTAAATTTGATAATATGTAGTGGAAAAGGGCGCCACCTGATTACAAACAAGGAAATAAGGAAAAGCAATCTGCATGGTGTTGTTAATCATTCTCCAAAATTACATCCGGAGCCGTAACATGTGGGAGAGATTAGTAGACACATGAAAACGGAGAATTGGAAAATGTGGCAAATGAAGTTTTACTTAATAACGGTCTTTTAACCGAAAGCTTGTAGCTCAGCTCCAGGCATTTAATTTCATTTTATATAGTTTTTAATGTATATTTTAATGTGATTTTACGTTTTAGTGTATATATATATTTATCCACACATAGAAAATGTTTGTTTTTCATGTAGAGTTCGGATAAATTCGTAATTTCCTAGTTGTTTTGGCCTGCGTTTTTATATATTTTGAAATAATATTTAAAAATTTTATTTAATATGAATATAGTGATAGTCCTGTTTTCTATTTCCTGTTTAGCCACGAAACGGAGGCTGTTATGAATTTAAATTTACAAGGCTGTTAGATATTCCTGACCAAAACTAAGCTGAAAAGTAGAAACAACTGAGTTGCTCATGTATATAGGAAATGTGTACAGCTTTTCAAGTTTTGAAGGCAAAGACTTTTCTTGGCAGGTTTTAGTAAATTCATGCCTAGATGGAAGAGCAATAAGTTTCTTTTTGCTTTGATATGACAGTGGCATCCTAAAAGAACCCAATATCATACTGAGTATTGAGAATAACACCTCGCACGTTGCTGTACTTTCATCAAATGTTGCTACACCATCAAATATTGTAATGGAAAAACGGATCTGCAAATCAGAACTATAAGGAACTATACGGGGATGACGCTCTGGATGTCTAAACAACGTTTGCTGAGCAACCTTGTAACAAATCACATTTACAGTTCTGCCACACAATTGAGGATCATATCGAACACTGTACATGAAGGGGTTTGCTCCTGTAAAAATTGTAAAGACTTTCGGTGAACTGTACCGGACATTCTATCTAGGGTTGAGTGGTCATACAGTGCCTTTTTGTAAAATTTTCGGGATCTAAGTGGAGTTAAAGGAAGAACAAGAAAGAGAAGAAGACCAAAAAGAAGATGGAGGGATGATATCGAAAACAAAGCCAAGATAATATGGATGAGAGTAGCACAAAACAGAAGAATATGGAAGAGCTTGTGGAGGCCATCTGCCTGCAGTGGCATGAACGGCTGAAATGATGAAATGATGAATGACTCACCAAGGTCATCACCCGGAAATCAAAACACTTTTAAACATTAGGAATCTATCTGGCTCATATTTTCATCTTTTGAATCGTCATGAAACATTCCAGTTGAACTGGTAAATGCTACAACTCTATGCAATCCTCAGCTCTGAACGGTTGATCCCACAAATGCCAGTTCCCAGTTTGGGCCAAGGCACTGTTTTTTACTGCTTGCTCCTCACCACCTCGTTGAGGTTGCAGCCTATCGATGCACTATCAAACACTGCAAACTTGCCATGGATAATATTGCAGTCGTATAGGCTTGGTTGATCGGAGTGCAGACAGATAAGGTACAGACAGGAACCTTGAATTTCACCATTGCCTGCTAATAATGGCAACTCTGTTTACGTCCCTCTGTCACTTTGAGGCCAGGGGGCTTGACTTGAGAAGATACTATCTTTACTAGCACGGAAAATGCTTAGATATGATGTAAACTATATACTATAAGCACTGTGTCTGTATTAGAATTTCTCCAATACAGTTATTTTTGTATATTTGTTTCAAAGGTAAATGGTATCTAAAGAACATTTCTTGAGTTATTTGAGTGGATTATAATATCAAAGAGAAGAAAAAAGATATCACTAATAATGCACAGAGAGCCATATCCAATACTATTTTCTTGAAAGAGAGAAGATTCGAAGAGAAAGGGCAGTCAGATACAATTTCCATATTAAAACATTGATCCAACAATTTAGAATATTTGTTTCTATTTAAAATTGAAATTTTCTAACGTTAGATATTGCTTTCAATTAAATTGAGTAACATCGTAAATTTGTTTCATATTTTTAAATATGAACTTTTAAATATATTATAATGTACGTATGCTCATATACAGCTGTTATGTGTACACAAATGTTTGACATTTTAATTTTAAGTGTTGTGAATAGTATTAACTGTGACTTAGGAAACCTGATATGTTTAGTTTGTATTCATTTACAACGAGATAAGTGCTGTTCATGGTGAAGCAAGTGTTGAGATCCCAAAAAAATACAAAAACCGATTATTATATTTAATGGTGCAACAATGGCGAGGGTTTTTTGATATATCCTACGTGCAAAGAAACGCATGAAGATTGTGAGATACGTGTGGTGTTTTTTCTATACAAATGAATGAGTATAAGCATCTCATTAAATAGACAATCTGTAGCTGACATGCTGAAACACCCTACCCCCATTCTCGAAAATACTACGTGGGCCACCAGCTGTGTACGTGTTCGGATACAAAATTTCCTTACAGCAGACTGCCTTAATAAAAAACAAAGTGCTGCAATCTCTCTAAATGAATAATGTGTTTTAAATGTCCCCTATTATTCAGTTGGCAAACATATTGCCTGCACCACTAACTGCAAAAGGAAAAATTTGAAGAAGAAAAAGAAGAAGAAGAAGAAGAAGAAGAAGAAGAAGGAACAGAAGAGAACAATAAGCGGAAGTAGGAGTAGAGGAGAGGAGAGGAAAGAGAAGAAGAAGAAGACAATCAATGGCAATCAGATACGATTTTCAGGATTAGAACATTAACAAAATACATTGAAAATATTTAATTTATTTTAAAATTGATGTTCTCAAATGTTGGATATAACTTTCAATTAAAATGAATAAAAGATAGCATTAAAAGTTTAAGATTCCATTTTCGTAATGTAAGGTTTATACAGCACCAGCGGTATATGGAGTCTCGTCTTTCTAAGTTAAGCCCTGTATACCACTAACTGCTTTTAGTTTCCTGATATGTGTATTTGACATTCAGTTGCAATTAGCTAAATCCTATTAATGGAGAAGTACGTGTTGTGATCCCAACAGTAGAGCTGACAATAGCTTTTTATATTTATGATTTGAGAGGTCAAGAGCGCTATATGTGGTTTATAGATTGGCAAAAATGTGATCGGTCTGCGATGGGTTGAACGAAAGCACAACGACGACTGTTGCACTTAGATTGAAAGCGGTCGAGTGAAGATCTCATGGACTCGTCGCCTATTGACTATTGATATCTTGAATTATGTAACAGAGGTTTACACACCTTCATTTTCGGAGCCATTGGAGTGAGGCTCCAGGGCTACTTTTGTTTTTCTGGCGCTGTACAAGATTATTCCTCAATTAAGAAAATAAAATTCTAGTGTGTCTGCCACTGGTAGCAAGAAGATGAGAAGTGCCCCTTGTTAATTTTAATGGTGTTATGTCTTTCCTGCAATGTTTATACGATCATGTAGGATAATTAGATAAATAAACGATTAAGATATTGATGTTTGTGTGATCCTTGTTTTAAAAACAAATCAAGCTGAAGAAGTAAACCCACGCAATTAGGGATCTAATGCGACCATCTCTCACTTTGAAACTCTATGAGGTTTCATGATTGTGATTATTTCTAGCCTTTCACGTGTACAGCTGCAACAAAGCGGTCTTTCCGGAGCGCTGGCTCTGGCCAATGCGTCGCCCTATGGCCTGACCGCCTGCATCCACACCACCAATTTCAATCGCGCCATGGAGTTCAGCTACAAGGTCCAGGCCGGTGCCACGGTGGTCAACGCCGGATCGCACGGCTCCGAGCCGCACATGCCGTTCGGCGGGGTCAAGGCGTCGGGCAACGGCTCGCGGGAGCCCGGCACCGAGGCGCTCGATGTGTACAGCGACCTCAAGGATATCTATCTCAACATCGATCCAGCTGGCTTGTGATGAGCTCCGGGATCCCAAATCCCAGCGTCGTCGCGCTGATTCCGGCGCGCTCCGGATCGAAGCGGGTCAAGGACAAGAACATCCGCGACCTGGGCGGCCATCCGGTGATCGCCTACAGCATCTGCGCGGCCCGGCAGTCAGACCTGTTCGACGCCGTGGTGGTCTGTACCGACTCCGAGCACTATGCCGAGATCGCCCGGCACTATGGTGCCGAGGTGCCGTTCCTGCGCCCGGCGGAAATCTCCGGCTCCACCTCGCCGGACATCGACTTCGTCGAAATGGCGCTCGACCGGCTTGCCGCCGGCGGGCGCGACTTCGACTGTTTCAGCATCCTCAGGCCCACCTCGCCGTTTCGCAAGGCGGCGACCATCCGCCGGGCCTGGGATCAGTTTCAGGCCGCGGAGGGTGCCGACTCGCTGCGGGCGGTGGAGAAATGCGCACAGCATCCGGGCAAGATGTGGGTCGTGCGCGGCGGCACCATGACGCCGCTGCTGCCGCTCACGCCGACCGAGCAGCCCTGGCACTCCAGTCAGTACGCCGCTTTGCCCGAGGTCTACGTCCAGAACGCCAGCCTCGAGATTGCCTGGAGCCGTGTGGTGCGGGCGGGGCGAACCATTGCCGGCAACGTCTTGATTCCCTTCCTTACGGAAGGGGACGAGGGCGTGGACATCAACGATCAGGAGGATTGGTGGTACGCCCAGTACCTGATCGAGCAGGGTGAGGCGGTCCTGCCGGAGATCGACCGGCCGCCCTTTTTCGGTAGCAGCAACACTTGAAGACCTTGGGGAGAGATACGCGTGGGTGATCTGATTGGAACGGCTGTCGAAGGGACGCTCTATTACGCGGGTGCGCCCGAGTTCGAGCGGATTCGAAACCTGAACACGGATGCGCCGCGCCGGGCCGAGGTCTATGCCGGCATGGCTCGCCTCAACGCGCTCTACATGATCGCCAACTCCGGTTCCGGCCACATCGGCTCCTGCTTCTCGAGCCTGGATATCGTGTCCTGGATTTATCTCAACGAGCTCAGGGGGGCGGACGACGTCTACTTCTCGTCCAAGGGGCATGACGCGCCGGGCCTCTATGCGGTGCTGATGGCCGAGGGCAAGCTCGACTTCGAGCTGCTGCACAAGCTGCGCAAGATCGATGGGCTGCCAGGTCACCCGGACGTGGCCGTCGAGGGCATGGTCACCAACACCGGCTCGCTCGGCATGGGCATCTCCAAGGCCAAGGGCATGGCCTTCGCCAACCGTCTGCTCGGCAAGTCGGGGCGGATCTTCGTCATGACCGGCGACGGTGAGCTGCAGGAGGGGCAGATCTGGGAGTCTTTGATCTCGGCGGCGAACCATGGCCTCGGCGAGATCACCGTCATCGTCGACCACAACAAGATTCAATCGGACTACTCGCTCGAGCGCACCAGCTCGCTGGGCGACCTGGATGCCAAGTTTGCCAGCTTCGGCTGGCACGTGGAGCGCCTGGACGGCCACGACCTGCCGACCCTGGCCGCCACCTTCGAGCGCCTGGCGGAGATCACCGACCGGCCCAAGGTGATCATCGCCGACACCATCAAAGGCAAGGGCGTGGGCTTCATGGAAGGCACGTCCATCGATTCCGACGTCGAGATGTTCAAGTTCCATTCCGGCGCACCCAAGAGCGACGACTATACCGTTGCGGCCCAGGAGCTGATCGACCTCTGCAACCGCCGGCTCGACTCCCTGGGGGCGCAACAGCTCGAGCTCGAGTCGGTCGAGCGCCCGGCCATGCCGGCCGGCGCGACGACGCAGAGGCTGTTTCCGGCCTACAGCGAGGCCCTGATCGATCAGGCCGAACGCAATGCCAAGCTGGTCGCCTTGGATGCGGACCTGGTGCTGGACATGGGCTTGATCCCCTTCGCCGAGAAATTCCCTGACCGATTCCTGGAATGCGGCATCGCCGAGATGGACATGGTGAGCCAGGCCGGGGGCATGGCGCTCAAGGGCTTGCTTCCAGTGGTCAATTCCTTTTCTTGCTTTCTCTCGACCCGGCCCAACGAGCAGATCTACAACAACGCGACCGAGCACACGAAGATCGTCTACGTCGGCGGCCTCTCGGGCGTTCTGCCCGGCGGGCCGGGGCATTCCCACCAGTCGGTCCGCGACATCTCGGCCCTGGGCGGCGTGCCCAACATGGCAATCGTCGAGGCCAGCTGCGAGGCCGAGGTAGCGCCGCTTCTGGATTGGTGCCTCAACCAGCACGACGGCAGCAGCTTCCTGCGCATGATCTCGATCCCCTATCAGGTGCCCTACACCCTGCCGGACGACTACTGGCCGCAGCCGGGCCGTGGCGTGGCCCTGACGGACGGCAGCGATGCGGTGCTGATCTCCTACGGCATGGTCATGCTGAGCGAGGCGCATAAGGCGGCCGAGGCGCTGCGGGCCCAGGGCATCGGGCTGAAGGTGATCAATCTGCCTTGGCTCAACCAGGTCGATCATGGCTGGCTGAAGGACAGCGTTGCCGGTGCCAAGGCGCTCTTCACCTTGGACAACCATTATCTGATCGGCGGCCAGGGCGATTGCGTGCTGTCGGCCTTGGCCGAGGCCGGGATCGCCGGCAGTCTGCACGCGCGCAAGTTCGGCTTGACCGAGGTGCCGCCGTCGGGGACCAACGAACAGGTCTTGGCCCACGTCGGCCTGGATGCTGAAAGCCTGGCGCGATCGATCGCCGTGGAGCTGGGCGGGCTCTAACATCCAGGCCGGCCGGTTCGACTGTATCCTTCAGGTCGGTGATCGCTTCGATCATCCGTGCCCGAGAATCCACTGCGAGGTGCAACGGATGAACCCTGAGCTGCGCCGTCGGATCCGTGAGCATCCTTGGCTCAGACCACTGCGTCTGGCGCGTATGGGCAGGATTACGCGCGCGGGTGGGCATCCCGATTGGCGGGTCTTGATCGGGGACGATTGGGCGAAATGGGAGGCGGCGCTTGCCGCTTCGCGCGGTGGAGACAAGGTGCTGATCGCGACCGGCGTCGGTAGTCACCTCGGGCTCACCGCGCTGGATTCGCTGCTCGCCGTGGCGCTCACACTCCGCGGGGCCGAGGTGGAGCTGCTGCTGTGCGATGCAACCCTGCCGGCCTGCCTGGCCTGCGAGGCGGGCTGGTATCCCGACCCGGTCCGCTTCGCCGAGACCGGTCCGCAGGGCGACCTCTGCTCGTTCTGCTTTGAGCCTGCCGCGACCATGATCGACGAACTCGGCATCACCCTGAACAGCTATGCCGGCAACATCGACGGCGACCACGAGACCCAGGTCGATGCGATCGAGACCTGCATCGCCAACGGCGCCTCGGGCATCCTGATCACCGCCTCCGACACCTCGGCCATCGTCTCGGCGGTGCATGCCCTCTAGAATATCGTCTTTACTGCTTAAGATGTTCCCACCCTCAGCTTTTATACCCAGGTTATGAAGGTCAGACGCAGAGTGCTAAAAGCTAAACTATCAAGGACATATTGATGTGCCAAGGGCTTGCATGTCAAGATAAAGATGATTTCACTTTTGGCTTTATAATTTGATGAGGTGCATTTTAGAGCATTTTGTTTTAAAAAGAGTGCTTTATAGGCTAAGTCATGGACTTCTAAATAATAGATGCTATTATTTAGAAGTCCATGGGCTAAGTAAAGGAATAAGTGCGTATACGGTAATTAGTGCAAGTTTAACTATTTGGTGGAAATCATCCTTAGCCCTCTAAAAGTATTGTAAGGTAGTGGAGAGAAGAGGTGGTCCAACGTGTTAAATAGCTTCATACAAACATATTGAGCTCTGCACGTAGTACATTGAATTTATTGGCCGCCACGACTGAATTTTGCGACTCCGCCTTTTGTTAATTGTCCGTAGTTTTCAAGTTTATGCTTAGGCATCTTTACACCGGTGCCGAAGTATTGTATGTAACATCAGATGCCTAGAAAGAAAAGGAGTTCCATACCTTATAATGGCACCATATGACCCTCACTTTCGCGGCACCAGAACGGCACCAGATGCGGTGGATAGAGCAGGCGCGTAAGCAGAGGAAAATTAGCGTCTTATCCTATAATTGAAAGGACTTTTATATGATTATATTGGAGAATTGGGACAAAAGTGGGACACCAACTAAGAATAGCGGCGTCTGGGTGATGATTTTATGTAACAGTAACACAACATTCCGTAATTCCTTGTTGTAATAGACGGACTTTCCTGAACTCTTGCTAAGAACATAGGTACATTCACTCTTGAATGCAGGGGCACCTAGATAATATTTTTTGACTATGGCTTGTAAATCTCCGTTATGGAGTAGACAGGGTTGTAACAGATGATTATGTGGCTTTGTATGTTGCTGACAACTTATTGATAGTTAATACTAGACAAAGCATTGTATGGATGTATGGAAATGGCTTATAGAACTAGTTTGCTTCAAAACCTTTACTTGACTTGTTTATGGGCCTTCAACTTTTCTTCATTATCAAGATGTATAACACCCTTGAGGATTCCATTCCATGCTACGGAAGACAACAGACAAAATCCCTTTCAATCTTATCACAGTAGCTCCAATTTTGTCAGTTATCAGAAAATTTACAAAACATGCTGGCAGCGCATAGACCGACGGAGAGAAAATAGTGCTGCATTTAAAAAACCTGCTTTTGAAATTACTTTTTACCAAATACAGTTATTCAATGTCTCATAACGGCAGTAATTGGCTGCCGCGTCTCCCCATGCGGCTGTGACCATAAATAACTCCAGATTTGCAGAAGCTATTTATAAACTTTTTGATTCTCGTAACTTGTGACGTTCCATATCACCTGTGTCCATATTCTTTCTCCTGTATTTGTTCATTAATGCAATAGTCTTGTATTCTGTAGAGACACATTTTATGGTTTGATAGGTTTTCCTAATTATCTGACATCAAGCATCTGAAGAGCATGTTCTTGAATGCATGTATTTTGTACGTTGGTTTCGGGCAGCAAAACGTTTGCCAATAGCATGCCGATGACTCTCTTCAAACCATACTATAGATTGGAGTGTCGCCTTTTAGTACTCATATTAGGTGATAAAAGTATTATTTTAACATATGCAACCAAAAGACGAATAACATCATGAATGTTTGCTACCAAAAAGATAAAAAATGTCATCAAAGTGCAATTTGAACTTTGGCGTTTCCTTGAGGCCGCTTGCCCAACGTGACAATTGTAACGTTCTGCATTTTGACTCTCATTAAGTGCTTTTTCTTGATAATAAAATAAAACAAAAAGTCTAGTCTATTTTACACAGACAGGTTTATTTTGCCTATTTTGAGAAGGTATATTCTGGTATCAATTGATACCATAAGCTATTCTGACTTTCCTCGACAGGATGCCAAAAGTGTTGAAATTGTGTTTTTCTTGTTTAGGCGTTCGCAACGGTTTTGACTTGCAAGGGTACATCTTTTTGCTCAAATTTACATGTGCTCCCGAATATAAAATATACCAACGAAAAACAGGAAAATGGATTCACTGAAAACTTTTCATCTTAACTGAAGTAAATCTGACTTTTCATTTTATCTCGGGTCACTTATATCTATCTTATCACTGTCAATAATATATACATATGAAATGGTATTGATGTGACAGATTGGTCAAAAGAAAAATGTATTAGGGGATCCATTGTTTTTTATTAGCTCTGGCTTTTTCAAAACACGATTGACTTGTGCAGTAATCCGTAACCTTTTCGTCTGGCGGACACCCTGCTATGTAAGAAATATTACCTAACGAAATGGATCATGCCTTAAAACGCGCATGTACAGGTATTAGGTGTTTTAAGGATTTGACTACTCTGGAGCACTGGTTAAAAGGGGGCTGAATAAACGGGGGGTCATCATTACGGTCTAAAGTTAATAAACGGGGGGTCTGAACTCCAGTCTCGATTTCGTGAAAGTTTTAAATAAGGATGATACACACGAGGACAAAAATTGTACTAATTGACTAATTAGCAACTGTTTCTGGGTCTGATGTTGCATGGGAAGTTATTCAAGTGTTTTCAGATATCATTTACACTTTGAGTACTGGGAAAAGTCCTTGAAATTAATAAACGGGGGGTCCTAATAAGGAGCGGGGGGTTATATATTTCAAAAAATTAATGAGCGGGGGGGGGGCGATTATTTGGCACTCGAGAGTAGGAGTTTCACCGACAGAAATGACACATCTATTACTTTTATTGTTTCACTTTTGAGCTATGGTCATAAATGAGCCAAAAATCATCACTCATTTGTTGCGATCCTTAATAGGTTACGGAGCTAGAGGTCTCTATATAATCTGGATCCCATGTTGCGCAACACTGGTCGAGTAAATGTAAATTGACACTGTTTCGGATCACGTATTGCACGGAACTGGAAAGTTTGTCCTACATAAGAATCTTTAATATTTTCCCTTTATAATCCGAATGGATCTCTTTCTGTCATTGGAAACAAACTGCAAGAGTACTGTGTAGCCGATTGTTATGAAATATGTAAGCGATGTAAAAGATAATTGCTATTAAAAAAACTCCAAACAATTTACAGCTTATATAAACAGATAGAATAAGAGTTAAACGTGATTAGTTTGCATCTAATGCAAACCTAAAGCACTACCGCTGAATAGTTCTCATGCGCAGTACAGAAATGTGGATTGATACACACACACAGGGTGGATCGAGCAAATTCTTGAACTGGACAAAGATATGAAAAAACAATCAAATTCAAGAGCAGAAGCAATGGTTGAAGAATAGTAGAAAAGCAGCGATCGGCTACATTAGTACACCTGTATGGTATTTTTTCGATGATAATCGAAATCAGATAATTGATACCCAAAACACTTAATGTGTAAGCGGCTCACGATGTCAAAAATGATGTCAAGTGTAGTAGTGCAGTTTAAATATTCGGGCAAATTTACATTTAGCAGCTTAATGATAGACTTTTATTTTGCAAATAACTGAATATTGCTAAAATTTATATTTTATATATGGCAAAGTCATTTTTCTTCCAATTTTGATTTTTCCAAACATGGAGCTTACAGTGTCTTCCCCTTTACGCCTACTTTTTCTTGTTCCTTAGCAATAAGAAAGGAATTCAGGTGGTTAGTTGGGTCTATTTGTAAATAAGTGCAAGGGAAATATGTAACGTGACCCTGAAAATAGCCCATGGAAGTTATGTCTAAACTTGCTCCCCGACAACACTATAATTTTAGGGAAATGTCAAAATTGGAGATAAGCCATTGTCAGATCTTCTGACGTTAACCATAGTAGCAATCACACTGCATCTTCAGAGTAATATACCATACTGATGCCAATACTGTTATTCAATACTCATACCCGATACTGAAAACCTATAACACTGCCAATACATATACCATTACCAATACTGATACTGAAACTAATTGTTGATCTCTTTGTCAAGCAACCAAATGCCGAAAACTATAAGTAAATAGCTTTAACCCTCTACGTCCTGATCTAATTTATTATGACCAGAAGCCTACCGAAGGTCTCCAATTTTGTAGATCATGTGAAAAAAATTTACCGATTCATCACCAAGCCCAGTTCGCAGAACATTACTGTTGATGTTGGAATAAAAAAACAATATTTATATCCCTGCCCGTTAAGAAATATCGATCAGTGACCCTAAGATTTTATATATGCCCGTTTAAGGCAAAAAGGGAACGGAACCTTGCCTACCTACAAGGTAGCGTTTGACATCTAGCTCAATTTTGCACTCCTGATAGTTTAATAGCAATTGCCTTGACATTGGCCTCGAAATCGCTGAAAATGCCCATAAAAGATCCTCATAAATAGGGCTATACTTTTAATGAATGATAACTGTTATTGGGTCATCCTTACGTGAAATATTGTATTTCTGGTGACATGTGGAAGTCAGAAGATTTCTGTTTTAAACTATCAAGGGCGCAAAATGGTAGAGGCGAATCCAAGAGAGTGCCAAGAGCAGCAGGCAGAAAGAGTTTATAATTATCCTTTAGGATTCTTTGTCATATATAACAAAATTACAGGTATACAAATAAAGAAAAAACTAAAGCCAAGCATCATATATGCAACTTATATTTCTGGCTTTCTTTATTTCTTACATAACGCTAGCCTATTTTGCGTCCCTAAAGAGTAAACAACGTTAAGCCACAGTTAACTCACAGATGATATTTTACAAATACTTTAGAGCCTCCACCTTATCAACAAGATCAGAATTATTTACGAAGGTGTTATTGATGCTGAGTCAAAGTTCTTCTTCCAGTTTCCTTAAGACATCAACCTTTTAGCATCGTTAAGCCAAGGAGGGTGAGTGAGATACAGAACTATGTTTTTTAAATTTTAAATAGACAAGCTTCTATCTAGTTTCAGAAAGTATTTACAATGCATAATTAAAATACATAATTTTGTAAATTTTGCTATTTCACAACGAAATAAAAGTTTTGCGAACTAATTCCTTTTAGTAAAGTAATAACGTAAATACAGTAATGCTAAATCTAGTCCATGAAAACGTTACCATAATGCCAAATACATCACAATAATGCTAATCAAAATTTGGAACTGAAATATAAATTTATTCAAAATTTTTTTCTCAACTATTATTTTTTTGTTATCTCAAATTCCTTAATAAGAAGAACTACATAAGCCGAGTTTGTCTGCTAAGTAACTACTTTAGAATGTAATTATAAAAATTTCATGGATTATAATTGAAAATGTTTATATCAAATTTTATACATATATTTCTTACGAGTTCGCTGCATTTGGAGCCTTAGTTGGCACAGCCTCGTTTTGAGGCGCTGTGTTTTCCGTCTTGATCTGAGGCGCGTTTGCTCCTACAGGGGCTGCTGCAGCTTGCGCGGACTGTAAACTTTGATTTGCTGTGAGAGTGTTGTTTAGCCGGGTTTCTTTGACTGATGTTGCATTTTCTGGTTTTGGCACTTGCAGGTTTGTCGTATTCTTTCCCGAAGCAGGCAACGTCGTATTAGATTCTGTTACGTTGGCTCCACTCTGAACTGCTGTGGAATTCACACTTTGAGTGGAATTGTCTTGAGTGATATCATTTTTCTTGTCCGGTTGGAGCTCTCTGATCTTTTCTATGAATGATTTCTTCGTGGGTTCGCACCCCTTTGCCGCTCTTCCTCTGAAGTAGTCCGCCAGTAAAGTGTCAAGCAAGTCATGCAACTGTCCTTCTCCTAGCCCGGTTTGTTCTTGCTTTGGACTTGATACACTCTGCTGGAAAACATCAACTACAGGAATTCCGGCTTGACACATAGCTGAAGTCGCATAAGCATTAAAGAGCATGGTTCTCTATCAATGGAAAAACAATGATATAATGAGTTTTAGTGATATTTTTTAAGCTTTGGTAACATTTAATTTAGAAGTAGATACAAGAAGTAATTTTCAACTAGAAACATTTATGGAAAGTGGGTTCAACTAATGACGCTACCCTAAGGAAGTTGTATCAACTTTGATATGTAAAATTCAGAAATGTAGAGGCTATCAGGCAAATTAGGACTGCATGCACTACTAGATAGAACAAAATCTCTTTAGGAATAGCGATATTTCCTAGTAAGTGGCAAAGGAAGAAATATCGTGTCATTAGAATACTAAAAGTGACATGTCTTTGTTAAGTAATTTGTAATTGTATCACACAATTGCTATCCTCAGACAAATAAAAATTAGATTGTAATGGACAAGAGTTTTCTGTGTTTAAACGAAAAGCTAGAATTCTATTTTATCTTATGTATCCACCATGAAAAGGCAACCGCCTTCACTACAGATTATTTAAAGTAAGCAGCGTCTGATCCCTAGTGAGCATTTAGATCAGAAGAAAATTACGATGTTTATGCTCTCCTTCCCGAAACGAAGAGTTGATACTTTAGAGTACTGTATCCCGCTTCAGCCATAGGGGTTGATTGATGACTGAAGTAACTCTTGCAAAAGGTGTCTCTTCCTCAATACAGAGCCTCTATGGCTGCTTTCCTGATCAATTAAACACGTGTTGTGGTACCAAAGCCAGTAGTGTGAAACGCAGGGTAAGTAACCTGGAGAGAAAGTTTTAACTCTACCAGGAGAATATGATTAATCTTCATAAGACTTTGAGATCTGAATTACAACTGGAAGTATGAATGACATGACATTTCTCACCTGATAGTTATCAAACGAATCAGCCAAACTTTGCTTAGGTTTCCATGTAAACGGTGTAGTTCTGTATACTGCCTGTCCCTTGTATCTTTTCAATGACCTGACAACTCTGTCGATAAGTTTCTTGTAGGCTGTAAATGTTAGCGATCGAATGAATTGAGTTCCATAGTTCAACAACAGAGCACTACGGTCGTCCATTTCGTTCTTCAATAAAACGTTCTTTAAATACTTCAAAGCTCGTTTTAGGGACATCTCTCTAGCATTTAATTCCATAGAAGTGTCTGTGATGTTTTTGAAACTTCTTTTGCAGCTCTTAGATCCAGGGTACAACCAGTCTCGGGTCCTGGGCAGGGAGAATAGATAAAAAGTCTTATTCCATGCTCTCCTACGTCAAAGCCTAACTCACCATTTAATACTTATAGGCCTACCATTTCAAATATACGTTGTATTTGTCTATTCAGCGGTGTTTAACTCTCCCATCCCACAAATTCATATTGAAAAGTTTTTATTTCACTCCATATTTTTTGTGATAAGTGTCTTACCAAATTGCCCACGAACAGAACTATGCTACCATAAGCAACTTTCAAAGTCTATGATTTAAATAGAGTCTATGTAACTGTTAAGTAAAAATTAGTATAATACTTTAAATACACAACATGTGTCTGAAAGAAATCAAAATACCTTCTACATGGCTGGTACTCGATGCACAAACCTCGTATGGCTGGATAACTGAATAAACTCTAGCAGCTGAAATGGAACCTTGGTCTATCAATTTGCAATCCAAGGCCAGAACCATTAGAATATCAAGCCGTTTTTTGATTTGTGTAATTATGATAAATAAATAAATATTATCATTACAGTACGCAAGAATAGTTTTAAATGCAAATTACGGGAAAAGCTTAGTGGATTGGAAACCAAATTTAGTTTTGTCTCCTATTTAAGCTTTATTACGATATATAGTTATTTGCTGATATATATTCGCTTATATTCATTTCAAAGGTAAAGAGCCGATTATACTTATAATTTTCTTAAATATCGCTATTATTAATGTTATTGTTATTATCATTATTATCATTACCATGATGACCAGTATCATGATGATATTATTATTATTGATGTTGTTGTTAGTAGTAAAAGTAGTTTTAAATACAGATAAAATTTTAGCTTATTTCTTGATAAAGGGCGCCTTACCCAAGGAAATGCAGTCATTTGTGTTCTATAAATTTACATTTTTAAGCTGTAAAGATTGCTATACGGGCCAAACAATGTGCCATTTAGGGACGTACTGGCTGGATACTTGCAGCAACGTATGTTGTTTAAGAACGCTTTTAGCAGTTTTGATGTAGAGCGCCTCCTACAACTCCATCGCATCTTATCCTGTCTTGTGATTTTCGTGATGCACATGACCTACATATTCGCTCTCTCAGCAGCACGGAAATAGTTTAACTAAAGACTTTTCCTTTGTAGTAGATATTACATCCTTTTGAGTTGTAAATGATAGTATTGCTGCACATTACAAACCCGTTCTATTCTTTTAATTCTCAGCAAACACTTTCCTCATTCACTTGGAGATTTTGCTATGATCAGTCTCTCAACAAAACATTCTTTTAAAACAAACCAATTAATTGACTCAGTAAGTGCGTTTTATACGACAAACCAACTTTTCAAGATAATGTAATAAGCAAACTGATAAAATGACATCAACGCCTATCTTACCTATCGCACTTCTTAAATGTTTTTTTGCATAGTGAACTATTTTTCTTCCCTTCTACAAAATTCTGAGTGAAGCAATCACCATGAACCTTTAATGTTCCTATCCTGTCTCGTTTACATCCGGCATCTCCTTGCTCTGCCTCGTCTTCGCTCTCTAGGAAAGAAAAAGACAGTGAAAAAAGAATCTCTATTTCAAAAGGACAATCATACTGTACACATAGAAGCTTTACTTAATGATGTAAGATATGTATAGGTATGACAAAAAGCACCAAATGCAAGCTTCATGCTAAGGCCTTGACGGAGACATGCAGTCAGAGGTAGCAAAAATACAGGTTCAGTTAAAGTTTATCATTTATTTATGCCGTCTTTATATTGCCTGTAATCATAATGAGAAGAAGGCAATGTTGTGCTATTCGAAACAAAGCATGTCAATTTTATTGCTACTGAAACTAGTTCTTGATAAGGAACTATGGCAACGATTGCCACTCTATTGCATCATAAACCCTGTGTTCTGTCTTTTGTTAGGAAATTAAATTTTAGCCCTGAAGCTCAAATATTTTATAGGGAAGTTCCAGCCTCGGAGGGGCTAGGTTCAGCAATTTCAGGGCAAATATTAAGCTATGAAGGGGAAAGTAATTCTACGAAACGACACGAGTAAACTCTGAAGGTCTACTGCAATACTATTGCAAGGATGATTTTTGGCCTTTCTAATTTTACCAAGCGAATTTTGAAAACTGGGGACCAGTCTCTCTGCCCCTAGTGACTTTATCGTAGAAGAACTGCCACCTGAGACGTTAATCTGCCCAAATAACTCCAAGTTACGTTGAGCTTGATGTTTATTTCCACCGATGGACGATTGGGAACTATGTTGCCTTAGAAGTACAACTAGCTCGGCTGCTTCAGCACGTGCATCGACTGTGTTCACATCTACGTTGTTAAATATTTTCTATTTCTCTAGTATATCTTAAAGACTGATAATTCTAAATTCTCTCTCCCAGCGTATACTTTGTAAATGTTCTTTAAAACTTACGTTTAGAGTCTAAAAGTTGAGTAATAGTTGATTTACCTTCACAAATCTATACGCACTCAGAGATTTGTATGAGCAAATAATTATCAATGCAGATTCAAAAGATATTAAACAACATATGTCTCAAATATTTTGGAATTTTAGCTTTTCCATTCTTTCTTCCTTTTCGTACTTTCAATAGCACGCGAGGACTCTGTCAATCGTTAAGTATGCCGTCAGTTTGAATAATATGGAGCGAAGGCTTATATATTCTGCTGCCTCTTCTGCCATCCTCAGTTGGTAGAGCGCACGCCGCGAAAGCGTGGGTCACGGGTTCGATCCCCGGCCGTGACTTACCTTTCTATTTCTCTAGTGTTCTTTTCAAAAATTGAAGTTATAGAGTATTTGTTGTCAGGATGCACTCTCAAAAACTTGTAATATACCATTTAAGTATCGCGTGGGTGATAACATGATGCCAGATTCTTATCTACTGGTCTCATGATACTTTACATAAGTACTTTAAGACAATCTCATTGTACTCGAGGAAAGTATAGCAATCTAACTACCGTATTTTCTCTAATAGTCGCCTTCCCTCTAACTAGCTCCCCATTCTAATATGGGTCCTCTCTTTTATGTTTTCCCTTCTAATATGCGCCCCCATCTTATAAGCGCCATTTTCTATAAGCACACACTTCTAGTAAGCGCCCTTCTTATAATCGTCCTTTCCTATCAGTATCCCCTTCTTATAAGCATCCTTTCCTATAAGCCCACACTTCTTATAAGCGCCCTTTTCTAATAACCATCATATAATAAGCGCCCTCTAATTATCGAAATCTTTAATAACCTCCTCTATCTTATACGCGCCCGCTCTAAACTTCAAAAACGTCAAATTAAAGAAAATACTTTATCATATAATTGAATTTTCCTTTTTTGGAATTTTGTCATTAGTCGTTCATTTATTTCAATTTTTCACTAAATCACATAAAATAATCATGACTTTTGTGTCAATTTAAATTGAATATTAGGAGCCTTGGACTTGGATGAAGATGGGCGTCGCCAGTTGAAAACATACGAGTGTAATTGTTTACAGAAGCTCCTTAGAGCTGGAGTTCGTGAGACGGTGGACACAAAAGAAACTAAAGACCAAGATGTTTTAAAGGAGTAAGTCACTTGATTGTATCGTTTTTCTTTATAATCTGCTACTTCTATATGTTGGCAGTAACATTGTAAATGCCGGTTAGCACAACGACAATAACAGTGATGATCATGGTAATTTTTTTATTTAAATAATTCATGAAAGTCTGAGGACTCCATGAAGACTTTATGGAGCCTCATTTCAAATCCAGCCTCCTTTTGTGTAAAAAAGATTTTAAGCTCTAGGAAGATCGACATTGATCATATCTATGGCGATAGCACATATTTATAATCCAGTGTCATCTATGTCTAGAAGATCTAATTTGATATTATTCTAAGCCTACGATCATAACATGGTGTCAGAGTGGTCAAAGCTGTCATCACTCAAAGGATAGTTAAGTACTCATTGACATTTATTTACTCAATTTTTATGTCTCTACGTTGGTAACTCTTATTCAGAAATACTTCACCGTGGACAAGCTGCCACCTTCTAAAGAACTAAACGTTGACACTTAAAACTTGAGCAGAGGCATGAAAGTCTTGGAAGTTAAGCTTTAACTTATTTTTGTCTGCAGAATCCGACACAAAGTCTGAAAAGGTTCAGTTATCCATATTCTTAACGTGTATCGGTAGTAGAGGCCAAGAAATATATACAACTTTCTCCTTTGACTCTGAAGAGCATAGCATGACTCTTCAAGACATTATTGCTAGATTTGAAACATACTGTAACCCTAGGAAGAATATTACCATTCTCAGGCATAAATATTTCACCTATAAGCAGTCTGAAGGGCAGACGTTTGTTAATTTTTTTTAACAGAAATAAGAAAGCTATGTTTGCGATTTTGGACTAATTAAGGAGTCTTTAATCAAAGATATGATTGTTTGCGGCTTGTATGATGTTAAATTAAAGAAACATATGCTTAGAGAACCTGACTTAGACTTACAGCAGGCCATCAAGTTTGGACAGGCTGCAGAGGATACTAAACGGCATGTCAAAGGATTACGACAAGAATCTCAATCCTCTGTTTATCACATATCAAAATTTCAACGCCTTTCATCTTCAAGGCAATCCCAATCTCATAAATCTCTTCACCAAAAAGTCACATTCTCAGCCCTCGACTTCACACGACTTGGACATTAGGCAGTGTAAATTTTGTGGGCGTGGCCACGGAAGGGGCCAATGCTATGCATATGGGAAAACATGCACAAAATATTGGCGTCAAAATCATTTTGCTCGATATTGCCACCAACGGAAAATCCACCAAGTTAATGACTCTCCCAGTGACGACAGCTCTAAAGAAAATTTATTCATTGACATGGTCAATCTAAATGACACTTCAGTGTCACATGCTTCTTCTACTGACTCCACTTGGATCATTAACCTTCATGTCAATACGTCACCTGTAAACTTTAAGATCGACGCTGGGGCGCAGTGTAATGTCTTTCCTAAACAACAATATCTGAAGCTGAAGCCCAAACCTCCACTCAAACTATCTGCAATAAAGTTGTCAGCATATCATGGCACATCAATCCCAGTTCTTCGACAATGTACTCCATCCATCTCCCACAAAACCAAGCTCCTTGACTCAGTAAAGTTTATAGTAGCTGATACCTCCTCATCGCCGATTCTTGGGTTAGTAACAAGTGAACACCTCAATCTCATCCAGCATATCTTTTTGGTTGTCATTGACACTCCATATGTTCTCCAGGAATTTTCTGACTGCTTTGGAGAGTTAGGTTGCCTTCCCCGTGAACATCACATTACTCTCAAAGAAAATGCCATTCCTGCTGTGATGCCTCCGCGCAAGATTCAATTGGCTATCCGCGACAAGCTAAAAAGTGAGCTTGACAAAATGGGTCAACAAGGTATCATTAGTGCAATACAAGAACCAACAGATTGGGTAAACTCTTTGGTCATTGTTACGAAGCCCAATGGCAAACTCCGTCTCTGTCTTGACCCTAGGCCATTAAGCAAAGCCATTAAGTGTGAACATTTTCAACTCCCAACTGCCGTAGGCATTATGTGTCGCATGGCTGGTGCCAAATTTTTCTCAAAAGTAAATGCTTCACAAGGCTATTGGCATATTAAGGTAGATGATGAAAGTTCCAGACTTCTTACTTTTGCTACTCCCTTTGGAAGATATAGGTTCCATCGGCTGCCCAATGGCATTCACTCAGCTATTGAAGTGTTCCAGGTGAAAATTGCAAATGTCATTGCTGGCATAGAAGTCACAGCCAACTCACAAGACGACATTGTTATCTTGGGCTCAACAAAGGAAGAATATGATCATTGTCTCCATCGTGTTATGCTCAAAATTCGCGATGCTGGCATTAAACTGAACAAAAGCAAATGCGTCTTTGAAACACACGAAGTTGTCTTTCTAGGATATGTAATCTCTGCCCAAGGCATCCAAGTTGATCCAGCTAAAATTGCAGCAATTGCGAACATGCCGGTGCCATCCAACAAAGTGGAACTGCAAAGATTCCTGGGTATGGTAAATTAATTAGGCAAGTTCGTACCAAATCTCTCTGACATCACAGCACCACTTCGTCTCCTTCTCAAATCTGAAGTTGAATGGTCCTTTCTAAAACCTCAAGTAGCTGCTGTTGAAAAGCTGAAAGTTATCCTTACGAAGGCACCAGTACTTCAATTTTACAACCCATCTCTTCCTCTACGAATCTCATGCGATTCAAGCAGTCATGGCCTTTGTGCTCTTCTAGAACAACAAGTTGAAAGTGTATGGAAACCTATTGCTTACGCTTCTCCTTCTTTGACACAAGCTGAAAAGAACTATGCACAAATTGAGAAAGAAACTCTGTCTGCCGTTTTTGCATGCGAACGCTTTCACAGCTTTACCTACAGTCGAGATTTTGCCGTTGTCAATGACCACCAGCCCTTGAAGTCAATCTTTACAAAGTCTATCACACAAGCTCCACCAAGAATTCAGAGATTTCTTCTTCGTCTTCAGAAATACAGTTTCACCTTAGACTTTGTTCCAGGAAAAACTCTAGTAACTGCAGATGCCCTAAGTCGAGCTCACCTAGATGAAGCCACTGCTGAAATCTAAAATCACGACATGGACTCTTATGTCCACGCCATCACATCACACCTTCCAATCACAGAGCAGTGCCTGCAGCAATTTCAAGATGAAACCAAAACTGATCGACATCTCCAGCTCCTTACAGACTATAACTTACATGGTTGGCTTCAACCGGCTCAGATTCCCATGCATCTGAAACCCTATTACCCTTTGAGAGCTGACGTTTCATTCCATAATTGTCTTCTCTTAAAAGGTGAAGGCATTATTGTTCCCTCCTCCATGCGCCAAGAAATGAAGGACAAGCTACTCCAAGGTCATCTAGGAATCGAAAAATGCAAATCCAATACCCGTTCCTCCATCTATTGGCCAGGGCTTAATGCTGACATTACCAACATGGTATCTAACTGCTCCATCTGCCTTGAACATCGAAATGCGCAATGATCAGAGCCACCGCATGCTCATAAAATGCCTACAAGCCCTTGGATTAAAGTTGGTATTGACTTATTTACTCTAAACAACATTGACTACTTGCTACTGGTTGACTACTTCAGTAAATATTTTGAAATCAGCACCCTCAAGGACACCCAGGCCACCACCGTCATTCAACACTTGAAAAACATGTTCGGTCGCCAAGGGGTTCCAGTAACCGTCTTTTCTGATAATGGCCCCCAGTTCAGCAGTCACTACTTTAAACATTTCGCCACTCAGTGGTAATTTAATCACGTCACTAGCAGTCCAAGATATCCACAATCCAATCGACTAGTTGAGCGACACATCCAAACCATCAAGAAAACTGTAAAGATATCCATCCAGTCTGGTCAAGATGTAGCCCTTGCTCTCCTTATGCTCAGATCCACTCCAGCCAAAGATGGTACTGCAGCTGCTTTCAAGCGAATGAAATGCAATCTCCGAACACCAATTCTTGCAGCAGTTCCTATTTACCACCAACGTGATTATTTAACTCAACCACAGAACAACCTACAGGACTCCTCTCACAAGGAACTCAAGCCTCTTCACCCTTGTGACTCAGACTCAGGGTTCGGAAAGACAACAAATGGTCTATTAAGGGGAGAATAGTCAAGTCAAAAGAACATCCACGTTCCTATAATGTACAAACGCAGTCTGCAAATGTTTTGCGACGTAAACGTAAACACCTTCTGAAAACAGAAGAGACCTTCAATCTAGAACCAGATTATCTCTCTCGACAACAAATCCACAATCTGTCAAGATCCTAAAGATCCTAAACAGAACGAAACTACACCCTCCGATCGAAACAAAGATGTAGTTAACAATACATCCCCTGCTCGCAGCATCCCAAAATCAGCAAACTAGCAAACCCGCTAAGGACGAAACATCCGAAAACCAATACGCTATCAGTATGAATACAGTTTGAATAATTCATACTTAACAGAACTCTAGATAAAGGACTATTTAGTTAATTAATACTTTAACATAGTTGAAGGGTCCTCCCTTATGATTTAAATAATTTATGAAAGTCTGAGGACTCCATGAAGATTTTATGAGCCTCATTTCGAATCCAGCCTCCTTTTGTGTAAAAAAGATTCCGAGCTCCTGGAAAATGGACATTGATCATATCTATGGAGATAGCACATATTTATGATCCAGTGTCATCTATGTCTAGAAGATCTAATTTGATACTATTCTAAGCCTACGATCATAACAGTAATGACAAGAAGTAAAAGGAGATGCTGAAAATTATGGTAGTGGCAAAGATGACGACAATGACAATGCTGCTCATGATGATCAATGATGATAATGATGACAATGATGATGACGATGATGTCGATGATAACCACCACGATGACAGTGACGACGACGGCGTCGATGACTATGATGATGATGATGATGATGATGATTATGGTGTTGATGATGGTGATACTTAATGTGATTGTTTTTTACATGTTTGCTCTCTCTGGTCGGTCCTTAACCGCAAATGCTAAAAGGCAATGGAAAGACGAATAACCAACCATTTAATTTGTCAGAAATGTACATCCAACAGAATTATGAAAATACTTATATTTATAGTAATACGAAAAGTAAATCACAGTAAATAATAAATCATAATGGTAATAATACAGGCAAAGAATAATATAATTGAATAATAACACGTATATGGTACATCTTTCCATCTTTCCATGGAGTGCTACTTTGACTGAACATTATCTCTACTGTAGTAAACTAATTTTTTCGTTATTTTCAAACACATATACAGGGGAGGGGGGTAATCCTCTGTCATAAACAATCTTATTATACTGTCATATAGTGACCCAGGTGCAAAATCGGGTAGTCATGTCGAAGGAAGCCTATAAACGTGTGTTTAAGTTATTGGAAATGTAATATATGTAAAAATAAAACAAAAACTATTACAGGAAATTTTTGTAACGGCGAACGGCGGAAATAAGAAACGCCCGCTTTGCTGATTGTTGTCAAGGGAATATTTACGGTCTTTTTAATTATGTTTTCGCCTTCATGTGCCAAAAAACATCTCGTTAAAAGGAATTTCTACAATGGTACTTTCAGTGCTTGGGAATACTAATAAAAGATTGATCCATCTAATGCTGCTTTACATATACCCTACTCGTATTTGTTCTTCAGAAATGCGTGAATACAAATTGAAGCCTAGAATGCGGTGTGTGTATTGTATATAAAGACGTTTTTGGGCATAAAATTGACCGCAAGCCGTCTTTAACCCTATCTTACAGGGGGGGGGGGAGGGGGATGAGGCTACACATTTCGGGTCATAACTTTTTAAAGCCTGGCGGGATTGACATGAAATTTTGTGACTTTTCCTAAATTTACTGACAGTTCTTAAGATGAGTTAATCTTTTTTTACTTTTCTTTTTTTGTGATATTGGCGTTTTGTTGACCTACAGTAGAGTTTTTTACCTTTCCGTTTTGTTACTTTTATTTGAAAAACATGATTATTATATCTTTAAGCTTAGATTTTGTTTCCTGAATTGGTACCGGCGATTTCGTGTTCACAAATTTGATGAGTAACAAATGCAAAATTTGTTGAAATTTCGCAAAAAATGAAAAAAATTGTGGTGCAATAAGGTGAAGTTTTGCTAGAGAAACTTATATAACAATATATGCAAAAGTAATTATAAGAAAATCACATCTTTAGATGAATTTTGTATCAACAGTAAATTAAGAGTATATTTTTGATGTTTAAAGGATATTTTTTAGTCATAATGCTCAGAATAAATAAAAACCGGTGGATTATAAGTAAGAAACCACTTCGGTAGTTTCAAAACTCATATATTTTGGAAAATAATCTTCGCAAAATCTAACATATCTTGCCTAAATATAACGTATACGTGCAGAAATACCCTAGAGTTACTAAAAGCCCTTAAAAAAATCAAAATGTAATTTAAAAAATATTTGTTAAGGCCTTTTTACAAAATTTGTAAATTTTTAAAATATTGCGCAACAATTTATAGCCATATATGACGTCATTCACACCAAATTAAAAAAACCCCAGCTTCTCAATTTGTTGAAAGCGACCTAAACTATAAACGTGCCTAATATTTTTGTAATAGCTTTAGCCGATTTTAAGTTATAGTGTTTCAAAGTGCCGCGGGCCTTCTACCCCACCCCCACCCCCATGTATGAGAAGAGCTAACAAGCCTATGTAAGTTAGGGTTAAATGAAAGTAATATCTTGTTTCCTTAGTATGTTAGCCTGCTCTACACAAATTATATCATATTGTATCATTCATTCGGATATGTTGGTGGAACAGTTTTAATTCTGGTACATGAATCGATGTATAATTTTATCAGAAATTTTTGATAAAATATTTCTTTTGTATTAGAATCTCCGCACTCAAAGCAAGAGTAGCGAGAACTTGTGCTTCTCCAGACAACATAAAGGCAATGTTTCATGAAATTCTGCAAAATGAATTAACGAACTTCAGTCAAATGTTGGATATAAATATGTTGCGTGCAAAGGAGGACGTGCAAGTAGCTACGCCAACCTTGTCAAGGGGTAGCTCCCTGTATGGCGCTCCCTCTCCAGTCCGGTCTATGAATATGGAGGCAGATGAAGGTTTCTATGCAGTTGCTCAACCTCGAAAAACCCAGACTTTACCAGCACAAGTAAGTGAGAGCATGCACCAACCCTTTAAAATATATGTATTTAGTGTCACGTTTCTTGCTTTAAGACTCCTTTATGAAGATAGAAACGTATGAACGGACGTCACTCTGCAGATACTAAGAGCTTGAAGGCAGCAAATTTTCTTTCTCGTACCTATTTGCCTATCAAAGCATTTTGTATTGAGGACTATATTCGTAGAAGATTGTATCTGAGCCGTCATTAGGTTCAACCCAATCTATTAGCACCCTTTAGAACCTTATTCTATTTTATAGAGATAACAGTCCAGGAATTTACTCCATGCATACATCATCATTATTACTCTATGTGAATTCTTGGAATTCAGAGAGTGTCTCCTAGATACCAAAAACTTTTGTCAAATGAGACTTGAACACAGTCTTATTTTGCATTTCTCGTTTTAATCGAATATTTGACAGGGATGTCTGTTATTCACACTTTATCCATGTCTTGTGAATGCTTTTTTTCCTGTCAGTCCTGAACATCAGCTGTTTTGAAATTATTCTGAAATTTTCCAGTCTAATGACATGTGCAATGTACTTAAGGTACTGCGATTTGCAGAAGTAATCTATTGAGGATGTCTTTGTGATACTTTACAGCTTTTCGTTTGAATAAATAAAGCTCCAGTCTTCAGGTCCTGTAATGATGGGTTTATTTTTGGTTGGTCTGTTCTTATGTGTCTCCATGTTAATAATTTTTCTGAGGAAAGCGTGCCAGATGGATTCGATTTTAGCGTCTTCCTTAGCTGGTAATGAACAGGCTTGTATAGATTAAAGCAACCTACCGCAAATACATGCCTAGAAACTTGTCTCTCGCACACATTTTAATCCTCTGGTACAGAGCCAATATTTTATACAAACGTCCTAGAAAACAGGAAATTGTTACAAAATATAATATGGAGCTACGCCGATTGATTGACAGGAATGTGTAAAGGAAATGATGCATCCAAACGTGTTCAAGTATTGAACAGCAGTCAGATTCAATATTTGAATTAGTTAGTAAAGCTATTAAAGTAAAGAGGGAAAGAGCGAACCGTGGAATTACACCGCGAATTCATAACTGTTTTCTCGTTAATGCGACTTGAAACGTTCGATTAGGCTGATGCAATGTGCACGACCAGAGGAGTTCATCAGCATACAAAAAGGCACAGGAGAGTGTTGCTGCGAGAGTAAGGTATAAAAGTTGTTGGCTGTTTAGACTTGTGTCGCAAATTGACTGATTCGGGTACAAAAAGTGTTCCACTTCTGTTCCTGTTGCCTGCATTTAATAGACACGCCCCGATTTTATGCTTAGGGTTGGTGAAGGGGCAAATGCCAAATGATTACAGTGGGATGAAGATTCGGTTCTCTCTTTATGTATCATAGGTTCACTTTTTTTAAAAACTCGGAATAAGAATAAAAAAAACCCACTCTCTTTGAGATTAAACGTATCATTCAGTGAAAGATATTGAGGATTTCTAAGATATTCACAGGAAGATCTCAAAGAGGATGAATTACCTATGGGAAAGATTTCACAATAATATTAATGAAAAGCAGAGTTGAAAACAAAACCAACAAAAAATTCTGTGGTAGTAGTAATATTTGTAAACATAGTTTACCATAAGAAGCAATAGAATAATTACTAATGGAAATAGTAGTAGCAATAGTAGTAGTAGCAGCAGCAGCAGTGTTATGTCCGAGCGCACGAAGCTAGCCGCACTTGGTATCACGATAAGAGAGAACAACTTGATCTTCACTACGTATCTGAATACGAGATACGTCTGTCGTCCGGCCGGGCCGGGAGGGCGACTGACCAGCTTCCGGGACGGCTTCGAGGAGCTGCCGCGGACGCTCGCGGCGCGCCTGGGGGATCGGCTCAGCGCATCGACGCCGATCCGTCGCCTGCGTCCCGAGCCGGGCGGCGGCCACGTGCTCGAAACGGACGACCGCACGATCCGCGCCCGCACGGTGGTGCTCGCCTGCGCCGCGGTCGACTCCGCCGAGCTCGTGCGGCCGTTCGATCCCGACCTGGCCGAGCCGCTCGGGGCGATCCGGGGCACCTCGCTGGCGGTCGTCCACCTCGGCTTCGAGCGGGCTGCGGTCGAGCACCCGCTCGACGGCTTCGGGTTCCTGGTGCCGCGCGGCGAAGGGCCGCGCATCCTCGGCACCATCTGGAGCTCGACGGTATTCCCCGGCCGGGCTCCCGACGGCTCCGTGCTGCTCACCACGATGATCGGCGGCGCGCACGATCCGGGGGCCGTCGAGCTCGACGAGACCGCCCTCGTCGACGAGGTGCGCTCCGATCTGCACCAGGTCGTCGGTCTGTCCGCCGAGCCGTCCTTCGTGCGCGTGTTCCGTCACCGTCGTGGCATCCCTCAGTACGAGATCGGACACGGCGAGCGGTGCTCGCGGGTGGAGTCGATCGGCGCTCGTCATCCCGGTCTTTTCTTCTCCGGCAACTCCTATCGCGGGGTGGCGGTCAACGCCTGCGTCGAAGGGGCGCGCGAGCTCGCCGCCGACGTCCTGCGCCAGCTCGACGGCCGCCGCTAGCCGTGCGGGTCGAGCACCTCTGGAACGGGTGACCATCGATGGGTTAGGATGGGGGGGACGGCCGCCGATCGGAGCGACCGTCCTTGGTGCAGCGTGGACGGAAGGGCGAGCGTCGGCGGCGTCGTGTTCGGGACGACGCCGCGCTCGCGGTGAGGAGCGACCGGTGCCCGGCCAGGGAGTGCAGAGACAGACTCTCGATTCGATCGTCGCGGAGGTCACCGCGGCCGACGCCGAGACGGTCGGACGCGGTGTCCGGCGAGCTCGCCGAGCCCTGCCGCGTCTGTCCGGCGACGCCTTCGTTCGCCTGGTCGACGCGCTCGGCAGCCTGGCCTACATCGACTCGGCCGACCTGCCCGAGTTCGAGCCGGTGCTGCGCGCCGGCGTACGCACGCTCGCCTCGGCCGGCAGCCGGGTGGTCGCACCGCTGCTGGCTCAGATGCAGGGAGCCGACATCAAGTCCCATCTCTACATCGCCGATGTGCTCGGCCTGGTCGGGGAGCCGGCGATGACCCCGCTGCGTCATCTCGCCGCCACCGCCCAGGATCGCGACACCCGCGTGTTCGCGCTGTATGCCATCGGCAAGGTCACCGATCCATCGGTCCTGCGCGCCATCCCGGAGGCGCTCGGCTGCTGCATGCACCCCGACAAGGAGGTGCGCGACACGGCCGTGCGTGCCCTCGGGCGCGTATTCGCCTCGCAGGGGCGCGGCGTCCTCAAGCGACAGCGCGCGGCCTCGTTCGACGTGCTGCAGCGTTGCGTCGCCGACCCGGAGCCCGCCGTGCGCGCCAAGGCGATCCGGAGCCTCGGCAAGATGGCCGACGTCGGCTGCCTCGACCGCAAGCAGCTTCGCTGGGTGGCGCAGGCGGCCCGTGTGCTGGCGGGCCACGGCGAGGGCTTCGACGCCGATTCGGCGTTCGTGGTGCGTCGCGAGGCGCAGGCGGTCCACACGCGACTGACCCCCTGACCCGCGGCGCTCCCGCCACCGCTTCCCTTCGAACGAGCCCGGATGGGTCCGGATGATGGTAGAATGCGCCGGAGGATCGGATTCGGTGCGGAGATTGCACCGCATCCAAGCGTTCGTCCGGACCGAGGGGAGCATCCGCAGATGGGCGTACAGCCGGCCCGAAGTGAAACCGATTCCGAGGCGCTGAGGAACTTCACCAAGTCGCTGCTCAACGACGTGCGCGCTCTCGAGATCATGCTCCGCGAGGGGATGTTCGAGACCGGCGTCCGCCGTATCGGTGCCGAGCAGGAGCTCGCGCTCGTCGATCGATCCCAGCACCCGGCGCCGGTCGCCATGGAGCTGCTCGGACGCAACTCCGACGAGCATCTCACCACCGAGCTGGGGCGGTTCAACGTCGAGATCAATCTCGACCCGCTGCACCTGCGCGGCGATTGCTTCGGCGTCATGCAGCAGCAGCTCGAGGCGTTGCTGACCCACGCCCGACAGCTCGCCGCCGAGTGCGACGCCGACGTCGTCCTCACCGGCATCCTGCCGACCCTGCAGAAGGCCGATCTGGGGCTGGAGAACATGGCCCCGCGGCCGCGGTACTACGCGCTCAACACGGCCATGAACCGGCTCCGGGGCGACGCCTACCATCTGCACCTGCGTGGCACCGACGAGCTCATCGTACGCCACGACTCGGTGATGCTGGAGGCCTGCAACACCAGCTTCCAGGTCCACGTTCAGGTGAGCCCGGACGAGTTCGCCCACGTCTACAACATCGCCCAGGCGGTCACCGGACCGGTGCTCGCGGCGGCGACCAACTCGCCGCTGCTGTTCGGTCGTCGGCTGTGGGCCGAGACCCGGATAGCGCTGTTCCAGCAGGCACTCGACACCCGCTCGGCGTCGCACCAGGTGCAGGAGCGCAGCCCGCGGGTGAGCTTCGGGCGCCGCTGGGTCGACGACTCGGTGCTCGATCTGTTCCGCGAGGACATCGCCCGCTTCCGGGTCTTGCTCGGCACCGACCTGCAGGAAGATCCGTTCGCCAAGCTGAGCGAAGGGATCGCGCCCCACCTGGAAGCGCTGACGATGCACAACAGCACCGTCTATCGCTGGAACCGTCCGTGCTACGGCCGATCGAAGGGGCTGCCGCACCTGCGGATCGAGAACCGGGTGCTGCCGGCCGGACCGACCACCACCGACGAGATGGCCAACGCGGCGTTCTGGCTCGGGCTGGTGCTGGGCGCATCGCAGGAGTACGACGACATCCGCAAGCTGATGGACTTCGACGTCGCGAAGGCGAACTTCGAGGCCGCGGCCCGCATGGGGCTCGGGGCACAGTTCACCTGGATCGACGGCGAGACCACACCGGCGGGCCGACTGATCGTGGACCGGCTGCTTCCGCTGGCGCGCGAGGGGCTACGCGCCTACGAGGTGGACGAGGGGCACATCGACCACTACCTCGGCGTCGTCGAGGCCCGCGTCAGCACCGGCCGGACCGGATCCACCTGGATCCTGGAGTCCCTCCAGGCGATGCGCGACCGCGGCACCACCAGCGAGCGCCTGAGCGCGCTGACGGCGGCCACGCTCCGACGCCAGCGCGAGGGACGACCGATCCACGAGTGGCCGCTCGCCACCCTGGAGGAGGCCGGGGGTTGGCGTCACTATTTCGCGCGGGTCGAGCAGTACATGGTGACCGATCTCGTCACCGTCCACGAGGACGACGTGATCGATCTGGTGGCGTTCCTGATGGACTGGCGCCGCACCCGTCACGTGCCGGTCGAGAACGACGCCCACGAGCTGGTCGGGCTGGTGTCGTCCTGGTCGCTGCTGCGCTTCATGGCGTGTGCGCCGCCGGACCAGCGCAACCGGCCGGTGCCGGTGCGCGACGTGATGGCGAAGAACCTCGTCACCATCTCACCCGACACCCGCACGCTCGACGCCATCGACCTGATGCGGCGCGAGCGGGTCGCGAGCCTGCCGGTGGTGAAGGACCGACGCATCGTCGGTATGGTGAGCGAGCACGACTTCATGCACATCACCCGCGAGCTGCTGGAGCAGAAGCTGCGCGAGTAGCGCGCTACGGCTCCACGTACGGACCGAACTGGACGTCGGTGGCCGCCGCGACCCAGGTCAGGGTGGCGTAGGCGGCGACGTTCTGGTCCAGCTCGCGCCGGCTCAGCTTGGCGAGCGTGTCGTTGGCCGAATGGTGGATCTCGAAGTACGGGCGCGCGTCCTGATCGAGCGAGGCGAACGCGACGCCGTGCTCGCGCAGCGGCGACAGGTCGGCGCCACCGCGGGTCGTGTTGCCTCGGTACTCGATCGACAGCGGCTCGAGCAGCTCGGTGATCGCCTCGATCGTCGGTAGCGCCTCCTCGGCGACGCGCGACCGGAAGCTCCACACCGCCGCGCCGCCGAGGTCGGACTCGGCCGCCAGCACGTGGTTCGGGATCTCGTCGGCGTGCTCCTGCGCGTAGGCGCGCGCCCCCGACAGCCCGAACTCCTCGTTGGCGAACAGCACCACCCGGATGGTCCGCGCCGGCGGTGTCGGCAGGGCGGCGATGCGGCGCGCGGTCTCGATCACGATCGCCACGCCGGCGCCGTCGTCGACCGCGCCGGTGCCGAGGTCCCACGAATCGAGGTGGGCGCCGAGCAGGACGATCTCCTCCGGCCGCTCGTGGCCGCGGATCTCGCCGATCACGTTCGCCGACTGCCCGTCGGCCAGGTAGCGGCAGCCGAGCTCGAGACGGAAGCGGACCGGCTTGCCGGTCCGGACCTGGGCCGCCAGCAGGTCGGCGTCCGGGGTGGACAACGCCGCGGCGGGGATCTTCGGAACGTCGTCGACGTAGCGCATGGCGCCGGTGTGCGGCAGCCGGTGGGTCGACGTGCCGACCGAGCGGATCAGAACGGCCACCGCGCCCAGACGGCCGGCGCGGATGGCTCCCTGGCTCCGGATGGGCACCGTCCGGCCGTAGCCCGAGCCGTCGCGGGTCGACTCCATGCGCTGATCGTAGAAGACGATCTTGCCAGCGACCTCGGCGGCGGTCAGCGTGTCGACCTCGTCGAGCGAGCCGACCCGCAGCACCTCGGCCTCGATGCCTCCCTCGGGCGTGCCGATGCTGCCTCCGAGCGCGGCGAGCGCGACCGGCTGCGGATGGGGGGCGGTGATGGTCCCGCTGGCGGCACCGCGCACCCAGTGCGGCACCGTCACCGGCTCGGCCCGGACCGCGTCGAAGCCGAGCTCGTTCAACGTCCGGACGCCCCACTCGACCCCCGCGCGATCGCCCGCCGAGCCTGCCAGTCGAGGGCCGGCCTCGACCGTGAGCGACTCGACCAGGTCGTACGCCCGGGTGCCGCTCAACGCGTCGTCCCGGAGCTGTCGCGCCACCGCCAGCACCTCCTCCGACGGGGTGGCGGCCACGATGGACGGCCAGGAGGGGACGACCGCGGCGAGGACGAGGACGAGCGAGCGGACGGATCGGATCACGGTAGATCTCCTTGGCTCGGTCTCACACGAGGAGCGAGCGGACGTAGACGAGACCGAGAGCGGTCAGCAGCACCAGCCCGCTCCACGCCAGCGCGCGCAGCGCCGGCCCGGGGCGAGCCTCGGACGGAACCTCGGGCGAGGTGATCGCCCTGAGGTTGAGCCATCCGAGCAGTGGGGCGGTGAGGAACGACAGCGTCGTCACCAGGTCGATCAGCATCAGCAGGTTGCCGACGAACGCGGTCAGGACGATCACCATGGCGACCCCGATGCCGGCGACGATCGTCCAGTAGATACGATCGGGGCGCTGCTCGGGAGGTGCGGCCGCGTCGGAGCCGAGCACGTGCAGGGCACGTCGAATCGCGCGCGGGAAGCCGTCGACCACGGCGAGACCGGTCGACACCATGGTGCTGAGCGCCGCGATCACCACGATCGGGCGCGCCCAGTCGCCGAGCGTGCGGCCGTAGAGGTCGACGAGCTGGAGCGCGAAGCGCGCGCCGCTGTCGCTGAACGCGGTCCCGCTGCCGTACATCACCCCGGCGCCGAGCACCAGGAAGGCGAACGCCATCACCGCCGCGCCGGCGTAGCCGAGGTCGAAGTCGGCGCGCACGTGGGCGTAGCTGGCGCGCGTACCGGTGTCCTCCTGCTTGGCGAGGGTCCACAGCGAGCTCCACGCCGCGACGTCCAGGCCGGCGGGCATCCAGCCGACGAACGCGAGCACGAAGCCGAGCGGTACGAGCAGCTCGCCCGCGTCGGCCGGCCACCAGCGGATCGTGCCGAGATCGAGCTGCGGCAGGCAGAGCGCGGCGGCGGCGAGGGTCGACACCGACAGCACCACGGCGATCGCCTTCATCGCCAGGTCGAGCAGCCGGAACCGGCCGAACGCGAGCACCGCGGCACAGCCGGCGTAGAGCACCCCGGCCACCCACGGCAGCGACCACTCGACGCCGAGCGTGGCGACCAGCAGCACGGCCGTGAACAGGAACACCGCGGCGTCGACGATGAACGACATCAGCACCGTCTCGACCAGGTACAGCACGACCGTCCAGCGACCGATCCGACGGTAGCCCTCGATCAGGCTCTCGCCGGTGGCGGCGGCGTAGCGGGGACCGAACTCGAACAGCGGGTACTTGACGACCAGGGCCAGCACCAGCACGCCCACCAGCCCCAGGCCCGCCTCGGCCCCGGCGCGGGTCGATTGCACCAGGTGGGAGACGCCGATCGCGGTGCCGGCCAGCAGGAGCCCCGGCCCGAACGCGCGCGCGAAGCGCGACGGTGTGCTGACGATCGGCTCCTCGCTCACCCCGACCTCCCCGGTGGACCTCGGCCTGAGTATAGCGGTGACGAGGAGGGGGCAGCGACGTCCGTTCGGGCTACAATCCTCTCCTCGAACGGCCGACGGACGGTGGAGTGAGCACGAGCGAGCACGACGATAGCCCGACCCGCGCCGTGGCCCCGATCGGGCCGCGCGTCCGCTTCGCCTACGCCGCGCCGGCCTTCGCCCTGGCGGTGGTCGGCATCCCCGTCTACGTGCACCTGCCGAAGTTCTACACCGACGTCGTCGGGGTCGACGTCGGCACGCTCGGTCTCATCCTGCTGGCGGTGCGGCTGTTCGACGCGGTCACCGACCCGGTCGTCGGAGCGCTGTCGGACCGCACCCGCGGCCGACTCGGTCGGCGACGGCCCTTCCTGCTCGTCGCGGTGGTGCCGCTGGCGCTGTGCATGTGGCTGCTGTTCGTGCCGCCCGACATCGGCCCGGGGGCGGCGACCTGGTGGTTCGCGCTCGGCGTGTTCTCGCTGTTCCTGTTCTGGACGGCGGTCACCGTACCGTACGAGGCGCTCGGGGTCGAGCTCAGCTTCGATTTCCACGAGCGGACCTCGCTGCTCGGCCTGCGCGACGGGGCGCTGGTGGCCGGCACTCTGGCCGGGGCGGCGTCGCCGCTGGTGGTCGCCGGGCTGCTGTCGTTGCCGCCGGGAGAGGCGGGGGAGCGCCAGAAGTTCCTCTGGATCGCCTCGATCTACGCCGGGCTGCTGGTGGTGCTCTGCTGGACCTGCGTGGCCGTGGTGCGCGAGCGTATCACCGGCACCGGCACCGGCACCGGCTCGGGCGGGCTGCTCGGTCCGCGCGAGGCGCTCCGCAACCGGCCGTTCGCGATCCTGCTCGCCTCGTACACCGTCAGCGCCTTCGGCAGCAACCTGCCGGCGACGCTCATCCTGTACTACGTCGAGTACGTCCTGGAGTCGCCCGACGCCGACGCCTTCCTCGCCCTGTACCTGGCGATCGGCGTGCTGTTCCTGCCCGCCTGGATCGCCGCGTCGCGTCGGTTCGGTAAGAAGCCGACCTGGATCGCGGCGATGCTGCTCAACACCGGCGCGTTCTCCGGCGTGTTCTTCCTCGGCCCCGGCGACGTCGCGCTCTACGGCGCGCTGGTGGTGCTCTCGGGCGTCGGCATGGGGGCGACGCTCGCCATTCCGTCGTCGATGCAGGCCGACGTGATCGATTACGACGAGCTGCGCTGCGGTCAGCGCCGCGAGGGGCAGTACGTCGGCCTGTGGTCGATCGCCCGCAAGCTCGCCGCCGCCCTCGGGGTGGGGGTCGGGCTGGCGCTCCTGAGCCTGGCGGGCTACGTCCCGAACGCCGAGCAGAGCGAGTCGGTCCGCACCACGCTGCGCGTCCTCTACGCTCTGGTGCCGACGCTCTGCAGCCTGGCCGCCATCGCGATCGCGGTCGGCTATCCGATCGACTCCGACCGCCACGCCGCCATCCTGCGCGGCATCGCGGCGCGCCGCCGGGGCGAGACGCCGGTCGACCCGCTGGCCGCGGGAGACGACCGATGAGCGTCGGCTACGTCGACTCGTTCGCCGTCACCTGGGCGCGCCGGGTGGTCTCGGTCGGGCTGATCGCGCTCGCCGCCCTGACCACCGTCGCGAGTGCCCCCGTGCTGGTCGCGCTGGCCGTGGTCGTCGATCTCGTCCGGCCGGGCCGGTGGGTGGCCATCCGGTCGATCGGGTTCCTGGCGCTGTTCCTCGGCTACGAGCTCGCCGGCCTCGCGCGTGCGGCGCTGCTGTGGCTCCGCCATCGACTCGCCCCGGACGGCGGCGAGGAGGCGTTCGCGGTGCGCAACTTCGAGCTCCAGTGCTGGTGGGCGCGCCGGTTGTGGACGGTCGCGACCTCGTTGTTCGACATCCGAGCCCAGGTCGAAGGGCTCGACGAGGCGGCCGTGGGACGGGGGCCGTACCTGCTGTTGATGCGCCACGCCAGCACGGCCGACACCCTGCTGCCGGCCGTGTTCGTCTCCGATGCCACCGGTGTGCGGCTGCGCTACGTGCTCAAGCGCGAGCTGCTGTGGGACCCCTGTCTGGACGTCGTCGGGCAGCGCCTCCCGAACGCCTTCGTGCAGCGCGGCAGCGACGACAACGCCGGCGAGATCGCACGCGTGGTCGAGATCGCCGAGGGGCTGGGGAGGCGCGACGGGGTGGTGGTGTTCCCGGAGGGGACGCGTTTCACGCCGGCCAAGCGCCGGCGGGTGCTGGAGCGGATGGCCGAGCGCGCTCCCGGACCGATGCTCGAGCGCGCACGCGAGCTGCGGCACGTGCTGCCCCCGCGTCTCGGCGGCACGCTCGCGCTGCTCTCCCGGGCCGATCCGATCGACGTCGTGTTCGGCGCCCACGTCGGCTTCGACTCGGTCACCACCCTGTGGGATTTCTGGCACGGCGCGCTCATCGGTCGACGGGTCCGGCTGCGTTTCTGGCGCGTGCCGGCGGGGCGGATCCCACACGACCGTGCGGAGCGGATCGACTGGCTGCTCGGACAGTGGAAGCGGGTCGACGACTGGATCGGCGAGCAGCGCGATGGCTAGCGAGGGTGCGGGTCAGCCGACGGCGGCGGTGCGGCGTCGTCGCGCGAACCACCACACGGCCACGTAGACGACCCCGAGCAGGCCGATCGCCCAGACGTAGCGTCGGAACAGCGATTGCACCTCGTCCCACGACGAGCCCAGACGGCTGCCGACCGTCATCACCAGCGCCACCCACAGCAGGTTGCTGACGGTGGAGTAGGCGAGCACGGAGCCGCGCGGCAGCTTGCCGATGCCGGCCGCGTAGAGGAACACGCCGCGCAGCACCGGCAGGAAGCGGTTGATCAGCAGCAACGGCGTGCCGTAGCGTGCGAACGCCCGCTCCAGGCGGTCGAGCTCGGAGCGCGCCCAGGAGCTGCGCAGGAAGAAGTAGCTCCGACCGGTGCGTGCGCCGATGCCGTAGGCGGTCATCGCGCCGGCGATGCTGCCGACCAGGCAGACGCCGGCGGTCGGCCACAGCGGGATGACTCCCGTGCCTCCCAGGAAGGCGGCCAGCAGCATGCTCGAATCCCCCGGCATCGGCGGCAGCACGTACTCCAGCCAGGCGAGCGCCCCGACCAGGGCGAGCCCGATCCAGGGGAAGGCGGGCAGCAGGGTGCGGAGCGTCTCTTCCACGGCTCGTCCCTCAGGCCCGCGCCGGGGCGAACCTTAGAAAGATATTTAGGTTGGGTTTCAAAAGAATTCTGTAGCCGCGATACCCAACTTGCAACACATGGCCTGGCTATTGTCATTGGCAGTCTTTTAGGTCGATTATGTCAGGTTAAACTGACATTTTAACATATTTAAAAGCAGTGCAGTATCTTGCCTGCAAGTAGATTTTGTTGTAATCTGGTGGAATAAATAATTAAATCAAGTTGATGAATAGTCGCATGATGAATTGCCGCTGTGAGAAATTGTCGCATGATGGATTGTCGAAGTGATGAATTGTCAGGTGATGAATCTTCACGTCATGAATTGTCGCATGATGAAAAGTCGTAGCACCAGTCACCAGTGCGATTTTAAATCAATTAAGTAATTCCAATCACGTTAACAGGAATATACAATTTGGCACCGGCGTACTTAAAGAAAATGTAACAAATAAGACCACCGTCGCCCTTCTGTCTACGCTCAAATGGGGAGCTGCTTTTAGAAAGGCCTGTCGTCAAGCCTTGCGCAAAAAAGTGGATACAGAGCTTTTAAAGTTGCTGCTCCGCTGGTGTGGAATGACTTTCCAGCCCAACTAAGAAATTTAATATCACTTTCATCTTTTGAAAGAGACCTAAAAATCCATTCTTTTTAAGAAGATGTTACGTATGCTTAATTTTAAAGTTGTAGATTCAACCAGATCCTGGTTTTATAAAAGTTTTTGCTATTTTTAGAAGAGAGACGTTACTGTTGTCATTTTATTTTTAGTGTACCAATTTCAAAATGTTAACGCTAGAGTTAAACGCTTAAGTGTACATACATATTGATTCAAGTTTGAGGCATCACTACAAAACATAGCCTTGATATGGAATCACTGTTAAGTTTGTAAAAGCAGCATTGCTCTCACCGTATTACATATTTTGTCGGAGAGGCAAACTATGGGACAAGCCAAAAATTACCATTAAATTAAGACATTATTTTAATCTTCTTAAACATTCTGAAATTTGCGTCATTAGTTATCGTCGCCATTCTTCGTGTTATTGTTATTGTTGTTATTGTTGTTGTTATTGTTATTCTTGTTACTGTCGTTATTATTGTTATAGTTATCACTGTTGTTATAGTTGTCATATTTGCTATTGTTGTGATTGTCGCTACTGTCATTATTGTTGTTATTGTTATTATTATAATTGTTTTTAATGTTATTATAGTTGTTATTATTGTTGATTCTGTTGCTGTTGTTATTATCGTTGCCATCGTTCGTGTTGTTGTTATTGTTGTTATTTTGTTAATTTTAATATTGTTGTTATTGTTATCATTGTTATTATTGTTTTGATTGTTGTCACTGTTGTTATTATTGTTATTGTTGTTACTGTCATTATTATTGTTACTGTCATTATTATTGTTATTGTTATTATTATTGCTATTGTTATTATCGTTGTTATTGTTGTTCTTTCCGTTGCTGTTGTTAGCCACTACTATAATCTCACTGCCCCTATTATGCCAGGCAAAACAGTAAGAACTTTATGTCCTGTAAAGCTTATTCAACTTTAGATTTACTGGACCAATGAATGGCAATAAAGCTAATAAGAAAAAGTTTTGAAGTTGTTAATAATAAAATTTTCTTTTCACCTCCTCTCTCGATATCAAAGAAATTTTAACTAGCCAAGTAATATTTTATTCTCTTCCACACTTATCATACATGATCGCCTCCTGCTGAAATAGTTCTTCATCTTTCGTTGTTTTGATGGAGTGCGATGTCATCGACGCAGAGGACACGTTTGTTCCAAGTTGTTTCAGGTCCTCTTAGCTACACAATGTTGTTAATCTTATCGATGAGTAGAGCGCCGCATATCACTCCATGATTGTTTGGAATTTTGTAATCCCTTCACAAGCTATCGCATTATTAATTCATAAATCATAGCGGTTGTGACCACTGCAAATTTAAAATATCTTACAATTATCAGCTGGAAAGTTTCCCCGTATTAATGTTTGAATCCTTTCATTACTTATTTACTTTCAATGTAGACTTTATTTGAGTTTATTCAAGTGGATGACAATGAGTAGAGTCCAAAACGAAGGTATTGCTAATACCATTTTGGTTCGTCAATAGAATACTCATATTTCAGGAGTTGCACTTGTGTTGATCACTGCAGGGGATAGATGCTACATCACTTCGCCTTTACAATTCAAGTTGTGTTGAGCAAGAGACGTGCAGTTTGTACGCTGATACACGCTTACGTTAGTGTTGATTTCTGATTTCTTTCCTTTAGTGAATTAGTGCATTGACTACTACAGGATTACTCTGGCAACGATCCCCGACATTGTACTTTCAGTAACTTAATATGAAGTTGGCATATTGTCTGTTGCTGCCTCACAACTGAATTGACTCAAATTGCTCATCCTCACTTGTAAAACGGGAGAGTGACTTTCAAAAATTTCATCGGATCCTTACGCTTTGTTTCTCTTTCCCAAGCATACGATAATTGTTATATGGATAAATGCTTGAGTTGCTATAAACTTTTCCGTTTCCTCCTCATTTGTAGGATACTAAATTGATTGGTGGACATCTTCTGTAGTTATGGAGGAGACGCAAGTAACTTGTTTACCAAAGTATAGACAGGGTTTGAAAACACCTTTGTCTTCTACAAACAACAGCCATTTGCCACATCTCGATACCTCCAAGTTGGGCACCAAGGACGAAAGCATCGACAACCTGGATACATTTTGGCAGGAAGCTATTCTTGATTCAAACAATACGAATGGAGACTTAATTACTGATCGTCTACACGATGACCGTGCTCTAGATAAGCGAGCCCTAACGTTGTCTTGGGTGGCATCACATCGGGTGAAAAGAGGTAGTTTGACAAAGAGCAAATCTTTAGAAGGAGACTACGAAAATGATACAGGACAGTGTGAAGGAAAGACGAAGGATCCTATTGGCAGGACTAAGTCATCAGAAATCATACTACGAGTTGAAGGAGACGAATTTGAAAACCATTTGAATAATAATTATGTGCGAGCAGTGAACAACAGACGTATAGTTCATAAGGACACGAAAGAAATTTGCTCTGATGCTAGTAGTGAAGGCACCGCAAGAATACCGATCAGCAAAAATGGTTTACGAAGTGAAC
>JAAAKM020006971.1:10946743-10984190 GCA_010016025.2 Alatinidae sp. Z8VKAUB7J3 | reverse complement strand
GAAAGAAATTTGCTCTGATGCTAGTAGTGAAGGCACCGCAAGAATACCGATCAGCAAAAATGGTTTACGAAGTGAACAGCAAGAAAATCTTCGCTTGGACTTGAGACGCCAGACACCGTCTCCAGTTCTGTTACCAACTCTACCGTCGCCAAGGAGAGGTACACCTCTTTCTCCACTTTATCTTGATGACCGTTTGTCGCCTAATGGCTCACCCCTAGGGCATTCTGTTACTTCGAGTCCAATGGATTCGCCTGTTTCGACTCCTCGTCGCCACAGACAGTTCCAGTTTCTTATTAACAGTGAACTCTCTATGACGTCGAAAACTGCTGGGAATGGTGCCCAGTCCCTTCCTTCTAGTCCTTCGATTAGCAAACGTAATTTAATTCTTATGAACGAAAGGAGACACGAAGATTTAGCACATGTTGTCAAAGAAAGAGGGAATTACCATTCAAAACGAGTTGATGTGTCCGTACTTCCTACGTCTGGGGTACGTAAACATGATTCCTCTCTATCAGTACATAGTGACGGATACGAAATGCCAAGGTACAGTTCCTTGTCTGCTCGTTCTGATAGGACCTTACATAGGCCGGACACGCCAATTTCGAAAATGAGGTGCCGAGTGGCTTCTGGGCTGCACGAAAGTACCAGGCTATACTCCTCGTGTTCAGATCTTCCCAAGGTTGAAGAAAACTGTTAACGGAAATTAAGTTTATGAATAATTTCAAAGTCAACTCTTAATGATCGTAGATTTACGTAGACCGTAAGGCTTTGTAAATAATTAGTATGTTGGTAAAAACCACAAGATAATTAATTCTAATGTAATTTACGTAGCCGTTCAGTAGCTTAAAGAAAACAGAAATTGGACGTTTAGGGAAAGTAGCTCAAATAGCCGAAGTTGTTTTTACGGAGCTTGTGTAAATACGACCAAAAGGATCTTCCTTAAGGTTAAAGGCCAAACGTTGAAAATTGGCTGATGTATATTCTATTTAGAAAATTCGTAAGGTTAAAAGTTAAAGGTCAAAAATTGGCTAGTGTATATTCGATCAAAAGGTGTAAAGTCAAAGGTCAAAGTTGGTAAAGGCATTAAGATGATACTTTCTCGTACCATCGATATAGTTACTAAGTACAATTTGCAATCCTTGTTCTCTTTGGTAATGAGCTTTTCACTAGGGGCTAAGGGCGCGAGTTCAACAAGTTTGTCACAGCATTGGTCCGCTAACCGAGACACAGAAATGATATTTAGGTGTTCATGAGACGCCAGGGTTAGGATAGCGGCAAGTTGTTTTATTCTCTTGTGATTTACGAAGTAGGGACAGTAATTACAATCGATATCATTTGCTTATTGGCGAGATTACTCTTGAACGCCTGCAAAGTTATCCAATGGCAGCATACTATCTTTGAACAAGTTAAGACTTAGGTTCTATCTCCGCTTCGCCCCGCATCCAGGAAATTGTCATATGGCAAGAGGCCTGATGTACCTGTTAGTAACAGATAATACATACATTTGCGCACATATAGCCTTTCATTGTACAGTCTTTCACACGAATTCATTCTCTTGATCCATGTTATCATTCGTCATTTTGTCGTCTCACATACCTTCACCTCTTCCCTTCAGATTAGCTCCCTTTTACAAATTATGTAGCAGCACAGGTCAGGTCATTGACGTGCAAATATTCAGCTATCTGTTTGTCTCATGCCAACCCGTACGCTCATCTCCGCTTTGCAAGGCTGACTTACTCTGCTGGCATACTCCATTTCACAGTCAAAAGTATCTGCTAGTATTGCTCCCAGTTATTAACAGCGTGTCACTATTCTAAGTTGATCTTCCCTGTTATTCACACCATTAGTCCTAAATTTTTATTCAGTATTAAGCTTTAAAATGTCAAGCTTTATTCTTCTATCTTTGAAACTTTCTTCTAAATAGCCTCCTGCGGCAGCACCAACCGCTTGCTCAAATCTTTATCGCTTTATTCTGCTACTGCTACATCTGCAACAAATAGTGACTTCCAATAAAAATGTACCTTTAGTGCTTTTCACAATTTAAAAGAAATTTGCTAAGAATTAAGCCTTGGTGCAGACCCGTAGTAATGGAGAGAGCGGAGTTAATGAAGAGAATTGTTGCATTGATTTCCAGGATCGCTAACTGTAGCAACCAGTTTATCTCTCTGTAATTGAACCAAGCATCGATTAGTCTCCATACTTTAAACATACTCTCTAAATCACCTTAGTAGCATTAAAAGTAATTCCAGCAATGTATTAGGGATGTAAACAGTCACCAACGCGTTGCTGTTTAATTCAGTAAAAATGGTTTCCTCTCCCACAATTTTGAAGTTAAGATTACTAACGAAAGATCGTTAACCAAGTTTGGCAACTAAATTGTTGCAGATTTATATCCTGAAAGTTTCACGAGTTCCTAACGTAACGTGTTAAACGTTGATGAACCAAGATAGGAATCAATGCATATGTACTGAACAGTTACATCCCAGTTATATTCTTAGTCATCTGCTCATTAAAGTCAAAAAAGTATATATGACCTTTGTCCTTTGACCGAGCCTAGTTGTGGATATACATTGTAATAAATTAAGGATAATTTAGAATACGTTAAACAAATTAGAATAGCGATAATAAACTCTGTAAAGAAATAGCATTATCTACAAGTTTAAGAAATACTGAATACAACTAGGCAATAGTTAAATGAAAATAGTCTTCAAGGGTGTATACCTGCTGTGCTACTTTTCGCGTTTCCTTTTTGCGTTGATTTTTCACCCGGCGAATAATAGCATCCACTGACAGGAAGTAGATTAATATTCTGAAGATAATACTTTGCTTCATGTTTTTAATTTTTTTACCAATTTCCGTCTTTTTTTGTATACTTACTCAATAAATTACCACATCTTTAATTTTAACATATATAGTCACTGCGTACTTTAGTTATGACTTAAGCGCGTACTTACTTACATTACAGTGAAAAACCTGCAGCACGAGGACGTAATGATCAATTATTTGTATGCGTGCAAGAGTAAATAGATTAACCTATAAAAACAAAGTCTGGTGCCCTAAACTTCGGTTGCCCTTCAAAAAATTTCTAGTTGCGCGCCTAAGGTTGCTATCATTGCCTACGAATGTAAAGAAGAAAAACAACGCAACGCTGCTAAGAAACATCTCTTAGGCTATGTAAGCCCTAGTAGTGATCAGCAAACGTTCTTTAAAATATGTTTTTCATCGGGGATATTGAATAGGCGTAAAGATGATGTGTCTTACATCATTGTCACTGATTTCAAGAAGGCTACGTTACGATATTTGAAGTTCTTGATGGAACTTAAACTACTTCAATTGTCATTCAATTTAAGACTGTATAGGCTTTGTATTTTGTTGGGGTATATAATCATGTTCCATGAATCTCTGGTGCGCTTTCTTTTGTTTTATTGGTGTATGGGTTTTGGTTTGGATCTGTAGGCGATAGCTCAATCCAAGGTATAGGCCAATTTTCTGCTCATGGCCAGGAACTGCATGGTAAGACGTGTAACTCTGCTGTGTTCTGGTTCTCTCTAAAATAGCCCCCCTCCCCCCACTACCCAGATTTGCAAAATGTAAACATTCTCGTGTATTATGGCCTTTAAAAGACAAAATTTAATACTTTTCAGACGTTACCACCAGTAAACCGATGTTGGGTTATTTTCTTGCCTTAAGAGAAAAAAAAGTTAACATATGATAAGACAATAATGAAAAATAAAATAAATTTTCGATGGCGAAGTTGACCCATATTTATTAGTACCACACCCAAAAACTCGCTGAACTAGCAAATTAATTAATTTTAAAACTTTTCAATATTCAAATGTATTATTTCCATCAAGAAATTACCGAATGTGCAATCAGTGTCTTATCAGTATGATACAAACCTTACTAGTACATTAATTTGAAATTCGTCATACAATATCAATTACAACACCAATTTTAAGCTGTAATTTCTTAATAGAAAAATTTTTGCTTCAACCCAAGAGTTCAATAACCTCTCTGCATATTTTCATTCGAAGTGACGAAAGATCTTAATGTCCTCTGTTTACTTGTATCTGTTTACTTTGAGAGATGCACTGTCTTTGTAGGAGAAATGTCCGTGGTTGTTTAGGTGGCGCTTTGCGTGGCTGTTTAGGTGGTATTTTGCGTGATAAACTTGACGCATTTTTATTAGACACACACCAAAAGACTCAGTAAACTAATTAATGTTTAATCTTTTCAATATTACAATGTATCGTTTCTTTCGTGAAGTTACCAAATGTTCAATCAGTACCTTATCCATATGATACAATATAACCTATCAGTACATTTCGTCTGAAATTCGCCATACAATATCAATTACAACACCAATTTTAAGTTGTATTTTCTTAATACAAAAAAATTATCGATTCAAATTGAACCCAAAAGTTCAATAACCTCTCTGCATATTTTCACACACAAAATTGTCAAAAGATCTCAATGTCCTCTGTTACTTGTATTGCATTGGGAAATGCACTTTGTTGTTGGAAGAGATGTTCGTGGTGGTTTGGGTGGCGCTTTGCGTAGTTGTTCAGGTGGTATTTTGCATGGTGGTTTTTGAAGGCTTGATGTGTACGTTTCTTCATTGAACAAAACGTTGCTTGGATCTCTGTACCCTGTGGTACCTTCAAAGTCTACTTTATCTGATGAATCAGCTCCACTATCCTCCATCATTTGACGACTCTCTCCCTGGTGTGCATCTTCGTCGTTGCACTTCAAATTCTCCTTGTCAGTATCGAAGCATATGCCCTTGCATCTAAGTAGAAAATGACAGGTTATCAGAATTCAATGAAGAAACAAAATCTTACTTGAATTGTTTCTATATGACGTCATAAATATCACATGTTACTTGAAGAAGGCAATCAATAGGTTGACTGATTTTATAGTGTCTCTTGCAACAGAAATCAGGGATAGAAGATGTTAAAGAAGTTGTCTAAGATCAGATCTATGTTGAGTTGACCAAGTCGTCTAGAGATGCACAAGATTAAACTGATTTTCTTCCTCTTGATTAAGTAATTTTTTAAATAAGAGCATTCCTTTACTAAACTTTGTTCAAACCTTTACCTCAACTGCATAGTTAGCTCTTGGTAATATAAAAACTATACTTTAATCCGATGTACCTAATAAGAAAACCATCTCAAATTTTGTCTCTTCGAAAAAATTTGTCTCTCTGAAGTTTCCGAAATAACAAAACGAGAAATGTTAGTATGCAAAAGTTTTTTCTGAAATACAAATTTGAAATATGTTAATCCAGTAAAGTTATTTGAGTTTTATCTCAAACTCTGATTAGCCGAGTTCTATTTCTTAAAAGAAATTGTCATAACATCCATTGAACGGTGACGGAGAATTACTTGGTCCTACCCTTGGCATATCGGCATTGCCTTACAGTGCATAAAAACTACCCATCGTGACAATAGTTATACTATTAATTGTTTCGCCTTTTTCGTTATTAGGTTTAAATCTTTAGGTCAGAAAAGAAGATCATATTTTGACAAACATCAAAGTAAATTTGCTCAGATCTATTCAATCTCACGTACAGCCCGAGCTCAACGTCCCCAACTACACTTTTATCAATGTACTAAAGTTCAACGTATTCTCTCATCATCACTAGTTTGTGTATGTTACATCTAGTTCATGTAAATGAATGTAAACAATAGAAAGAAAGAAAGTACACGCTTGTATCTAGACTAGTAAACAAAAACAATCTTGTCTGTTGCTCCATATGCGTAAACTACAAATCGAGAAAATCGTACTAGTCTTACCTAACATTTGCATTGGCATCTTGTAAGCTTCTAGTTAAAAGTTCATTTTCCAACATCATTTCTTTAAATTGGTCAACCATCTGATCCTCATGGTCTACTTTATAGAATGATGACCACCTTGGGTGAACTTTGTCTGAACCCTTGCCTTCTGATTTGATCGCAATATCTTTAACACTTGCCACTTTAAATGGTGTTTTCACTCCAATCTGCTCATAAATTCTACTGTCCTTGGACAAATCACATTCAATGCTTTTTAAGATTCCATCCAATTGAGCAATGACAGCTGTTTTTCTCTTGTCTACCTCCTTTTGCTTCTGTTCTCTGTTCTGTTCATGATCATCACTATCTGAACTTCCAAATACCTTAGAAGAGCTACTCTCCCTTCTCAAACTTTTTGATCTACAACCTCTTCCCGTGACCTTTCGCCTCAGGTCTTTCTTCCTTCTCTTTCCATCAAAGAGTTTCTTTCCCTCTTCCAAACTTTTCTTTTTTTGATGGTCACTACTGTTCATCGACTTTTTGATGTTGCCAAGTTCCTCATTGGTCTCTTTTAAGTTATCTACTAAACGAGAAAATGTATTTTCTGCATTATACAGGTATCTATCAACTTTACACTGTTCTTCTTTCAGCTCTTTAACTCCCTCCATCTGCTTCTCCAAAATCTTGTTCAATTCACTCTTCATGTTTGATGACAGATCATGGACACTTCCTGAAATGTTTAAAGTAGAGCTGGACTCATGATAAACCTTTCCTATCTCACACCCCTCATCAGCTTCACAGACATGTAACTTAGGGTCCACAACAACTGACTTTCCGTCGCTGACAGACGAAATGTTCCAGTTGTTGCAAAAATCGAGGAGACTGGAGAAGCAGGGTTTGGACGTCTAGGCGCCCCAACGGTCAACAGGCCATGGCAACAGCACAGCACAGCACAGCAAATATCTAAGATTGAAACATACAATCATTTTTAGCAATAGGGATAAAGTAAACTAATCACAACGTAAAAAGGTAAACGAGTAGCATATTCATATTCAAACATGCATGGGTTGTTGTTAACATATAAAGACACTTAACATTCGGGAATCTTAAGAGATCTTTATTATAACATAGGGCCTACAATAGAATAGATTGCGGTATTTGGGCAACTTCGAATGAAGGAGACAATTTAAGTGTGTGATTAAACAATCCTTTCCACAGAAATATTTACCAGTCGTTTAATCTGTTATTTTAATATAAGCCTCATTAACAATCAAATAACTAAAATAGGAGAGTTTCCCCTAATATGCTTCACAATTTAATGCCCCAAAAGTGAAACCTGACACTTGCTCCCACCTCTAACATCCCCTTGTCTCAATGACATACAGAACATAATTGCAGGTTTACTCATATCAGAACTTTAACAAACAGGAAGATAATAAGTGAAGTAGGGTGCATAAATGTTATAGTCTGTATTCGTCTCGGAGTTATAACGAATACTCATTGAAAAGCAAATCAACACACTCTTATCAATGCCTTGTCCTTCATCGGCAGAAAGTAATAGAACAATCCTTCTCTCGTTTTATCTTGATCTTTCTTTGGTCGTTTTATTTGTCCGGTAAACCATTGCTCTCAGAAGAGAGTATTTTGTTGTGAATGTCCACCAGAATCGTTGCCCATGGTATAGAACTCTTCAAATACGGCCTTCTGATCGGCGTCAACGATCTTCAAAGACTTACAATAAAAAGAAATTAAGTTTTAAAAATAACAATAGGGAAATATAAAATTGGTCACCACCATGGATCGAACCCATGACCCATGTTTGCGCGGCGTGTACTCTACCAACCAACTTGGCGAGCTCCAATGTTAACATAATCTATTTATCCATTCGCTGCATAAGCTCCCAGTCTTCAACCAGTAGACATAAAAACAAGTGGAGACAAGCCACTCAGCGCCATGTGACTTGACCAAGGAAGAACTTCCAACTTGCCCGTAAATCCATTCAAAGCCCATTGAAGGTAAAAGTATCATTGAGAAGCTAGTTTTTATTTTCTTCGTCGAATATTTCAATTGCATTAAATTGCTTGTGTTAACATACTCTTTGGCACTTTTTTTCTTAGTCTTTTCCTTTTATTATTTTGCCAATTTCTTTTTTTCCTCTTTTTTCTTGCCCCCCAAAAAACGCTGTCAGCCAAGCGCTCATGAAACTACCAGCTACTTTTCAGCTCATCATCATCAACAGACAATGTACGATGGGAAAGAAATTTGCATTTGGGTCCTGCTGCCATTAAAAAGCTTCATCAGTCCTAAGGGATCCAAAACTAAAGAAACATACTAGATATTACGTCCTTGTCACCACGGACACCTTTGTGCTCATGGATAATGAAACAATTGAAATCTCAAATTCTTTGAAAATGCATGCCACGCCTTTTTTTGCTCTCATCTCCTTTATGTCATAAACTGTTTTGAAATTTTTTAGTCGAGTTATTCATTTTGTAAATTACTTCACGCTCGTCATTGCTACCAGTTTGCTGATGATGTTTGTCTTATGACAGGACAATAAAATGAAAACCAAATTTTACTTCAGTACTTGGTGCATCTAGAGTAGAATTACTATTCATGTAGATAAATGTTACAGCATTGTCATTATGAAGTTTGTAACCCCTTCCAAACAACTTATACCTAAGGTTTTACCATAATTGTCATTGTTGTTTATGTGTCGCAGGACTCAATGTATATTGAAACCACTTTAACAGTCCTTTTCATAGGAATATAAGCAAATCGTTTGGTTTGTTCTTTTAATTGAAGCCTCAATAAACTTTGAATAACTTAAGTATCAGACCTTTTCGAATATGCTCAACAAGAAAATGCCTCAAAGTGAAAACTAGTATGTGGTTAGGGCCATGTGACTTGACCAAGGAAGGACTACCATACAGCCCTTTAATCTGTCCAAAACCCATCTAAAATAGAAGTATCATAGAGAAGAGGAGGTTTGAAATATTTTTGAAAGAAAAGTAGGAAAATAGAAGATTGGTAGCCACCAGGGATCAAACCAATGACTCACGCATTTGCGGCCTGCCCATTACCAACTGAGCCAGGTGACCTCCAATGTTAACATCATCTATTTCTCTAGTCACTACATTAACTCCCAATCATCCATCTGTAGACATACACATCCAGCTCAACACAATTTGAGATCAGCCTCTCTGTGCTATGTAACCTGACCAAGGAAGAAGTGCCCTCCGGCACGTCAATAGGTCCACAGTTCATTGAAAATAGAAGTATCACCAAGAAAATGCATTTCATTTCCTTCCGTTGAATATTAAGTTGCGTGAGTTAACATTCTCTTTCAGTTTCAGCTCGTAAATTCGGTTACTGGATGGGACAAAGTTTCTGCAAGAAGGGGAACATGTCTCTTTTTTTCCAATTGGATTTTGGACACAGCCAACTATAAGACAAACCACTTTTCGTTCTATTTGTCTTCATATTCCCAAATTTATCAACGGACACCCTTCCAAGATAATGTCAAATGTCACCCTTGGAATATGGGCTATATATACACATGGTACAGGCCTGTCCACAAAGGAGTCAAAGTAGATTCACTAGTAACACTTAACAAGTCGTACTAACTCAACATAGCATAAAATGCCCTATACCTGGAAAGCATGTGCAGATTTACATTGGTAGCGGTGGCCCACAACTGATGTAAAATTTATCCTCACGTGAATTCTCTTTCTCGAAAAAGTAATGCCTTGTAATACATACACCCTGGTTCAAAAGGGTATGCCATTTATTACCTAGTGACCACGGAAGTTCCTTGATCAAAAGAATCAAGAAACACCGACATTCCTTGACCAACAGGTAGCGTTTTTGTAAAGAAAGTTCTTGGTTTTTGGGGGTATGAAGTTTATCGTTGGGACACTTCTCGTTTGTCTCTCCAGAGTTTCTTTGTAAACTCACTGTGTCAATAATATGAGATGCAGCTGACGGAGGAAATCAGTGATAAAAGAGGTCTGGTTACCAGGGCCAAATTTAAAATGTCCCCACCAATTTTTTTTCTCTTATGAATGCACAAAGAAGACACCTATGGATCGTATATTGCTCAAGAATCATTAGTGTAACTTCACCAAGACAGCTTCAAACAGAAACTGCCAGTTGTGCGCAGTATTGAAACTCCACTTCTTTCCGTCCCATATTCTTTTCTACTCGTTTCTAAGCCACAGAGGTTAGGAAAACGCTATACGACATTTTAGTATGGTTATTTAATTTCCCCCATTATCTAGATTCTGCCCATAGGCACGAGCCACCACTCTACTCTTTGCTACTATTTCTTAACCTTTTTCATTTACTACTCCAATTATTGCAATTTTTACATGCAACAATTCACAATGCAACGAAGGTACGTTTACACAAAAAAATAAACAATATATTGTCAGGTTGATTTATGAGTTAATGATGAAATAACGAATTTTGTAGAAAGAAATCATTTGCAGTACAAATTTTAGGGAAGCGATCTCAAAAAATATCATTGACGGCATGAAATATAGTCGATAGATCTTAAAATATGACAAAAAGTATCATTTAGAATGGAATTCCCCAACCTTTTTTGTGCCAAGGACAAGTTGCAAAGTTTAAGAACTTTCTGAGGACCGGTACATGGATAGGTGCCAGATTTACAAATCAAAATTGCTTTAGGTTCTTACAAATCATATACATCATATTTATAAGGGCCTTCACGACCAAAGTTGGCTATCTTTTTGTCAGATTTTTTTCAACTTTTTGCATAAAATAAAAAATTATATAGACGTACTGAGGGTCCCATAATATCACAGTCAGGTCGATGCCCCTAGGACGTGCACTCCTTGAACCCTGCCTGTTATGCACCTGACTGTAATATGTATTCACCCCAAACAATTGAAGATAGGGAAATGGTTGTTGCGGGTGCTGTTCCTGCTCCTATGGTAAAGCATCCAAGAATCTTCCTGGACTTAAGGCCTGAAGATCATGTAATCACACCCAGAAACTTAATGATGAAAAAAAATGCCAAGTTAGGAGTCAATTGCGATTGAAGACGTTAATGTTATACTTGATGATCACACTAGTTATAAAGTGTGAGTTAAATTACCACAATCCCCTAATGGATGGGGTTTGCTTGATTCCTTTGCACAATCTGAACATCCTATAAACCAAGTTTCATCTAGAGACTTAAATTGTACTATAACAACTTTTAACAAAAAAATGTAGGATCTTCCTCAGCAGATCTTCCTTAGAAATTCAATTATCTTAGACCTCTGTTAAACTATACCGGATTACTACTGTATCGGATCACTTTTCATATCGGATTGGAGGTTTGTTTAGACTACAATAGGGCAATCCGATATCATTTGACTGCGTGAAACCGGATTCAAATGTACGCATGTGTTTCAAAGGTACGTGCACCGTTACTCCGCTGTGGAAGGTGTATGAAACAAATCCTATATCACTTTTCACACCTAAGTTCATTGCTGCAGCTGCGGTCGAAAACGGGAGAAGGGAAGTTTACTCAATCGTATTTTTACATTTTCCCAGGACTTGAACAATTCTGTTACAGAATGGTAGTTAACTCGTCCATGGAATTTTTGGGGGAATTCTCGGCCGTTCTGCAACTCACGTTTTTCAATTAAAAAACATTTGCTCTATTGCTTGACGAAGTAGGTTGTTATGTCTGTTAACCCGCTTATTTACAAGGAATATACACAGTTATTCAAAGATTATTAAAGCACGAAGTCGTCCTGGACAATGCTTAGGATGTTGTGATTTAAGAACGTTGCTGTCTGGTCAAAAAAGCATAAGGAAACTTTTGAGGATGTCCAAACTGAGATTTGACTGACTGTGATAACTATTTACACCACATATTTCTAAGTCCAACGTGTGGACAAGAAGAGCATTTGCAAATGATACTCAAGTAGCTACCACTTATTATTGCCTCTCAAACCGTGTCTCAAGCAGTAGCAAAATGCGAAAAAATGCCTATGGCCTTGTAAGTCTTACTTTGTCTGTCATTGTTAAATAATCAACCTGTTCAATCTCGTGGGAGCTATTGTAAGTCTAAATGAAGGCAAGTGCAGCCGAGTAGCAGGTAGCCTACTTGAGCTCGCCTCACAATTTTACTAGCATAACAAATCTCTGAGCGATGGTTTCATTGATCACACCTTGAAATTATTATTAATGGCATAAATGCAGCTCTCATTTATTTACTCTGAGAACCTGGATAGCCCTTTAGCTTTTGGATCATAATAGAAAATACATATGTGTTTCCATGCAATTTGGGGACCTGTTCACTTGAAGAGTCAGATCCCCATGGCAAATAAGATCTATTATAGAGTAACAACTGTTTTCTGGACATTGATTTGGCGGTAATCCGATGTAATAGTAATCCGGTATAGTGTAAACCAGAACTAAGAAAGAAACTTGTTCGCCCGAAGAGGGGTTTATAACCTGATCATCCTTCAGTTAAGTATGTTGCTCGTCTTCTATGTTAAAAAATTTTAAAAGGTTTTTCCCATAAACCTGGCAACTAATAAATCAATGGTTTTTCCTACGTCAGTGGTGATTGTTTTAGTGATGACCATATGTTCAAACGCAGCTTTTGGTATTATCAGAAACGTTTTCTTGTCGAATCAATTTCATCACCTGACCAAACTTTTACTTCCGCCCAAAGCATCAAACATTTTAAAATAGGTTTTTTTTTCGTCACATACCAGCCCTTCACAAAATACCTTCATGGATACAAGTTTTACATTATCCAACTTTTGATTTTAATTCAGAACCTCCAACATACAAAAAATATCTGTACATTATCAGTCATTTTGTTGCCTTTAGAAAAATTTCGAATTGCCGAAAGTAGAGTCTAAGATTCTCCGTCTGTGAGTTGAATGTCTCCGGTCTTCTTCAAATCGTAGTCTCCTACTAGTAGCCATCTTGAAATTTCGGTCCCTTTGCCATCTCGTTGAAAGTCTCTTCTGGACCACACTTGTTTCGTCCTGGACAGCCGCAGTAGGGCTCCACGACAGGATTGCATTTGAGATGACAGTTCGAAAGAGCAGGGAAGAATTCTTTTAATAACGTCTTTATACAGCTCCAAAAACTCCAAGACTGGTTAACAAAGCATAAAACATCATCTATAATTACTTACACGTGATTCCATCATTATTAACACGTTATACCTAATTGACCAATAAAAAGATAATCTATTGTAAACATAACAGTACAATAGCTTTATGCTGTTTTTAACGTATGCTTACTTTATTTATCTTGCGGTTTCTTATAAATTTGTTACTTTTATTTACGTGGTATCGATTTGTTCACATGAAAATAATAAAATACAGTAAACATGGCATAGATCATTTACTGACTTTCTTCTTATGAAATCTCGTGTAGTCGTGTACTGAAAAAAAATGCAAATGAAAATGCTTATATCGCAGAAACTAAACTGGTAACCCTGGGTGGATAGCCCTTTAGCTTTTGGATCATGATAGAAAATGCAGTTGTGTTTCCAAGCAATTTGGGACGTGTTCACTTGGAGAGTCAGCTCCCCATGGCATATAGGATCAGGTATAGTGTAACATCTGTTTTCTGGATATTGATTTGGCGGCAATCAGAGCAGAGCAAAAAATAATCCGGTATGATAGCAATCCGGTATAGTTTAATTCAGGCCTTCGTCAAACATAACTAAGATAGTAACTAGTTCTCCTAAAGAGAGGTTCAAGACTTGATTTTTCTTCAGTTAAGTATGTTGCCCATCTTTTACGAGGAAAATTTTTAAAAGGTTTTTACCATAGACCTGGCAACTAATAAATCAATGGTCAACCCTGTGTCAATGGTGATTGTTTTAATGATGACGATATAATCAAACGCTACTTTTTGTATTATCTAAAACATTTTCTTGTGGAATCAACTTCATCACCTGACCCAACTTAAACTTCCGCCCAAAGTCACAAACATTTAAAAATAGTTTTTTTCGTCACATATCCACCCTTATTCACAAAATACCTTCTTTGATACAAGTTTTACATTATCCAACTTTTGATTATAATTCGGAACCTCCAACATACAAATAAATTACAAGATCTGAGCGGGTAATGAAAACAAGAAGAAGTCCTGGACCACTAAAATAAGTCTCTGTTATTCTATTCAAACGCTCAAGCTCTTTCCGCTCCTACCTAACTGTTATCGCTGATATGTGGACAACGTGGACAGCACCAGAGATGTAGAAACGTGCTGTAACTGTCATTGTTTACAAGAAAGGGTCTCTTGGTTTGCCTTTTGGCCTATTACTCTTGAATCAATTTCTTTACAAATATTGACATCTATAATATACAATTTTCAATATCCTTATTTTAAAAGAAACAAATTTATTAAAACATCAGTTTAAAAAATATTCATGTCAAGGATAACGGGGACATTTCAGCACAATGTTCTCCTTGCTCATGTCACTCCGAGAGCTTAACCCTATTTTCACCAAGGTATGATGAGGCTTGATCTCACCAAGGGGGTTAGGGGGTAAAATCACTCCCCTGCTTAACCCTCAGAGTACTAAAATATTTCCGCACCCTCTAGCTGCTGAGAGGAGGGTCAATTTGACCCCAGAGGTTTTTTCCAATTATTTGCAAGGTATTAATGTAAACTAAAGTATTGTTGATCCTCTGTTTAATGGGGTGTATATGTGATGTAAAAATAACTTGGTTACTTTTTAATCACTTTTTGTGCGATGTTAACAAGCGACTTATTCAAATGGATTGAAATTCATAATTTAACCAGTTTCTGAGTTAGCGTAAAATTTTGGTATTATTTTTGACAATTTTTTACATCTTCAAGTATTCACCGACAATAAATTTGAGAAATACATAGGTTAAAGGGTTTAGAACAAACGCTTTGCTCTGCCTTGATCAAATTTTCATTAGAAATTGTGTCTCGACTTTGATGCTAATTTCTGATAAACCTTGCCAAACACTTTAAGACCAACTAGGGGTGAATTAAGTGTCAAATACCTTTTTAATTACCTTGCTGAAAGTCATCATGCTAAGAAACATGATTAGTCAAAGAACTTCTCGGATACACAATAGAGAGTCACCCACAAGGGCATTGCCCGATCTAGTAGATACAAAGTCCATTCTAAAGGTAATTGCTTACCAGAGACCCCTACTATGAGGCAATTAATACACATGTGTAAGAAATGTGCAGGTCTGCAACAGTAGAACATATCTGGTATTCATGATGGTCCACACAGTGAAAGGAATCAAAATGAATAAAAATCTGATGTCATAAAATTTTTAAAGGTTCCAAACGATTGACATTTATCAACTCTGATAGACATTCTTCTCCAGGAGAACCATGCAGTAAATGCGTTAAGACGTGGCGGCCATCATAACGGCCAAGAAGCAATATTGAAGTGGCTCAGTTCGTGTTTTAGAAAAAAACACATTTGGCTGATGCTGTCCATCATTTACTAAATTGGTAGCTGACTAGTTGATGAAGAATAAGTCTTACGTAAGCTTTTCATCAACAATAAACTAATACCACCTGTTCGACTAGGTTTTAATTTTTTTCGTTATTTAGAAAGATACTTTAACTTTAGGATGAATAATTTCGAGCACAAAAAGATTTTAGTTGAAACTATCAAAAAAATCCGTTATAATATAATTTCGATACATTTGCATTCTAGTCGACCATTGTTTCAAAAAAAGTTGTTAAATAAAAATACAAAGACTTGAAACTCGTTGTTACAAATTTTGATTATTTCTTATTTTTTATCTAGGTTATCCGGTGTCGCGTGAAATTTGTGCCCTTGCAAAATTTGTGCCTATGATGGTAATGCGCATGCCCACATATACGTGAGATTCGTGTGAGCCTCGCGAAATTTGTGCTTTCGTGTGATTCGTTACTTCAGATTGTCTTAGGACAATTTTAGTTTTGTCACTTACAGTTTGCGTTGCAAGTAATCAAAGTAGGGGCTACATAGATGCTTGTTATTAATTACGATCTGTGATAAGGGAGAAATATTGCAAAAAGCATATAAAATATAAAACAAACATTCTTAAAGGTTGTTATTTAATTAAAGCGAGAAAGGCTTTGACCCCGATAATAAGATGGAAATGTTTATCATGCACGTATCCAGGCACGCCCATCAAGGTATATTTGGGGGGGGGTGAGCTATCAGGGGCAGTGGGTAGTTAATAAGCTGATGGAAATTGAAAACTTTAGGTAACATCTAAGTGGAAGTAATACTTATTTTAATGATGGCACATTTGATGCTTTTCTTAACAAAACTTGGACAGGGACATTCTCTAAATAATTACCAGTCCTGTCCTCTAGTTGTTATCCAAACGTAGTAGTACATATTTGAACAATATCATCATAGGTGAACATCAGGTGAGGTAATTGTTATGTAAAAAGTTTCGTCACTCTCAGCTTTTTGATTCATGCAATACTTCGTACACCAACCAATAATCATAAATTGTCTATGATAACACATTAGGAAACTTATAGTCTAACCAAAAGATGTTGTTTTGTTTTTGTTGCAAATAATCACGACTGATTATTTGATATTTCTGTAAGACAATCTCCTGGTTTGCGGTTCCTTAAGAATTACGTAAACCAGCATTACCTGGCAACAATAAATAACATTTTAATCAGAAACAGAAGTCAATCAACCAAAATTGCCTAAAACGTAGAGGGTCTACAATTTTAGAGATTGGGATAATATGGGTTAAGTTAACAAGTTTACATATTGCTAAGTTAGTATTGTCAAATATTAGCCAATGTGAATCTTTTGCGGAGTCAACAAACAATTAAGGAGGTGGCCATGTGGATGTGGGAAAAGAGTAGGAGCAAATTCATTACTAAAATCAAAAGATAATGCTATTTAAGATGCTAGGGATTAAAAAATGTAAATCATGCGCAAAATGTTCATTGTCCAGCATCTAAAGAAGGAAGAAATGACAGAGAGAGAGGGGGGAGAGGGGTAAAGTAAAGGGCATGGACTTATAACAGAAGGAGAGCAGGTTGGTAAGAGTTTTGTTACCTGGGAGAATTAGTAGTTTATAAGGGAGACATGGAGAGAGCTGTCAGAGCAATGGAGGTGGTAAGACCAAGTGACTGTCAGTGATGTGGTTAAGTGATATGGTTTAAAGGTGACACAAGAAAGAACAAGACAGGGGAAGCTACGATGGATTGGGTATTTGAAGAGGGGGGTGGAAGGAGCATTCTCTGCTTCTCTAAACAGCTATGGTGCATTCTAAACTTCCCGTTGCATATGGCACGACTACCATACATTTGGATTCAGAAGCAGATTCTGTTCTGGGTGTTGTTTCTCCCATCTTTGCAGCCTTGTGGACGAAGGAAGGTATGTAGCCGTTGGAAACTACACCAGAAGACACGTGTTCATACTCCTTCGGAATCCCTGAAGGTATTGATCAGACCATAAGACCATCATACAGGCACTTGATAACGCCATAATTTACAGACTTCTGGGTGAATGTAATCATAGGCTAGGTAATGGTTAGTGTGTGTTTGTTTCCTTTAGATTCTGATGGTCAGATGGTCGATGACAACAAAAGTATCATCCACATAGCGTTTCCGCATGGTCATTGGGGAAGGTGATAATGGCTTGTTCTTGAAAACGTACCATATAGGGGCTTGCAACATAAGCAGATACTTGACCCCCATATCTGCACCACCTTGTTGTTCGTAAATTGATCCTTTGTACTCTAGGTATATTGATCGTAGTGCAAGGACCAGAGAGCCAACGACTTCAGCTGGCGTTAGTGTAACTCTTATCAGCAAAATGAGGGTCACTCTCAAACTTATGCAACGCGGCTTTCATGCTGTTACCGTTAGACAGCTTAATCAATTGTTTGACAAAGTTCAGTAGTAAGTAGGTGTTCCTAGAAGCAGTGAGAATATGGTGAGACAAACGATAGCCATATTGTTATTGTATACCACCAACATGATAAACCCTTTTCATAATGTTAATCTGTTTTTTCTATATAATCATTGCTTTTCCGTATATCTGTTTCCGATCTTGATTCCCAAAGAGGAAGCAAAGCAGCCAGTTGCAAGAGTTCAGGCAAATGGAGCTTCTGATGAATCAGAATGCTGGTATGTTATGGCAAATGCCAATGCTTTATTGTTTATTTATTTTCCTTTGTTATTGTTGGGTAGAATATAGTATTTTACGCACCGTTTGTAGCAGAGGGTTAGAGGGCCATCTAGCACTGAAACTGTTTGAAGACCAGCTACAGATCGTGCTGCGGAAATTTCATTTTCCAGGATTATTTCATCGTTAATAAAGGTATAGCGGACCATTGCAAGCATGGTGCATTTGCCTCCTCCGCTACTCCTTATTCATTTAGGAAGCGATTAAGACAGCGAAGGGTAAATACCACAAGTATTGCTGGAAGTACTGCTGTAAACTTTGCTTCGGAATGCTACAGAAAGGATGAAATCTAATAACGTACAGATATCAAAGGACATCTTTACAGTGATCTGCGCGGTGTGTTGATTTTTCATAATTTTAATAACTTGATTTCACCAGTTGCGAAAGACAGTCTCGACAGAAGTGGCGAAAACCTCTGAAAATAGTTTCAATGGCAAAGACACAGGGAAATTTATTAGCTTTGATTCACTGTGTTCCACTGCACTCTTTAATGGATTGTGCCTGTAAGACTGAAGACAGTACATTGGTTAATGCCATTTACCGGAATCTTTTAAAATCTTACCAGATTAACATTTATCATATTTTTCAAAGCCCATAAACCCCCATGATTTACAGGTTCTTGGTCCAGTCATCAATTGCAATGTATTTTCCAGCTATTCTTTACTGAAAATTTTACTTTCTCTGCAACTATGGACATTTATCTTTGGGTACAGAGATGATCATTGTTTGTATTCCAAGTCTAATATGAAAAACCTTAGTCTAACTAGTTTTGCAATGTAGGTTTCATATTTTCAAGATGAAAATACTCCCATTTTTTGTTTCATAGGATCTGTGCAAGTGCAAAGAACCCTGCCAAGTGTGCCTGTAGTACTACTCTCACTGGTTTGCATATTTGCATTAATGCTGCCAACATATGGAGACGTCAACATACACCCGTCGATACCGGCCTATTTGTATCTGTCAGTGAGCCAGAAACTAATTGCCGCCTATGTTCTAGGTAAGGGGGCTTGATTTGCTATAAATAATACAATAAAGTGTTTTAATGCATTACAACAACCTTTGATAATGTATTCCGACCTAGTTTCACTTTGAATAGGGTTTGTAGAGTTTCAGTAGTGATGCCCTCTTTTGCCGATTCTTAAAACACCTCTGAGAATCTCAGAATTTGCAGGATGAGGATTTTTAATTTTTAACCAGTATTCTTGACACTGCCTTTTCCTCTTTTACTTTGTTGGAAAAGTATATTATTTCGGATATTTAGTGTCGTACAAGTTTGTTCTTTGTTAACTGAGAAATGCGTATTGTAATCATTTTACATTTTGACTTGACACCTCCTTATAGCCGAGGATGTGGTAAATCACTTTTGGACATGCTTTGTTTCGTTGTATCAGTGAATTGTCTACGTATATTGCGACCATGGTCTTGGAAATATTATTTTTTGACATTAAATCGGAAATCATGTTCTTTTCTGATAAGAGGTTTTCATGAATATTTTTTCTCGTGCACGCTTGTTTAATAGAGCAGCACTGGAAACCAATACTTCTATTTTGTCATCTTTTATATCAGAAATTAAATGATTTGGTGAGAAATTGTTACTTCTTTACATCGTGATTTCATCTGCTCTTGCTTTCACTGTTGTCACTATTGTCTGCACAGACGTTTTTCTCCTCTTGCATTGGTCTATGAGACCTTATTTCCTTGGAGGTGTCCGCTTTTTATTCTATGCAAAAGCTCATATCATCGTAGTATATTCTACGTGTTTTCTCACGTTTTAGATCATTTCCGCCTTAGCTGTTCTTACGAACTTGAACCTTTTTCGTTTACCAATATATAGCTGGTACAAACAATGCTAAAAGGTCCGTTTACGTTTTCTTAGCTTTTTAAGGAGCGTATAACATAGACGTTCGATGTCTAGGTTGACATTATATAAGGCGACGTTTTTCAACACTTCGCATATGGCATTGGCACCGTAGACAAGCAAAATCGAGACTGGGGGGAACCAAGGGATCAGGGGGAGAAATAAGCTGTAAGACAGAAACTTATAAAGGCATTGTCAATGTATAAAAATTGATTTGCTTTGATACCGGCGTTAATGTATTTTATTCTTTTTCAGTTTTATTCCAAAATTTCATTTCTTCAAAGTTTCTTAGCGTGCAAATCTTTTAAAGTTTTTCTAACAGTACACTAGTTGTTGTTAACTGACAGTGCTCTCATCACCAGATTCAAAAACTGTCCATTACTTTAAGACAAGACAACGTTCTAACTATCCTTAACTGTGATAATGTACCGTGATGGTTTCGCAAGGTAGCAATTCAGAAATGCCTTTCACTATGTTTGAATTTTATCATTAGCGGAATGTGTCTTTGTGCATTTATACCTTCCTCACTCTTTACTTCAAGATGCCTTTCAGATATTATACTCATTAAGCTTTCAGTCCTGTTTTAAATTATTTCTGTCTTTTGTGCAATTCAAGGTAGCACATCACTCCCTACTTTCAAATTGTCTTTTGATAATACATTGTACTCTTTTGAAAAACGATTCAATGGTAGTAGCATCGATTATACTTTTGCCATAGTGGACAAATCAATTATTTACATATCTACATGTCTACCATGAATGCAGGGATAATACTTCGGTAATGTATTGAAAAGATCGGGAATAAAGCACGATATTTGAAATGTTAGCATGTTTCTTTTCCTCAGTAAGTGAGCAATTATCTGGAAAAAGGCGCCAGTATCACCACAATTGCTGGGTGCCGACGTGCATTTTAATTTATGACACGTTGAAGTGTAAGAGAGGTTTTGATCGATTGTAAAAGTCACAGGCAAGACAAACCATATTGCGGAAATGTCATAATTTGCTGCGACAGGCCGTAAAAATTTTCGTATGTAAAGATATACAACGTCTTCTAAGCTTCAGCAGACCTATTTTTGAAAAAGCAGCCTCGAACAGATATGTCGTGCCGAAGCGTAACTTTCATTTTGGTGCCAATTTTACAGCTAGCGATACTTTCCATTCATTGTTTGCCAAAATTACACTCAGTTCACCATTCAAAAGAATCGTTCGTAGCCATGCCTTCTTTCATGTCGGTTGTCAACATGGTAAATTCACCATTGATTTGGGTAGTATCAGTCATGAGTGGATTCCTGATGAAATCGTAATCCCAGTCCACGCGACTTACCACTCACCACTGAGCATGGACCCGCAACCATACTTAGGGTCGCCACCCACTGTGTTTTTGACTATTGATCGCCATTTTGGATTAATAATCCATGAAAAGAATTGTAAATTGCGACTAGACCCCTGGATGAGACCTTGATCAACAGAATATCGGAAGACCATTCCATTCCTACGCTACCCATTTGATGAGCATCAGACGATCGATTGCATTGCTCGAAACGTTGACAGGGCTTAATGATGAACTTACAAGTGACGGGGAATGCACTCAGTAATAAATTATTTATCCCGTCACTTGGTAAAATCTTCAACAGGTAATTCTTAAAAATGTTCCCAATGATGTCACTATATTTTGAAGAGAAATTTTATTTAAAAGTAACATGCAAAAATAACTCTGTCGGAATTGAAAAGACAGGTATTGATGTAAGGAGACGTTTCCATTCCTAATCAGTAATTTTATTACGGCACAACCTTTCATGATCATCTTCAGCCGTAGTCCACAAGGGGCCGTAGGCGCTTTCTGTTTCAGTTCCATATATCGATGGAAACATTTTTAAGGAACTGTCTTAAACGAAAGATTGTTGGTCAATCAACTTAACTCAAGTTGATGCCTTAGGTACCGAGATTGTATAAAAGGGTAAGAATTATGTACTCCAGAATGTTATCCATTCAGCCCTTGCTTCTTCCTCCTCTGTTCGTTCCTTCTGGTTCACATTCTATTATAGCAAGTAACAAACTGTCTCCTTTTCTCTTCCAGTGACTGTATTTATTGATCTTCTTTCCTTCACCTCCATCAAAACAGCCCTTTCTTCCTTTGACGCTTTCACTTGTTGTCTCACCCATGCGTTTGTTCTGTGCTCTACCCAGCTTGTTCGTAGAACCTTTCTCCACACCCACATTTCAAACGCTGTCAGCTTTCGTCCTTCTTCCTTCTACAGTGCCCAACTTTTTCACCCATATGAGGCCACCGACCATATCAAAGCCTTTGCCAGGGAAACTTTCAAAGACACGCTGATGTCCTTGCTCTTCCATATACCAGCTAGCTGCACTGTGGTGTTTCTTGCTATTTACAGTCTGGTTGTGATATCTTTCACGCTGCACCCTTCATCTGTTATGATTGAAACCCAAAACGCACCACCTTTGGTTGTTCTTTACATGAAATGTTTTATAGTGTTATGAAACGTGCGTAGCGGTCCTTAATCGCCATTATCACTTAAAGTAAAGCAGGTGGCCAGACTCTTTTCTCCCCTAAAGATTAAGTACCTGCCAGCTAAGTGCCTGTTTGACTTTGAAGTACTCTGTTAAACACATGACTTGACTGCACTTGGGAAAGTTATCGTGAATTATTAAGCGTCAGTTTTAATCACGTCATAGTCTATAGCTTGGTATTGAAAACAGTTACCTGTTATATGGCACATTTGGTATTTGCATTACATCTGTATGCTGTATGCGACAATACCTTAATTTACTCTCTACTGTATTCTGCCCCTTGAGATACACACGGGGTTCTATAACGCTTTCAACTAGTTTGGTCCGAGATCCTCTTAATGCTATTAGTGTTTCGATCTCAAAATGTATTACCTGCGTATGACAAGACATTTTTCGATTAGTGTGTTAAGGATTGAGTTTGCCTGTATGTATTGTGAAGCAAGGCATATGAAAGAGTCGCCTGTTCTCGTCCGAAGATTACTGCTCCTTTTCCGAATGTAGAAAGATGTATTTATCCTAAAAATATTAACTCTTCCACAAAGTACAAGCTCATTTAAGTATTATCATCTAAAAGTAGCAACTTCTGCCGTCCTAGGGCAAATCAAAAGTATCGTGTATTAATAGCGTGGTTACGTTCGTGTTTGAGCGCACCGCAACCTAGAACAAGCAGGTTTGTGAGAAGACCTGGATTATGGCAGAACCCTTAAAGAGCTGTAGTTGTATTTTTGCTATAAACGAAAACTGAAACTGGAAAAGTGAGAAGTTTTAAAATGCAAGTATCGCGTGCGTGTGTTGTCTGTCATTGATGTGGATAAAAGAGTTATCAGCATCATTGTTTTCTTGTTTACCTTATTCCTTTCACATTTCGCCTCCCTACAATTTTCGCTCCCGTTGATTTTCGTCCCATTAATTTTCGTCCCCTGATCCTGCGTTTTGGCCCCTTTAATTTTCGCCCCCCCCCCCGGCGAAAATAAGAGGCAGACAAAATTTCGCGGTGTATTGTATTTCTTTGCCTGTTCCGTACGTTTCTGAATTTTCCTTTGATGAAGAAGTATTGCAAAACTGCAAACTGCCCCCGCAATTAAGCATAAAACGCCGCGGTGAAGGCAAGGCACCGTGGAAATAACCACGGCGAGGGTGGATGAAATTGACCTCATGGAGCACTCTGCCGACGAAGTTGGCGAAGAAGTGGCATCTTTTGCGACTGTGGATGTTAACATTGAGGACGTTGAGGTTATTGTTATTGATGGCTAACGTTTTCTGTTGCATTCAAGAAAGAACGACAATAAATAATGAGGTTTCTCGTTAGTGGGATTGTCATATATAGTAAGTAGGGAAAACCATCGCTGGCTTATATGACGGTGTTACCAATCGTACCCCTTAAAAAAATTACCAGCCTCCTATGTAATTTTATTATCTGCGGTATTGAAGTAGACATGCGTATCTTCTTCATAATGCCTATTTATCTATGCATTTACCTATCTTTAATTTTGCCCCCACCCCCTGCTGAACTTTAAAAATTGATTTTTACTCCCTCTAATTTTCGCCCCTCCACCTCCACCTTTATTAGCTTTTGTTTATTCAGGGAGTTATTACATGCGAATAAAGCAAGTGCTGCTCATATGCAGCTATTGAAAATCACCCTTTGTGGTCTTGTTATGCGTTTCATGAAAAACTATCATTTATGAATTGTTTCTTGCTTCTTCCTTTTACAGGACTTGTCACAATGGCGTTACTCAAAAGCTGACAAATTTAGTGAGTTATTTTAGCAAAAATTTGGATCCTTACCGTTCTGTTGCCATGGACGTACACACGGAGAGCAAATATTGCCGTTCTGAAGATCGAATTACTGATTCCGTTTTTAGGAATTTAAATTTCGAAACCTAAGCAAATCTGCAAGTCGCCTATTCTTTGCTTCTAATTCCTGCACCTAAATCCACGTATTCTAAACACATAGGATCCAGCTTACCTTAGACAACAGAGATCTATGGAATGTTCGGGGCTCACTCTTTAAGTCAATAGCACCAGCATTCATTCTTGATTAATTTTATAGTACTTTTCATTCCTGGATATATGCATACTTGTTTTCAGAATTGCAAATTTTCGATATTTATTTATGACCTAGTTCGATTTAAAACTACTAGACGATACGTGCGTGAAGTGTGTGGATTGTAATGTAGTTAGCTTAACTGTCGTATTTGAGTGAAATTTATGTTTAAACTAATACTAGCCAATACCAATGATCAAACGATTATTCGATTTTTTAGCTTCTAATTACCTTTGAAAGTATGTTAGTTGTTCAAGTTATTGTTTATGGTGCTATATGAAAAACACCGTTATGTTTCTGATCGTTTGTTTGCCTCCATTTCTATTCTTCGCCTGCATTAAGTTCTTTTTGCTATTACTTTCTTCAACTCAATGCTGTCTTATCCACCTTGTTATGTGGAAATGAAGAAGCTAACGGGAGACATCTTCCTCTTTTGGGGTCTCTGATGTAAAAGATGCAGGTGCACTGACCGGCACAACATGTACACAGCAGAAGCATTGGTGGAAGAGACACTGTTCAGTATTTCAGACTGACCAGAAACTCTTCTATGGAAATCACCATATCCGTAGAATATAGGTCTGCAGCCATCTTATTATCTCTACCTGCTATTGAAGAAGTGGTACTGTATGCGTACTATTAGTTATGTAGCAACATGGATGGGGTACAAAGGAACAGGGGCATTGAGTCGGCTAGGACCACCATCTCAGGAAAGCACCGATATTATTGCTTTCAGAAAGGGGACACTTGCCTGAGAGAGGTGAAATGTTCTAACCTTTATATACGTTTATAGAAAAGGTCCACTTTATAGAAGATAAGCATCTACCTGTTTCTTATATAGAACAATCAATACATATTCGCAAAGAGCATCTATTTCTCAGGACCGACGAAACGAAATTTAAAGTTAGGGGCTATGGAAAGTTCTAATACGATCATTCACAACATTAAAAGAAACATATAAAGAACATGTTTTGCGGAATCAATCATAAAATAAGATTAAGTGTATAACATTTTCTTTCGAAAGTACAACATCTGATAGCAATTTGCGGAGAAACTTAATTTGTCAAGTCAGTTGGGTACAAAGAATAAATATCATATGCTAAAGTTAGCCCTAAACATGGGGGTATGGCCCCCTGCTTCGCCGGCCCCGTTTCTACATATGTGTTAATTGTATGATATAATGTAGGTATTGGTGAAGTGATTTTCACTGCACGTACATCAGGGAAATGTGTAGTTATCTCAAAGGGGAATGGGCATCATCAGTATTAATGGTTCAGGAGAAGGGCATTTTAGGGAACATTAGTTGTAAGTTTGGAAGAGAAGCATATTCTGAATAGATAAATTATGTCAGCGAATAAAACCCAGACTTCTTACTAAAAGGAGTTCCTTGAATCAGGCCTAAAGTTGGCTGGCCATAGGAGTTGCACCTCCACCGTCATCCTTCACCCGTCACATCAGTAGCCATAGCCATCACGTCAATCCATACATCTCAGTCTCTCTTTAGCTAAATTTTCTAGAAATCTAGAATTCTAGAAGAGACAGTTGCAGCGTTAGCGTCATCGAAATGTAAAGAAGTGACAGAATTCCTGTACAAAACTTTTAAAGCCCTAGTTAAGAGCCCAGAAGTAATATGGAAATAATGCATAGAAAGGGAGCATTCAAGAAAGGCCTTGTAAAACCTTTGCTGGGATTTGAATTGTAATTCTGTGTGCCTTAAAACGATCGCTTCTCGGCCTTTTGGCAAGGAATGGATGTAGTATCTGTTCTCATTGATGACAGATGCTTTCCATAATCCGCCTCTAGTGGGAGTTTTTGGGATAGCGGATTGCATGCCCCCCACCTATAAACGTAAGGTAGTGAAAAAACCCGTCATGGAAATGAAACGAAATGAAAATTTTATCTACAGGGCCAGCCTGACGCCGGCAACAAAACGCCTGCCGTTTTCGTAAAAACCCTGGGGTACGCCGCTGGCGGTACGAAAATAAATTGTCTCGTTGGCCAGGTTAACCCCCTGCAAATAAAACGACAGGTGTGGCCGTGGGGTCCAGCTGACGGAGGCATCCCACTGCTCGTAGGCTTGGGTTACATCCTGGGAACCGGTGTTTAAACCGCCGAAGGAGTCGGAGCGGTAGTTGTAGGACAGGCGTGCGCTGAACAAACTGTTTTCAAAATAGATCGAGGCATTAACTTGATCCCGGGAGTTGCCCGGCAGGGTGGAAGCTTCACCGTCGGAGCGGGATCCGACGGAGGCATCGGTGTAGGTGTAATTGCTGATAATGCCAATGCCGCTGCCAAGGCGCTGCAGCCACTGTAACTCAACTCCCTGAATATCGGTACCTTCGGCATTGTATGGGCGTGTTACATCCAGTGCCTGTCCGTTGATCTGCTCGGTTTGTATCCGCGTATCGATCAGGGTTGATATCTCCTTGTAAAAATAGGTTGCCGATACGGCTGCGGCTTCATCGAAATACCACTCCAGCCCCAGGTCAACTTGTTTGGCGTGAAAGGGCGACAATGCCGGATTGCCCCCCGATGCGGTCCCGTTGGTCGCGTCGATAATGATGCCCGGGGTAATATCCTGGAAGTTCGGGCGGGCCATGACCCGGGCTGCCGAGCCGCGAAGTGTTAAGTTTTCCGAAAGGTTATAGGCCAGATTGAGGCTTGGCAGATAATCGTGATAACTGCGGGAATGACCAATAAGCCGGCTGTTCTGGAAAGCGCTTGACCGCTCGTTGGTGGAGGTGCCCCGGATACCGATATTGCCGCGTAGTCGATCCGTTTCAAACTCAGCCTTAAGGTACAAACCCAGAATCCGTTCGTTGATTTCATAGAAGGCCGTGGTGTCGTATTGGTAGACCAGTAACCCGTCGTCGAACAGGGGTTGGATTACCCGTGCTATCTCGCCGAAGTCAGCCAGGGCATATTGGGTTAGCGATCCGGCTGTAGCGGTTTCGTTGTGCAGGCGCGGCGATAAACCGGTCGAAACCTGATCCAGCCCGGTACGCTGCGCGATTAACCAGTTGGGGTGGGTGGTATCGACGGCGCCCACCGTGCGGTTGTTTTCAACCGTATGATCGCGCCATTTTGCGCCCACCTTTACCCGGGAAAGCAATTTACCGTCGAGGTCCCAGCTTAAATCGCCCTGCAGGTAATATTCCCTGTCGCGCATTTTTCGAATCCAGTCCCGGGAGTTACTCGACAGGGAATCCAGCGCGGCAGCATCGGCGGGGTCAAGGTCGGGAAAGCTGAATTCGAGCAGGTTCGGGCCGATATCAAAGGCTTCCCGGGTATTGCCGACAAACAGATAGCGCCGGTCGTGGTTGCTGCCTCCCTCGGCTCGTGTATAACCGGTTTGCCAATGTGCCTGCCAGGAATCTGCGGCATAGTTTATATCGAAATCGTAAACGGCGGTTTCCACGAATGCTTCACGGAATATGGCGTCCAGCGCGGCTCCGGGGCTGTCGGGATTACCGAAAACTCCGCCAAACAGGGTCCGCGCTCCATTCACATCAGCGCCGATAATGGGGTTGCTGATCCTGGCCGGTGGTGTTTCGCTGAGCTTGAAGCCTCCGGGCAGGGACAGGTAGTTCTGGTTACTGTTGTTCAGGCTCATTTCGGTAACCACCGAGTTAAAAGCAATATCCCAGCGGTCATTGGGCGCCCATTGCAGGGTCAGGTTACCGGTATTGCGTTTTCGTTCCTGCTGGAAAATGGCAGAACCCAGCCCCCAGGGCACGTGGACATTGTCTATTTGGTTGCCGTTTGGTTCCGTCAGGGTGTAGAGAGTATTGTTAGGAAATGCTTCCAGGCCGTCCCTGCGTAAGGTGCGCTCCTGCAGGTTGAAGGATACCAGGGCACCCAGCGTACCTTTGCTGTTTTTCCAACTATACAGCGCGGACATCTGTGGGTCCCATTGATCCGGGAGTTCGCTGTATTGGCCCTCCAGCGACGTATGTAAGGTGCCGGATGCGAGGTCCAGCGGTTTGCGGGTACGGATGATGACCGTACCGCCGATGCTGCCTTCATCGATATCCGCTTCAGGGCTTTTGTACACTTCCAGCGATGCAACCAGTTCCGAAGCCAGGATGGAGTAGTTGAAGCCCCGGCTGGGGTTGTCGTCCGCCCACCAGTAGGCCGACGCCACATTCTGGCCGTTCATCAGGGTTCGATTCACATTTTTATCGGTACCGCGAATATTGATATCGCGCCCTTCTCCCCAGATACGGTCGACCGAAACGCCGGGGATGCGTTGCAAGGAATCGGCAACATTTTTGTCGGGAAATTTGCCGATATCCTCGGCGGTAATCACATCCACCACGGCATTGGCCTGGCGCTTGATGTTCAGGCTGCGTTGCAGGCTCCTGTGAATACCGGTAACCAGCACCTCCTCTATGCGTTTGCCCTGCGGCTTAATCTCTTCCTCGAGTTCGATAGCAGCGGTTTCAAACAGGGCGGAGACGGCGTCCTGATCCCTGTCTTCGCGGTAAACCACCAGTACGCGCTTGCCGCCGAAGCGGTATTTTAGTTTGGTCTTGTCGAGCAACCGGGTCAGTGCGTTCGACAGGGGATAACTGCCATGGAGCGGGGCAATGGTGATATCGGGCAGTTCCTCATTCCGGAACATGATCTGCAGGTTGGACTGTTCGGCGTACTTTAACAGGGCGCTGGCCAGCGGCTGACTCTCAATAGCATAGTTTACTGTCCTTGCGGCCAGGGCGATGCAAGGCAGGAACAGCAGCAATACCAGCAACCCGGGCAGAAGCCCCGGAACCCGGCTAATGGAAATTGTCGCTCTGTTGCGCATACAGCACCGCTAAATGATTGCTATGGGTGGCCCACGTCCTGGCTTGGCAATCCTGTTTTTGTTATAGCCGGACGCTACTTACATTTGCCCGTCATCCTATGATTAACGTTACCGGTGAGTTGTTCCCGACAAAAAAGTGTAAAATTGTTGTCGGGTTTTATCATCATACTACGTTTATAGCCTGGGTAGTGGATAAAGGTGCTGAACTTTTAGCCGGAATTGAGTCCGGGTTACCGGGGATGCAGTAAGAGTAAAGTGTCTTCTATAGGCGGCTTAAAGCTCTCCGGAAGGACCCGGAAAACAGCAGCACGGTTATGTAATAGGGTGATCATGATGGTGATAACGGCCAGGGTTAAAAAAAATGTCGCTAGCTAAGCAGGCGCCGGCGCTGACACTCGTTCGTCCAGCGCGGGGCAAGCGGTTTGGCCGTGGGGCATTTGCGATAGAAGCGTTTCCCCGATCAGAGGAGGGTGCCGGGTCTTTGGGCAAGTCTGCATTGTACATAGAGTCGCTTTACAACCAATACCGTAGCAGTCTGTTGAACTATCTGACCGGTCTACTGCCCGGTGGGCGACAGGATGCCGACGAAATCCTCCACGAAACCTATATACGGTTACTCAAGCAGGATAACCTCGACCGGCTGGAAGAAAATGCGCGTGCCTATATTTTTACCGTTGCCACCAACCTGGTACGCGATTTACTGCGCAAACGCAGCAGCCGTTGCGTTGATGCGCATATACCCTTCGAGGAAGGCGATTTTGCCAGCACCGCGCCTTCCCCGGCCAGCGAGGCCAATTGGCAGGAATCGCTGGCCAGCCTTAAACAGGCATTGCAGAAACTCAATCCGAATACCCGGAAAATATTTTTATTGAGCAGGTTTGAAGAAATGACATACCCGGAAATAGCCAGTGCGATGGATATCAGTACCCGCACTGTCGAGCGTCACATGGCGATTGCCTTCAGCGAACTTCAGAATTCATTGGATGGTTTGTTATGACTTCGTCCATCGGCACCGGTCAGGAGGAGCGGCAAAGAATCAAGCAGGAAGCAGCGGCCTGGTACGCGAAGATGAAATCACCGCAGGACCGCGATGCTGCAGAACCGGCATTTAAACAGTGGCTGTTGCAAAACCCATTGCATGAACTTGCCTATGAGCAATGTTGCGCAATTTGGGAAATGACCGCCAGCTTGCGGGAGGATGATGAGATTCAACAGGAACTTGCCGATGCGCGGGCGCCGGTTGTTGCGATCAGGCCGAGGCGTTTTTCTGTTTCGATCCTGATGCAGATGGCGGCGGCTGTGCTATTGGCTGTGGGGTTTCTGTTTATCAATTTCAACCAATCCGACAGTATCTACAGCACGCAAATCGGCGAACACCGGCTGATCCGTCTTGATGACGGCTCGACGGCTATGCTGAATACCGGGACGGTGATAGCCGTTAATTACAGCGGCGACAAACGCAGCATCGAGCTACGTGAAGGCGAGGCCTATTTCGATGTGGTAAAGGATCAGGAGCGGCCCTTTGAAGTATTGGCATCCGGCAGTATTGTCAGGGCGCTGGGTACCGAGTTCAATGTCTTTATTCGCCCTCAAGCCATCTCGGTCGCAGTCGCCGAAGGCTTGGTGGAAGTAGAGGCGGAACCGGATGCCACCCCTCAGGTTATCGCCCGAATCAAACCGGGAGAGGCTATCACCTATCGCAATGACGCGGTGATACCCGAAATTGAAGCGGCCGACCTGGCGCGTATTTCCGCCTGGAAAAGCAGTAAAATTTACTTCAGCTCGGATCGCCTGGCGGATGCGGTGGCGGAATACAACCGTTATACCAACCAGCGGTTTCAGATTATGGATGAAGCGCTGGCGGAGCAGATGATTTCCGGAATCTTTGAGGTTGAGGACCTGAACTCCTTCATCTTCTCGCTGGAGCAACTGCTGGATGTGGAAGTTGTCCGGGATGGAAAGCAGATCTATATTTCCAGTAAAAAGAGCCGGTTGCAATCTAAAACGGAGTCCTGATAAGGCGGGGTGTTGCCGGCGGACAGGTGAAGGAAGTTTGTTGTTGGGCTAACCTGCCGCTGAATCCTCTTTGATGCTGCCCGGATACGGACTGTGTCTGTTTATTTCCCACCCGTGTATACTGACCGCGGCACCATTTGCTGAAGCTTAGCAAGATAGCGGGTATTTTGCTGGACAGGCCAAGTCTGTATGTGCTCGAATTGCGAGCACCGACGTAACGCTAAAACGCCATCTATGAAGCAGAAACTGCGGATACTGGTTGCCACCGACCTGCGCAAAATTTCCCACAGTGTAAGGCCTGAATTTCAAATGTTTGTCCACTGGGCCGCAAGCGGGCACGAGGTGACCGTGTTTACACCGCCGTCCGGAGACAAAGAACAGATTGAATCGGCCGGTATTACCCTCGTCGAATCGCAGCAGAAGCGAAAGATAAGTTGGCGGACAATTCAAAAACTGCGTGGTCTGCTAAAGCAAGCATCGTTTGATATCATCTATGCGACTAATTCAAAGACTATTCCCAGTGCGGCTTTTGCCTCAATAGGGTTAAAAACGAAACTGGTCGCCTACCGCGGAACCACAAGCGGTATGTACCGTACCGACCCAACCTCATACCTGACGATTCTACACCCGCGGGTTGATGCCATTGCCTGTGTGTCGGAATCCGTTCGAAGGAGCGTGCTTCGGAAAACCTGGTTGGATGAAAGTAAGGTGGTTGCCATACACAAGGGGCAGGATCTGGCCTGGTATGATCAATCCCCGGCGAATCTGGTGGAAAAGGGCATTCCCGAGGGTGCGTTCGTGATTGTGGCCGTTGCCAATTTTCGCCCCAAAAAAGGACTGTCTGTCCTACTGGAGGCGGCCGGCCAGGTTGCTGATCTTGAAGACACCCACTTTTTGGTAGTCGGCCCGGGTACCGACAAGGAGCCTTACCGGTCGGCTATACAGAATAGCCCGGCGAGGGACCGGATTCATTGTACGGGCTTTCATGGTGCTGCCCCGACCTTAATAGCCGCCAGCGATGTCTTAGTGCAGGCTTCAGTACGCGGTGAGGGCCTGCCTCGCACGGTTGTCGAAAGTCTGGCCTATGGTGTGCCGGTTATTTCGACAGACGTCGGCGGAGCGCAGGAAATAGTGGATGAGGGCAAGAGCGGCTTTATTGTGCCCGCCGGCAGCGCAGGGGCTATTGCAGAAAAAATTCGCTATTTACATAACCATAGGGAGCAGCTCGAAGCAATGTCGGCTGAATGCCGCCAGGTTGTGCAGAACAAACTTTCAACCGGGAAAACGGCGGCAGCCTATCTTGCATTTTTTGAACGCTTAACCGGTCAGCGTTAAGTGCGGTTTCCCGGCTAGGCCCACTGGTCCGGCACTGAACTTCCGTAATGAGGAAAAGTCGTAGTTAACGCATTCAGGAATTGAGGAGGCCGGTATGCGTTTGTCAATTTTGGCGTTGGTTTCGGCGGCTGTCATCGGTCTGGTGGTGGGGCTGATGCTGAAGCCTTCCGGCTCGGCGAATGTGGCTGGGGTTGAGCCGCCCGCCGCGGAAGGTTTTGATCACTCCTCGCCTATATCTATACTACCCACCACCGATGTAACTAACCCGCAGATACAGGCCCTAGCTAATCAGCTGGCAGTGGAAATTGAAGCACGAAGGGCGCTGCAGCAATCTGTTCATAAACTCTCCGAACGACTGGACCGGCTAACCGGTAATCGCTCAAGTGTTGAAGCGGCTGACTCAGGGTCGCCAAACATCAGGGCCGTCAGTCCGGCGGCAGGTGCGGGCTGGTTTGATGAACAGTCTCTCATCGACGCGGGCATTGCAGTGAGTGAGGCCGGGCGCATGAAGGCTGTTTACGAGGAGCTGGAACTGGAAAAGCTATATATCAGTGATAAGGCGGTCCGCGAGGACTGGAGCGGTGCCAAACGGGTTGAAGCGATCCAGGCTCTTCAAGCGAAGCTGGCGGCTTTGCGAGAGGAGGTGGGCGATGATCATTACGGCGCCTACCTGTATGCTTCGGGGCAACCAAACCGGGTTAAGGTACAGGGCGTACTAGACGGCTCACCGGCCGCCAGCGCGGGTATTCGGAGTGGCGATTACGTCCTGAGCTATGATGACCGGCGCGTCTATAACGGAAGGGAACTGCGAAGCGCAACGGCACAGGGAACGGCTGACGAAGTTATTGTTGTCACCATCGACCGCGAGGGCTCGATACAGCAGGTTTATGTGCCGCGGGGCCCGCTGGGAATTCGCATGACTTCCGACCGTATTGCTCCCTAGACCGGACAATTCATTAAGGCAAACTGAAATGAACATTTATTTATAATATTCAATCAGTTGGAGCAAGTTTTGAGTCATAACGCGCCCTGCTGAATGGGCTTGATTAGGTCGTATTAGTGCACTGCTGAAGGTGGCTGGGTTTCATCATTGTTACCTGCCAATGGTGGTATGAAAGTGTTCGGCATTTGTCCGTTCGAGTTAGGTGATTTTATTTCCGGGCAGCACAGGATATTAGTGATCTGCTATACATTGGTGTTTGCAAATATAAAAGTTGTCTTTTGATAATATAAATTCTATAGACATAAAACCTTGGTTTCGAAATATCGGAAAGCGTTATTTCTTTAGGTAAAGTATTCTGTCAGCGGTGAAACTATATGACTGGTAGAAACAATCGTTAAAGTTGGTTCCGCCACCAAGGTACCGGCCGGCTTTTTTCCTCCGGCCACTGTTGGGCAAGTGTGTTGGCGTTGTATAAAGTGCCATTCACCATCACCCGGCTTATGCTGTTGGTATGGGCAATATCGTCCAGGGGGTTGTTATCCATCACCACAAGGTCGGCGAGCTTGCCGGCTTCAATGCTGCCTATTTCGCTATCCAGGCCAATGGCTTTGGCGCTTTCGAGTGTTGCCACACGTAATACGTCCAGATTGTTCATGCCACCGGCAGCCAGGGACCACATCTCCCAGTGAACCTGTAAACCTTGCATTTCACCGTGTCCACCGAGCCCTACGTTGCCGCCGGCGTCGAGAATCTCTTTCGCCCCCTTGGCCACTTGCGGGAAGATATGCTGCTCTGGCTCGACCCAGCTGGACTGTGCGATGCGCTGGCTGATCAGGTTGGACGGCATAAAACGATGCAGCTTTTTATCCTTTAGACCCATCTGGTTGGTAATAAAGTGATTGGCGGCAAAGGGGCCGCCAAAACTGACTAGCAGCGTGGGTGTATAGCTGATGCCGGATTGGGCGTAGAGCTGAACAATATCCTTGTACAGGGGCACGATTGGCACGGCATGTTCGGTGCCGCTAAAACCGTCCAGTGCAAAGGTGAGGTCCATTTTCGCGTCGGCACCACCTTCCGCCGTGACGATAATGCCAAGCTCCCGGCAGGCCCGGACAACCCATTGGCGCACCTGACGGCTGCCGGGTAGGTAGGACTTGATCAGGTGGGTGCGGTATTTTTTTTTGTAGCGCTCCAGCACGGCGTATACCTGCTCATAGGACTGGAAGTTATTAAAGAAAAAGACGCCCCGCCCGGTGGAGAAGATTCTGGGGCCAACCATCTCACCGGTATCCACAGCATCGCTGTAGGCAAAAATGTCGTCGGTCAGTGACTGAGGGTCGCGGATGGTAGTTACGCCATAGGCCAGGTTGGCATAGGCGTTGTGATCCTCAAGATCCAGCACCGAACGCTTGGGGCTCCAGTGGGCGTGGATATCGACAATGCCGGGCATAATGGTTTTCCCGCGCAGTTTGATGATTGTGGCTGTTTTGGGGATTTTTACCGTGCCACGTTTACCCACTGCCCGTATGCGGTTGCCATTAACCAGGATATCGCCGTTGCGAATAACCTTGTCGCCATCCATCGTGATAATGCGGGCGCCGCGCAGGGCTACAACACCATCGGGAGTGCGGCGGGGCTGCCGCACCGATGCTTCAAGCTCGCTGACTGCATCCCTGTCGATGGACTTACGGTAAAGCGTATTTCCCGCCGACCAGGACAGTGTCTTCGAATCCCCCCAGGAAAAGTGATCGGCCCCCAGTGTGGTGATTTTGGTGTAGGCACTACCCTCTGGTGCAAAGGGCGCATAGACATTGATGGGGGGCCGTTGCGCGGATTGTTCTGTGGGCAGTGCCGACATATTGATCAGATAGAGCTGATTGGCAACAGCTGCCAGAGCGCGCTGGCCATCGGGGCTCAACAGAATGTCGCTGGCCATGGCGGGGGTGCTGGTGGCGCTCGCTGACCCGATCACGTGGAGGTGGGTTTTCCGGTCGCTGCCATCCAGCTTCCATGAGCTCAGTCCCAGGCGGGGGGAGTAGGCGTAAAAGCGTTGTCCATTGTCGGTGAAATGCACCCTGACAGCGCCGCCTGCCGGTGCAATAGCGACTGGCTTGCCGTCATCGCCGGCGAGCCTGACAATCTGCTCGGCCTTGGTCAGTGGGCCACGGGTGTTTTCCAGCCGCACAATTTTCGGTGCGCGTACCGCCAAAATCGTTTGACCGTCGCGGGACCAAACCGGGTTGCGGTAGTAGGCGTTATCCGCTGTGAGCTTTTCCGCGGGCCGACTGCCGTCGACGGGGACTTTCCAGATAGCGCCGCCTTCTGATGCCTTCCAGGTGACGTAGGTCAGCCAGGCCCCATCCGGTGACCAGGCCGGGTGAAAGGCCTGCTGCGACTCGGGGGTGAGCGGGCGCGGCTCGGCATCCTGCGCCAGGTCCTGGACGTAGATCCGGGTAAACGCCGTGAACGCCACCCCTCTCAACTATTCCTGTTTTGTTTGCCCTACATATTTAAACTCAACAAAATTTAGAGAGGTGTACCTTAAAGCGTCAGTTAAAACTAAGAAGTGTATTCATTAGAAGATATCATGTTGTTTCTTTCTTCTCCGGTTATTGTCACATCATTGTTATAGCATGCAGCATTGATAGCCAGTTAGCTAAGCTTTTGATTATCCATTACACATGTGGAAAGTTTGGTCTTATCATTAGTTGATCTTTGTTAAATTTTTTAAACATTATTCTATCTCTTCAGTCTGCTTTGCTTACCTTAAACTTTAAAACAATGCTGGAGCTAATGCTAAGGCTGCTAGTGTCCCAGCCCTCTATAATTAGAACATCCTTTACCGTTCCAAAGTTGACACGTGCCAAGCAATTGCTAGGCAGTGTTTTAAGCAAATTAAGTGCGTTTACACTTCCAAATCTGAAATCAGCAAAACTTGATATAAAACTTAAATTTATTTATTTTGCCATTTAGAAAAAATATAATATCAGTAATTAAACACGAAGAATCCCCCTATGGATAAAGTTGGCAGGGATCAAAGAGGTTCAAAAGACCATGTTTCCATAAGGGTTCCTATATAGAGGTGTTAACAAAAAATTGTGCTCGAAAGCGAAAGTAGGAACTAAGTTCGTAAGGCTCATAGGGTGTTTTCAGTATTTACTCTGAAGTATCCAGCAAGGGGAACTAAAAGTGATGATATTGATTTTCTTGTCTTTACTGGAGAGTTTTAAGAAATTATTCTTTTAGTTTATGTGTAAAACCATTAAGGGTTTTAAGCGTTGTTATTGCTTACCGGTAAATTGTTCCACATTGTTGGTCCTAAGTATGAAATGCGTTTCTGATGTTGGATGCTTTTTCAAAACGTGACATGTAACTTATTTTTGGAGTTGCATGTAATTCTGGCCTGGCGTAATGGGAAAAACACTTCTGCCATTTATAAGGGCCCTGTATTTCCAGAGAATTTGTAAACAGTTGTTGCAATACACTGTTCAACCCTTTCCTTGGTCGGCAGCCAATTTATTTCCTTAAGGTCTTTGACTTCTATGCTAGCTCTGTTTTTAAATTTAGGCAAAACTGGATGCATTTGTTCTAAGCAGTTTGGATTTTCGTTTTCAATCTCATATTTAATGCTGGGTACCATGCACTGCATGCATAGTCAAAATGTGGTTGAATTAAGGCATTACAAAGTAACCTACGTACCTGCCTGGGAGAAGTTTCACCAGCATTTTCATTGGTTTCATGCTCATATACTTAACTTAATTAGGTAACCCCAGAAATGGATGGTTAATTACCAATCTTCTTTCTGTTTCCGCCGTATTAAACCTTTCTTTCTGTTGTTGTTTTAAGCCAACTCTAGTACACAATTAGTTTACATTCCACGATAAACCAGAGCGGTTTTGTGAGGTGAAGGATGGTGAGACTTTGTTACAAGATATTTTAATAATTCTAAACA
>JAAAKM020006971.1:10893230-10922474 GCA_010016025.2 Alatinidae sp. Z8VKAUB7J3 | reverse complement strand
CATCCTGCTAGCTTGTCATCCTGCTAGCTTGTCATCCTGCTAGCTTGTCATCCTGCTAGCTTGTGAAGAACCACATCTGTGTACTGTGTTGAGTAATAGATACATTTTGTTAAATGTTTTTACCATTCAATAGTCACAGCAGTAATATGGGGTGAAGTAAGAAAGCTTGTAGCAAAGAATAGGAAAGCGAGAAGACCAAAACATGTTACAGAAAATAACATGCATGTTTGTTACAGTATTTGTGACTTATTTTATTGAAAAATGCCTAATTTGTAAACAAATTCTATTTGTTGACAGAAGACAAGATTCTTTGTTTTGATGAGTGCAGGTTCAAAGGAGGCAAATATGAAACATATGATCATTTTTCAATAACAGGAATGGTGGAAAATGTAATCAGACATTTCCTCTTCTTACCACACTGAGACTACACAAATAATAAATATATAGTCTAGAGCATGTAAGGAATTTTTTAGTTTTTGGTTTGAAGGTTGCCTTCAGCACTCAACATGGTGAATTATGATGACCTTCCATTGCCATACTCTCACTGTTGCCCACACGCATATTGTGATTTTGATTACTAAACGTTCTGAAACCAGCTAAATCGTGCAATTAGCCTATCTTTATTTGGAATGACAAGAGCAAACTTTGTGGAGGATCCTTCCTATTGGGGCTGTTGGCTAGATAGCCCACCTTGGATCTGGTACTTGTAACTCCTTCCATGTTAGTATTGGTTGGTTAGTTTTTCTAAACACATCATCATCATCATTATTATCATCATCATCATGATCATCATGATCATCATTATCATCATCATCATCATTATCATCATCATCGTCATCATCAATCATCATCATCATCATCATCATCATCATCATCATCATTATCATTAATCATCATCATCATCATCATCATCATCATCGTCATCATCATCATCATCATCATCATCATCATCGTCATCATCAATCATCATCATCATCATCATCATGATCATCATGATCATCAATCATCATCATAATCATTATCATCATCATGATCATCATCATCATCATCATTACCATTGTCATCACCATTATCATCATGCCGTTTAACATCCATCTTTCCTCTTTACAGGGGGTTGGACTGCCTTTGGTTGACCATATCCTTTTTCAACACTGGTCCCTGTTGCTTGCCATTTGCATAGTGAGGCCATAGGCATGAAGGTCTTCTATCACAGTCTCATTCCAGGTTTTACTTATTCTTCCTCTGCCGGATCTGCCTGCCACCTCCACTGTCTGACACCACTTGACCCACTGTGTAGCAAACGCCTGCTTTCCTCCTTCCTCGCTGCCCAGCATATACTTGCATATGTGAACAGAAAGCAAGTTGCAAGATGCAAGAACAGTACATATTCTACCCAAAATGTAAAAGGGTACAATAGTATAGGTCACAGCTCAACAAATGCCCATGAAGAATGTCCAGAGCAACCGTTGTATAAATTAAAACTTTTGGCTAAAACTACATTTTGCATGTGATAACAGAAGAACCTGGCTAATGGCTGCATTTCATTATGATCCAAGGCTGTATTCACAGTTTGAACTAGTCACCAAATTTCATCTGTCTGCACTTTAATATGAAAATTAGTCATCGTCTATTTCAAGTGGAATTTGGTAGGTTGTAATGAAGTGTTAAGGTTCTTGTATTTGGAATAAGTGCAAGGTAAAAAGGAAAATCATCTTGACTGTTCTCATTTTTGTATCACTATATAAGTGTTTTAATAGCATGCAAACTGCACAGTGAAGGAAATCACATCTTCAAATGTTATGCACAGTTATCACATAAACACATACGTTTTGAATGATAGGGCTTGTGTAGTGGAATAAATGATCAATATATAGAGACAGAGTTGTGACCGCTAAGGGCTAGTTTTTGGGTAACTTAGGGAGTATATTTTACCCAATTCTTATTATTTCCTGGCGTTTCAGAGGAAGAGTGGATAGGAGCTGTTGAACAGTAATAATGAAGAACAAGTTTGCTGTAATTTTGTTTATATATTGCTCCTCTTGTCCGAAAGAGTGTTTGTTGTCTTGAAGCTATGAAGCAGAACCATTGTGTCTAAAGAAATATTATTTTACATATTATACAGTGTTAAAGCATCAGATGCTAGTAGTAAATGAAAAGCTAATAACTAGAAATACAATTTATCATTATGTGACTTATATACTTGATAAAATACTTACAATTGTATTTGAGAATTATGATGACATTGGCCTTAGTCTTGTGGCAGTGCAGCATGGTGTGTCAAAGAAATGCCTTTCTAAATGCAAGATTACTATGTCAGCTACTTAGGATTCTACCATTTTTTGCTGGTCACCTACTGTACTCGCACATTCCATACACATATTGCGTACTTAGGTTTTTGTTGTTCACAATGTATGTAAAGTAAAGGGGTGTTCCCTCTAGTTCTTATTGGCAATGCAGAAGGTTTTGATTAGAAATGGGCCGTGAAGCAGTTTAAGCAAATGCTTTACCTGGATCTCTTACAGACAATACCTTTGCTAGTGTATTGGAAGTGATCATTGGAGTGAATCAAGGCTAGTTAATTAATCCCCTACTGTTTGTGTTTGTTAACAAGACACCTACAGGGAACAGTGCTGCCTATCATCAGAATCATTATTATAATCATCATCATCATCATCATCATCATCATCATCATTATGACTATCATTATCATCATCATCATCATCATTGTCATCATCATCATTATCATCATCTTTGTCATAATCATCAAGAGTAGCAACAGCCTCGTTCTCATTTCCCGCTCTCCCTTCCCAGCCCTCTCTTACAATTTAAGGTGCCCAACATCTTCAGAAAGGGCCATGTTTTTCACAAATTACCAAAAAATGATATTTATTTAAAGTAAACCAAGACACGGAAATATTGTATAAATCATTATGAATTTTTTCTAATTTCATAGCTTTAAATATTTCCTCTGGAGTAAATAGACAATAGAATATGAACATGTGGTCCCCAACTGCTCCTTTTGATGGCATGGTTTGTTTTGTTTTGGAGGTAGAACCTTTCCTTTAGGTCTTTTTGTGAGAATATGCCGCCATGTATTCCAAACTCAATATTGTGTTTTCTTTCAAATACCACGTAAGCAGTCTTTCTTTAGCATTAATCTAAACAATGCTGCATCTGGTTGCATTATACCTCTGTCTATGCATACGAGAGTAGATTTCATATATATTACATTAATTACTGTCTGGGGATATGATCTGCCCATTCTCTGCATCATGCCTTCAACTCGGCAGATGTTGATTTGAAAGTCAATGCTTTCTTTCACAAATACCGTATTGCCTCGCTTTTTAGCGCATGCGTTTACAAGCAAATTTGATTCACTTACAAGCGCATGCGCGTACATGTGGGTACGCCAGAAAGCGAGGTAATACGGTCTATTTTGGAACAACGATGGTGCTCGATTTGTTCTGTAAATGGATAGATGCAAGTTATGAATAAATTGTGGCTAAAGTTTAGTAAGATTGATTTTTGCATATGAAGAACAAGCAGAGGATGGTCCACCGAAGTCGGAGGCAACACGAATGCTTCTTGGACCATAGTATGGGACCAGCCCCGCAAATTGGGATGCACTTCCGCTCGACCAAAAATCACCGGTCAAAACAGCGCGATACTCACATACCTAACTATAGGAAAGGGAACGAGACAAAAACAACAAGGTTATAATGATAAAAGAGAGAGACATATTACATAAGAGGGATCGGGAACGGGAGAAACTAACAGTCTTCTAAATAACTAACTTGTGACAGTGATATCTTTATGTTGAATTACCTCGTTCTCATGATTTTAAAGCCCCTCGATTCAAAACTATATAGCTCCAGTTGCCAAAACAACCCCATCTGCTTACTAGGCTACCACTATCTTATTTATTGTACTATCACTGTAACAGTAACATTATCGAAAAACCCCAATCTGCTACGTATTTCTTACGTATTTTAAGTAAATAGATAGATAAGTAAATGATATAGTCCTTTATATATCGACTATTCTTTAAAAAGTTAACAATATAGTTTGTTATATGTGCAAGATGCCAGCTCCAATAAAGAATTGATGGCTTATATTTAACATTCAAAGGGACGTTTTCCAACCAATATGTGAATAATGTGTTTATACAATACAATAGTGGTACGTTCTATTTGCATATATGAGAAAATAGCATTGGTATTTTCGGGGGCAAAGTGTTTGACTTTAAATAACATCACTCATCTTAAGGAGGGAAGTGAGCAGCACTTAACGCGACCTTAGCTTATCATCGAAACCACTCGTATTTTATAAACTACGCTGATTTTTATGAGCTGCAGATTAATTAAATGAGTCTGTATGAAATGCTAAGACGATACATAGATACTCTAAGAGCTTTCTCTTGCAACTATATTGTTTAGGTTGTGTGGCAATGAGAATGATTTAGCTCTCTCAACGTTGCGTAAAAGGGGCCTAGCAACAATCGTTGATCGACTTTCTTTGTCCGCAAATAATAGACATTCTGAGAGCCAAAATTGTTCTAATGATGGAGTTTACAAGGAGGCTTATTTAGGACTTACCAATGAGTATTAATAACGACGTGCACTTCATTTTAGCGACTTCTTTCGTGACTCAGCCGTCCTCTAGTATTACTGCCCACTTCTGCACTTCCCCTCGACAAGTTGAAGCACGTGTCACTTCAATTCTCCGACACTATTCAGCAGTTAATTCAACATATGCCTGACTGACTTCATTCCATAGTGGAGTGGCTCACCTCTGCCTTCTCTAAGCCGGTACCATATTCAACACGAATAACAATCAATATTGTTGCTACATTCAGATTCAAATGTCAAGAGTTGAAGCCGTAGGAACCATTATTGAGAAAGCACGCAGGATTCCGAGGTTTCTCGATTTGAAAACCACTGGAACAGGCGCCAAATTGTTGCCTCGATTTCAAGCAGCCCTTTCGACGGCGAATTTCAACCAACCTAATATTGAATCCAGGAAAGCGCTTGCAAGAGAGTTACGCCATATTATTTTCAGCTAAGCCTAAGCTATGATATTTTTACCATCAATTTTTAAATAAACAAGAAAATCTGACCAAACAAGCTGTCGCCTGCTTATTCATTTTAAAGTATAAGGATATACCTGAGATTTGTTCAAATCACGCAGATGTCTCCGGTTTCGTTTACCCGTGTGATTGTTTTATTGACCTGTTTGATCATTTTGTTTGTGTCATCATTTGTCACGTCCAATTTATTACTGCACAATATTTTATACCGTATAGAATGGGCATAGCTGACCAACTCTACTTGAAGGTGCACTCCTTCAAGTAAGGAGGTACAATTTAGTGAAAAGTATAGTTGGTCATTCCTGCTCCTATGGAGACACAGAGCAATATGGGAAAGGGTCTTTGACGCCAGCGGCCGGAAAGTCGTAGCCTCGACACTTTTTATGCAAACATACTAATACCAGAAATAATATTATTCAAATGCAAGGTCTTCGAGTTTGTTCTAATGTAACTATGTCATCACTTTGTGACCTCTAAATGGTATATCGTTATAGAAAATAGCCTCTAAAACCTGTTAACCCCCCTTCCCCCTCCCCTACATACCTATCTTTCAAACTGCGTTCGAGGTTCTGAGACACTCTCTATAGAGGCAACAGCCGCTACCATGAGCGCCTTTAGTTCGTAGCCATAGAAAAACCATCTTCACTTTCATCTACAACAGCTCATCTATAGTCCTAATTGTATCTTACCTAAAATGTTTTTGCTTGAAAAAAAACCATCCGAAACTGTAACTCTTCCGGAGTTGTCATAAACTTACACGAAATCGTAAAAATAAGTCAGAAAATAATGCCTAAAAAGTTAAACGTTTATAACAATTCAGTCCACTTTTTTTAGTAAATATTTTGCCACCATAAGGAAAAGAAAAGGAATGAAACACATGCCAGTTCATCAAGCCAAGAAGTCAAATCTTCATGACTTTAAGAACATTTCATTTGTCAATAGAACATATTTTCGGAGACAAAAGACAAGTTACAGGTTAAAATTTTCCTGTATCTGGTTCATGGCCAAGGAGTGGCAGTTGCCCGTGCTACAATCGATTAAAATCAGTTATTTACATTTCATTTTAAAAAGTTTATCAGTTTATCAATCAAGAGTGACAAGGTTAGAATATTGAAACAAAGTATGTAAAGAGCGTAGTTCTTTTAATTCAAATGCTTTTGACTTCACCACTCAGTCAGTGCCTTTCACTTTCATGAAGGAATACTGTTGATCAGTCTGTATCCTTTGCTATTGACACCACACTGACAAAAGATACAAACCTATCCGACGACGCAGATGTTCTTGCAACTGCATAAGGAAAGCCTATAGATGTTTGAATTTCGACAGGATAATTTAGAGGACTGACGGTAAACGTAAAGCGGCTTAGTGCTCTAAAGTCCCTGTACCTAAGGGCCTTGTTTTCTTCTTCCGCCAAATTAGTTGGTATTCAACAATAGCACAGTTTATCACTACGAATGGCTGTTTTCTTAGTCTCCGACGCAGAACAACCAACACGCTGGCCTAAGGATGCACTCTCTACAGGAGCTTCGTCTTTAATGGTACCGTTTGTGGTCTTAGCCCCTAGTTTTAATGTTTGTATATTTTATAAATCAACTTACGACAGTACATCGTATTGGTGGTGCTGAATATAAACTCTTCTTATGCTTTAGAAAGAATGTATTGGGCACTCTTACAAATCGATGGCAATGTCTGCCCTTAAACCAAGCAAAAATGCATCATATAGGACTGTCCTGTTTAACCGACTTTAGCCTTTCATTAACTTTGTAACCAGGTAAAGAGTTAACCGGCTAACCACTTCCAGCCTCGTATACAACACAGTAAGGCAGTTCTAAGGTTGTGGATATCGTAATTTCTTTTAATAGATAAATTGTTATAGATTTTAGCTCCTGGATTCCCAATGTTTTAGATTTGTGACCCCATATTGGAATTCTGGATGAATGTTTTTATAGATAGACACAAAAGAAAAAAAGATGTCACTACCAGGGGATCGAACCCGTGACCCAAGCTATCGCGGTGTGCGATCTACCAACTGAACTAAGTGGCCTCCAATGTTAACTTTAGTTACCACACTAGCTCCTGGTCATCCGCCGGTGTACATCGACGTCCAGCTCAACGCAATTGGAAATCAGCCTCTCTACGCCATGCGACTTGACCAAGGAAGTACTGCCATCTGGCCCGCCAATCTGTCTAGAGCCCATTGAAAGTTACAAGGAATCATCGGGAAGAAAGGGTTTGAAATGTCAGTATCGTTAAGACTAGACAAGTAAAGGTTTTATTCGGTGACTCCAAGCAGCTTCGGACCTCACAAAAAAATTCATAGGAATGTTTGTTTTTTCTATAAAAGCATGCTACATAGATACAGCTTCTAGTACATTATTATCGAGTCACTATAATCTTCATCAACGTGCTAGGCATAACCTCCCTAATTTCCGTAGTTTCTCTGAAGCCTTTTAATCCGTCTGGCACCCAATGTGAGGTGAGGTCTACCCAAGCTAACAAGGATCAACAATAGATTTTGGCTAAAGATAGGCTGATTGGGTAGTTTGGTTGGTTAGAGAATGTTTTGGCCTGTAAATGACAATAACAATGTGGATGTCAGAAGCGGATATAACGAGCTCCAGATAATTCATACAATCCATTTTGTGGAGTGTTAAAATCGGCCCTTTGAAATTGCCCTACCCCTACAATCAATTTCTGGACCCCCGCTGCTGATGCCTGTTTATTTGTATTTTTCAAGTTAGTATCGCTTGATACTAATATAAACCAGAAAGCATCTTTATTTTTCATAGTCAGACTACTCGGTATATTCTTTGCTCAGTAAACGTTATGTTGTGAGTGTTGATAAAAGGACATAATTATTATTTTATAGCGTTGTGTATTACTCGTCATTGCACATCCTGCTACATAGTTATCATGAAAACTAGTAATCCTCGAATTCTTTGAGGTCTTGTGAGAAACTGGGCTCGACCACAAGCTAAATGTTCTTTTTCTTGTCAGGTCACAGAGCTACAATGCTATTCGTTGAGTCCCAGGCAAAATTTTACACAATTCAAAAGAAATCTTAGCAATCATGGTTTGAAAGTGCTCTTGGCAGTATCAATGGAGAATTGTAGCTCCTCCTTAAAAATCAGGAGCTAACTATTAAAAGTATTTCACGGTTTCGTTATACCATACACTGGCTTTTACAGCTGATTCGGAAATTTAATCAAGGTCCGTGTCCGCTGCCAACAAATATTTTGTGAAACACCGGAAATGCTTAAACCTTACTAGTTAACTTGCAGTTTCAGAATTTTTAATTTTACAGGGGATAGCAAGAAGCGAGAAGTTTAAAGCATATAGCACTAATCATAGTATTACGAGTGTCAAAGTACTTGTTTTGACTTGGCTTTGACTTGGCAATTCAAATATGTGAAAGTTCTTGTGATAAGAATTGTTGTCGGCAGAGTGGCGAACTTCGTGATCTCTACCTCTACTCGCGAGCCATTGAATATGGCCCCGAGACCAACCGTCTAAGAACCTGGTCTTTAAGCAGAGTCTAGTTATGGCAGAATGAAATATGCATCGTTCGGGTAAGACATGGACTTCTAAATAATAGCATCTATACACAGATGCTAGATAAGTCCATGGGGTAAGGCTGGGGGCATTTCCATACAAAGTATACTTGATTTCAAGTAGCTGAACAATCATGGCAATTGATCTTTGAGCATGCGTAGTTTTAATGTAATTGTAGAATATTCAGTCATGGAATACTCATTACAACCGTCTATGTTACATTACACTAACATTTGATTTTGGAACATTAAATGTAGCGCAACTAATATTCGCTTATTACAGATTAATAGTATTTAAGGCAAATTTGAAATCAGATGTAAAATCTACATCAGGTGACAAACTGTTTGATAAGCCTGGGACTGGTTAATGTAAAAGCATGCTAATTGAATGGATAATATGACGGTCACAATATAGAAATTATATAGCAACGAAAACAAACGGTTCTCTGACACATCTAATTACTTTAATGAGTCATCATTGGATTAATGATTATTCAAAATCATGATAATGCATGCTATTGTACTCTTCAATGCCATTTGCTTGTTGTTCTTTATGTGGTTAAATGCTTGCACAATACCACCATACTGTTCTCGTTTGCATTATAATCTGTGTTACAGGTACCATTGAGCCATATAACTAGATCTCTAATGCTGTCTCTCCATTTGCACTTCAAACAGCTACTAACAACTATTCAATAATTGACGGCACGGCTAAATGTTTTCTGACCTTCTTGTTGTACAGAACCGTAATTTTTAAGACATCATCTGAGAGTTTTCCTTGTTCGCTTAATGGTTTTTCTAAATGAATGGTCTTAAAGTCACTAAGATATTCACAATTCTGATGATGTTATGATGACGTACTGACCAAAATATCAGTACCATGCCTAATAATAGCATAGAGATCATGGAAATGATAAACCCTTTGTCGATACATTTGTTCACAGTGCATCTGCTCGTACTTGCAATGATTGCAGCCTTAGATCGATGATGATAACTGCTCCATTACTGACCAGAAACATAGTAGGATAGCAGGTTGACATTTCCCCTCATAATCGAAGAACAGTTTATCCTTTTAAAGATATCTTATAAAACCTATTTAAGCTTTTCCTGTTCTTATTTTCTATTTCGTTTGTTTTCTTCTCATCTTTAGTGACCTCGCTATCAACTCAAAAAGAGGCTGTGGTTGAGAGATAATCAAAGCTTTCGTTTCTGCCATTTCATTTGATCTTCAGAGAAGATTTTGTATATTTGAAGGATAAGGATTTGACCAAGGCCTACTCTTTTGTCTTTGCTTGCTTCTTTCAGTATACCCTTTGTTCACTTTGCCAGAGAAAAAAAATTGCTTCTCAAAAGTCTCCCAGTACTCCTCTGTTATCGCCACTAATTTTCCGTTTACACGACATACATAAGCGCCTGCAGGATCTTTCCAAAATGGGGGCAAAACCATTTTTAAATGACAAGAATTTTCGCTTTCACGTTCAAAGTTTTCAAAGATAATGCCTCATTTGACACCTCTTTCCGGGCGTGCATGACCACCAAGATACTTAAAATTGCTACCTCTTCTCACGATTTTACATCTTACAAATTCAAAACTTTCCCTTCTTTTCCCAGAATCTGATTATTTGTCGATGTTTATCTTTAGTCCAAAGATGCCTTTTTGAGAGCCTTCATCGATTGTTGTATATGTATGCAGTGTAATGTGCACAGCCTAAAGCACTCAAAATAAATTTATTTTGAGAGTCATAATGCACATGAAAGACAAATTCGTAACATTTCACAATACAACATAGGTCTAGGGCCAATAGAACTGAGGTGGCTGCGGCAGCAAGTGTGATAGCGTTTCACGATATAACATAGGTGAACGGCCAAAAAGCTGCCGGAGACTGCATCCACCCCCTCCCCAATTTGCTAAAATGTCATTCGTATTGGGAAAAATATACACATCATTTGGGCACTATGATAATTCCTTAATAAGAAATATAAGTGAAATTATTTCAAGTCTGAAGAACTGTCAATTCACGTCCCAATTAAGTCCGGGTATAGGAGTATTTTGGGGACACACAATCCACACCCCTCTCCCCAATATTTTTGTTCCCTTCGTCCTATGCAATAAAGTTTCTTATTTAGTTATCTTTGAATACTAACGGTTTGTGCTTTCCATAGTTTTTTCAACTTCTCGCTTTATTGTTTGTGGTTATATTCGTGCAGTGCCGTCTAGCTTACCATTTATAAGTATTACTTTTACACGACAATACAAAGTTGAAATTGGAAAGGTACACCTTCGTGACAGAAATGAGGCAATATAGTTTACTGAGTATCGACAAAATGTGCCATTCTAAAATGAATTCAGAAGACTGGAGGAAAATGTGTGGTTGAAAGTTGTGACTCACAAACTACCAACTAGGTAGGGAAAGTAAATGTAGGGATTGGAGATCTCATAAACGTAGTTTGCCAATTACTTAGGTTATGCCAAGGGTGGCCAACCTTTCTGGCTCAGCGGGTCAGATTATGATCGGTAGAGTCAAGCGGGAGGGCAGACAACTTTTGCCATAGGAGCATTCAAGTCAATATCATGCCTCCATGGTTTGTTTTGAAAACACGCTACATATTTTGGGCAACCTAAGGATTATGAAAAATATACCCACAGACAATTTCTATGGTTTTTAAGAAGATATCGAAAGTTTGAGCTTCTAAGTGTCAAATACCACTTCTACGACTATTTTCAAAGTCTCCTTTCTGTTAACACTCTTTCTGAGCACTTTCAAATATACCTAAAATCTAGGTATTTAAAAATGGCTTTGAAAGATAGCAGGGGCGTTGAAAACTGAGAAAAGTAGAAAATCTATTATAAAAGTAGGATGGTTCTTAACTTCCATTTAAAATAATTCTGTAGAGATGCATAAAAATATAGCAGACTATATATGTCCTGAGATAACGTCTGGAGCAGAGTTCACAACAAGAGATCTAACCGAGATGCGACTATCAACAACACTGATTTACACTGCCTGATATTTGGCAAAAACAGAAAAATGGTCTACCTTGGGCTCAAGATGACAGATCTGATCTTTAGTGTTTTTAAACTAAGTGGGCATCAAAACTGATACATTTATTTTTGATAAAACAGTAATGGCATTGGCAAATGGGCCAGCTTTGCTAGTTTGTCATGTTCGCTTAAGTCAACAGCGAAGGGTAAGCCTACACGAATAAGAAAGATCTTATTTGAACTGCTCTGAACTGTAAACAAACTCTTCTATAATTTGTAGATAATATATCGCTATTTGTAACACATGTAAAAACGGAGTGATGTTCAAAGCAACACTAGGAAAGGCAGTAGTTCGTCTGATGACAATGGTTGCATCAACCGAGTACATGCAATCACTGGCGACTGTAACAAAAGTAAATTTCTGCAATAATGGAGTGCATATCGCTCAAACAGATAAAGAGAACGATGAAGAGAATGCACACGCTGTTTTTTTGGTGTGTTTAGGCCAAAATACATTGAATTTGACAAATGTTTAGTAGGGTGCACCAAAAAGACATAGTCGGCCGCAGGCTGGCCACCACTGGGTTATGCCATTTTGTGGATAACTCTAGCAGCATGTTATGGCTTTCTACATTGTTTTCTTCTTCTTTGCCTTTTTCTCTAGCCAGGGCGGCGTTCCGAAGTTACTTTTTCCATGGCAATCAGTCTCCTGTGTCCCTTTCTGACAGTTGCGGCTTTCTAATGTCCGCCTTGATACTACCAATTCATCTCTTTCTTGGTCTTCTTCTCAAATATTTTGCGTTCCACTTGGAACCTCACCGCATTCCTGACTGGATTCGATTTAGCCATTCCCGTAAGAGATTTCTACGTTATGCAACCACTAAATCTTACGTTAATCCACAATGCGCTGCGTGCCTTATCCTTATACCTCACATTCAAAGTCTGGTACGTGTGCCTAGTGTTGCCAGCCCATTGCGTCAAGAATGGTTTATGAACTTAAAGATAAGTGAACTATAAACAACACGGATTGTTTACTGCAGTCAAAGTGCGAGAATTACAACACGTCCAGATTGAAGCAGTCAAAAGAGGATGAGGCAATAGGAAAGATCACAGAAAAATGTTCTTTCTGAACACCAGCAGAGTTACAGCTCAGTTCAGTTTATTATATTTTGTTATCACGAATCGAAAAACAAGTATTCAACAAAGATTAAATACGTCGGATAAAGTTGTGCCTAGAACAACAACTTTATAGAATTTAGTAACTTGGGCTGTTTGAACTAGGGGATTAGTCATAATTATGGCCAGCGACTTTGATAATTATAACCGCATTTCCCTAGATCGACATTCATTTTCGTAAAGTAGTCATGTACTAAGTTATTAGCAGGTGTAAAGGTACCGCTAAGGGAAGCACGCGAGGGTGTTTGAGGGTGGATAAAACGCATTAGTGGAGGTTTGAAGAAGCCATGGGATAAGTGAAATTTGTAGAGTGATACTATTTCTGTCTTTTGTGCAATCTACATTTTCGGTGTGAATCTTTCGCGAATTCTCTTCGGAATCTTTGCCTTAGATTGGTCCTGAGGTCCAATGGTTGAGGTGTTAATTTAGTAATCATGAAGTCGTGGGTCGCCTGAGCCTGCAATTTAACGGCGCTGACCGGATTCGAACCCACGACCTCATAATTACTAAACCAACGCCTCAACCATTGAGCCATCAAGGCTCAAAAGCTAAGGCGGAGATTTTGTGGCGTGAACAGCTGACATGGATGGATGGGATGGATGGATATTATTAGCGTTTCTTTATAGCATGTATTTGATATAGTCGCTATATACGGCACTTAGAGAAGAAGATATATTTGATGAAACGGTCTCGTTTGACAAATGACTAATTTTCTGTAGCCATCAACTGTAGTGCAAGTCAGCTCTAGGACAGTAAACGTCAAATCCTTTCAATTTTTGATAACGCTTTCCCTTTAAACGCCTCAGTCCAATTAACGCCCACTTCTGGCTACCGCAAATTTAATCAATCCCCTAGGCGTTAAATTAATATTGTTTTTTACCTTTAACTTCTTTGTGCGATCAAGATTTTTAATCCTCGAGAAAAATGGGATTGAAGATATCGTGGACTTATTGACAAGCCAAAACGCATTTTAAAATTTACTGTACCTTAGTTTGAATTGGTTGCATAATTATACACAGTGTTGGTCGTTTACGGTAGAATAGAGGGCGGACAATTAGAGGCCGTCATGATGATAGGAAACTACCTAATGCGTAGCAGGTGTGCCTTTATCAGGGAGATGACCGCCTAAAGGGGGTCTCATAAAGGGGGTCTTATAAAGAGGGGTCTCATAAAGGGGGTCTCATAAAGGGAGTTCTTATAAAGAGGGGTCTCATAAAGGGGTCTCATAAAGGTGGGTCTCATAAACGGGGTCTCACAAAGGTGGGTCTCATAAAGGGGGGTTTTCAAAGGGGGTGCGCCGCCAATATTTCTCATCACTTCTCTATTCTTTACTTCATGTAGGTATGAGTTTTATACCTTAGGCGGAAGGTACCAACATTACATATGTTAAGAACATTCAAGTTCAGAAAGATAATGGTTAAAGAACTATTAATACAGATATTTGAAACTTAATAAAAATAATTAGTTAATCGAATGTTTACATATTCCCTATCCAATTTTGGAATGTACCCCTTCGAATATCAACGCGTGTTACGTTTATGTTTTTTGTAATACATTTGAACGGAGACAGCGTGAGATATTTTTATGAAGCGATCATAAGTGAAAAAAAAATTAACAAGCTCATGTTCCCTGTACTTGATTTTTGATAGGGGCAAGGGATCATGATAACGTTCATCGTAACGTTTCAGGTCGGGTCTCTTCTTTGAAATATGGGGTGTGCTTTTCAGACTGTTACGTAACGGTGATGGGTGGGGCTATGCTATCTGAACAATGCGTTTCAGATGGGTGGGTGGGTCTGAAAAAAGTCGATTTTTAGCATTACGTAGTAATTGAATAGCCCCTAGGGATAAATAAAATGTTGGAGAACAGGACCTGGTAATTTGACGACAGGGAAATGACGTAGTATTAAATAGAATTGTGAATGAATAGCTCTGGTGGTTGGACAAAGCGATGATTTTTCGAGGGGTTGAAACGTAAGGACTCCCTTAGAAGAGCTTTGTCTATTCTTACGTTGAAAATATTCTTACACTTTACCTGTGATGTAAGATCGCAAACCATTCTTGCATAAGTTTGCGAGATTAGACTTTTATTTCACAGTTGTGCAGTATTGCTATATTGAGTATTAGGGCATGGATCTGTTTCCAAAGACAAGAATTAATATCATGGCAGGTAACTGGAGGACATGTCGAAACCGACATAAAAATCTAGTTTTGCCATGTGAACAGCCTTACCCTGCAGCCAACTAATGCCTTCTCTGCTAACTCGCAGCACCAGTGCGTCTCGCAGCTATGAGCTAATGTTAGTATTTCAATACAGTTTGGGCTATTTTGATCGCGGTGATTCATGGTTTGGTAACAGTTCGTTACCATGCCTCTAATTTATCCTTTTCGCGTTCTATCAAAGCTTTTCGCTTTTCTTATGTAAACATGAGCACTCTTTAGGTACATTTATACTTGAAATAAAAAAGGAACATAGCAAATGTACGGATGAGACGTATCACACAATAAGCACGTAGCATCGCTAAGCAGGTTGGTCGCCATCACTAACAATTAATAGGAAATATTCAATGTTGTCTGTCACGTTGACGCTGGACTCTGGGTAATCAACTCCATCGTCACAACGCTGTCAATTAGCAAGCATGTTTCATCACTGATTTTCAAACACGGGACAGTAGAATATGAGAACCTAGCCTTTAGATTAGTTACTAGAGAAATAGAAAACTTGTCACCACCGGGGCAATAACCTATGACTCACGCTATCGCGTTATTTATGATAACGCAGCCATTATGTAAAATTACATTATTGTCTCACACTCTACTGCAAAATCTTGCCAGTATTTTGAATATTAATATGGTGATAATTTTTGCATTATTATTGTAGTTTTCTCGAACGAAAATGTTGATTTGCAGAATAACCTTGTAAAGTTAAACTCAAATCATGATCTTTTACCGAAATATTGGATAATGTAGTTATTAATTCTTTGCGTTGTTATTGTTATGAGATATCAATCCGGTACATCATTAAAGCCAACTGAACAGAACAGAAAGTATTACGTATAAGGTGACATATTTTCTATTTCTCTGGTGTTCTTTTCAAAACTAATATTTCAAATCCTCTCTTCTCGATGATACTTTCCTATCTGATGGGCTTTGAATTGATGAAGGGCCGGACGGCAGTCCTTCCTTGGTCAAGTCACATGGTGCATAGAGGCTAGTCTCCAATTGCGTTGAGCTGGATATCGATGTCCCCCGGTGGATGATTGGAAGCTAATGTGGCGACTAGAGAAATATAGTATGTTAGCATCGGAGGTCACCTAGCTCAAATGGTAGAGCGAACGCCGTGAAAGCGTTGGTCATGGGTTTTGATCCCCGGTGGTGACATTTTCTGTTTCTCTAGCGTTCTTTTCAAAACTAACATAAATTTCATAAACTTTGCTTTGAACACAAAACTTTTTAATGGTAACGGTCGTAAATGTAACCTGAAATTCTAGAACTTTCGTCTAAACTTGATTTTGTGTAAGATATTCGCTTAGAATTATAATTAATTCATTATTTTGTTGCTTAAAATATCGGACAATACCTTCGCTTTATTCAATCCCTTATTTTAGACAAGAACCAGCTCCTCACCAACAAGCATCAAGAAAAACCAACTTTAAACTTAAATTAAATCTATTTTTTTCCTCCTAGAATTAATAAAATAGGATGCGGCAATAAATATTCTTCTCACACTTAGATTTTAGGTTTGTTTCTTGCTTTCTTGCTTTCTTGCTTTTATTTATTTCTTGCTTGCTTTCTTGCTTTCTTGCTTTCTTTCTTTTATTTCTTTCTTGCTTGCTTTCTTGCTTTCTTGCTTTCTTGCTTTCTTGCTTTCTTGCTTTCTTGCTTTTATTTCTTTCTTGCTTGCTTTCTTGCTTTCTTGCTTTCTTTCTTTTATTTCTTTCTTGCTTGATTTCTTGCTTTTATTTTTAGAACTTCTTTGATTGAGCATCATAAGCAGACTTAACGGTGAAAGCTAGAAAGCTCTATTATTTTCAGTGAACGTTTTTATGCATTTTAAGAAAAGAAAAATGTGCAAAAGCGAGTGTCAAAATATGCATTTTTTTGCACTAACAACAAAAACCAAACAAAATATAAAAACCTGTTTACGGAGTTATATTCGAAACAATTCTTAGAGTTTAGTACAGTCCAACCTTTTTACATTGTATGAAATTATTACGTGTTTCTACAAGTTTTTTTCACCAAAGCGAGAACGGTTCCACACTAGTAATTGGAGCACATTTAAAGGCAGCAATGTTGCTCACAGTTAACTCATCTGGCATTGTGATAAAAAATAATAAAAATTCCCTAGTTATTATAGATCAAACCGCCACCATATGTATGCTCGATTCCTTGATCGTCTGGAAATTTCTGCCTTCACTGGGAAACGTCTGCCTTAACTAGGAAACCTCTCGGTTGGCCGCCCTATTCCGCTGCTAACGAGCGCAGTGAAACCACTTAACTTGGTGTTTCCTTTGACAATTTAAGCATTCTTGACTCCCGCTCTCCAAATTCAAAACTGCCTGAATAATTATCAGTTGGTTCTGACTCTTTAATTGTTTTATTTTACGTACGTATCACCTTTTGCTTCATTATCTCTCGCCATTATAGTATTTTTTTTTCACTTCTTGTTTCACGAATGGTGCTCGTTAGACACATTTGTATTCCTGGCTGTAATGACTTGTTTCCTTAATATCGCTATTTACTCGTGACTTGTCACCTTTTTCTGTAAATGACAGCATCAAAGGCTAAGAAAATTCAAACGAGATGTTTCTTAAGTAAAACATGATGTCCTTGGTTTTCATATGTAGTCTTTTTACAAACGAAATGTCCGTTAAGAATGAGCGACTTTTTTGCCTGAGAAAAATAAACAAAATCTTAGAAAGCTCATTTTAACACTGACTGTACTCGCATCCAGCACACAAAGTATATAATATTGATGTACAGCTACTTTTCCATAAAAACAATACAGTCACTCCAAAACTACATACTAACAATAACTGTAAGGAATGGCAAGATTACGAGCCTGCGCAGTAAAGGTTTAAAATTCCAGAATTACGTAAGAGTTACGTGAAACCTCAGAAGTTAGCAGGTATAAACTTGGTATACTATCGGTCTTGGATTTGTTATTAGAAAATTTTGACCGCCCTTCACAACAACAAGTATTTTTGTTTCCGTGACAAAGCATTCTCCTTTGACAGAGATTGTAGTGTTCGCGGCAGTTTACAGGTATCTCAATTTAAGGCCTTTTTACTCACTGATTGTTAACTCCAAGCAACTGCGTTCCCATTTACCGATGACTTGTGATTTTGATCATTTGTGTAGAGTAAGAAAGCTACCAATGAGGAGAGGCAGCTGGTAATTTACCGAGACGTGCCATCTTTCAGCTGAGGGCAGGTGTAAAAACTACAGTTGTATTTTGCGAAGCTCAGAAACGGATGTTTTAAGCGAGTTGACTTTCTGTAACAATTTGAGGATAGTTAGACCGTTATTTGCCAGATTATAAGACGTCAAGCAAATGATAGCATCCTCTGAATTCACTTTGTGCAACTTTGAGGATGTAAGAAAACATATCTTGTTAAAGATAACATCATTATTTCATTTGAGGGATTAGTTTTGACGAGTAGGTCGCCACAAATAGTCTGATCATCACGATATTGGGAACCAGCCTTACAAAGTTTGAAGTTCAGAAGGCTAAAGTTTGGTAAGTTCTTATTATACTGAGTGTAATTTGATTTTCATATTTTGGTTTGAACGATAGAAACAATTGTGAATGACTCAACATGAGTTGTTCACTATTTTAAGTTGTTTTACTTAAATCGACTACCTTTCAAGGTTGTTTAGAACAACAGTCTATTTCTACTGCAGTCTGTTGTTTTAAACACAAAGTCTTTTTTTGTGTTGATGTGACGTCCTGCTGTACACTCGTACCAAGCATGTTGTTCACTAAACCTACTTCTTTGTCTGTACTGTCTTTCATGTACATCTTTAGACAACATGGTATTGTCAACATTGCATCGCAGCCGTAATGCATAGTCACTACCATCTAAGCTACTACTACTTCTTGGCACGATTTTCCAGCACTTGTTACTTTCCTTAGTTGTCTTTCCATTTGACTTGCACTGATCGCCATGAGACCCGTTGACTTTAGCAGTTAGTTCCCTCGCTAATATGCAGTACGTATGCAGATAAACGGCCTTTTTCAGTATTCATGGAGGTTGCATCTCATTGCCGTTCTCTAGGTAGTTACTTAAAGCCCATTCGGATGCCTTTAGGCATCTCCAAAGGTAGTTGCTGTAGCCAAATATCTATTTATTCCTAACAGGGTTTGAAAATATTTGTAGGAATTTCATAGAAATGGAAAATAGCCACCTAGGAAAACATCCCTAAAGAAAAATCCTCCAAGAGAATTCCCTAAAGAAGAAATCCACCATGGACAAAATTTCCAAAGAAAAGTCAACTCAAGTGGTTACTAATTAAAATCCTCCTAAACATGCACATTTTTTGAACCATTCGTTTGAACGCATACTACATAATATGCCAGTTGGTGCAATTTCACTCATTTTACAGGCAGTTTTGTAAACTTTGCTTTGAGGAGCTTTTAGAAATTCCTACAGGCATACCTTTGGACTGTTCTGAGGCATTCATGTAAAAAGCTCTGTTAGGGGGTTTATTTGCCAGCATTGTATGCATTCCGATAGACGTTATGTGGTAGTTTCACTGATAGCTCTAAAGAACGTTTAGTTGGCAACTCAGTTAGATTTAACCAGTTGTGAAAACAGTTCTTTTGAGAGCTTATGGGAGTATTCGTGTAGGTATTTCTTGTGCATTTTCTGTATGCGCTTCTGCAGGCACTTTAAGGTAGCTCTAAAGACCATGCTGCTTCGTAGACAGCTCTCAAGTAGTCCTACAAGCAGTCCAGAAGACAATTCTTCAAGTAGTCCTAAAAGCAGTCTAGAAGACAATTCTTCAAGTAGTCCTAAAAGCAGTCCAGAAGACAAATCTTCAAGTAGTCCTAAAAGCAGTGCAATTGGACAGTGCTACAGGTAGTCTTAAAATTTGTCAGGTTATCAAAGATGGTCTTCAAACAGTTACTTGTCGTATTTTGATAGCTACTTCCTTTTGTATCAGAGGAACAGCCCGGATGAGACGGTTTGGTGATAAGGTGAGAGAGGCGAGACTGAGATGGTTTGGCCATGTGCATAGGAGGGATGAGGGATATATTGGAAGGAGGATGCTGGAGATGGGAATACCGGGTAGGAGAAGGAGAGGGAGGCCAAAGAGAAGGTTCATGGATGTGGTGAGGGAGGACATGAGGGTGGTTGGCGTGACGGAGGAGGAAGCAAACGACAGACTGGTGTGGAGACAAAGGATCCGCTGTGACGACCCCTAAAAGGGATAAGCCGAAAGAAAATGAAGAAGAAGAAATTGATTCAACAGATGCCATAGAAAGGCATATTCCATGGAAACGAGCATAATTGGTGCGTTGATCGCCATAAAAATATACATGATTAGCAGCAACTGCAGGTGTATAACATCCATTGCCTAACTTCCATAATTCTGGTTTAGTTGTACACAAAAAGCACAGAAATATCGTTTGTATTGATGGTAGCGCATGGGTAGAAAACTGGTTTGGGTTCAGAGTAAAAGAAGGACAAGGAGAAGCTAAAATAAAACCTACTGCTAACTCAACTAAGTTCGGATTAAAAATGCATACTGACCAAGATATTGTAGTAAATACGGGTAAAATGGCAGCCGTTGATAAAGTCATAAAGTGAAAAAAAGGAAAGAAAGAAAAGGTGTCTGGAACAGGCTTTTATAGGTGAGAATGCAGAATGTGGTATACAATGACACAACTTTTCAGCTTAGACTGCATAACAAGACGCTTTTTGCCTTATATACAAATGAAAGGACATATTCTCGAAGGGCTGATTAGTCTCGTAACTCTAGTCTTGGCAAGACGCAAAAACCATGTCATTATCTGTGTAAGGAGTTTCTTACATACTCGCTATTTTTGAACTGATGAGTCATTTTCGAGTCTTACATTATCAAATTTCTAAGTCCGTCAGCCTCCTCTTTATTCCTATCATATAGTAAGCTGATTATTGAAACAAGCCAAGTATTATTTGTTATTTAAAAGTCCAATAAATTTCTCCCTTTCTTCGTCTTCCAATAAAATTTTTCAACTAAATTACTTTTCTTTATTTTTGTCTGTTATCAACTATAATGAACTATATTTTACAGGCATTACCACTCGTATGAAGAATGTCGGCAAAAGAATAAACAAAATTTTTATCTTTTAAATATTATAATGTCAACTATAATCATATAATCATGCAATATGCGTATCTTTGTCTCACATGTGTACACAATGGATTCAACTTCATGTTGATCATGACATCGTCTGCTGATCCTTTTAGCACTACGGCCTGGCAGCTTGAGTTCTCATTTAACTCAATCCAATCCTTAAAAGGTTCCAGATCCCTTGACATAACTTGCAGAGCCAAGATTGCGGACCACTGCCATCGATTACCTAGTTGTTCCTATATTCATAGTTTGGTCGCCTAGGCTTGTCACTTTTTATGAAAAGTTTTTTGCTATTATTTTATTTACATCTACATTTATTCATTAAGCGAGATGAAGAGCCAATGTAATGTGTTGAAAAGCTCCTGTATATGGCTTTATTATTATTATTATTATTATTATTATTATTATTATATATGTATATTATATATATATATATATATATATATAATATATATAAAAGTAAAGGGGCCACTCCTCCTAGCGACGCAGACTCTAGTCAACAAAACACCGTTCCTCAGTGTAAAATTACAACACTAGATCAGTTTTCACAATGTTCACCACACGATTCCCGAATCGGTACTGACAATGATAGAAATTTAAAATCTCCAGATTACATCACCACGTAGCCTGTATTATAGACTATAGCGAAAATACCAGCCGTTTCAGAGTGACCGAGTTTTTTAAGGCTGGCTGTCAGCTTTAATTTTCGGTAAAGCCGCCGTCGCGTCGAAGCTTCAGGAATAGGCTATTTCTGTCGCATACTAATAATCCCTCAGGAATCTAACTATTATAAATATGAGATATATTATGCGTAGAACTGACAAGACGAAGAGCTAATTATAATACATCTGACTGAGCTTATCCTTTTAGCAGGACAAGAAATACAATTCTGTTGTGCTATTATTTTCAACGATTTCTGATAAACCTCTGTTTTATTTTTCGGAGAAATCAAAGCAAGAGAAAATGGAAAACAGATTTTGGATTATGATTTGTTTTGTAAGGATAGCGGCTGAGGGTAAATTGAAGCAACAGCCACCCAGTGAAAAGGACTGAAATTAAAATCTTCTTTAATACGCAAGACCGTCCGGTAAGATGGGTCGACGACTGGCTGCAACAGTGCAAAGAATTGTATGATAATACCCCTATGTGTATACCGCCACGACTGACTAGATTTCCGTTTGTTCAGAAACAGACGAGATCTGTTTACGCCTCTTTCCTTTCAGTGCTTTCAAGCTGCCAAAGTAAAGGGGCTGTAGAAATTAACTTCAAGTAAGGGTACGTCTTTAAGTGTCGAGTTTATTCGACCGATGACCACAAAAACTGTTTAGTATGGCTGCAACTGTACTTTACTAAAAAGGCAATCATAAATAGGAAGTGAAGCCAAAGGTTTTTCAAAGATTTTATTAAATAATGGACAGTTCAAGGCAGAGATTAGGTGAAGTACTAGTGTTTTAACAAGCAGAGCAACAGCCAACAGGCACAAAAAAGTGAAAATGGATATTTATGTTTACAAATAATAATAATAAAAATGCTGTTTATGGCGAGAAAAAAATAAAGATTAAGGTTACACGAATATAACTTAATAAGAATCGATACGGACAATCTAAAATAGTTTTGCTTGCAAAAGATCGGGGCATTTTGTGGCAAATGTTTGAGTTACGGCGATCTTTATCAAAACTCTTCACGTTTCGCAAAAAATAGTTTCCGTGGTTAACTGGTGATTCTTTTACAAAAATTTAATGAAATTAACTCGTTTACTCTACATAACTTTAATTTGTAGAGGACCGTAGACCGTAGTAGACTCTACATAACTTTAATTTGTAAGTGGACAATTTCTCACTCTCAAATTTGAACTCTTAGCTTCTAAAAAACGATCACCTTACTGACCAATTGTGCCCCTTCAAACTTTTTTGACATCGCTTAACATTGTCTTTGAATCTTAGTTTTTGAGAAACGATCACCTTACTGACCGAACGCGCTCCTTCGAACTCTCTTGATATTCGCGAATTCTCCTCCAGTCAGTGGGTACGGGGAAATTAATTAATTAATATTTATTGTGTTTCGGCTTTGAGCCTTTGAGCAATGTGTCTGCTGAGAATATATATATATATATATTGCACCAGCAAAATGCACTTAAAGAGCTTAGATCTAATAAGGGATTTGTTATAAAAGAAGCAGACAAGGGTTCGGCAGTAGTGGTTTGGGATAAAGCGGATTACCTCACAGAAGTCGAAAACCACCTTAATGATCTTGACACCTATGTTAAGTTAGCAGATAATCCCAAGACAGAAATCCAGGAAAAGATTTCTCGTCTTGTAGATGATCTGGAAAGTAGGAAATAATTCGATAAGGACACCCTGGATTTTTTTAAGGTAACAGACCCGAAGCTAGGGAGATTTTACTTGCTACCAAAAATTTACGAAAGGCTTGCACGACGTACCAGGTCGACCCATCACTTTTAACTCCGGTTACTATACTGAAAATGTCTATAAGTTTGTCGATTTTCATTTGCAGCCGTAAGCTAAAACGGTCAAATCGTACGTTGAGGACACTAATGAGTTCCTTAAAAAACTGCAGGACTTAGGTAATATACCTGACAATGCCATGATAGGATCTTTAGATGTAGTCGGACTCTATCCGAATATTCCACTTGATGAGGGATTAAAAGCCTTAGAGAAAGCGCTTAACACTAGGGAGGACCAGTCAATTTCCACCTATGCCTTAATAAAATTGGCGGAACTGGTACTAAAAACCAACACATTTGAGCACAACGGCCGCATTTACAAACAGCTGCGATGGACAGCCATGGGGACTAGAATGGCACCTCCCTATGCTATTCTCTTTATGGCAGACTTGGAAGAGAAGGTAATTTTGGAGTTCCAAAATGATCTACTAGTTTGGTGGCGCTACATCGATGACATTTTCTTTGTTTGGAATGAGGATGAGAGGGCTTTCACCACTTTTTAAGATCACTTAAATTCTCTCCATCCAACCATCAAATTTACGTCAAGCTATGCAAAGTACACCACAAACGTTTTGGACGTCAAAGTTACAAAATGTGACAATGTTCTCACTACGGATTTATACATAAAGCTCAATGACATCCACCAGTAATTACACGCGGACTCCTATCACCCATATTATACAAAACTTGCAATACCCTATAGTCAGGCCTTACGCCTACGACGTATATATTACAAGGAAGAAACATTTAAAAAAACAATGCTTGGAACTTGAGGCATGGCTACTAAGAAGAAAATCCATTAAAAAAATGATAGAACAACAAATTACGCGCCCGAAGAATAAAAGCAGGAATGAAATACTCTATGAGGAGCGACGTAAAGATTCGCAAGACAAGGATGTACTCCTTTTAACGTACCATCGAGCTTTAAGCCAGAAAGCACATAAAATTCTCAACACAAATTACAACATACTAGCTGGCGACGAAAAACATAAAGCAGTATTCAGCAACCCACCAATGGTCACGTATCGTAATTGCCGAAGTCTGAAAAATAAACTTGTTAGGGCGAAAATAGATCAGGAAGTGAAAGAGACCGGCTGCAGAGGCTGCAATGGCAGATCAAACTGCGCAGTTTGTCCGCTAATCAAAGAAACAAAAACGTTTCCCAATCGTCTAGAAACTCGTACGTTTGACATTCGGATGGGCCCATAGCACTGCAATTCTAAGTTGGTAGTTTACCTGCTGGAATGTAAAACATGCAATTTTCAATATGTAGGTGGCACTAAAACAGCATTTAGAATCAGGGTTAATAGTTCCAAGAAAAATCAAGAAATCGGGGTGGCCGATTATTCCTTTTCCAGTGCTCGTTTTTTTCTCTACTAACCTTCACAAAAAAACAACATTTCCTTCATAATATTAGTGTAGCAAACGCTGCATGCAGTCTTTAAGCTACTTTTGTGGGTTTTTAAAAATTGGTTTTAAATATTTAAAATAATAACTGAATTTGAATAGGTACATAAGACATTGACATAGCACAACAATAGTGTGAAACTCGCCCACACGAAATAAAGATAAATACTCCCTGCGGCACTGCGTCCATTGCATCAAAAACAGATGAGCATTAATTTGAATATTGAAATCTCCTTCTTTACAAGTTGTCGTATATGTTGCATACCTTTCTAGTCCACCCCTCCCTTGTTTACATCATCATGTGTACATGTTACTGCTTTCTGTCGAAATATAGAATTTTTTATTTCCCGTGTGAGGCCACCAATTAACAAGACTAGTATTCTTAGCCAAGAGAATAGTCACTTTCAAGTTAAATGGCAAACGTAGTTGTCCAGAGTAATGATCAAGCATATAACCCGTTTTGCCAACTCGTCGCCAATGAAAATGTTAATTTGGAGCGTCATTGCAGGGTACATTCCCGTCAAAGTTTAACTGTTACAAAGATGAAGCAAGGAGAAAGAGACTCTTTGAGCACTTTTTAAAAAAAGCTTCCAAAATTATGACATAAGCGTCCTATATGATTGGTCATATTCCGGCATATTACATGAAGGCGTACTCAAATGGTCCAATATCAAAGAAGTCTATCCATACTCTAATGGACATAGGGTAGCCTTCACCCATGCAGAAAACTAAAAAGTTCCATTTGAGCAATGGTAAAAATAAACTCAGAGGTTTAAAAGCGTCTCAACAGATCTGAAAGGCAAATGACTCATCAGCAAAGTAAATTTTCCTGTTATAAAATTACTATAGACGGAATAAAAAAATCACTAACATATATGTATATGCTCATATATATGAACAAAATCTATTGACAAGGTTGAATAACCAAATGTTTCCTTTTGAAATTTCAACATATTGCCGCCAAGGAAAATTTATAGGGGCCCATATTTGTATAAAATTTTGGCACCAATCAAAGTTTCAAAAGCGCTACGTTGAAATTAACGTTTCAAGAATTAACGTCAGCATCCAATTAACGTGGATTTAGTTAAAGTTTTTTTATTCCAAAAACGTTAATTAATGTTCAACGTTAATTTTGTGTATTAAGGTAATTTCATTACCTTTGCGTGCATTTGCTAACAACCCGTTATAATTTCTAGGCAATACGTAACAACGGCAGCATGGAAAAACGGAATTTATAAAGAAATGCTGCATGTATCCATGAGCATTGAACGAATTGAGAAAAATTTTGAATCTTAGGAATTACTTAAATAGTAGTAATTGTGGCTTTCTTTGCCCTTACATAGCGCGATAGAATCCCTATAAGCTAAAAGGCTCTTTTTAATTCCTGTCCTCTGATAAATCTTCTGCACAGGATGTTCAAGTTCGCCTTCTCAAGAAAACCGCGTATTCGGAAACCGAATCGGCTGCAATTACATTTTCCATATTTGCTATATTATATCAAATTCTTTCCATTTTTGCAGCAAATTCCTTAGATTTAGAGGCGTCTTTGTGGTCTTTGATTTCTACGGATTGCGGTGATATCTCGTGAAGACGTAAATGGTAGATTACAAATTTTGTAGATGTGGCGTTGATATGAGAGGATAATGAACTAAATACCATAGTTTTTAGAAAACCAAGCAAGAATATCATCTTTATACTTTATATATCATGATAACGATACGAAAGGGGAATTTAATATAGGTTTTTATCTCCGTGCCGTGGGAATATGCTCAACAAGGCACTTGAAAGAATAGATAAGGGAAACATTTGAAACGCAACCATTCGTGTTACTTTATTAATAATTCCAAAGCTAGAAGCTATTGAGATATCAGGAGGATCAGGAAAATGGAACAGTAAACCAAACTAAGTAATAATTATGCCGAGAAGCTAAAAGGGGCCACAGGACGGGCTACAGAAATGTTAAGACGAGGATGTGGTAGCCGGGACCTTAAATTTAGATACAGCGAGTACCAATAACTTGAGCATGAGACACAGCAGCTACAACAACAGTAAACAACCGGAGGAATAGCATAAAGAAATCCGGGATCATTAGCATGCAAAGCCTACTAGTGAAGAAAAGTATGAGAAAAGTAACTTTTTTTCAACAGAAAATCTAAAGAGGTAATAGCTGGAGAGGCAGAAATGTACAAAATAGCATGTGGTGGATCTTAATAAGCTAACATGGGCAAAACAAACTGTTTCTGTAAGCGCGAAGGTGAACATATATACCCTTAAACTCGACACTGAAAACGCGTTTGTTATTAACAGAATGTAACTGAGCATATTCGAAAACTAGATAGTTCTCACATCCCCAGTAAAGAAAATGACATCTGTGTATAAACCAATTAATGTTACGTTACTCTCTCTTAGTGATTTGTAGTCAAGCGTGATCAAACGTCTTTTTCTTAGACGAACTGAGATTGGATTCCAAGGTATTTCCGTTTCTAAGGTTGTTAACTAGATTGGGTTGAAAACATTGTGAATGTATGATGAACATTCATCTCTTTAGCATCAAAATACTACCTGCAAATACAAATTTTTCATCTCTGAAATGTAACTATTAATAAATGCAGCTGCAATGATAACACGTTTTTGTTATGAATCCGACAATTATCTTAAAGACACCTGCTTATTTTCATGCCATATTGCATTCTCAAAGAAGCGGTTAACAAGAAAAATTCTAAAAATCTTGTAAATAAGATTTTTGTAGTAAATTATAAAACGAAAAGACTAAATGTTTCATATTTTCATTTTTCTGAAACTTATGTCGTTTGCCAAAGAAGACGAAATCTTAGTAAAGTTAAAATTATCAACTGACCATTAACTATCTTATCTGCTAGGAAGTCCAATTTGCAGTGAACTAATTAATGCATTGAAAGACGCCGTGCAGTCTTTAGCGAGATCTGAAAATGAAGTTGTTGTTAGGGATCATAAGAGCTGAAGGGAGACTACATTATAAAAGCAATGCTGTCGGCTGCAAAAGATAATTTTTGATATCACTCATTGGAAAGCCTAATCAGGTATCAAAAAGAGTGAGTCAATCGCAAAAGGATAAAACGTTGATGCTTATGACAACTAAGGCTTTTCATTATCAATCCGTAAGACGCCGTTGTGATGTGTAAATACGTATGGATCCGTGCCCCTATTAGTTAAACCTTTGGTAATGCTGGTAATGCTGTTTTCGAGTCGTAAATTTTCTCAAATTACGTACCCCATTCCTTTCAAATTTCGCCTCCCTTTTATTTTTGCCCCCAGGGGGGCGAAAATTAAAGGGAGCGAATTGGAGGGTCAGCAGGGGGGAAGCGAAATATAAAGGGAGTAAATATCAATTTTTAAAGCTCAGGAGAAGGGCAAAATTAAAGACCATCAGGTAGGTAAAGGCATAGATAAATTGGCATTGTGAAAAAAGTAGGCATGTCTACTTCAATACCACGGATATAAAAATTACATAGGAGGCTGGTAATTTTTTATAAGGGGTGCGATTGGTTACACTGTCATATAAGCCGGAATCGTTTTTCTGCCGAGAAAAAAAGTGCCGTGGTAATTTCCGCGGTGCCTTGCCCTCACCGCGGCGTTTTATGTCAAATTTCGCGGGCTGCAGTATTGGCAGGTTTGCAGGGATATGCCGTTTTGCAATATTTCTTCACCAAAGGAAAATTCTAAAACGTACGGAACAAGCAAAGGAATACAATGCACCACGAAATTTTGTCTGCCTCTATTTTTCGCCCGGATGGGGGGAAATTAAAGGGGGCAAAACAAAGAATCAGGGGGCGAAATTTAAAGGAACGAAAATGGGAGCGAAAATTATAGGGAGGCGAAATTTAAAAGGAATAAGGTAGGCCCTAACTTTGCTCACTGCAACCCTCCGTTAAGATGTTTCTACGTATGATAAAATGATACCGTTTTATCACTTTAACAAACTCAACCAACGATTTTCTTTGTTTTGTATGCCCTCTGTACCATGCAGTGCAAATTTCTGAAAGCATTACTTGTACTACGTTTGTTTCTGTTGTGTATTAAGATGTACAAATAGGAATGCCGTTTTCTATTAAGACGTACAAATATAAATGCCGTTTTCTATTAAGATGTACAAATAGGAATGCCGTTTTCTATTAAGACGTACAAATAGGAATGCCGTTTTCTATTAAGACGTACAAATAGGAATGCCGTTTTCTATTAAGACGTACAAATAGGAA
>JAAAKM020006971.1:10866615-10882922 GCA_010016025.2 Alatinidae sp. Z8VKAUB7J3 | reverse complement strand
AGAGCCCTATGCTCCGTCCTAAAGCCCTATGTTCTGTTCTAGAGCCTTTTGTTCCGTTCTGGAGCCCTCTGTTCCGTTCTGGAGCCCTATGCTCCGTCCTAAAGCCCTATGTTCTGTTCTAGAGCCTTTTGTTCCGTTCTGGAGCCCTCTGTTCCGTCCTAAAGCCCTATGTTCTGTTCTGGAGCCCTCTGTTCCGCTCTAGAGCCCTATACTCCGTCCTAAAGCCCTATGTTCTGTTCTAGAGCCTTTTGTTCCGTTCTGGAGCCCTCTGTTCCGTCCTAAAGCCCTATGTTCTGTTCTGGAGCCCTCTGTTCCGTTCTAGAGCCATCTACTCCGTAATAGAGCCCCCTGTTCTGTTTTAAAGCCTTACGTTCCTATATTCAGTCCTAAAGCCCTATGTTCCGCTCTAAAACCCTGTGTTCTATTCTAGAGCCTATGTTTCGTTATGTTCGATATCCCTTTCATTTGTGGTATCCTCAGTTGCGGTGAATCAAGAGAGAGGCAGGCATGTTGCGTTGTCAAGGTTTCACGTTACTTGTGAGTGTTACTATATCGTATACGTATCTCTATCTTACCTCTTTTCTGTCTACATATCTTGTATTATTGTCCTTCATCATCTTGTTAGTAATATGAATGTTAATGCTAACATACCAGTTACCAAGTACTTTGATCTAAATTGGTAAGGCTCCATGGCCCTAAAACAAATGGCTTACCAAGCCACACAGTTTTACATCAATTAGTACCTGCAGAAAGAGCCTGAAATGTTTGTGTTTTTCTTTTTAAAAAAGGCAAGGCCGATTAGTATAGACCCTATTCTTTCTATTGGCTACTTACATACAGCCTCTCTTTTCTGGCGATCTTAACTGGCGGGTCATAAATATTTAAACAGGGGCGGCTCAGGGGGTGGCACCAAGGCTTAGCCCTCAATACACAAAGAAAAAAACATTTTTCGGTGTGGCAAGCTCTGGCTGATGGCAAATTATTGATACTTCAGATTTGCAGGTCTCAGCCCTTGTAATTATTTTAAAATTCGAAACGCTTAGAGATGTTTGGAAAATAAGTAAAACCATTACTAAGTATGTTATTGAAATTGCCTCCCCAAAAGCCATCCTTAATGGACTTTTGACCCTACCACTTCACTTTGACCTTTTAAAGTATTGCTTCCAAAGTTTCTGAACTCATACCTGCCCGCCCGCATGTGGGCAAGTTTTACCTTGGCCGCGTGCCTGAGCATCACAGAAGGTAGCGTACAGAATCTGAAAAATATTCGGACGAAAATTGATGCATTACAACTTTTTTTTAAAATATGACGTTTTATTGTAAGTTTGGTATCTTTTAACATTATTTTGTCTACATTAATAAAAGGTGTTAAGAATCAAGAGTAGATTTAAGTTTTTTGGTTGTTGAATTTTGTTTACTTTATGATCAATTTCAAATACTTAGCAGGCATTGATGAATTTGTTGTTAGCATAGTTTAATATTGCCTATATAAACACGAAGGTGTGCAGTGATGTTTTTACCATGATTTGAATCTTGTCCATATTGCTAATGCGTAGTAATTTACTGATACTGTTCCGTTCTCTGTCACCTTATCGCTGATTGATTTCTAACGTCATCAGTTTTGCACCATCAGAATCCCATATCATGCCACGAGAGAAGTCGCCAAGCATCACCTCACAGGTTAAATTGTCACATTCTTCGTAGCTCCTCCCATTGCAGTTAATATACAAAACGCCACTGAATAAAGTCTAGCTGTAGCTGTCTGACCAGCAACTACAATGTTTACAGGGGTGACAATTGGGGTATTACTATTACCTATGTATGGCTCTTAAATATCACGTGCACTTTCTCAGAGTCCCCATGGTCTCCTGCTGATCGATAGAATTCTTTTCTGCCAATCCCTACCACCTTCCTCGACTAATATCAAAATTGGGTATAACATGCAACACATTTTTAGACCATGCATTTCAGTCATGACCTACAAGCTATGTGAGCTGCTCTTGGTATATTCCTGCTATTGCTCACTTTGCAGATCATTGTCAATGGCAATTTTCAAGTGCCTAGATGACTTGACATCTAATTACTGTTAGAAAGCTTTGTTTCACATTTTCTTACACAACATATTGTTTGCCTTAACATTCCATGTAATGGCGTTGGGAAGCGAAGTATACTGGCATAATACATGTGTGAGAAATATTTTTAGAAATGTGAATATTAATGCGGAATTGCTATCAATCCAGTACGTTAACCTGATAATCATGTGCGATGGAACTAAGGTCCCTCCTCCATCATTGGTTAAAGCGGATGAAACAGAGTATGAAGAATTCGTGCAATTACCTGTCTGTAAATCAGTGGCAAAAAGAGCAGTCAAAGTGCACTGGGTAGGCAAGTTAATGTGCTCGCATTTCGTGAAAGGGTGTAATGTAAAGTTGTTCTTTGAATGAACAGTTCAATGAAAGATTGGTTGATGTTTGTCACTTTCTCTTGCATCTGATACTTCTACCAGTCTGAACCTACACCTAAGTAGATTACGATTTATAGTACTGCATATTTGAGAGTGGCAGTTGGATATGGAGTCATATATCCAAGTCACTAACAGCATCAGAGCTTTGCTACTGTTCTGTTTCCTTTTTAAAGAAGATTAATATAAACACTCATGGTGCAGTAGTTTGATGTGAAAAACATCTCATGCTTACGAGAGGAACCGGAGCAGAATGCGTACGGATAGACTTGAGAGCAAAGCAGTTACACGATACCCAAAATGTATCATCGGAAACGTTTTCAATACAACTCCTACTAGCGGACCAACTTTCATGACAAATGTTCACCTGATAAAATGGACACTGTGTAAGTGAGAGGCCTATCTTGTATCAAAAGCTATCCTGTAGTATGTAACTGAGGCCTATGTGCCCCTATAGTTGTGGTTAATTGAAGCATCTGTGCTAAAAATTGATCACACTTACTATCCTTTGCCTCTACGATGAAACTCTCTACAAAAATGTGTGATATATGGTTCAATGTAGGAACCTGCAAAAAACAGTATGGGCCACACATACTTTAATTCCCCCCCCCCCCCCCCCCCCCCCCCCCCCCCCCGCCCCCCCCCCCCCCCCCCGCCCCCCCCCCCCCCCCCCCCCCCCGTGATTGGATGCTGCTGCTACCCATCTGGGTTTTAAATACTATACTATCATTCAAGATACTACAATGGAGAGTGAGTGTGTCCTAATTATGCATGATCACTTCCAAAGTATGTACGTTTACACAGACATTGTTGCCAATCAGAATGTGGTACATTTTGACACTCATTTGCTCCGTGTTGTTCCCATACAGGGGACACATAATAATGTAGTGGGCCGTATCAAAGAAAACCATTTTATGTTCTTGTACGCCTCGGGCATCTGAAATCCTTGGAATTAGCTATAAAAGACGATACAGATCGACCCATCTCAATTGCAAATGGTAAGGTGGTCATTATACTGCACTTCCGACGTATCAAAAGTACTATTTTCTGAGGTAATATAATGTCATCGTCACAACAGGTATAAAAAATTAATTTTGACTACAAGCAAGCTTGTGAATAAAAGATGAATAGTCTACCCCGGAATTGTTGTTGTCGTTGTTTTTGACGTTGTTTCTGTTGCTAATGCTACAATCGACGACACTGTTGCCATATCCGAGATTAAATATTCCGGTGACACTCCGATCGAGAGATGTTTTCGAGAGATGTTTTCGAGAGATGATTATTACTAGGTTTTTTTCGGTTCACTTTCCTGTTTTCTGGTAGATCCTACTTTTGATATCTTCATAGCTTTAGACTTTGCTTTAAAAATGAAATGGTGCGGGCAGCCCATGTTTCGAAATGCTTCCCTTATATACGACATCTCCTCATTTAAATACTTTTCTGAGCAAATTCTCAGGGCACGAAGATAAAAACCTATGATGTTTCCTCTTTTTGTGTTACTACTATGGTCAGACAAATAGTGAACAAGATCGTTTTTGTTAGTGGGTTTAACCGACGAACTTTATTGCCTGCTACAGCACTTCCGTCTACTCGGGGGACCATGTCGTCAAACCTAGCACCTCACGGTATATCGATAGTGAGAGGAAAAGCAATGTGAAGAGTGTAAAAATTATAATGATGTTTTCCATAACGACTTAAATATAAAACAATGCATTGGAAAGTTGCAAGCCCCATTGCACACCTAAGTAGTAGTGTGCAACAGCCAATATTTGATAACATTGATTAATTCACCACCTGTCGTTGGCTGTACAATTTAAAAAAACAATCAGGAAAAATGTAGTCTCTGCATAATAGTATTTAACTGTTTTTGAACTTTGAAGCTCTCGCGCGGCACACGAAGTCCTCGCGATCCAAACGATAAAAACCCTGACTTGTACTGTTAAAACGTAATAAAATATGTCCATCCGTGTAAAATCCCCTTTTAGTCTTAAACAGGAGAATGAATCAAAGACCATTGAGCACTGTAAAAAATAATAAGCATACAATGACGTGACTTCGTATTTGTAGAATACACATGCTTGTATGCTTCCCTCTGCTCAAAGCTATGTTACCGATGGTCACACTTTGCGAAAAGCTTTGTAAAAGTAAACTGAAATAGCGTCGTTAATTAATTAACTTTTCGATTATTGAGTTAAATATCAATTAAAATCAGGGATATTCCCCGGGTTGTTAACTAAACAGACCAAACCTAATGATAGGCAACTGCAGCTTTCGTATTTCACACTTACTATAGTGGCGAGACTGCAATACATCCAAAACAACAGTTGCAGGCAATTTGTAGAATGAATTCCTTTTACATGTATTTCATATCTAAGTAAAATTATTATTGTTTGGCGTCATCTTTTATCGTCAAAGGATTATGTTCCTAATAAAACAAATTTACGCGACGTACACTCTCATTACCTGATCAAAACTGTTGTTTCTGAAATAAAATGATATCATTTTGAAACCTATTGTTCTAATGTCTGTTGACACTGAATGTTTAAACTAAATGCTCCAGAAATGTTGTAAATGGTTTTCGTAATTGTACCAGAAATTATTACACCATCACTTTTCAGGGAGTCACTTGAAAATATATATATATATGTATAAGGCTTTAAAAAGTATCTTTGCAAAGTGACATGCGACAAGTATGTAGTCGTCCAGAGGCGTTGGTCGTTCACAACTTTTTCGTTTACAAAAAGGCCAAATGTACACTGGTTTTACTTCTCGAGTTAACAGAGTATAGAAGACCAAAGGAATACTCCTTTAAAAGTTCACTACATGCATAGCCATGCAAGCTTAATCACCCTATAAGTAGGCAATCTGGCAATTAATACCTTTTGATTTGCTCTAAGGTGATAAAAGTGAAACAGTTATAGTGCACGTTTACAAAATCGAGTTGCAGCTTAAAATATAGTTAACTGAAGAGCCAAAGTTTGTATCTCTATCAATTTCAGCAAAATGTGGCCTTTCTTACACTTGTAATTTCATAATGATTTTTAATGACGATTTGTTTCAGTTTACTCCGTTTGTTGTTCTTGTTTTCTAATAACTTTCAAAGGTTAACCAGATCTTTTGAATACCGCAATCTGCAATATAAATTATAGGAACAAAAATGGAAAGATTTTTGCTAAAAGCATTTGAATGGTGAGGTTGTTTGCATCAATATCAGGAAACGTTCGGCCAACAAAGCAGTAAGTTCGTGATCCGTGCCAAGGCAAGCTATCACCAAAGATAGTGAAGTGAGACTTCATTGGCAAGCACGCAAATGACCTCTAACTTGTAATCCAGTAGCATTATAAACATTTCCCTCTACTAAAGCACTTGTATTAAGTCAATGACAACCTTTGTAGAGCTACACAAAAATGCAGATAAGACTACCAGTGGTTTAATTCAATAAAACAATTTCCAATTTCGATTTTGAAGTTGGTCAGTACAAAACATATCGCACTTGAACCATTAGGCTTTAATAAGAATGATGGTTGGTTAATCCAAAAAAGAGCGACATGTACTAACCTTGTCTGTCACTAACAGTTAAAATGTCTTTAAACAGACAAATAATGGTCCAACAAATTAACTATAGGACTCGTGTTGGTGACAGCCATCAAAGGTCACCGCAAATACTTTTCATGGTATTCTACAATTGCTATAACAAATCACAATTGGAAATAAAACTATGTACATTTACTATGACCTTCTCTTTATTCAAGTACACGACTTTGTTAGAGTTCTTATATTTTCTAAATGACGTTCTATGACGTTTAAAATGCTCAGATTATAGCAAAAGCCACACCTAAAACACGAATCTTCTTGAAGCAGCAAATTGTGTACTATACATGTAAAAGAGCTTTGAACTATAAATTTATACAACAGATAAAATATAAGATAAGAACAAATCATAATGTAAACATTTCTATGTTAAGTGCGTCATAAATAATTAGGTGAGAGGAACAATGTAAACAGTTAAAAATTTAAAATTCTCCATGATTTTCCTTCCCATAGATTATACTTCCATTAACTTCAAAAATATTAAACTGTAAACAATTCTAATATTTTAACTTTTATTTGCAAGTGCAAGTTGATAAATAAGCCAATAAACAATTTGCTAAGTTAAGAAAAGTAGGCGTAGAAAAAGTGTGTTTTTTTAACACAAATGACATAATTTATAACGGAATGCAACTTCAAAATGAATTCTCCTTATAACTCGGAACAAGGTACTTTAGAGTTCATAAACAAACTACGCAGTGATGCACATTCTTAAATTTTCTGAAATCCTTTACTACGAGCACCCTTTTCCCTTTATAAGCTTTCTAAAAACTTCTTTGATTTTAGACTAATACTTCTTTTTTTATGTATTTGTTATTAAACTTCACAAAGTAATACTTCTATTCTCGGTGTTTATTTGATAAAAGTAGTAGTACATGTCAATAATGTTTCTGACTCAATAACCTTGTACTTACCACAACAAGATCCTCTGTAATCATCCAAATGGTGGTATTAAGAGATAGACATATGCCTTGTTTTCAAGCCTCTCCTTTTCTTCCTAAGAGTAGACACTCAATAGGTACTGTTTTCAGTTCATGAATGCTCCATCCCTCTATGTAAGTGTAAATCAACCAAGTAGTTAGACAGTCAACCGCCTCTTTTCCCACCCAATTACTAGAAAAAGAAGTTCTTACAGTGCGAGATCTTTATTCTTTTAACACAACTCTATTTGATTTGATATCGTGACCATTACTTCAAAAAATAGTTTGCAGAGTAACCTCAACATTCGAGGCACCCTGATACAAGCAATATAATCATGATATACACAGTATAAGAGCATTATTGTTGGTAGTACCCGTCACGTGAACACTCATTGTCACGTGTTATAATAACTGTGTTGGATTTGATTGAGACATACCTAATTTGAAAGTCCCAATCGTTTTGTGCATTTGTCGCTGGTGGTTTTGTGCTTTTCTTTCCAACTGACCCCTTCCTGAGAAAGAATGATTATTTACAGGCCTCTTAGAGTGTTTGAACATCTATTAAAACGAGCATGCATTTCTCTGAGGTCAGTGACATGCATTTCGATCAGTCGTAAAACTCATAGAAGGGAATGAATGTTCAACTATTGCTGCTTATATTTTGAAAATCATACACCAAAATCGGAATAAATTATCACTGACTCGTTCCGATCCTTAATAGGTTATAGACCGTTTAAATGTTATTTGAGGACCCTCAATACTATTAGTGTAGGGTGGTCAAGGGGTCCGAGGACCCAAGGCTGCGAAACTCAGGAGAACGCAACAAAAATGAATAAATTCTCTTTGATATTTCTCTGTACTTTGGCACTTTGACCATACTTTAGCAATCGTATTGCAATTGTTACATTGCGATCAAATTGCAGATTCAAATTGAACATTAACCCTATAAAGACTGTGATGGCTTTTTTTGCCGTTGCGAAATCCTTTTCTGAAAAACTGTTTTAAATAATTGGTAAATAAATAAATTTCGTAATTTTCGTTTCTTTTATCAGAATTTGTATTAAAAGAGTCACCGAAGAGAACGTGGTTACGCTTTTCCTCAAGGGTAGTTATTATCCCTTTATCCTATAGGCAGGTAAAATAGCAAATAGTACATAAATGACTTTGGATGCTTTCTCTATAGTAGATGAAAGTATATTTTCTAAAATTTATGATTGGGGTTGTTTTCATTCTTCCAAAAAGAAATTCACAATTTTGATGTAAAAGAAGTGTAAGTACAATTGGTAAGCAAGCTATAGATTCTAACAACATTCCTCTTTTTAAAGGATTTTTCCTTACCTTTTAGAGAATCTTAAGGGTATTGATATACTTGAATTTCTCCGACAATGCTAGCTATCTACGATTAGTAATTATATGCCAAAAAAACTTGATGTCATGGTAAATTATTTTTATTATTTTAAGCCTGAGCTGAACTTTTATCGAAGTCTAGGGACAGATTGAAATAACAACTTTGTGATGATACAGGGCACTGGGGGATAATACCGCCAGCAGACACAATGCTCACATTTTATGCTTTAGGGCCGTACAGAATATTAGACCCAGCGTTTTTCCGAGCTCTTGCCTAGTAGTTGCCGTAAAAACGCAGCAAACAAATTTCTTACTACCTCACATACATATTGTTGACATTGCACAAAAAATCGACCAATGCCCTAAAATACTTTAAACCGAAATTCTGCTTCGTCCAGATTTATATTCAATTCCTTCTATATTTCAGCTTCCAAATCACATTGTTGCGTACGGACTATTAATTTAGTAAACGCTGGTTCTATTTTGATCAATTTACGAGAATTAGGGGAGGGTTATAGTACCAGGACATGAATTTTATTACTTTTACTACAATGTTCTGGATGTAAATAATTAATAATCTCTGTTAGGAAAACCACGTAAAATGAATGTTCCCTTTATTCCTACAAAAATTGTAGCATTTTATGCTCCCCTTTCTTGCAATTTGTATAAATTCGTCGTGACGACGGTACGTAAAACGTTCCTGCACCCATCACGTCTGTACCTTTGCGACTGACTTACGAAGTCATAGAGCAGTTTAGAAAAATTCAAACTTGGCGACGACCGCTCTGCTGTAAGTGCCCCTATTTTCTTGTTAACATTTTAACATTTCAAGCTCTCCAATTTCTTCTTGCATGACTTCATGCCTCAGGAAAATTGAATAAGGAAATGACTCAACATAAGCAGAGAAAGGGAGATTCCTTTCTGTTATGCAATTGGTTGGCGATTGGTGCCTTATTCTACTCTATCAATCTATTCAATCTTTTTTATTACATTCTTGAGTTTTTTTGTTCTTGACCATAGTTTCACGTAACTTCACATTCACTTCAATTTATGTAATAGAATGATGTCTCCTCTCTCGAAACACATTTCGAGCAATTTACGCAACGCGACTCGATGTTGTTTGTCAGCTTCAACAACCCTGCTTTATTCAAATCAAAGAGTTTAAAATGCTTTGTTTCTCATGTCACACCAATTATTAAGATGACTAGAAGACTCCTTTTGTCCTATTACATACTTGAATTCTCTTTTTATTCTGTAAGTAAAGACATGTACGAGTACTGTTATCACCGTTTCTTCTATTACTTTCTTCACAGCATTTTGTATTTGTTTAATAACCTGATTACACTTGAAATCTTTGTTCAATTACTGACACTGTAAGACATTCGGTAGAGAAACGCCCCCTTGCAACATTCTGTGATCTGTTCGCAGATGCGTATTGTGGAATTTTTGTCTTTTTTATGCCTGGTTCACATGGAGAACAAAATCGTGTTGATGGCTGAAAACAAAGTTGTTTTCCCTGTGAATCAAAATTTTCCCGTTCTTTGCGAGAACAACAAAACGGTCTCCAGCAGTTAGAACAGAATGGTTCTTGGAGCTAAAAACCGTTTTGTTCTCCATGTGAATCATAAGTGACCTCGAGAGCGTTTTGTTTTTAGCCAATTGTAAAGGGAAAAAAGTTTGTGAACTAAAATCGTTTTGTGCCATCATGTGAATCAGTTTGGTTTTAAGGCCTAAAAATCAATTCATATCTATTTTAAGCTCCTTAAAACCGTTTTGTCCTCAATGTGAACCAGGCATTAATGAAACCTTATAGAATGCTCTCCAGCAGATCTGAGCTGAATAGGCGTACCCTTTTCGACGAGGGCAAACCACTTACAACAAAAATCGTAAGTGATTTCCGGGATAAGAATAGGACCTCTTTGCATTATTTTTTTTTTTGGGGGGGGGGTGAAGACCTGGGAAATATCTTCGGAGTGCTTCCTTCTTTGCTTCTTGCAGCCAGCATTTATAGTAACGTTAAAGCAAAAACATGGCCTCGGGGTTCGAAGGACATGTCTGTAGGAGGCCCTTAAGCGAGGAAAAGTGTTCGCAAATTCGTAACCGCTGTAATTTTGTAACTTTTATAGAATTTTATTAGAGCTTATTTTCCGAAGAAACATTTTCCTAGCATTTTCACTTGAATTATGGTTATGACGTCATTCTCAGCATGCTCTATAAGGTAAAAATGTGTTTCTTCTAAATATTTATATGTTCCGGCGTGATCTTAATATCAAGTTTGACGTTTTCGAATGAAGTAGATCGCAATATTTTTATATATGTATATCATATATCATTGTTTAATTGAGTTAATGATTAACGTTTAGCAGGAAGTAATGTGTTGAAACAGGAAGTGATTTACCAAAATCCGGGAAAAGCTCAAATAGATATTTTTCAAAAGTTCTTGTGGCATCTCTCAAGAACCAATCACTTAATTATCTTGTTTTAAATTCCAAACATTGACCTGATCAAGAACAGCTAAGAAAATGGTTGTAACACTGATTATTCCTTATTCCTCGACTATAGTACCATGATTAGTTAAATGCAGTTTTACATTTTTTCCCCCAGTTTTAAAGTAGGCCTACGCATTTTTTTAAAGGCAACCCAGTTACTAATGCTTCAGCCCTCAAATTAGCCGAAAATTAAGCAACTTGCTTAGCAACCCTCAGCCCTGACAGCTAGTTAGCAACTGTTTTTCGCAGCGCAAAATAACAAATTTTCTTAAAAATAAAGACAGGAGAATTCTTTTCTGATCTGCAAAAATACATAAAGAACTATTTACATGTGTAACTCACTGTAAGTAGGCAGAAGAAAAACTAGATATTGTATATATTTATGTCCGAGGCTGCACGTTTTGGCAATATTTGAACGTATGTGAAGTTTTTTCGATGATTTTACGATTCTGTATCTCAGAGAAAATATAACCTTATTAACCTAAAAAGCAACTTTAGCCCTGACTCTAAAAATCGAGTTGCTTGTATGAAAAAAAATCTGTACTGAAAGCGTATATTTCATAGTAATAAGGCCACCGGTTTACGTAATGCTATGTACAAAACCTCTATGAAATTTTCAAATTTTTCGATATTAAAAAATTTGTGGATTTTCAACACAGTGACCTGTGGTTTTTGCAAAGATTCACAAAAATAAGCAAAAATATCAATCCTTGACGCCACAGTTTGTACAAGGAATAGTTGATAAAGATTCCTAGAAAAAGCCAGATTAAATTTTGCGAACATTATGACAGTTTAAAAGTTTAATGGATTCATTTTTCTGTGCTTATTCTCCTCATCTCGTCTAGTTATGACAGTTACAACAAACAATGGACGATATTGTAAATATTATCGTGAATACAGCACAAACAAGTTATTCTACAAGGAAACTACTATCTTGACAACATCAGGGTTTTTTTAAGAAACCTTCATCAAGTTTACCTTCAAATACTACAAGGCTACATAGATAATTTCCGTTTTTTATACAAGAACCAAAGCATGAGACCTAGTTCTATTAGTTTCAATACGTTTCTTGTAGTATTTCTTAATATGAAACTAGAACAAAGAAAAATCCAAGAGACAATTTGATTCATTCATATCATGAACTTTATTTACACTTCTAAAATAAAATCAGTACGGTTGAAATCGTTTAAAGTAAAATAGTCTTCTTATTTAATAGGGAAAACTGGTTCGCACTCGTTCAATCTATTCTTGTACCAGGTTATGATGCCAATATGACAATCATCATATAAGACTGTTACCTTCCTATTTACCATGATATGGAGAAGTATACGATCTTGAACTAGATCTATACGAACTGTTTCTTCAGTTGCCCCCTCATTTATTGATGTTGTTTCACCATTATCTTCATTTGTTTTATTGAATTCAAAGACCTCCGCTTTATCCTAGTTCTACAAGTTTTTTAATTTTGGAGGGATCAGGTACTAGGTTTTTATAAAGTGGATTCTTTATAAAATCAACATATATTGTTTCAAGCACGAGAGAAGCATCTTTTTCTCATTACTATATATTTAACTACGTATAATAGTAACTCTCCATTACGAAATTCACGTTGGGATGAAAGCGGACCAACTTCAAACTTTCGTCTTAGTTAAACATTTAACTTAATTTCCTACCTAGGTACCTAATTAATGCCTCCCTTCCTCCCCCTTCATTAACCCATATTATCCCAATCTCTACAATTGTAGACCCTCTACGTTTTGGGCAATTTCGGTTGATTGACTTCTGTTTCTGATTAAAATGTTATTTATTGCTGCGGGAGGACAGTTTCTGAAGAGCGTCGTTGCAAGCGAAATTTTTTAAAATCATTTTTTCACATATTTATAAGACGACGAAAAGTGTTGAAATCACTGGAAAAATAAATTCTCACCCATCAAAAGTATTTACCCCCAAAATTTCTTGTATGTGATTAGCAGCTAGCCCAGATGGACTTTTTTTTATTCTTGAGAGATAGTATTTGTATTTGGATTAGAAAATAGATGAGAATCACCATCACAGGGGGCAATAACGGTTAGTTGAAATTAAAGGTCTACAATTGTAGACATTGGGAGGATATTTATGGTGACAGTTTGTAACTGTCATATATGAAGTGCAAAAAGAGAATAATGGAAGAAAAAGAATTGAAAGCAGTAAGAAGATGCAGAATCTTGAGAAAAGAAAAGTTACCCTTGAACAGAAATACCAAGTAGAAAAAGTAAAGAAGAACACTCTGTGTGGGTGTATAATATAGTCGCCGTAAACAAGTTCTACCTACATCTATTAAACCTATTCTTCTTAAACTGATTTGTTCTGCACACTTGCTAGGTATACGTTTTCTAGCTTTGTCACAATGAATAGATTGTACACTTGCTTTAAATGGCAGAGGGTCAATGTTCAATCCCCCAAAGGGTCATTGGTAACAGTAGAAGCCATTGTTACACACCAAAAAGTCACATTAAAGTCAGCACTTTTTGTTTCCTCTCCATTGATCATGAAGTATAAGTGATTCCAAGATTTCAAATGTTTTGTAACAAAACCAAAGGCAGGATGATTTTACTCATATACAGATTCATTGCAGTTGAAAACAGCACTGTTCCTAAAGCTGCCATTTTCCTACCAAATAAAATGCCGCTGAGTGGGTACGTTATCAACAAAAAAATGAAATTCTACATTTTAATATTTTCATACCTTTACCAAGTTGTTTTTTTAGAGATGAAAGAACAGAATTAGTTGTACTCTCTCCAACACTATTCTTTTCATCAGGTTCTTCTCTCCGTTGTCTCGGGTGACCTATAATAAATGGAAGGTTTACACCATCATCAATACCTGAATAAAAAGACAATTATTTGTTCTTACTACAGTGACAGTCCATCAATGAAGGCTGTGATATCATTTTCATCTCTGTTATCGTACCTTGATACAGAAAATTAACGTGTACACAAATTAATGCGGCTTTTATTAACGTTGAACTAATTAATGTTTTTTCAAACTAAAAACGGATTTTGATGGACATTAGTTAACGTTTTATCAGCAATTTAATGTTTAAACAACATTAATTAACAGTTTCAAATGATCAAACATTAATTAGTGCCATTGTTAATTAATGTGTGTGTTAATAAATGACAAAAATCAAGTATATACCATAAAAAACTATTTTGCGCCGAAGTGCTTTCTCTTTCCTAAAATTTACGTGATGCTTACCTAAATTGTGCTTAAAGGGCAACATTACCGAACATTCACTGCCAGACACACAAAGATGATTTGCTAAAATGAAGTGAACACCAAAAATAAAACCATCTTGTTGGAGATCTTAGGTAGAGTACCACAGTTTTATCAGGTGCCCGTCTTCACTGTACTTTCTCCCCTGATATTTATCTTCGAATTTAAAAGTAAGTGGTTGAAACTCGGGCATTCGACATGTATCCCTAGTTGTCATTTCCATCCAAATTTCATATACCTTCAATCCTGTCAATAGCATGAGTCACACAATGCTGTATTGGGGTATACTTGTAACAGAAAGAGGCTCAAATTTATGAACAAAATCTATAGACACTGTTAAATAACCAAATGTTTCCTTTTGAGATATCAACATATTGCCACCAAAGAAAATTTTGGCATTAATCAATGTTTGAAAAATAAGTGCTATGTTGAAATTAATGTTTTAAAAATTAAAGTCAGCATCTAATTAACGTGGATTTAATTAACGTTTTTTAATTTCAAAAACATTAATTAATGTTCAATGTTAATTTTGTGTATTAAGGTAATATATATATGCCATATCACCCTCCTTTAGTAAGTATGCTCTTTCATCCCTAATAAACTAGGGGTTTCGAAGATATGGGGGGGGGGAAGATTAATAAAAGGGTTGGCAGAAATGGGGGCTGGGGTGGAGATGGAATCAATTTTCTAAATATAATTTCTGATAGTTATAAAATGAAAATGAAACAGAAAAGATACCAACATAAGGCAGATTTTAGACTCAGAAAATATTTATATCACATAAAAACCATCAATAAATAAATCCGTACAAACTGGGGTTTTACATCATTAAAGCTGATTTTCCAAAATTGATGAGATGGGTTTCTAATAATCTTGGGGGGATTGCAAAAGCTGGTTAATAACCCCCGTTTATTAGAGACCAAAGAATATATAGGCCTACACCCAAAACCAATTTTTGGGGGGATGGGGGGAGGGGGTCAGAGTTTGAAAAATGCTAAAGAAAAATATAGGGCACTAGGCAGCAAAGCAGTTGAATCTACAGGGTAATCCATTGATACCATGACTTAAAACCCAATGGTTAGGCACAGCAAATGCTAGAGAAGTACCACATATGTCACAAATATGTGAGGCGGAGTTATTACAACAAGTGGATAAATGCATGCAAGTTCAAAAAGCTTGAGAATGTTCTAAACAACAGAACTACAACCTTAACCTCCAGTTTCTGCATCCTATTTAATGGATTAAATATTTGATCTCTGAGACAAGTGGGAAGTGTCCAAGCCCCACTGTGGTGCCACTACTTCACAGTTTGCAAGGGGGTCTGGACCCCACCTAGAACTCTAAAGGCCAACCCCCACCTGAAAGAAATTTGTTGACATAAATTTTCAAAAGTTCAAATCGCCGCTTCCCATCAATAATGTAAATAGAAACACTAATTTGGAGTTCTTCCATTAAAACATTTCCTAACTTGAAAGGTGTCAGAAAGCCACTTCTTTGAAGAAAAACACGTAACCGCCCAACTTCTTGTGAGAAAACTTTTCTTAAGATTGGTGAACAAGAATTGCTAATACAACTTTTAATTTGAAGTGGATTCCACCATGTAAAAAAAGTAGTTTAGACTGGTTTACAACCCCCACCTAGTCAATTTTTTTTGAAAATGCTTGACCCCCCATCTCCCTGGGGTGTGTGCAAACTATGTACTTATGTGAGATGACCACAGAAGGACTGCTTTCCTGTCCATCAATAAAATACCAATTGCAAGTCAACGGAAATTTGGAAACAAGAGGATGGAGCAAATGCTACATTAGTGTTTGTACCTAGTTTGAGGTGTTGACACATCCTCATTTTTTCTAGAATTTATCTTATCAAAAACTGATCAAAAGTATGGGAATTAGTCAGGCTATAAATGAAATGAACATGTCACAATCTATATATTCAGTATATATAAAATTACAATGAAACTTTTTCTGAAACAGAAGTATGGGTATGGTACTTGAATAGTATATACTGGTACTGGTATACAATGTTTGTTTACTTATGAACCATCTACCTTTATTCCACAAACATAACAACTAGCTGAAAACTGTTAATGTGTATTTATAAATGTGTGTTTATATTGTTATGAAATAATCGTGTTAACTGATTATTATGGTGATGGTTAACAGACATTTATATATATATATGATGCTATATATAGGATCTACAACTTCCAGAGAAAAAATTGGGGTGAGATAATAGGATGCCCGA
>JAAAKM020006971.1:10852010-10866515 GCA_010016025.2 Alatinidae sp. Z8VKAUB7J3 | reverse complement strand
TATATATATATATGATGCTATATATAGGATCTACAACTTCCAGAGAAAAAATTGGGGTGAGATAATAGGATGCCCGAAGCTTAAGAAAAACTGGAATTGATGGCTAACCACCCTGTGACCACGTTCGTAGAGGTCAGGCAGCCCAGCATATCGGTGTCATCAGCTTGGGTTACAAATCCTTGTATACGTATATGCATAAGCTTGCCACATCACTAACTTTGAAGTTCATAAAATTTTGAAGATATCTTATTTGTGCAAGCCTCAAATGTCGTCCTAAAAAGAAAATGCACCAAGTTGAGGTGGTAAATGCAGATCTGGCAGAATTGCCTTGACGGTTCATTGGGTTCGATGCATTCTCTATGGCAATACAAAAACAGTATTTGTAACGCATGCGTATAAACCCCGAAGTAAAGCTTTCCAGAGTTATCTGCCCCTTTGATCTGGGAAATTACTTCCCTAAATTCCTCCAGAAAAACTTGGCATAAAGGCTTAGAATCTATATCCTGCTTGAAACATAACCAACGGTGTCAGAATTCGTTTATGCTTTTCTTGCTGACAGAAAATGCAAAACTGTGGCTATTTTCAATGTCGCATTAAACAGGAGATCGAGATGTGGCGCTGCCATGGACATTTTACGGTCATACTGTATCAGCTGTACAAATATCTCCCTGCTATGAATTCAATATACATTACTGAAGTGCGAGAGCATTTGATAAATTCCTTTAACTCAGCTAAATGAAACTATTATACATACACATATCTTAAACAAACATACCCTCTAATTGATTTGCTAGTTCCTCCGTGTCAGTGAAAATTTCTGATATATCTGGTAGAATTCCCCTCAAATCTCGAGGAAGCGGTACTGCGTTTACTTGAAAGTAAACAAATAATGACACAAAAAGAGTCCATGACAGTGTAAGTAACTTCATAGCTGTTGCTTTTGGTTTCCCTTCACCGAGTACACGCAAGATATGTTGCAACGACACTCGTTTACGATAATGAACTTCGTTAGACTACTCCCAAGTCACTCCTTATGAAGCATTGATTTGAAGCAGAGTTCCACAACTATGGTGCCTCAAAACGGGCTATATAGGTTGCTAATGCGTTTTTCTACGTGTTCAGAACGCTTTCCAATGAAAGACAGGTATAAACAGCTAGTTATTGTTTAGTTTATCTAACAGCATTTGCTGTACGATCGAGAATGCTGAGACATTGCAATGAGAGTCGAACGACGCTTGCTGAATGATGACATCATTAATCACAGGGGGCTAGGATTACGTAATTATCAGGAATTTAAGTTGTTTGCGTGTCACTGGCGAGCAATGCCATGTGTCACAAGAAATTTTATCGTAGCAGTGCTTTCTGTCTTCAGTTTCAAGAGAACAATTTTAAGAATACCTGATCTATTCTTTGGTAACATTGAAAGATAGCAGCCAACTTGGTTTCAGCCACATTCAAGTGTGCTCTCGTTGATGTAAGTCCTCAACTTTACTTCTGTAGGTCAATGGGGACACCATCGGACTACAAGTCCCTTGATAATTTGTGCGCTCTCATGTAAACACCTTTGACAAACTGTCATATACAGCAGTGTGAATTGAGCTTGGTCAGAGGAAGCTGTTACAACAACTTTTCAGGGAGCCTGCGACCCCCCCCCCCCCTTGACTACATTTAGTATTGGGTCCTGGCGCATAAATATGTTTTGTATATTTTCTCTCCTTATTCCTTCACCATATAAATGTAATTGACACATAACAATACTCATACTTAAGCATTTATCAAGCTAGCCTAGGCTCTATTAGAGCAGACTGCAGACCTGGTGCCAGAACCGGACCATTGCACCCCCATGTTTCCAAACGTACCAATATCCCCCTCCCCACTTTTCGCTTCTTTTCGTGGGCTCTGGTTAATTTATTCCATACTCATATTGCTCTACAGCTGTCCGTTTTCGGCAATTTTTACATTATTTATCTGAGATATTTGGCTTCCTGTTGAGGTATAAAAGTGATCACTGACACCGGAGCCTGGCAGAACTGAGTTGACGATTCCTCCACATTCCATAAAATTCAGGAATTTTGTACAGCCTCTTTGGCCTATTCATCAAAGTATAACAGGCTTTTGTTGATTTGTATGGAATGATACCCTTACGTTGTAATTTCCCTGCGTTTTATGCACTCTTTACCTGCGGTGGTCAAAAAACTTAATTTGGGATAGGAGTGGCGCCCACCCCTGCCACTGTAGTGATAGAAGCTAAGGAACGAGGAGCATCTTCTTTTCCTTGCTTGCGGTATTTGACTTTGCATTGCGACATAAAAAATAGTTTGGCAGCACGGCCTCCCACTTTTTGAGCGATCCGGCGCCCTTGTCCGGCATAGGTTTGAAATGGACAGTCATCTCGGTCAATGACGTGGAGACAATTATTCAGTTTCCTTATTCTATGTTAGGAGCATATTTAGTAGAAGAAAGATAGTTTCTTAAAAAATACGCAAAGCTTTTAAGTAGTCAAAATAATGATGATATGATGATGATGATGATGATGATGATAATGATTTTTATGATGGCGGTGACACTATTGGTTGTGGCGGTCATGATGATGGTGATATTGATTAGGATGACTATATTGACGATGTTAATGGTTATGATGGTGAAAAAATGGTAAAGTTGATGATGATGATGATGATGATGATGATGATGGTGATGATGATGATGATGATGATAATGACGAATGTGGCGATGATGGTGATTGTGATGGTGATGATGATGATGATGATGATGATGATGATGATAACGACGAATGTGGCGATGATGGTGATTGTGATGATGATGATGATGATGATGATGATGATGATGATGATGATGATGATGATAACGACAAATGTGGCGATGATGGTGATTGTGATGGTGATGATGATGATGATAATGGTGATGATATTGATAATTTACACCCATAGCCAAATAGAAATCTGAGACTTTAACTTTCTCATGACAAAACCAAGAAATAGTGAGACGAATTCACCGTATCCTAGATACTCATGGTCTAAGAATCTTAAAAGAAAAGAATTGTTACATTTCCAGAGGTTTATCAAATTTCAGACTGAGAAGTTGCGTAACCTTGGCAACTCAATTCTGGCTTCAAACAATCCCAATTGACAAGATCTAGTAAAGTTCAATAGTTCAATAACTCTTCGTCCCTGGTAGTCCTTGAATCCATTGTCCGTTCTATAACCTAAACACATAGATCAGGAGCAAGATTTAGATCCTTCGATTTTATTGGCTCACTTGAGCCTTTCAGCACTTCATTATAATCTTTGAAAGAAAAGAAGACTTTAGATAGAGGAGTAACGGCTTAAGCACTCCAGCATTCCAAATACTAACTCATATAACGCCCGGAAACTGAGCCAAACCCAAAGCGTCTTTGAGTCCTTGACCACATGGAACTAAAGACTCAAGCAAACAGGTGTCATGACCTTGAATTGAGCAAGGACGGGGAGCAAAACCTTAATACAATCTCGGGAAATTGTGTTAAAATCTAAAAGAAAACAATGCAAAAAAAGAAAGGTATGCTATCAACTTTGTGAGGTCGGCCACTTCTGTAAGTTTAATAGAGATGGCAGTCTTATTTGAAATACAAGACAAAAATGCAGTAAAATAAGTGAGAGAGCCATGGCCTTTTTTTATCACACGCTACTCAGCCTGGAACTGAAAAGGCCTTGGTTACGTGGTGGCAACAACATGCTAAGCACAGTATTTTAAGAAGCCTTTGAAAATATGTCTAAATGTTTAGAGTTATAGCCCATAAAAGGATTCCCTCTACGAAATAAATTTCTAAGTTTACTTGATTTATTAAAAGCATTAAGCAGATCTTTCGTCATACCTCCAATGGAGTAAAATTATTTTGCAGCGGCAATTGGGAAAACTTCCCACCATGTAACTAAGGTCACAAAGGCCCAATGAGCATCTCCGATTTACACATATATTTTTTATAAACAACCTAATTGCTAAGGCTTCAGCCCTTAAATTAGTCTAAAAATTAAGCAACTTGGTTAGCAAACGTCAGCTCTCACAGTTAGCAAATTTTTTGTCGCAAAGCAAAATCACAAATTGTCTTAAAAATAAAGACAAGAATTCTTTTCTGCTTTGAAACAAATACCCTTGGGTACCTTATTGCTTTAGTTTATGCAGTGTGTCTACGTGTGAAAAATATTTCGGTGATTTCATGATTCGGTATCACAGAGAAAAAATAACCTTAGCAACGTGTTAAGTAACTTTCGCCCTGAAAGTGTATCATACTCTTAGCAATCTTAGCCCTGACCCTGAAAATCGAGTTGCTCATTTAGAAAAAATGGGTAATTGCGTGAAGAGCCAGAGAAAGAAATAGGGCGATCTCGCAATGAGTCGAATCCATGGAGCTTATAAATAGTCTGAAGGAGTAATTCCCCTGCAAACCACGAAGGAAGTGAAGCCAATGTTACGCATGATTACGTATGTTTTGAACGGTAAAATAACACTTCACAAAGAGGCGTTTGTACATTTCTCGCTTATAGCGATGCAAGAAAAGGAGCTACTTGTGTATAGAAAGTCGCTATAAATTAGTGTTTGTGCATTAAACATGCTTGGGAGAGTAGTTTTTGTCTTCTGAACTCTAACATGAATTCTACTTTTTTTTGAATTTTAGCTGTTCTAATGGCCTTACTGTGAGTGTTTGGAATCCTAGGGTTAACAATTAGGGACTAGGGTTTGAAAATTAACAAAAATCCACGTCCCTTGGACCCCAGCTGAACCGCAAGGGTTCTGTGGTCGATACATCGATCATTACTTAAATTTTGAAACAGTGAAGAAGACGAGAATCTTTGTATTAACACATCAAAGAAGGGACCATGATTTCAGAAATAAGGAAATCATACAGTAGTACGACTGTATTTAGTGCACTGAACTATATATAAAAAGTCTGGAAGGATAATTCTAATGTTCTCAATGCATTGAATGCGTAACCAAATATGGCGCACTATGGAGGCCGCCATTCCACGTATGTACCTGCAGGAATATACCTTTCTTGGCTTATCGGATCTTCATTTCGTTTCCTTGATTAGCTGAATAGACAGTTTCATCGTTCATACATCGCGCCTCCATATTCTGCTTTATTGCACAACGAAAATCAACGTACGCTTGCTATTTACATTTCCCGCCATTTCTCGTTATACGTGCAAAGTGACGGCCATTTTTGGTTACGCATGCAGAACAATAGAGTTATCCTTCCAGACTTTTTATATATAGTTCAGTGATTTAGTGAGATGCAACCTCAAAACGAGGCAAAATTGAGAAAACGCCATCACTACCTAAAAACGACTCTAAGTAAAAAGGGCGGGTTTCAAAACTTCAAAACAGTTGCCAATAAGTAAGAAAGAAAGAAATGTTTTGGACCAGTCAGATGAAAGGTGAGAAGAGAAAAATAAGATTATGATTTGTAACTCACATGCGCAAAGTGTAAAATGAAGTACATAAACTGTATTTTCTGCAACGGAAACTTTCAAAATTTGGATTTATTAATCGTCAATATTTAACATTTGTTGCGTTGCAATATTCAACATTTGTTGCCTTGAAATATTTTTCTATCAAAGGAAATAGCCTGTTTAAAATTTTGAAACTTACTTTCCATTTTAGGTACGATGAAACCTAGGAAGTCTTTTTTATTTTGGTATATTGCGAGAGAATATCTTTCACGTCTACTTCAAGCCACGTCATATTTCGTTTACTTTTGGCATTACCCTGCTAGATTGCCTTTGATTCAGTAACAAACTGGGAAATCGTATCAACTTCGGTTAAAACACTGGCTTAAAATGGGCAATAAAGGAAGGAGCAAAGGCAAAAAAGAAGGAAGGAAACATAGAATCGTGGAACCAAGGAAGCAAAAGAGGATGGAGAAAAAGACGGAAGGAAGAAACGCACAAGCAAGTAAGTCATATAACGAATGAGAAAGAGAGCGGATAAGCGAGAACAAAGAAAGACATAACCTTCCCCTAAGATGTTCCAGAACACAAACCGTCAACCAATGCCATCCAAATCGTAGCCTTAGAAGACAAGCGCAAGCGAGTACAACTGGATATCATATGTCATCGACATTTCTTATTTTCTTTCACTCGACCCAGTTGTTACTATCAGTCATTACAGTTTCATTTACAGACCTTACTTGACATAACCATCTTTAAAGGCATAAAAATCGCTTCCACCACTTCTTTCTTTGCTTCTCCCTCTTCCTCTTCTCTCGTTGCAAAGCATCATTGTATAACGATCTCGTTCAGTTGCAAGCTATTGTGGTAATGCTCCACTCTTTGAGAATTATATATAATTATATATAATTATAATGCCATGTGTCTGCTGAGAATATATATATATATATATATATATATATAAACCACATTAAAATATACATTACAACTATATAAAATGACTTAAAATGCCTTGAGGCGAGCTACAAGCTTTAGGTTAGAAAACTTAAGTAAAAAAATATATTATTCAATTAAACTGTTAGTTGTATTAATTGGGTCGTTGATCTTTCCCTTGCTACATTGACTTTCATTAAAAATATATAAATTTTTTAGATAACACATTCTAGGCTATATATACATTATGCGTATATATAATTGCCCTAGATGTAAGGTATAGTAATATAGCAATTAACATATTTAAATAAATTGTTTGTGGTACAAAATCCAAAGATTGCTCTGAAAAGACCAACCTAATAACGATGAGTCGTCTTTTCAGAGCAATCTTTAACATATTTTTCAAGTTGCTAGAAATATTTTAAAGAACGTACCACTTGATTCATGAAACGATCTCTTGCCTCCCAGGTTCTCATTCCCGACACGACAGTAACACACTCCATCAGCCCAACAGTAGTCTTCACAATCCCGAGCACAGCTCCGATGAAACACAATTAACAGGACGCTCAGGTGAAGAAGGTTTTTCCACGCCATTTTTTACTTCTAGTCTGGAAAACCCTGAATGAAATTGTACAAAAATATTACAATGACAGCTTTTATAGGATATTTTGATATTAAGGATTCAAGAACTCTATGGTGACTTGAACCAATTTAATTCAATATCAAAATTTTTTAGCACTCACAGCAGTCTATTGGATCATAACAGAGAAAAGAACATATCTTAATATCAAACTACCAATATAGAAAAACAGTGATGTTACCTACCACATCCTCAGTTGCTAAATACAGTTAATTAGCAAACAGATGGCGCTTAAAGCTTCAACTTTCGTAATAGGTATCGGGAAACCTTAAATATCCTTCTATTTAAAGATATTTAAACCTCTTTGCATTGAAAAGTTGCGTCAATTATCTGATTCATTTTGCTCAGGCCTTCTGCTAGATACTTCTAACAACAAATCGTCTGAACTACAAACAGCACTGTGTGTTAAAGAAGACAAAAATTCTAACAAGCAAGTTAATCTTGTACATTGTGTGGCAAAACAAGGGAAGTGTCAACAGTTCTAATGTGAAAGAAAGGAGATTTTTTGAAACCAGTGAGTGACAAAAAGATTAAAATCTTATCCTCTATCTACAACAAGACAGTAGTCTGTGGTGGTCTACTCATTAATTTAAACTATCGTAATTTAAGCAGATTGCTTGACTAATTGCCCAGTTGCTCATTCTTGCATCGGTATTGAAAAGAAAAATGAAGTTGAAGTTATCATAACATAGTAAGAAATGAAATGGTTTTATGTCGCACAAACAGGGATGGAAATATCTAACGCTTACAGCAGAAAGCTGATTAATATTGGCAGGTATGTCTATTATACTTACTGATTGATCAATGACAAGAAGTTACTCAGCCAGACTTTATTCGTTAGTAGGTCTTAGTAAGATGAAACTCTTTGGCGAGGTTTCAAAAACTTTTACAAGAAGCTGTCTAGTCTAGTTCTTTTGAGAAGTCGTTGCTTATAAATACGCTACTCTCTCTGACTAATATTTATTAGAGTGCTTATATTGGAAAGACTAAATTGCGATTGCCACCGTAGATGTGGCGCCCCTTGAGCGCAAGAACACATTCTTTCCAAAGGATAATTAGCTTAAAGTTCACACCCACTCTTCGGTTTTATGTAGCTGTGTACTACATGCTGACAGAGGGTGCATAAATAACTTTCAAACTTGTTTACAAATCAAAACACTGTCATTAGCTCGAAACATAGATGTTTCTATGGCGTCTTTTATATAGCAAGCACCACGAAGACTCCCATCATGCATTGCCCAAAATTGTAAACACGAAGGAAGTGTCGACGCGTAAACAAACTTGTTATTAAACTTTAGCGTCCAATGTTTCAAACAAACCTTGAAATGTGTTTGTTTATTTGTGTTTACTTCAATCGTGTTTACTTTTGGGTAGTGTGTTTGGTTTTGTTATTTCTGTGCCCATTCTCAAGCCAGCTGTTCTTTTGAGGAAGAAATATTATAATTTCACAGTTAGAAGATAATTGACGGTGTTTCACAAATATCAGCAGGTCATACGAATGGTAGATAACATGTTTATGAAATGGCATTTAGTCAGCAATTTTGAGAAAATGAGCCAAAAATGGTGTCTGTTTACATTTCATAACAAGAAAATCAAGTATTGATATATGCATTTTGGAAGGTTACAACTTTCAAGCCAAGCGACGCTCTGTGAATATAAACACCTGAAAAATTTGCTAACAAGAAAAATTTGAGATATAAGCCTATGATTTTCATTTAAGGTGTGCCTCCTAGACAGAGCACAGCATGAATAAATCTTGTGTGGTTTATGATGGGAATCAACGGGTATTATCAAATACAAAGATAATTTAAAACCTAATCTTTGCTTTAATTCATATCATGCGTATAAACGTTAGTCTCAACAGCATAGATTCTGTCATAAGGAAATGGCAGTGCTTTTAATCTCCTTTGTAGCATCCTACTGTCGACTTTTAAAATTCTTGAACATTTGGTCTGTTTTACTAAATTTTAAGAAAGGCTTTACGTCAAAAATGCGTTTTTGTAAATATTGTTTTGTAGATACTAGTAATAATATAGTCTGCAGTAGAAGATATTTGGTGGGAAAAATATTTAATACAACCAAATCGGACTTTGGTACGTCGCTGTAATTTACTTGGGTATAATTAACACCATTTTTATTACTCGCGTCATTTAAAATCATGTAACTTGTAAGGCAAACATTTTTGATTAACAGAGAATCTGATGTATCTTTTGTTTTAATGAAGGAAAATGCCAAAGTAGGAAGATGGAGTGGAGAACGTTAATTTGATACTATCCCGAACAAACCTTTTTTTGGTCATTGTGAGCTTTTTATCAAAATTTTGACCGATCTACTGAAAACGACTGTATTTTTTTCCTTTTGTATGACCCAGCAAAAATCTCAACGTTGAGCTACAGTTAATGATCGATCTTTGCTGTTTACGTTGCGCAAAAACCTTGGACTATAGCTCTTGCCATGCAATACATTAAAGGTAACAGCGCTTAACATTGGGACATTATTTGTAATAACTACGTATCATTTATAGTTGAGAAGCCAATAGTATAGTGGGTGCAGTTTTTGCAACAAGGAAACCGTATAATTTAAAGTTTGTCTGACGACCTCTTAAGGCACACTTTTCTGCATATCAGCTGCCGAGATAAATCAAAATAAGATAGCTCTTTTAAATTTAAAAATGTCAAAAATATCAGATTTTGTTGCAGGGAGCCCCCTTTTATTACAGCTTTGAACTCCTGACAATATAAATCTACGTCTGATTGGTAATAAAAAGAAAGATCAATAGAGAAATAAAATGAGCTTAGCCAAAATACGTTACTCGACTTCTGCGAACATGCTCGGAAGTAGACACCCTGTTATTTGCAATATTGTGCTAGTTCAACATTGCATCTATAATACCATCTAGCACAATGGTTGTTAACTTTTGATGTGCTTGTATAGCTTAAGCTTTCTTAAAATTTTCCTGTACTCCTATTTTAAAAGGACTTAGGGAAGTAGATGAAATTGAAACAGTTTGCATAAAATACAATATAATTACTATAAAAATAAAGTGCATTGAAAGCATACAAGTATATTGAATACAAAAGTAGTTTTCAACTGCAACAGCACTTATACAGCACAACGACAGTCAGGCATTATTACTGATTGATCTTTTATTATTGCGTAGAGTTTCAGCTGGGATTAAAGTTTCTACTTTAAGATTTATTATTGGTAATAAAAAACCGTATGTAGCTTTGCTTTTTACATAGCTGAAATCTTTTTTTGTTACGACAGATAACTGACAGCTCTACAAAAATAACAAAATTGTTAAGCCCGGAGAATTGTATATCATTGACGACGTATGAGTTAATAGATTTAATATTACCCCTGTTTTGATATTTGGAATCCCCTAGGGGTACAAATATTCCTGATTAGAACCGAGAATATAGTTGTTAAATGAAAGAAAAACTTAAGAATCTTAGAACAAAAACAACGCCATATTTTCAACACAAGTAATCAACTAATTTACTACCATTAGGTGAATGGGTGCAAATATGAAACGGTGGTTCCTGACCTACTGATTCAAATCTAATAAGACATAAACACGCCAATCGTAGCTTGCCATCAATAAAGGTGTCCCCCAGATATTACCAAGTTCAAGATAAAGAGTAAATCCAAGTACCTGGCAGTCTAAAATCCATATAATCTGAAACAGCCACGGAAAAAACTTTATCATTTGGTCTGGCTGACAAAAAATATTTTTCGACAAAAACTGCTTGTGGAATCCCACATTTGCTTCTTACCCTTCCACTCTCTTGCTATTTTTATCAACGTGACCCATGCCTGATTCAGGACCAAACGCATTTATTTATTTATAAGTCAGTTTCAACTGACACTTAGTAATTCTGATACTCTTTTTTGAAACTATCTCCTCTATGAATTATTTTCGTAACCGTACCAATGTGATTATGTAAAACCACTGTACGTAAGTATATCTGGATAAGCTAGTATTGTATGTGCCATTGGAACGCAGCTTTTTGAGATTTTGTCAGAAAGTTACTCCTCCCTCGCCTTTTCCCCTACCCTTTAAATTATCAAAAAATTTACGCAGTCGCCACTACACCTTATCCACATATTTATTATTGTTGCTACTTCATTAAAACGTACAAATTTGTGTTCAGGCTTTACTTGGGGGAAAATATGTTCACTGAAAAAGTAAAGGGCTTTTTTAGCAGGTCTTTGATCAACCGATTCAACGGAGCTGAATTGGACGTCATACCTAATACTTTTATGCAGACCGCCAATTGCCTCCTAAATACGAAATGTTGATTTGAGAAGATGACTTACATTACAAGAGTTATAGATGTCTTTAAATCATGGATTTACAGAGGGGTCTACAGTTAAAGACAATTTACGACAAATCGATGTTTGTACTCATCAGTAGATTTGTAACAAGTGTTCTTTTCAAGGTAGCAGTGCTTAGCACAAACAAACATTGTCATTGTTGGTTTAATATAAATTAGGCATAGAAAAAATGGTAGTAGAAAGTCGTACTTTCTAAAATGAAAAGGCTGTAAAGATACAGGCCGGGTTTCCTCAAGGGTTCTTCCTAAGTCCTGTATACTTCTTAGCAAAACTACTTTCTGTAAGCTGATCAGAAACTAACGCAAACTGATGTGGTGCATATTGCAAGAGAGTCTGAAGATATGCAAGAAATAATTATACAATGACGACAAGGGAAATGCCGAAAAGAACAATGTTTAGTGGGTGGTGAAAGTTGGTTTTCATCTTAAGCATCAGCGGTCAAATTGTCTTTAATATTTAATTGGGCACTTGCAAAGGAAACAAACCCCATTGTGTTTTTAAATTTCTTTGATAATTGCATACTTTTAGGATGACGTAGGCAGATCTCCAAAACAAAATAACTGGTTTACGAACTTCTCCGTTTTGGGTCACTAACTTTTAATTTGCAAATTAGAGGTTGCTGATCTAAATTAGTGTGACGTCACAAAGAATATCTGTTAAATTTCTATTCCACATCAAATCACACCGATATTGGAGCATACGTCATATAGGATCTCACAATTCATTTTTGACATAAATGTAAATTATTCACTGGGCGTTGCTAACTTATCTAGCGGAAGACTGTAGCTTTTGAAAGTATGAAGTGCTGACCTAGTAGGCCACTAGAGAGCCTTGATAATGGGCCACGTGAAGTGGACGTCAGATTCAGGTTTTGCTTGCTGCATTTGCGTGGGATAGACATATTACTTTTTAAGTGGTTTAATCATGTTTCACAGTGAAGATTGTACTGTTATTTATCTCTCATGTTTATTTATAGAAGCGACAGATGCAATAGCATGCATGTTATGTCCGATCTCCAAGACTACAGGGGTGTTTACTCGAGTCCTACGCCTTGTGATGTTTGCTGTACGTGATAGAATTTTATTCAGGAGAATAGTAACACAGAATAACGGTCTCTTCTACATTCATAAATTTTCTTAAATGCAAGAAAACTGGGTCCATCCCTCGATGTAGGATACAAGTTTTTTTAGGCCCCTGTTTTGTCTGTTGATTCTATCAAAACAGCAAAGTTGGGACTATTTGGAGATTTCCCATCTATATAGTTGTGTACCGTTAGTGATAAAAGTATTTAACACGAAACAAATAAGGGATATTCTAAATATAATTCTCTGCTAAAATGTTTTAGATTGTAATTGAAGTAACATTAATAATGATTCGCTTATTCCATTAACATAAGATATAAAGTTAGCATTCGGAATGTTCTTTTGGACTTATACTTAAAGTTAATGATGCCATGGCAACATATTTTACTTATACTTAAAGTTAATAATGCCATGGCAACATATTTTACTACATTTTCTTTTCTATGAGATACGTATTCTCGTTAAGGGGAGAAGAGATAAGCCACAACAACATTTGTACGAACCAACGCCTCAAAAAATATAACCTGATAACCAATGCCCGAAATCCAAGGAAAACAAAAAATTATCAATGGCCGCTAGGCAATTGTATTGATGAAAATGTTAATCATAAATACTTCTTGAAACAACGAGGTACATTTCTGTAGTAAATAAGTTGAGGAGTCAAATGGTAACGCAAAAAAAATTTAGCGTTGATAATGTCTAATGACAAGTTGCAAGACTTAGATAGTTCTTTCCATGACCTCTTTATTACCTTATTGGAGGAAAAGCATTCTAACCGCAAAAGAGCTTAGTGGTACTGTACTTGCATTCGCTTAAAGGGATTCAATTCAAGGTCAAAGTGCCATGTTTTTACACAAATTTTGACCCCTTCCTTGAAATGTCGGTGAAATTAATAACAGTAATGCTCAAGAAGGAAACATAACTTGGGCTACCATAGAAATTGCACCCATCTCTATCATAAATGTTGAAATACGTAATGAAGAGAGGTGTGCCTATGATGTTGCTTTCAATGGTGGTTTATCATGTTATTGGTAGTCCGTACTTATGGGAATAGGCATTATGACCAAATTTTATTAAGTTCGAGTCTTTAAAGTAAAAACATGGGTTGATAAAGTCTTTGCAGATTGGTATATCAAAGAGGGGCAGCGAACCATCGTGATATAACTCCGTTAAGAGGGATATTTTCAAAGCTGTTGTTAATTGTCCTTAACGGCTCCTTAAACACCATAATTTTTCCTTTAAAACATTAATCATCTACATAAAGTGCTGTTCTAAAATCAAGTTGTTCCGCGTATGTAATGGAAAAGTTGGCAAATGCAGAACTAAGTGGCATCCTCAAATTTACCCCATATGTTTGGCTCTATATCTTGTTTCCGAGAAGGAAACTAGTACTAGGGATATCTTATGGGATATCAGATGGAGAGAAAGACGAATGATGGCAATAAAAAAGGCAGTATTTACCTCTAAATCAGTAGACCTATTTTCTATAACGAGGGTGAGTGTTCGTTAGGGTGAGTTTTGTAGGCCACAGTTGTATTTCCATGAAATGCCGTATATACTAGATCAATTCCATGGCCGCTCATTAGCCTTTTTGGACATTTTGAATGAAGGCTTATTCGAGATTGGACACTTACGGAAATTTCAGCGCGTGTAACCCTGTCTATTTTTCATCAAGGCAATAAATTTTCATGAAAAACGTCAAAACTGCAATGAACTAACACTTTAGTAAAGTACTCTGAAAAACACAGGTTTTGGAGGAGTTTCTTATAAGCACTTTTTTGTCTTAGATTAGGCTCCTTTTAACAATCTACAAGTTTACTTTAACGTTAGATTCAAAAATTGATTATGAAATCTTTCATTTCTTTATTTTATTCTCCAAAATTATAATTGTTGTCTTCTCATTTCTAGAGCCAGCATAAGTCGTCGGACAGAGTTTTTGGCAAGTTTGCAAACCACCTGTGGTCAAGTTTTATTGCAAACTGCGTAGAGCACTTATCTTCAAGAAGTGGAAGCCGGTGTGACGATTGGAATAAATGACGGGCCTACTCGATGACACGTCAAGCAACAT
>JAAAKM020006971.1:10823790-10847343 GCA_010016025.2 Alatinidae sp. Z8VKAUB7J3 | reverse complement strand
TTTGGCGTCTATTAGAAGGCAATACTGAACTCCTTCTACCTTTAACAAATGTCAGTGCACTGGATGTAAACAGTGCCCCTCGCACTTCCAACATATGTACTCAATACAAAGTTCCAAATAATTTTCAAGCAATATAATGACATGAAAGTTGAGAGGAACACTGGCCCGTGACGCCGAAGTAAATCATGGGAGGAAACCATTAGAGGGGATCTAAGAACGTCGGGGACGCTGAATGCTAATCTACTTAATCGCGGCAGAGACTGCGTATCGTCAAAATACGTCCTACTTCGCGCGCGGAAGGATGAGACGGTAAACAAGGATATGGATGGATGGATTGTTGATAGTAGATCGATACATTTCGATACAAAAAGCCTTCATTGTTCTGATCATGTAGAGGTCTGGCATGCCTTCGATTCGTATTTGGGATGTTCAAGAACATAGTAGGAACCATACTCAAAGTGCACAGTTAATACATCCCGATTTATTTCTGGTCAATACGATCGAAAGTGTGCATGTCTAACATCCATATATCAACCACATGCTTTGAAAAAGCGCCTTTAACATTGTTTCCAGTGTGGACTTGGTAAGGATGATCACCGTCTCTGGATTAATTTAATTTATCTTTTGCCTCTTTCAGTCCTTTGCGCTTCGTGGTAAACTTACATAACCACAAGTATTACATTTTTCAGCAATTTCAGTAGTTATTGTAAACTTCATAACAATCCTCGTTTCCTACTATAACTTTTAAACAAATAATTGCCGCTATTTTCTTGGGTCTGCCAAATGTGGGGCTAAGGCTTCAGTCCCTCCACTATTTGCCAAGTTATGTTTTTCATGTTTGTTGACGGCATACCACATTATCGCTGCATGAACTACCAAGATCATTTTGCACTTGAAAGTTTTTCGTGTGACGCTTGTTAGGGCACAAACCGTCAGGATCAGATCACATAAAAGTGGGAGTATGGCCACTTCGAAGAATGTAATGTTTTGCGTAAACGTATAACGTTTGTATTCTCACTGGGCCTTTTCGGCTACTGCCTAAAGGTCTTAGCTGACGCTAATTGGTCCAAAACGCAAACCACGGAGGCAGTCCGAATTTGTTTACAAAATTGTAGTTTCAAGTCTACGCAACCATGCTACTAGTAAGAAATGGTGCACGAGAATTTTCTGTTGTATTTGATACGTGACTTTCCTCTTAAAATCAAAACGTTCTACTGACATATCTTCCTACGTTTTTTCATACGGAAAGTTTTGCATCGAAAATATTTATTACAAATCAGTAGACGTGTAAATATGGTATGCAGTATTCAATCTGCGTACGATAAGCTATTAACAGAAGCCACTGACGATGAGTAACTGCAAATCTAATGATGTAGATGCGACCGGAAAGCAGCAGGTAAGATGTATAGGACTTCCAGACTGCTAAAGAATTACAAAAGTTTTAAAAATGGATATAGCAGATGAAGGTAAAGTCCATGAAACTAACTTAACAATCTTTATTGTTATAAAAACCCCTGTTTATTCGGAACTCTATGCTGCTTATTTCACAGTCTGATTCCGGATCCTGAGTCGAAGTTTCAAACCAACAAAGTTCAATCTGTGCGTCGTTGAGGGTTGACAGGCAAACGCTACGAAACAGAAATCTATGACGTCCAACCAGTATATCCTGTCATAGTTCAAACCATGTTAGCACCACGCAAAACCCAGCAGTCGCTGGAGATTGGTTCTGCTCTTAACTGCGTCAAAGGCCTGCTCTCTCTTGGAGCACCATGGTAACCCATTTAATGGAATCAGCATCGACAGTTATTACGTACAACAAGTAGCTAAAATTAGTATTAAACTGTGGCAGACAGTATTTTGCATCGTTCCACATTATACCACGTGGTCATTTTCAAACAGGAAAGCAATGACCTCATTTGAAATTTAACTGTTCGATAAAATGCCGTGCTACTTCGCAAATATATTAAACAAAAAATTAAAATTCAACTCTAAAGCGAGACATTTAGCCTGAGCCATAACAAACGTGTAGCAATGATAATTGCGTCGGCGCCATTTTTTCCTCGTCTTTGCACATTCTTAAAAGTTCTCCGCAGACCAAGAAGATCCAGTTCCTTTCTTTAATGAGAATACAAAATAAAAGATGTCTAGAGACAAGATATGATGTCATTTGGTAGTCACCGTTCCCTTTTAGTTGGCTCTTTCGCTCAGGGCGCTAAACGGAATCTTTACAGGCGAGCCAACAATTTCAACGCCATTGTAAGGGTCTTAGCTGCACTGCTTGTATGTTTTGTGTCACATGCTAGAAGGAAGTACACTCATCGCAAGGCTAGCCCTTTAGAAATTCACTTTAGATACCCGAGTGATAATATTAAGCTGTAATTTAACATTACAGAACTTGAAATGTTAGCCCATATTTCTTCGGTGTTGGCGAAATTGTATTCTTTTCATTAGGAAACTTGGAACTTTTAATAGTATCTATCCACCAAAGCTGAAAGTGTTAACTTTTCACTATCATCAACTTCCTGACTAAAGATATTAAGCATCTTCATTGTCTCTCCTTAAATCAAGAATTACTTGTAATATATATAAAATTACAGTATCGATACATTCTTGCATAAGCGCAACGGACGAAAAATATTGGGGGAGCTGTGGATTATTTGCCCGAAAAAATACTCCTTTGCCAGAAAATTATTAGGACATGAATCGACTAAAAGCACTTTAGTTCGGCAGGAATGCCGACACTAATTCAGAGAGATGGTAAGACTTAAAATTATTTCATTTTTATTTCTTATTAAGGAATTATAAAAGGGCCCGAAAAATGTTTTTGGCCGAAAAAATACAACATTTTAACAAACTGGAGGGGCTGCAGCCCCCCTCAGGCCCTTTGGCCGTGCGCCTATGCATTCTCGTTGTAATGTTTTCATCATTATCACAGCTGTTCTTCTTTTACTCTTCCAAGTGACCGAGGCTCAAAATCAAATCACATTGTAGACATGTTTTCAGATAAGAGCAACTTTCCTCCTTATTTCTGTACGCTCGGAAACGTGACTAAAATCTACTCTTAACGTGGGGTTGTGTCAGAAGTTAGTTGGCCACATCATTATAAACATCCACAAAACATTTTAAGATTTGAGTATTTTCGAATGTTTTGAGAAAATAATACGTACACCAATCTTTTTCATATTTCTAAATTATTTGTCAGTCATATTCAGTTCTTCCTAAAGTCAGGCACATGCTATCAAAATGCTACCATAATTTGTAATCCTATCTCAAAATATTACCTGAGTTTCGGAGGTTGGTAAAGAAGCAGCTCTCTTCATATCCCTCTCTGCTTTCCTTCTTCTGTATTCCTCTGCTTCTTTTCTCTGAATTTTGATGGCCAGCCGCTACAATGATATCAAAGAAGTTTTACATCAAGATCTTTACCATTCGACCCAGTTAAAGTTAGGTTCTTTACAAGAAAGTGCAATTGGCCTTCAAAAATACTTAAGCTTTCGAGGAGGCAATCTTTTGGTGAGGACCAACAGAATTGCATCGTCTGTTTCTAATAAATGTAAAAGCCGGGGCAATGGGACCACTATGGGGGCGGTAACCCAAAAAGTATGGGGAAAACTGTTACAACATCACCTCCCCAATGCGGTCAAGATCATGCTTTTCTGGACGCATTGACTCATGGCATGTATGATATATGAAAAAAAATTATATTAAATAAGCGCGGCAGATATACGAACAGCAGCGGCGATGGGTGGAAATGCTCGCACAGTAAAAAAAGAAAGTCCAACAGAGCCCCCTACTAATAGGTACACTAACGATTCCAATTGAAGTAGTAGTTGCACCACTTACTACACCTTCGTTTAGCCCTAAGATGCTCCACTAGTATAGTCCTGTACAGGACAATCTCTTGTCTTAGTTCGCAATGTGTTATCTTTGATTTTGTGACTCTACCATTTAGGCATTTAGATCATGTCCTTTTTTGCCCTCTTAATATCTAATGCGCCTGCGCTAGAAGCACATTTAATTCGCTAGTTCTTCCACAATGGCTAATTTCAGTTCTGTCAATATCGCTTGTGCAAGCTGACGGCAGTATATCGTTGTAGGAAAGTCTAGTGATAAACTTTGTGTTCAGAAACTGATATCTGTGTGATATCATTTCTTGGGGTAAATCTTTAAAACATCAAATATTGAGATCTGAGTTACCCTCTGACGGTCGTCAGCGGTTGCTGCACAAACAGGTTTCTTACAAGCATTATCACTTAGTACCATAATAAAAATAAAGAGAGTAAAAGAATAACTAGTTTACATAAGAGCTAGTTAGTTAGAAAAAACCGAACCCGCATATTCTACAGCACCACCGACAATAATGGAAATCATAGCACTCTCTCGATCAAAGACCCCTGATGAGCAGTGGGTCCGACATTGATACCCTAAATCAAAAAACAAAAACCACGAAACAGACTAACTAATAAATAAAGGGCAGCTGGGGCGTCTAAGGGCAACGCCCCTCAATTTTGGCTACCGGACAGAGAAGAAAGCCACGAGGCAGACTCAACCACCCAGTAGGACCGCCTCTCGCGGATTACGGAGAGCATCTGTCATCAATAAGAACAGATATTGGGGTATTTCTGAAACCTCACCTACATCCATTCCTTGCCAAAAGGCCGAGAAGCGATAATGGAACTCATAGCACACAAAAGTGGGATCGAACCCATAGCAAAAACTTAAAGATTAAACCACAGACAGTGGCGTTATACTTTATCACGTGATATATTTTTAGGACACAAAATAGTTTAAAGGGAGAAAATGTGATAGGAGCAAAGTAGTGAGAAATTCGAAAAAGATGACGAAAAAGATAAGTATAAAAATTACCATTTCAAAACATCAAAGAAACAAATTGGGGATTCACCCCATCATTTGAACATAATGTAGCAGAACATGGATATAAATTATTCCGAGTAAAAGAGGTTGAATATGATGATTAATATCGCAGGAGTAGTGCTGAGGGAAAAAGAAGGAAAAGGCAACCTTTAGCACTTCCCCAAATGCTGTCTCAACAATTCTAAGTTAAACACTTACTTACCCGATCTCTTTCTTCGACTATCCTTTTTTGCTACAATAAAGAAAAAACACGAGAAAAGTCAGAGTAGTAGTGAAAGTAGTAAAAGCTAAACATAAGATAACTAATACCTAATTACTTATGCCGACCTCCCGGTCGCCCCAATGCTTAAACACAATCACGCCAGTTCATTCTGTCCTTAATGCAAGGTTTTAGTTCGTCTACACTGACCATTCCACTGACTTGAAGTAGATTTTTCACGCAGCTTGTCCGCTTTCGTCCTCTACTTGGGTGTCCTTCACAAGGTTGCCACAAGACTAGTTTGATGCTATACCTTCATCATGTCTAATGCAATGACCAGCTAATCTCATTCTCCTTTGCTGGGTCTTTATTGACACCTTTGGTAAGTGCTGGAACAGTTCTTCATTTGCCAAATGCTGCATCCATGATATGTTTAGTGCCATTCTCAGCATTCTCGTATAGCAGTCATAAATTTGTTTGTGAAGCTTTTTTTCTTCGCGTCCAGGCTTCTGCACCGGAAAGAAGAACAGTCTCCACTATTGAGCTGAATAATATCAATTTAAGTTTGCATCTCATTTTGATTTCCTTCTTTTCTGAAGTTTATGGCATGAACACTCCTGGCAAGAGCCTTGCGTACATGTACATCTTTCTCACTACTTTCCATCCAAGCACACAGGTACTTGAAATTGTTAACTTCCTGTAGCTCTTGTTAGCTACAAGAGGAAGTGCTCAGGATCATGGTTGAAGGTTTGGTATTCTGTCTTATCTTCAGAGATTAACGCAATATCATCGACAAAATCGAGATCCGTGAAAACTTTTGGAGTAACTCTTCCGGACCTTCTTCTTTCAAGTTTAAAATTAACTTCTTCTATTCTCCCAGTATTAAGCGCAAAACATAGCCAATCACTATGACAAACAAATAAGGAGCGAGTGTATCCCCCTGTAGAATACCAGTTGTGATCTCAAGGACATCTGTTTCTCCATCTGGTGTGATTACTCTGGGTTGTGTACCTTCGTAAAGCTTCGCAATGGCGTTGAAATATAAGAAAAGAAAAGCGTAAAACGTAATATTACGATACATTTTACAGCAATCTAGGCATGTTACTCTTATAACCATATTGGTATATTTTCTGTGTATCGTCACATTAGTACTGCAAATGAGAAGCTCTCTGTTTTAAAGACGAAGACGGAATTAAAATAAATCTCAGCAGCATTGAAGTAAATATACGAAGACGATAAACTGAAATGATGTGGCAAATAAAACTTATACTGATAAAAGCAGCAAAGACTAAAAGCAAAAGGGCTAGTGTAAGTAGATCCACCCGCCTCAAATGACACAGAAAGTCGCTGCTTGTTGCGGCGATGGTTTTATCTGCTGACTTAACGGTTGCTCGTAATCTACCCATAATAACGTTATTACATAATACTTAATAAATGAGACACAGCAATTACCACGGATCGTCTTTGTGTTTATAATTTTAAATTATAAAACTGTGCACCACTTGGGTGCAGCGCAATGGTTAGGTACCGTATTTCCTCTAATTATAGACCCGTCTATAATTAACTGAGGGCACCAAAAGGGGGGTCTATAATTAGAGGGGGATTCCATTTCGGTCATTCTGACGTTAGTACTCTGAGGAGTGTCAGACGAAAAAAGCTTTTCAGTACAATATGTTTACACTAAATGTGAAACTGTGCAAAGCAGTTTAAAACTGAATACTTTGTCATTAATCCTGTCATTGAGCCATTGGCTATCAAGATTTGCACTAACCTCTTTGTCACAAGGTTCTTTACAGCACATAGGGATGAACTTGGTGATTGTTCTGAAGGTTGTTTCAATACCATCGTTATTGACAATGTAGCTCTAGTTCATGTTGAATAACGATGTGGCTATTGACACGGCTGTAAAACTGTAAGTTACTATCTGCATTACTTATCAGATTGCCATAACTTTCCTTCAACGTTGCTTAGTAACTGCCTCGTATGAGGTGCAGAGAGATGGCTAGGGGACGGGTATAACTTCCCAGAGGTTTTGATTTTGCCTCGTGCAAATAGATGGTAATAGGCAGGGGATATGGAAAGTATCATTTGCCTTAAAAGGTGAAGCTTTGATTCTCATAGCACAGGTTTAAACATTGTTTCCGCAGCCTCAGAATTTCGGATACATAGCAAAATGTCCTCGTACTCTGTCTACTTTAGGCAGACAAAAATAAATCCAGAAGGTTACAGTGCAGGTTCACAATGAAAGCGTTAATATTTTCAAGATTTTGGGACCCTAACTCAGAAGGGATTTTGTTGACTTGCGAAAGCATCAGGGGGTTCCCTCGTCAGTAAAACTTCAATAATTTCTGATCAATTATTTGAAAAGGAGTGATAGGTTGTAAACATCATATTCAAATCTTTGTTTAAACGACAAAATTATTTTCGTTGTTTAACCATTTTAATGTTATAGCAAATTTTGATGATGTCATCACTAAGTTTATGGAAAATTAAAAAATTCTGATGTTTTTTTCTTTACTTTTATCAGGTTTGTTATTATTTTATTAGATCCCCTCAGGCAATTGTAATGCTTTTGGCTTTACAGCTTGGGTTTTATTCTCATATTTCTATTATTAGCTTTATTTATCAATCAATGCACTACTGCTTCCCTCTGACGACACCTCGCTGATTGGCTCCTTATTAGGAGCAAGTTCTTTATGTGTAAAATTTTATCTCCCTGAGGCCATAATAACTATTCTCCACCTTACTCGAAGTTTAAAAGTGCAATAAATAATTTTCGAATCGCATTATTACAAAAGAAGTAGAGATGGTATGCAAAGTCAGCATCAAGCACATATTTTTAATCATTTTTGGTGTTCTCCGGTGCCAGTCAAACACTTTATCAATCTAAAACTGCATCACAATAGCCGCCATGTATTACAACTTCTCGACAGTCAATTCAAAAGTTTTCTTTTAAAATGCGGATTAAAACTATGACTCAATAATAAAGCTATACCTCTAATTAACGAAAAATTGAAACGGCAGTTGAAACTTAAATGATCAAAATTAAATTTCAGGATAGAACAATCAGATTCAGCATTACGTTGCACATCAGTAACTCGCGGACAAAATAAGCCCCCATCTCCTCATTAGGAAGGGTTAAGCAACAATGCAATCACATTTTCGACATCAGCATTAGTAGTTTTCTTATAAAGATTTTGTTCACCTACTGAGGCATGGAATATATATAAACCCGTAAGCTGAATATTTAATCAGCTGCTATATAAATATAAGAAAAACAAGAAGCAAAATTCTCTATGTTTACGTTTCGTGTTTAGTTTGTCAATACATATTCATTAGAAGTCTCCGAATACAAACTCAACAATTTCTTGTGCGAAAATCTAATTGTTGTAAATTTAACAAAAGAAGTAAATTGTTAACCGTAATTCCACATTAAAACAAATTTTAAAATTACATACTTGGAAAGTGCGAATAGAATAGCGAAGATGTAAGCTATGGTAACCCTAAAGAAAGGAAGACTAAACACTAACCACGATGTTAAGACCAAAGGGTGCCATAGTATTAAGTTTGTCGATCCAAAATCTCTCTCTGTGTTTTGGATCAAGAGATCTGTCGTATCTATTAGAGTAACCTCCGCATCCTCTTCCAATCCCTTATGCCCTAAAGTCAGGAAATGTTCGTGTAGTTCACTCTGAGAGCATCCATCTCCTCTTCTAGCCTTACAGTGATGGTCCTTATAATAAATCCAGTGATAGCACCATGGTGCGGTTGTTTCCACCAACATAATCCTCTTTTGACAAACCCGACACCGAATTAAGTAAATACTGTTGGAAGAGTTGCAGGAAGATAAAATGTTGCGATGGTTTTTTTATTCCTTGTCGAGTTTACTTTAAAACAAATGACAAGGGCGTCGAGTTGCAATAAGATTAATTTTACGTGATTTAAGGCAAAATTAGTCCAAGCACCTGTGTCATCCCATAAAGAGGACCTTCTTTAGTACTGTTTAAAACCCCGTGTTGTCTTTTTCGATTGGAGCGTCAAGAAATATCTGTTGCTGTTGCTGGTGCCCCTTGTCGTATGTAACCTAAAGAGGAGAAGCACGATGTTCTTTGAGGAAATGATCACAGTCATTTGTGCTTACGAGAACAGCATCCATAACGTCGACACAACGACAGTCAACCTCAGCAATATTGCATAATCTAATAGTATTCATTTGGAACTTTTAATTTCGTTTATTTCAATCAATGTAAACAGAGTAAAATTTACTGGGACTTCGTTTGTTGGCCAAAATTTGAATGTTACGTTAAGTGACGGGGTTTTTTTCTACAGAGAGGATTGAAATACATTGTTAAAAATACTACGCGCATGACTGACATCTAACTTACACTCGAATTATTGTAAAATGAGTATGTTTTTAACAAATAACTTTATAAAAGAGCGTTTGCGTCTATGATTTGATGCGTGCCGCTTTCAGAGCATTACTGTGAAAAAGTAGAATGATGCTCTGTTAAATCCCTACACGAATCCTCTTGCTAATTGTCAATAAAGGTCGTGTTATTAATTGATGACATATATTTAGGATTTACTGTTTTCTAGAAATCCGACATATGCCGACAATCACCAAGGGGATTCATTTAGAGTATTAAGAGAACCACTGTCCCTTTTTCACTTGGATGCTCACGAAGGTGTACTCATTAAATCAAAGAAGCAGATGCTCTCTTGAGAAAGTTGTTTACAACTTCCGCGTTTTCCAATAATTGTTGATTTTCATTTACAATCCGTTAATATAATTATATACCGTTTGTAACTCATAGTCAGTACACTGCTCAATATTTCAGTTTAACCTATGATGTCGAAAGAGAAAAAAGGTTCTGGCAGAAATTTCCTGGATTGGGTCAATTTTTACAAGAAACTTCATCCAAGAAGAAGAAAAAGCGTATTTATAATTGTTGACAAAAATACAAAGAACTGTATAATAAACTAATGGAAGTTAATAGAAATTCAGGTTGAATTCAGTGTAATAAATTTTAATCTGTATAGTCTCTCAGAAAATGCTTAACATAGACAAGTTCTTCATCTGCATTCTTGATATACCTAAGGGTAACACCAAAGCAAAAACAAACCACAGTCCCTATATTTAAGTTCGTTTGACAGCAAATTTCAGTCATTACATGAAATGCCTAGGGATTCCAGTCATTATGCGTAATGGCTGAGTAAATTAGTCATTACACGTTATGCCTGAAAATTTTGGGCTGGAGACAAAACGTGGCCGAGCTTTATATGAACAAAGTTGGCGGTAGGGTTTGAAGCCACCATTTTAAAAATTGCAATCAGAACTATAGTCAACTCTTTATCCAATCATATGACGAACAGAATTTTTAAATCTCTACTCTGGTGCTGGATGGTGTAGTTGGTCGGCCAGCAAATAACTTACAGTCATGGTTAGCTCAGATGGCTTCAATGAACGCGTATCAAAACATGTAATATAAAAGATGATGTATGTATTCAATCAACATATTTAATCTTTTGATGACGAGATCAAGAGAGGGATAAACTAAAACTTATGGACTGGTAGTGGACTCCTACGTCCTAACTGCCATGCCAAAGAGATGAGAATGGCAATGAAGTAAATGTAACCCACGAAAGATGTAACATAGATGGGTGTGTAAAGAAGAAATATTTATATGTGACATAACACATGCGTATCTGTAAACTGAAAACTATAAGATGAAGTTTAACAAAAAAGTATGAATCACAATTCTGAATGTTCATGTTCTAAACTTTTACCTTGGCAACTTTTAACGAATGATTTTCTTATTAATTAGGCGTTATTTTGTATAAATGTTTCGTTCGACCGTTTGTTGTTGCTTTGTTTTTCAAATATGATGTAGCTTCTACCATAAAGTCAGATATACCTATGCAGTGAGTATCCAACTTAATATTTTAGTACAATTCTAAAGAAATAAATAGGTATTAAAGTTTAAGAAATTACGTCTTAAATTAGTAGAAGAAAGTAGTAAGTTTGCATCATGTGTCGCCATTATAATTGTAAGAGCAAGATAGGTCACATAACTGTTTGCAAATAGAGAGATGTAAAGTACCCCTGCTGTTTAAGCCGAATAATACATTACAATCTTTGACTTTAAGCAGCATATCGAATTGACACTTTAAAATTTCATTTCTTAACACCAAGTCTCTTCTTGAATAGCATTTGTCAGTTGCAAAAACCGACACCAACGACAACGTTTGCTATTTAGGTTTAATGAAAGCTCAGAAATGTTAAGGGATTTGACAAAATTTAAATGTTAAGGGATTTGACAAAAATACTACTTCTAAGTGCATAGTCAAATATTTGATCGAAAAGAACATCATGCAAATTGGTAATCTTTCGACATTGTTCACTGGTAACAGTAGTGCTACCTCTTAAAATAAGCCACTAAAGGAAAATGTACTTTAAGCAGCAGAGCCTACTCAAAGGAAAGTTTAGACAATTGACTTTTTTCCTTGTTTATTGAAGAATGATGGAATTAGAAAGTGAGCTCCATTACTTAGATTTTCTTTAAGTTTCAAAATACTGACAACGTCCGAATTCCCCCTAAATATTAAGAATTGGAAATGTCTATGGTACTGTCTTGTATTTGCTTGTAAACTTTTATTAACCAATTGGCTAACAACAAACTCGTTAGTGTCTGCCAATTGATGGACGTCTAAATAAAAACTTTCGTTTTTTGTCTGATTTACCAACGAATAATCAGTGAAGAGAACAGCAATAATCTGTTGTGTTTCATTGCTACAAAATCTTCTCACGATTGATTCCCCATCAAATATTCTGATTACGTGTGAAAGGTAGAGCTATCATTTATAGTTTTCTAGCCACTTTCGTGGGACACAGTAGCAAATTTGTTAATCATCGTAATGTCACAATTTCAATAATGTGTTTTCCAAAGGTCACTATCATTATGCTAATCATAGCTTCTCCAAAGTAGTTCCTTGGAATTAGTCCTCGTTGTTTTCATCCTGTTCACTTCGAACTTCATCGTGAAGAGGTTTCCAGTCCAGGTACTATTAATCAAAAGTCAATAAGCAATCGATAAATGTTTTGCCTTTAATAAGTCTTTTTGTGCGTGCCTCTTACGTCTTGCTACCAGCTAAGATCTCGCAAATGTTAGGAGTTAATAGCTTTCAAATAAGCAAATGTAATATTGTTCTGCAAATAAGCTTTCACAGCTTTCCCTACTTTGCTACGTAATTTTTTTCAGGTTGAACACTTACGCATTGCTATTATCAAGCCCATCATTACTTTATGATCATAAGTGCAACGTATCCTAAAGACTTGTTTAACGCTCGATGCTTTGAATAATTAATAGAACGCTGATTTCTAGAATACAAGGGTTATTGAAGTAATTGAATTCACAATGTATTTAATAACAGAGCTGACGTACAGTGTAAACGAAAATGAAGGCATAGCTTTTAATCACCTCACAAAATACTTCCATGATCCGTTTATTTTATCGGGTCCCTTGTTACTGTCGTCACAATTTACTCTGCCGCGATGTTTGAAACCAAAATGTTTACCACCTTGGCGGTAAAATGGCGCTCCATCCAATACCTGTTGCCCCCAGACACCATTTTTCCACTTACCGCAAGTCCGGGAAAGTCGTGAAGTGTCGTCTTCCAAGATTTGATATGATCCACATGATTTTGGAGCAATTTTTGTTATTCCCGTGAAGTAATCTATAACAGCAAAACCCTCTGTAGATTTGTTTGTTGCAATGTCTATGATGGTATTACGGTATTCCTTTTGGCAGTAGAAGCGCAGTTGGGAAAAGTGTAGTTTTTCCTTCAGCTTGTTGAGCACAATTGCACTTGGAACATAGTTCCTTGATGTCGGTTTTAAAATATCATCTGTTTGATTCCTTCGTTTATCTATTGTATCGTTTAATGTTTTTACCTCCAACTGCCCAATCAAAATCCAGCCACCTGCATAAAAATATAAAATAATATTCTAAACCGCAACAGGTCAAGGAGAAATAGAAATGTCGGCTTACCAAAGCTTGACTGTGCTACCCTGCTCCAGAAAGACACAAGTCTTCCAATACCCGATCCCCAGAATTCGATGAAGAACAGAGACTCGTGGAGAATGCTGATCATGAATTCGGGCGCACCCGATGATGATGATTCTGCTGCTGCTAATGATGATGATGATGATGATGATGATGATGATGAAACCGTAACATTGCGACTAGTATAAGGGTGTTTATTTAATAATATCAAAAAGAGATCTTACCAGTTGACGTCTTATAAACTTATGCAAAGATAGTAAATGATACTGAACTGCATCTGAAGGACATTCCCACACTGATGGAGGATCGCCAGGGTTGGAGGGAGCTTGTCAAGCGAGTCCGCGGAAACTCAACCTAATAATTTTGTAATAGTCTGATGGCATCGGCTAAGGAGCAATTGAGAAGTTGAATATTGAAGTGTTTTCAAGAAGTATTAAGTAAGTCATATGATATTATGACTTGACACAGAACTCTCTTTTCCTCTTTTATTCCCTTTTCAAGTCTTCTCTTTAGTTCGAAAAAGGCATTACTTGGCTGAAAAATAGAAGGGTACTTTGAGTCTTTAAGCCCCTTCCCCTCCCCTCCCTTTTCATTGGTTCCATCTGCTCTTCTTTTTTTGCTCTTAAATCCCCCTGATTACATTCTGTTTATAAAATCATTGTATGAAAAGTTTTCCTTTCAAATGTTAAGTTTAAATAAAAAATTATTTCGGCTTTTGAAAAAAAACGTAAACCAGACTTTGTCGGAAAAGAGAGGAGTACAATAACGTTACAGTAGTAAAAAATAAATTAAATGTTAAAATGGAATTGCATAATATTGCTTCAACAACAATTACAATGTATTGGGATCTTAATTAAATAATTAAATCCAAACATAGTAAGATACCCTAGTAAATTAGAGGTGGTAAGGACAGATTTACTAAACTTTGTGAAATTGAAAGATTGGAAGTTACCTCCATCTGTCTGCATATCACAATAAACACGAAATACATTGTGTGCGATGGTGATGTTATAGTACCCAGACTCTAGATATTCGTGTCGGTACGTTCGCCGTATATCCATACAAGAGGAACCTGTGTGGTATGAAGATTTTAAAAAAAGCGTAATTACAATTAGACACTATCATATCTTCTATTATCAATACTCACTTCATTTATGAGTTATAATGAACTCAAAACATTAACTACGACTGAATTGTTTCTACGCCACATTATACTAAAAGCATTTGTCAAATAACGTCCTTTTGCATTAGCATAAGAAAGCACACATAAATTAGCAAAAGTAAAAGGCAATACAGGCTTACAAAACTAATTGAAATGAGGTGCTGGAATCAAGTACAGATCTCAACAAAAAGTCAAATAAATTTATTTAACGAAGCAAATTTTTGTGAGATTATGAGTTTCAGAGTGAATATTATCTCTATCTTTAAACAAATTCTATTTAAAATGCAATTGAAGGTATCAGTGATTAAATCTTAAACAACCTCAATATATCTAATCATCATGGCCCACCTCCTTGAAAGTAAATTGTTACAAGGATAAATTAACTACCTGTCAAAGGGCCGCAGTGATATCTTTTCTCACAGCTGTCATCACAACGACTGCTATTGCATAGGCCATTTTGACTGCGACAGAATGTTCCAACCTATAAAAATAGTGAAGTAACTAAAAGTAAAGTAAAGAAGTTCATTACATAGAAGTGTAAGCCATGACATAAGAAGAAAGAATATCATCTGGAAGGGACGCTATTCTTTCTAGCATCAGCCATTACAAAAACTGATTAGATGTAATAATAATAAAGACGTTAACCTCAGGTCTCTTGTAGCTATTAGGGTCTATTCATAATGTATACAAACTATGATCAATAGGTCCCCAAGGAAAAGACTTGTGGGTTTAAGGGATGTAAAATGTAGCATCTCCAATGATGTAGAAAGGATAACTTTAGGGTAACATTCTTTGAAATAAAAGCTTCCACTTTCTCCTCATGAACTTTACTCACAAATGCACACATATTTAATTAACTTTGAACATATTTTAGGGAGTTCGGCAGGTTTAACTTTGACATTTGGTCCTATCTTTGCTATCATAAAGCTGTTCAAGAGAATACTGAAGTAGCAATGTACGTTCTCAATTTATCAACTATGTATTAGAACAGGTACAGTTATAATATGCTGCTAAACGTTGTGTCAGCAGGAGTTTTCAAGGGACCAAACCTGTCAGATAAAATAGGTTGTTTTAAGCTTCCATTCTATTTAAATATCTCTGTATGTGATCATTTTTGTGGCGCTATTAAAAAGCAATGGTTGTTTACATCAAAATGATCTCCTTTTCTCAACATTATTCTGTAGGTCAAGGTGTCTAATAGGCATGGTACCATTCTCCTTTTCTCAGTACACCACGTCTGCCAAAATAATAAAGTTGATATTACAAGCAACACTTGGAAGTTGCACAGAAATTAACCAAAACTGCCAGGTTCACAGACGTCCCAGTTACATGCAAACCGTCATACTTTATAAACCTCACTGTCTGAAGTCAACTATTTACTATTGCTGTAGAAGAAAGCAAATTTAAAATATTGTTGCTGGAACTTCCTATTTGCAGTAGTAGTGTTGCAAAAATGATGTACATTATACTCAATCAAAAACATAACTTTTTATTTGTTGGAGAAACAAATTTAAATATTTGCCTTCCTAGTTGAATATCGTTGCTTTAGTCAAAACCGTTCAGTTCTCCTAAATAGCCAATTGTACGACATAGTCATTGCTTCAAAACACTTATTTCAGTAAACATTGTTTAATTGAAACACGATATTGCACAAATATTTTAAAGCACAATTTACCACAATATGATAATCAATATTCTGAGAAAATAAATTTACTTTCTCAACTTTAGGACGTAATAAAATTTCTATCTACTATCTCAAATACAAATCATATACGAAAGGTTTGGTGTATTATATTAAATAGCAATGTTTGTTTAAACTCAATGAATTTCATAACCATGTCAAAGGTTCCAGTTCTTGAAGGAAAGACTTTTCAAAGGAATTTCTCGAATAAAACAGTAATAAAATTGCTTCGTTGTATGTAAGCATTTATCTAGGTTAATTTGCGTTTCATTGTTACTGAGTATTATGCAATGCAAACTGTATAAATGACGTATATACCAACTACCATATTAATTTCATTATTTTTACATGAATACATGAAAAGAAACCATTATTTAATCAGTGCTTATAATCATATAAAACAATAACAAACCTTTAAACTCAGATATCCACTGTCATAATATCGATATCCTTTAGCTTCTGTTAGATTAGAAAAAGATTTGGGGTTGTCACTCGAATCCTTCCCATTTTCTCCAGACATCAAAATTCTTGCAGGTGATATTTACTGCTCCTTTGGAAAACCAGAAATACTCCTTTAAGCTTTACTTATATGGGTAATATCCATCAATCTAACGTTAGTTCACTGAGCCAGATGTAAGTTATTTGCACCAAATGCGTCACCGTCATTTGTATGATGGCATCACAACAACATTAACAAAGACCGTTACGGAAACAGCGACTGCCTTGTTCTTGAAAAGAATAGAAATTATTCCTTCATTAAAGCTTTTAGACTGTTTGTCTTTTGTTGATCTTTTACGTTTTTCACCAGGCATTTTCGAGTCATATTTCTTTCAAATATTCAATGTATCCCGCACTCTTGTAAAGGGTGACCATATTCTTACAGATTATTGTATGCAGTAGTTTTGTCGAAATTCTCAAGTATGGTATATCGTCGATATATTCCTCTGGTGCATTTTATAAAATGCGAAGAGATCATTTTCACCCTTTGATATCTTTGATGTCTTTGATATCTTTGATATCTTTGATGACAGAGGTGCCCAGCATAGTCTCGCCATGAACGTTAATGGTATCAAGTTAATAGGTAGAACAAGCGTATCTTTTGTTTCCTTCACTGTCTGCCATAATGCTGCTTTCAGAAAACTGTGCTCACCTTTATGCCACAGCTTACATTGGCCCCCTTGCTAGCTCATCGCCTCTCCTCCCTTCCCTACCTGCGGGATTGAAGCAACCACATTAAGATGGAAATGTGGCCTTTGCGATGATGTGGTTTAAAAGTATGGTTGAATCACAGGCTTTTCAAAATTATTTTGTCTCCCGAGGTGTTGCTTGTAGTTACCTTACTTCACATTATGAAATCATGACTTACGGTTAGCTGTTTTTGCCCAATACGGCGTGTTTCAAGTATAGTAGGTCTATAATTACTGTGAGTTATTCTTTGCCTTTTTTTACATTGTACAGCTGGAGAAGACGCTGGTAGGAAATGGCGAATCTATTCGTGCTAACTGTGAGTCGCTTGACACCAGAATATCTTCGCTTTTGGCCAAAATGGACGCTTGAATCGAAAGTTAAAGATACAGAAGAAGTGCATGGATAGAACAAGCGATGACTGTTATTTAATTTATTGAATATGAAAAAGCAATAAAGGAACTTAACAAATACCGGCTGTGGGTAGAACATACAAGGATATTTTCTTTCTGGAAGCGTCGACACCTTTGCTTTCAGTTTTGTATTAGCAGCCCAACACGAAGACTATGGAAAAAGGTTTTCCCTCTCTTTCAGTTTCCATTGTTTTTCCTTGAGAAAGTATTGTAAACACAACTTTCCTTGTGCCCAGATCACAACTACCGTATTCCTGGTCCCTCACTATTAAATCATGCGCTAAACACGATCACACCCTCTCCAGGGGCTTGGGCCTTAGAAACGTACTTTTATGTAAGACAGAATCAATATAGGCGGAGTAATTGCCATCTTCATGGATAAAATTTCCTACGGAGATCGCAAAATCAAAATACATAGCTACTTTCGTCCGCGGTATTTAGCACAGAACTGTTGCCGAGCGGCTGTTCCTCAACATAACCTCCCTGCTAACACGTCCATTATGCCCGCGTGCCTAGGGCGGTCGTGTTTCCACCATTTGTGCTACCGGTTTGTTGTGAACTTCGTTTCGTTGTTATAGCATGAGATGACTTTAAATGCTAATCGTAATTGCTGTGTAAAACCTCTTCTTCTTAGTTATATGATATGGAGCTGAAAAAAATGACGTCAAACAGATGTTTGAGATGGGAATGGTGGAGAAAGTGTCTCATAATTTTTTTATGTTCTACTTGTTTTCTCATAAATAAGTCACAATAACACCTAGGCAATTTCAAAAGTTCCTACAATATTCTTTTACATGTTAAAATTCTAAGTGAAGCTACTGCTTATTTTTAATTTATTTTGTCAATCAACTTGTTATGGAACATGTTCTCTTTGAACGTACTACAGTTTGAGAGTGGTACTACAGACAATCTTGAATGGTTTGTGCTGAAATCAAATTTCACGTAAATGCTCTGAAATCGAAATTTCAGGAAGCTTTATGTTACGTTAATGAAACCGTTTGGGAATGCTATCAGCTCCTGAAGAAAAAGGCTGAGTTAGTGATTCATTGATGAAGAGTTTTTTAGAATCTATGAAGCAACTCTGAATGACAGCAACACAAACGTAACAACTTTATAACTTTTGAAGATGGGGATGCTAACAGGACTAAAAATACTTTTCTTGAAATGTTTTAACAATCAACAGCATTTTACTATGACCCTCTCCATCAGGGAAATTACGAAAAGGTTCAACACACATTTAATTTCCGTCCCCCTTTAATGAAAGTTGTAATGCTGTTTTAGATTTGGAAAAAGTGAAAGTTTGTATATTATCAATTTCTATTCAATGGCCTTTCTTTTCTTTCTACCATCTTTCGGCAGCATCGCGAATCAGCAAACCACATTTTATTCGTTGTGGACACATTTTTTCCATTAAAAATATCAAATAAAAAGGCCTTTAGTAATTTCTTTAGAATATAACAAATCGTCTTATAAAACAAGTCAGTCTTTTCATAGATAAGTTGTCCTCAAAGGTACAGACTGAATGAATTGCTGCACGGTGACTGGACTCAAGGTGCTCAGTGATCGTGCTTTGTATAATGGAAAATAGAGAATACACACTAAAAACATTTTATTTGTACGTGTGCGTATGTGGAGTGGGTATAAAGAGGGTCAGCCACGTGTACAGTCAAGGATACAGTCGTGTAGGTATAGATATGATCCGCGGATACTTCAGCCGAAATGGAAGTCCGGAAAAACAATATTGCCTATTTATAGCTTTCTATGTTTGCCTCTGTCTCTTACATTAATGAATTTCTCCAACTTACTAACATGATTGTAACATAGACAGAACCACAGTAACGTGTTTATTGATTGCTGTCATGGCCCGTGTGAAATAAAGATGATAGATTCAATTTTGATTCTAATATTCTCGTACTAGCAAGGGATATTTTTTGACCGTGGCTGATAATTGATGTCTTCTGCTTCAAAGTGGTGACTACACCTGTTCCTTATTTGATTCTGTGAGAGGCCTGTCAGACGTTTTAGTTGAAACATAGAGTTTGTTTTGTAAATACCTCATTTCCACAACAGCTAAAATACTTGGTACGTAGTCAAGTAGCACCAAACAAATTTTACTGCAAAAGATTGTCTGATCTGTAGAGTTGACACAAGTGAATGAATCCCATGGGCGACCAGACTTTCTATCCTAGAATTTCCATATACGTGTCATTTTACTCTACAACCTTGTACATTTCTAATGTAAACATTTACTAGATTTTGTTGGAAATGACCGGAATCATGGAAGACGAGTAATTACGGAAAGGAGCTCACTTTTCAGATATTACCCGGTATCTTCTCCCAGTTGCCTATAAACAGGGGGATGGGACATGAAAGTCACCGAAATGGTGACTTTCAAATAAATCGTCAGTTAGAACGGGGACTAGGTCTGTTTACATTGATTCAAGTACGAAATGGTAGCAAGCTTTGATGTTAACTAGTATAATTGCCTGACGAAGGCTTCTGGCTATCTGTTTCCATAATTAGTTTCTTCTTCACTTCAACTTTAACTTATGAACTCAGAGTTAGTTTTGAAAAGAACACTAGAGAAGCGGGGATCGAACCCGTAACCCAGGCTTTCGCGGCGTGTGCTCTACCAACTGAGCTAGGTGATCTCCGATGTTAACATACTTCTATTTCTCTAGTCGCCACATTGGCTCCCAATCATCCACTGGTAGACATCGACATCCAGCTCAACGCAATTGAAGATCTGCGCCATGTGACTTGACCAACGAAGAACTGCCGTCCGGCCCGTCGTCAATCCAAAGCCCATTAAAGTTAGAAAGTATAATCGAGAAGAGAGGATTTGAAATGTTAGTTTTGAAAAGACGCGCACACGCCGCGAAAGCGTGGGTCACGGGTTCGATCCCCGGTGATGACATGCTTTTCTATTTCCAACATTTCAAATCCTCTCTTCTCGATGATACTAACTCAGAGTTGTGTACACGTACCCCCGGACCCCGCTATAGACTTTCTTTGTGTTCGCAGTCTAAGACGATTCACCTTATTTTTTTGTGTTCGAAATGGATGACTTCAAGCAACTGCTCTACTCTTTACCATATTTTTCAGCTTCATGTTGTCCCGCACCATCGTTCAAACTCCTCTAGATTGGACTGTTCTCAACAAGATAGTCCGTTTTAATTAAGACAAACTGTTTTCATACTCATGGGCTGTTCTCGTGAGGATGATCTGTTCTTAATAGTGTCGAATGTCTTCTTGACAATGCATTTTTCTAATTAGGATGAAATATTTTCATTGGAACAGTACAACCGTAAAGTTTAACGAAGAATAACTAAAATAATTTCTCATTTATACCTTCGACAACATAATAACCATTGTTTGGATTGCTGATGCCTGTGAAAGAATGTTACAGATGTTCCTTTAAAGTTTTTTATGAAGCACTACTTTAGTTAAAAAAGCAGAATTAGCCCACGAAGGACGCCGAAGGTATAATTTAACCAAAGACGATGGAAAGGACTCTTCCATACTACACCCCCCGTTAGACCAAGGACAGTTGAAGGGGAAACCTTATTAGAAGTGTAGGGGCATGCGGGTGAGAGAAGAGGGGCAATGTGGTGGTCTTAAAGAACAGAAAACCAACTACGGCTAACACATATCAAAGGCTTATCAGTTCCTGAAGAACCAGAGAGAATGTCTCAGTTAAATGAGAATGAACAGAATAAACTTTAAGAACAGCCAGAAGCTTCAATACAATACAATGCAATACAATACATTATTTTCTTTACTTACGCTACACTGACAAGCTGTGAGACTTGTAAAAATGTGTGCTTGAACCTGGACTGATACCAATAAATGATAGTATCAACTAATGATACTCATAATGATACTGCTAATAATATATGGGTATTAACTAAATAAAACTTGTATAAAAGAAAGGTCGATATGAAATATAAAAACTATTTACAAAATATTTAAAATTTCTTATATGATTCACAAGATTATTTAAAATAGTCAATAGGATAATAGGAGTGATATATACAGGAGTAAAGGCATGAAAAGTTTGTCTATTTTATATTCCCTTATGTTCGCCTAATAGTGTTTAGAATGTTGATATCGTTGTAGCGTTTCTTATAGCCGTAGACAATGCGTCCCATAATTTTGGACCTGAGTAAACAAAGGACCTATGGCGCCATTCTAAACTAAACTAGGCATTTGTATTAGAGTTCCGGAACCTCTAAGATTATACTTACACATCTTAAGTTTAAAAAACTCTTGCAAATAGCCAGGTCCCTGATGATTCATGGGCTTATAAATAATAACTAATGACTGAAATCCTCTACGTTTTTCCATCGATGCGATACCAATACGCTTTAAAAGAAAGTTATACGAAGTTGCTTTAGAATACCCTGGTACAGATCAATCAATAATTAACGTCCTCTAGCTTGTTAGCTTTTCACTTATCGTTCCAAGCAATAATTTAAAATTTTAAATTACTAGATTTTCTGTAGTATTGAAGTCGCCATCGTCTAACTTTAAGTTATAGAGGTACTCAGTGGGGTCCATGACCATTGCTTGAGTTTTTTCAGGGTTTACTTTCAGCTAGTTATCATAACCATTTATTTAGCAAATTAAGATCAGAGTTTATACCATATTCAAGAACTACGGAGGATGCATCATAGTCATCAGCATAAAGCCTATGCCATGCGTTAGTGACTTGATAGTTTATGTCATTAATGTAAATAGTAAACAAAAATGGACCTAGCAAGAACCCTTATGGGACACCGACTCTTACAGTTTTCCATTTAGAGTAAACATTGTCTAAAATTACGCGCTGCCTTCTGCCCTGTAAGTAGCAAGCGATCAGCTAAATTTTGCGAGCAGCAAGGCGTGTCAAACGGAGTCAAATGCTTTGCTTAAATCCACAGCAGCAGCAGCTACATAGTTCCGTTTGTCTAGACTTCGACGCCAGTCTTCCGTCATCTTCATTACAGCTGCACGGTAGGAATTCCCCTTGAGGTATCCTGACAAATCAGGCGAGATCCTTGACTGAAACGCCTCATACAATTGATCCGCTACAATTCTTTTAAAGATCTTTGACAGGGCTGTCAGTAAAGAGAAACGGCGATAACAATTTTTATCGATATTGCTCCCTTTTTGAACGAGGGCAAGATATTGCTACTCTTACACACCGTAGGCCATGACCTGTTAGAAATGAAGAAGTTGATCAATCTGGTCAGCGGCTGCGCAATGACAGGACTTGAAATACGCCGCAATTTCTTTGAGATGTTGTTATATCCGACTGCTTTTCTGGGCTGCAAATATCCTTAATATACTTCGTATTTATAGCAGCTGCAAAGTCATAATGGAACACCCCCACATTCTTAGTAATAGCATGAATACTAGGATGGTCCTTAAAATCGTCTATCTGCTTGCTATCTTCATCACCGACAACCACTTCAGAGAAGTGTTTGCTAAAACTTTCTGCCACAGTTTGCCTATCTGTGATGAGATTTTCATCCTCTTAAAAATTATTTAACTATTAATTCTTTCAAAGAACGATCCTTGAATCGTTTAAGAATGCTTTTGAATTTAATTGTCGCATATTATGGTAATTAATCTCGGTAGCTAGTTTTGCTTTGACTGCAAAAACTAAATTATGCTCGCTTACTCCAACATTCAAATTGCCAAGACTCGAAGTACCCTTCTGAATGTCTAGCTAGAAAAACATCGACGAAGGTTTTGGTTTTCTGAGTAACTCTCGTCGGTTTCCTAATTTCATTGAAAAGGCAGAATTTGTCGCAGAAATACATTATTGAGCTATTCTCAAATCTGCTGCTCTCACTTTCATCGAAGAGCATATCCTAATTGACGTCCCCTAATAGTACTATTTCCTGGCGACATTCGTACATATGCTGAATGACTGCAATTTATGGTGACCCATGTTTTCCGTACTAAAGCCGTTCTGACAGGCAAGTTTT
>JAAAKM020006971.1:10795568-10823690 GCA_010016025.2 Alatinidae sp. Z8VKAUB7J3 | reverse complement strand
GTGTTCTTCCTTTCCTCTGCCTCTCAAAAATTTTCAGCTATTTTTCTGGCAAAAGTACCCCCAGATCATTATACGAAGTAAAGTGAATAACCTCATCAGAGAACTTAAAGATTCTTGAGAGCGAAGCTGAATGGCAATACTCAATGCTTCAGCAAAGCAATGTAACTCCTGACAAAATACTGTTACTTTTTTGTTTGAATGGGACAGCCATTTAAAGGATTCTCACTACGGACGGAAATATTTATCATATCGGAAATTCCTAAAACCTGGCAAAAATACAGTGAGAAAGTTTCGCTTGTAGATAACAAGAGTGCTCTGTTACAACAATTTCATAGTACTGTAGGTCAAAGAGTAAGATGACAGAGCAAAAGCTTTTTAACATCGGAAGGAAGCTAAAATACTTTGTGAAACTAAAACGTAATGGTCTGCTTGTCGGTCCTTAGATTCATGAGCCCCTGAAATATGATCAACTTGACCGGATTGTTTCTGGAAAGAAAGACAACATGGAAGAATTATTGACTGGCCTTTAAAAATATTTGAGGTAATTACAGAGCTTTGAACTAGAAAGAACCGGAGCAAGTCGGTTACTTTCGATCGCCAACAGGGCTGCAACTTATGCTTGAAAAAACATTCTTTATTTCTACTTTCCTTTTTATCACATTGTAGTATTTCTAGTGACTGATATGGAAAGTGTATTCATAATGACATTGTTGCCACGGTAAACTGATTTTACTGACAATGGAAGCCTTATATGTTACCCTTACTACTATTGGATAGTTGTAGGAGGCTCACTAGGAATATTGTGTGGATAGTGACCTGAGAGTCTGGGTGCACTAATTTAATAGTCAATGCCTTACTTGATATGAAGCGTACGAGGACGTCGTACCATTTTAACCGAAATTCGGTATGAAGGTCTCCACAATATATTTGTGGAAGTTACGTGCCTGCTTCATCGCTCGTTAGCTTATAGACGCTTTTTAGAAGAGGATCAACATACCACGTTAGACCTCTGACGGCCACAGGTACAGCATGAAGTTAGCTGATCCAGTATACATTGTTACCGTTTAGGACTGTAGTAATATCTACCATAAACCTACAATACATCGACCATGCATCTGCTTATATCCTCCGTATTATCATCAAATGAGATTACAAGGATTAAGAAAATATTTGAAATAACTTTGTATGTCAAAAATCATTCCAGGCGTTTCTTCAAAAACTGGGAAAATGTAACCGTTTATTTCAGGTCCGTGATTATTTGTGGTTCGGGCTTAATCTGTGGAAACATATGGTAGTAAACAATTAGCTAGTCAAAAAGAAAAAGGAAATGACCTTTCTAGAGCATTGATTTTTCCTCCAATTTTGTCTATGCATTAGCAAAATGTTACAAATATATAGCAAAGTTAAATCCAACAAACACTTCAATGTGATAACTATGTCTGATAACTTGTAATGTATAAATAGCTTAATGTTATATCTTAACAAACATCAATATAAGAACTACTAACTCAAGAAAATCTAAACTTTCCAACCAATAAAAATTTAAAATGTACAAGAGATAAAAAGCTCTAGAAATGCTTTGAAACACCTTTAATGTTTATTGCAACATTTCAGTCTTATCTGACATCGAAATCTTTCTTCAAGAAAGTGTCATTAGCCAAAGTAATACTTTAAGTGTAAGGACGTTCACTTCATAATTTTGGTGCGCAGTGATTGAATGCTCTTTGGCGAGCGGAGAAATTCTTTTTGGAGGAAATGCCTTGTGGCTCATACTAGTGTACTAAATCTTGAATATGTTTAGGGCCCAGTATTTGACATGCTTTTAAATTAACAAGCAAAATCTTCAACTGAATTCAAATTTAAGGGGAATCAGCGACGACCAATTGAAACAGGTGCTTTAAGACGAAGAGATAATCCTTGATGTATAACTTTATACACGGCTGAGATTCCTCACATTTGTTGCCCAGGAGACCATACAGAAAGAAAGCTGTTGCAATAATCTAGGTTGCTCGTCGCAGATGAATGAATGAAAGCCTTTGCGGCATTTCTTACTTTCACTTCCTGAACCTTCATACTTATAAGTGCGATTTTCTGCGAATGTATGCAATGCATTTCTCCATTTCTAAACAGATATCTAGCGACACGCTTAAGTTGACTACCGTATCTTTAGATTAAGCTTTCGAATTACTAACAGTTATTCCAAATTATCTTATTTATTTAGCTATCATAAGGTACATAGTAGACAGAATTATTTTCTTCAAATCAATCATAAGCCTATTATTAAGCATTCAGCATCCTGTGTCAACAATGATATTTTCAATAGCAGACTGGCCTCAATATGTGTCATTGATGTTGCATAAAAGGACAGATATGATAAAGCTGTTGATCATCTGGATAGGCTCAGGCATGAGATAAGTGCTGACGTACAGCACCATGCAAGATAAACAGGTACGAGTTGAAGAGTAATGGTCTAAGTAAGCTTCCTTGCAGAACTCCAAAGTGGACTATCTCGTAAGACAACTTAACGAGCGCAGATACATGTAGACTGATATTTGTTACATTGGTTACGATTTTATCCACGCTATAGATCCGTGAATATTCGTGGACTTAAAAATATAAAAACCCACAAAGCAATGTCAATTATTATAATGGAACCTGAAAACCCCCTCCCCTTTTGCACAACAGATCCCTTGGGAGTGGCCCCACTGCTTCTCATGGGGCTGCACTGAGAGACTGAAACTTCAGGGGAACTGTTCTGTGATTCCCTTTCCAAAGCGCATATGTTATTTTTTTAAAACGGTCAATGAAAAATTAAGCAACAATTTATGTACACTGGATAAATCTTCCCACTCTCATGTCATTGTCGTTTCCACCACAACACCTTCGTATCTTCAGGGAAGGGAGGAAGTGGAAAAGGGGGAAGGGAGAGGAGTTAAAAGCCAAAGTTCTCTGCTACAGGTTTACTGCGCTGGTGCATCTTCTGTCCGTCGAGTATTAGGAGCGTAGCTTGTACCAGGAGCTTTGAACCATCTCGTTTTAGTGTTGGCCTCACTACGCGGCAACAGAAATTATGAGGTTTCCAAAGGATGCGCCACCCATTCGATGAGTTAGAGACAAGCTGGGCGCCCTATTCCAAAATTAGAATAGGCTTACAGCCAACGATCAAATTTTGAATGACATTGTGGTATGCCCATGGATTTCATGCTTCTCGGTTCCACGGCTAGCAGATATATTTATAATTTTATACCTGGTCAGTCTATGACACATGGCGTAATATGTGGTTAAGGTTCTTGAGTAGTTTGTCACGATCTTTTATTTAAAAACTAGGTAATAAAAAAAGACAAGACAAGAAATACTACTTCGACAGCCTGTGTCGGATTATCTGTGCTACCCGAGGAATAAACTACCAATTATATATCAATAAATCTACCAAAGAAATCTTATACACTTTGGCCAGTTATTCTACTGTTTCAACAAAATCTCATGATTTTAGCCAGAGATTGTAAAGTCTTGTGCTTGTAAAAGATTCACCTCCTCGTGCGTCGCTTGATATAGTAGCCACTTTGAAACTCTGATAGAATAACATCTACTTAACGTATTGAAAAATCCTTATGAATTGTAACTGAGAAAATAACAAAGCTGCACTTTCGTCAATAGTAGGCCTACTTGCTTCGAATACTTGGCTAGAAGGAGTTTGTTGAATAGTTGTCTATGAACATCATCTGACGTTTTATCGATTCGTCGACAAACGGAATCCTTTCTAAGGGGCCCAGACTTCGGCGCAGACAACATTTCTCAGCTGAGAGTGCCACAATCTGTACAATTTTGTAAACAAATCTCTTCATAACAGCTATCAGTAGATGCACTTGTAAAGAGTGGCTTGCAACATGGGCGCTCGACACAGATTAGAAATGATTGACGACACTTGGTTTACTACACGCAGCGTTGCACGTATTTATTCTAGCAAACAGTGACACAAAAGAATAATGATGCATCGTATACAAAGTGAAGCAACGTATCTGATCATAATAAGCGTATCAGATGGAAATTAGCGAATTCAACTAACTCGAAGCGATCAAAAACATACTTATATGTACCAAGTCAAAATATAGAGATACGATGAATGAGTGCGATGTTGGATTGGGATACGGTAGTTATGCGCCAGCAGCAGCTAAAGTTGCAAAAAATGTGTCAACAGATGTCTTAAAATCGCTAGTAAACAAGTTACTTGCACTTGTATAGCAATATACTACAATGGAAGCGAATGTGTAGTGAATCCAAATACGTTAACAGACGCAGAAGGATGCCTAAACATGAGACACAAAACAAACTGGACGGCAATAGCAAACGGTAGTGTGAAGTGAAGAGGATAGATATACAATACACGAAATTCTAGAGTAAGCTAAAGCTAGGTCATAAGGGTTAACGCGAGGGTAACTGGGGAATCATACTGTCTGTAAGGTGGCAGGGTCACACACTGCCCTATTGAATTTTCACATTACATGACTTGTAACTAGCACCAGTCCACATTTGCTGCACAAGAAGCAGGTTCAGCGAAAATTGTGCGTCGTACCATTAGTGTCATTAGTGAATCTTACGACATAGCAATCGACCTTTGTTTTTGCATAGTGTAGTATTGACAAAGCTTTACAGCCAGCTGTAACTGCGAGTAGTGGACAAGTAGCAAACAAACAGCAAATGGACGAATGCTAGTTTCATAATTACAGGATGTGCAATCAGTTGCCTACTTTATAGAGTGATCAATGACATATATCTAGGCAGAGATCTCAAATCCTTAACTTAGTTACAATATAGTGATATTTGTAAAGAAATCAGATTTATCACCAACTGCAAAACAACGAAGTGCGCCCAATTTATAAATTCTCTGAATTTTTTGAATTTATCTGACTATGGCACCTTACAGCAGATATTGCCGTTGGATAATGCAGAATTAAGGATTTGAATATATAATTCTCTCACTAAAAAGACAATTCAGTTTTGTGTATCAGATCGATGAAACTTTCTTTTCCCTCTGACATGACATCAAAAATGAGATATGGAAAACAAGCCAAACAAAGTTTAACGACATACTCTTCACTTCCAGATATTCTAAGAAAGAATGCCGTTGGTACTTTCAGAGCGGTGAAACGTCACTCTGAATTTCCTGTGTGACGATCTTGTTCTAGTTAATGCAAACAAATGTACTCCAAAGAAAATTAGAGGACTTTGTGTTCTAATTTATTTGAATGGTTGGTGTGCCCTCCTACATAGACACAGCCGATGTCCATGTAAAAGGGATAAATGGCATTCACTTAAAATTACCAACTTATGTCGGAACGTATGAGCTCCCCCGCTATCAATGCAATCTAAAGCTATGTATTTTGTTGTTGATGTAGTGATGTCCAACAGTTTAAACTACTCCTTGTGAATTGAACCTGCAAGCATTTAAACCCTGTTTACAAGGGTGCGGATCCTTGTTTAGAAATAGGACCTGGTGGATCTGAACTCGTTTGGATCAGCTATCAGTACCAGTTCGGGTCAACTCATTGTTACGGAGTCACCTCACGTTAGTAAGTACGGACGATACAGTAACTAGACTTCAAATAGTGATTATTCCCTTTAAACACCAAATCAATAAACATTACAAAAATATGACATATAATATATAAAAGAAAATAAATGTACTCAAGTGTTCATAGATTCAGACGGCTGTGAAGTTCTTCATAGAGTTCGATGTAAAGTTCAGAGTCATCTTCAGCTGTTCCGTTAGATTGCTTCGGTGCAGGTTTAGAAACTGGAGTACATCCGTAACCCCAGATAGAATTGACTGAAGCCAAGGCAAATCGGCCACTTGTTAATCTTAGCAGGTCTCGAATCTTCAGTAAAACGTCTTGGCTTGTTACTTGGTATTTAAACCATATATAGGAACAAAATCTAGTGAATAACTGGACTCATTATGTTCCGTAAAGACGTACGTAAGGCCCACGCATAAAGTTTCGGACAGCTCTCGAGGAAGTACACATCATAGTTCGAAACTGCCGTCGAGGAATAGTTTCCGCCGTCATGCCGTCAGTAGGAAGAGGAACACAACGCGTGGGTTTAATTGCAAACATACGTACTCTTATGACATCGTAGAGTCAACCCATTCAATATTACGAGAGTTCTATGGGTCCACTTATGAAAGTGAACCAGTTTAGATCCGACCACAACAAGGTCTCGTGTAAACACTTTGGATCGGAGCTAAACTAGTAGGGTTCGAAAATCAGGCGAAAAGCTACCACTGCAGGGTAAATACATGTAGTCCCTATTTCAGTTCTATTTTGGCCCTTGCATTGGCACGTTAGTCATTATCTTCCATTGTTCATATTGTTCATTGCTCATATTTATGTTTATTTTAACGCAGCTCGTATTACAATACAACATACCGGTGATTTCCCATTTGGATTAGCCTGCAGAGTTCTGGATCCACATGGATCCGTACCTCTTTGGATCAGAACTTGTGGCGAAGTATATACCATCATCTAGATGTCAAAAGAGTTAAAACCTGAAGTCTAAGCAACAATGCAAAGTACCCATTCATAATTGTTGGCTAGAGTTTTGTCGAATGGTTTAGTGTTGAAGCTAAGCTCGAAGTCTGATTCATATTATCCAACCGCATTTATCATATTCTTTCAGCTCATAATGGAGTAGTCATGCAGCATTCATATAGTAGCGTGCACTTGCATTCAGTTGCATCCCATTCGTCCAAAATTGCAATCTCACAACTGAGTCTATCGATGGACATTGGGCGTCTATTCATATTGCCAGGGTGTTCATTTCCATCCGAAAGAATTGAAAACATAATGTGCTATTATATAGAAGGCTCACAACTAGGAATTTTGAAGGGCAGACGAGGTTTGTAAAGTTTAGGACACTTGTCCGGCAACTTTCTTGAACTCTACCTTTACAAGTTACACCGTCTAATGCTTATGCAAATCATTGGTCACTGTCTCCTCTTGGTGCAGATTCTGTGCCTACGTATATCAGAAAGCTCATTCACATTAAAACTAGAGGCGCAAGTTAAAAGGTGTGAATGTTAGAAGTCATAATGTCAGGATGTCACGTAACGATCGTATCCTCTTTACACTAAAGACTTCTCGGGTTTCAACGGAAATGTCTAATTTCAATGGGTTTACTGAATGAACTCTTCAGATTTCTACGTCGTAGGTTGTATTGATTTACCAAAGAAGATTGAGGTATAAACAAGTGCAAATTTTGGAGCACAATCAACCGATAAGTTAAAAATTATCCTCTTTTCACATATGGCATTTAAAATCACTATTGTCAAAAAGCCACTTGTTTATGCCTTCTTTTTATTCTTTTCTAATTGAATCCCTCTTCACTAAGACTTGCTTAAAGTGACAAAGTAACAGAAATAATTTCGATAACTATTTTCTCAAAATGTATTCTTTAATTTCAGAAGTTTCCCCAGTCTGGTAAATGGAAGGTCATTTCGTCAAAGAAGAAAATCAAGGGGCTTAATTTTTTCTACGACCCTGCTTGTGTTTTATCGCCAGTGATAAACAAATTATATTTGCATGTGACTTACTGTGACTTTATTATTGTCATATTCATCCAAAAAAAACACATTGATGTTTCATATTTGCGTCGTTTCAGGCTAAAATCTGAGTTTTCATGTTGTCTTGGGTGTTAAGGTTTCATCAGCTTATCATTTTTTATAGATAACTAGCCAAACCACTTCTCATAGTGCCGTACCATGTCTTCAGAAATGGGGGCGACAAAACAAGTGATGTAATTGACCGTTTTATAGTGATTCAAAAGTAATCAATATGCGACAGGCGTTTAGGGTGCACTAAAGGGATTCAAATAGGTGCTATACATGAAGCTTAATGAGCTTATAAGAGGAATTTTAAAAAATTCGGAAACATATCTCTCAAATAATTAGGGAGAGGGACGCCTTGTCCCCGTTGTCAACTGGGAATATTTTGTGAATAACTAATAAGATATTCCCTGCTTTTGCCTTCCCTCTGTCTGTCGTGTCGGAAGAGAAATGATTCGTATAACACAGTGGGCTGATAGGAGCAAATATGAATGCAACACCATGAACAGCTTGTCAACTGATCAGCTGATCGGTGCTGATTGGTTGATGTGATCGAATGATTCTCAGCCAATGGTGTGTGGCCTCCATTTCAAGATTGAAGATCGGATTGTTGTCATAAGATTGAAGAAGAAGCAGAAGAAGGAAGAGTTGTCTAACATCATCTCATAAGCATTGCAGCAAGGACCAGAGACGGATTGGTCTGTCTGATCGTCTGTAGTTTACAGTCTTTAATGTGTATGAAACCATACTGAGTTTATCACAGCTTTCTGCAATGACTAATCACATCACGTTATTACGATGCCCTCAGAGGATGAAGGGACTTTGTTTTCGAGCTGGTGTCCTCTTCGTGTTTGGCAATATCTTGGCCATTATAGTAAAATTACTACAAACGGATGGTAAAATTGTTCAAGTCTGGTTTGAGAAGATAGACCTTGCCAGTATCGTTTTCTCACCTTGGTGGATTCCTCCGATATTTGGTGCTTTTGCAACATTATCTGGATTACTTTACCCGTGGATCGATAACAGTTCAGAGCACACTTATACCCCTACCCTTGACTGGACAAACGTTGTTCGTTGTCTTACATGTTTCATTGGATTAAATCATGCCAGCACCGTATCCTTTGATGTTATACTTAGCGTTATTTACTGTCAGAATTTGCAATGAACTACGTCTCTACACTTCCAGATTTGACAGATGAGAGCATAAGTGACTATTTACATCCAGATTCTGGGGCATGGCAGTTGCATTTGTTTTATTTTTTACTTTTCGCCATGAGAAAATAAACTTTTTTTGTTTCCTACTATCGTATTAATGCTACCACCATAATACGTTGTAAAGTTGCTTTCTGCTGTTAGTTCCTTTTCTCAGCACTCTAAATAGGCCTATCTATACACTGGGAATGTCGTCTATATCTGTTAACTAGAACAGAAAAACCAATTGCCATCAGAGGAAACTAACATGACCAACTTATGTAAGTTACTTGTGCATTTGCTGAATAGTTGAGCAGATATTTTTCTGCCGTGTAGTCTCTTTATCAAGTTGTTGTTGTTAGGGAACTACGAGTCTTTCTTTTTTCTAACAATTTTTCCTTAACGATTGACCAGAAATTCCAAATTTTTGGCAGCAGCAGTAGCCATCTGTTTGCAATACTCTGCATCTTAGGTATAGTTATGTGGCTGGTATTCGATGGATCAAAGAGTGGTTTGGTTTTTGGGATTGCTGCAGCTTGTTTAGGGACGATATTGACATTTATGGCTACGCAGTTAATATACAGGTGAGTATCACAATCTACAAAAATAGGTGAAACATATTGCTACAGGATAACTCTTGTGGGCATTAACTTTCTGTTCATTTTATTGTCCAGTGGAATGGAAAGTTGTTAAATCATTATACAGTGATCATCTCCAGTTGTTTGTATTGAAAGTTTCTTTCTCAATAATCACAAAGTCAGTGCCCTGGGTATTCTAATAGTAAGCTTTGAATTCATTTATCAAGAGTCATCATTATATAAATTTGCATTCCTATCCCAGAGTATGTATGCAGGTGTTTGGTTTCTTCAGAAATCTGCAACTTAGAATGAATGTTTTTAAACTTTTGTAAGAAAATGCCAGCCTGCACTTTTAACAAAACTTGGCACATAACAACTATCATTGTTCATTTCCTCAATTTTTGTGCATTTTATAGGCCCAGGGAACTTGAGTATATTCAGATAGTTCTCAACATGAAACACAAGTCTAAATGCACAATTAAAAATAAAGTAAGGACAGTGTTACAGTCAAGTTTAACATTAACACTGTCTTGATTTTGTGTCTCCTTTCAAAGTCTTCTATTAGACTGTGCTTTGTTTCATTGGACAATTGCGTAACTTAAGTAGAACTATCGAAGGTAAAACTTACAACATTAAATCTATAAATTTATATACATCACAAGTCTCTAAAAGGATCAGAGGTTAAATGTACCAGGTAATATCTTTTGTTCAATTTATTAGCTTGACGCACAAAATTGTAAATTCTTTGCAAAAAGCAAAACAATAATGCAAAGTGCCCAGTGTTCAAAATAGAACCATCCCAAAAAGTTAGAGGCGATGATGATAGACCTACCTAATGAATAGGAAATGCAAGAGTCATCTACAAGGAATATTTCGTTACAGTACAATTGTCTTTAATAATAGGTCAGGAATGAATGAGACTGAGGTTTTCAATCATAAAGAAAATTACTCCCTAAACAGGGATGACAAATCAAGAGGCAATGGTAACATTGTCAATGTGAAGCAAAAATCCAACATTTTGAGAGGTATTATAGCAGCTTTCAGTCATGTATATACATTACTAAAATGAAGTTATTCAGTTTATAAAAGTTTTGATAAGTATACCATATATATACTAAATACAATGGCCACAGTATGTACAAATGAAATAGGAAAGTCAATTGCTCCATCATAGACACTATCAGTTCTATGCCAGTCCGCTAGAGAAATGTTTTGTTGTCGCAAATACTACAAATGCCACATTGTGTTTAGCAGCCACAAAAATCATATACTTGAGAATGTTGGGATTTTACCAAAAAGTAGTGGCCATACCCTCTTGTTGCTATGGCGTATGATAAAAGTTACAAATAAGAGTATCTGCCCTCCTCCCAAAAAGGGGGAAAGAAGTTGAATTAGTGAGTGAAAGAGTACTGAAAGGTATGATACCTGGAGAAAGAGGAGGTATAAAGGAAATGTAAACACTTGCTTGTAAGTACACAGCAGCCAAAATCAAATTTCATGCGAAGGGATAATACTTTACCCTTTGAATGTAGGCAAATCAAAAATGGCAGAATTCAGAAGTAGAAACATACTAACAAAGTTTGAAGACTCTGTGACTCAGGGGTAAATGAATATGTAAAACCATGTTGAAGATAAGTATATTCTGAGTAGTGATTTTACATGTGAAGTATTTCATTATTTCTATCTATTGTATTTATTCTACAGGCATTCTGAATTGTTGTATACAAAGTCATGGCTGCCATGTTTTTATTTTGCTGCTGCTTGTACATTTGGTAATGTGGGGAGAATGCTTGCAAAGGTATGAATGAATATAGCAATACAATTTGCAGTCGGTAAAAAAACTATTGACATTAGATAGCATTTCACATCACTCTACCCATTTCTGGTATTCAGGGCCAAAGTAGGCCCTACATTATACCAGTTAGTTTTTAGGGGTCAGATGGATTCAGCCTGTACAATCATGATAAAGCACTCCATACAAAACTGGTACTGACGGTTGCAGAATAAAAAGCACTACTGCTTCTATGTTCACTAAAGCACTGGGTACCAAAAGTGTTATTTTAAAGGTTTAATCATAATTTCAATATGACAGAAGATAATTCTATGGTTATGTTGTATTCGACTTTCACTCTACTTTGAATAACAAATATATAACAATATTTGTGAACTTTCCTATTGTAAAATGGCAATAGAAATATTTATTGGTCCCAACAACGACATTAGACCCTGCCTAGTTACCACTTTTTTATCTGGTTAATTTCGTGGCATATGTATCTGGATGATATGTTACTAAGTTATAAACTAGAACAGGATCAAAGAGGATACTGTCAGGAGTATAAAAAGCACATGTTTTAGTGATCATAAATTCTTGTTTTGGTTTCGTGTGTCTTACATGGATAACAAGGTGGAACATAAAGTTATGTTATGTAAGACATTGTGTCTATGACTGACACAAAATGTTCTGTTTTGTGTTATATCCAATCCTTTGTGTTGTGAAGAATGCTTATCAATTGATATCAAAGCCTTCAACATTGATTCAAGATGATTCAAGATGCAACTTGTCATATTCAAAACAATGATGATAATAATAATAATTTTAAACTCAATGCCTTTATTGCTAATGTTCATTATACAATAACATTTCCTGCTGTTATAATTTAAACTTCAATGCCATTTATTCTTTCTGTAAATTTACAGTAACAGTAATAATGTTTACAAGATGTAAAAATTCTCACTGTAATAATTTTTTTAAAACTTCAATGCCATTTACTCTTTCTGTAAATTTACAGTAACAGTAATAATGTTTAATATAAGATATAAAAATTCTCGCTGTTTTCACCCGGCATAATGGGGACAGTGAGATTAATTGAAGTGGACAATTACAATAATAACGATAATAACAATAATAACAACATCAACTAGATAATGTCCTAATTTAATGATAGTTTAGATTTTCTGGGCCTGTCCAATGTTTGTTTCTTCGACAAAAAAGGTAATCGTTGGAAATATCGGATCGGTATCGTTCGCAGTGTGACCGCTATCAGGTAAATAAGGGCCAACGATTTTTTTTGTCGTTATCGGTATCGTTATCTATGGCGGTGTGACCGGGCCTTTACATTGCCGAAATGAAGTCATGTGATAAGAATGTTAGAAACACTGATCTAAGTGCTTGTGGGCATTGGAGAAGGCTGTTTTGTATCAGTTCCTCTATTAAACTTTATAGAATTTTTTCAAACTTTAAGTGGGCTTTTGACAGGTTGATAATTCGGATGACAATTCTTTCTTTGCTAAGTCACATGGCGCAGAGGGACTGGCCTCAAATAGCTTCGACGTCCACAGGTGTGTATAGGAGCTTAGAAACTCTTCAACAAAGTAACATCAGACAAATTGTTAAATTATCGGATTTAAAGTTGACGAACATAAGGACATAAACAGCAATCGTGTGTGAAGAGTGCAAATTCCCGCAGTTTGGGCCGAGCAAAGCCTGACAGTTCCGCTGATCTTAAATGTGGAATAGCCTCAGTGATGGTAGAATTTTGACAAGAAATGTAACATTTATGGTAAAGTAAAGCAATACAGGCAAAGCTATATGAGCCTATATCTAATATTAAACTATACATTCTATATACAAATAGCAAACATTTTCATATTAACCTAACCGTTAACACAGTATCACCCGGCGACTGGCAATTATTGCAATATTTTTTGTGAAGGTTGAAACTATATGTAGACTGAAAAGTCGTAACCTCCCTTCCTTTTTCGTAATGCAAGATAAAATACTGAAATCAAAGAATATCAACAGCAAGTTCTAACAGTTCTGTGTTTATTTAAATCTAACATTTGTTTCATAAATGCATTCAAAACGATCTGGAATGTCAACTTCCTACATCAACATTTTAAGATCTGAAGAATTATAATTTCATAGAGAGACTTGAAGTTTCGAGAGTGTGCGCTTTTTAAAACAGAATCTTTATCCATAGTTTCATTGTTCCATTGTAATAGCTGAAATTGGTTTTAGATAAGGGAAATGTCTAAGTTAATGAAATAATGGAATAGCAAAATTAAATGTATCATCGAGAAGAGAGAGAAACTAAAATTAGATGTTTTTGATCTAAAAATATACATTCTTCTTCTTCTTTTCCTTTCGGCTCCTCCCTTTCAGGGGTCGCCACAGCGGATCGTTTTTCTCCACACCACTCTGTTGTTTGCTTCCTCCTCCGTCACGCTAACCACCCTCATGTACTCCCTGACCACATCCACGAACCTTTTCTTTGGCCTCCCTCTCCTTCTCCTACCCGGTATTCCCATCTCCAGCATCATCCCTCCAATATCCTCATTCCTCCTATGAACATGGCCAAACCATCTAAATCTCGCCTCTCTCACTTCATAACCCAACCGTCTTACCCGGCCTGTTCCTCTGATATAGTCGTTTCTAATCCTATACATCCTCGTCACTCCTAGGGAAAATCTCAATATTTTCAGTTCTGCCACCTCTAGCTCTGCCTTCTGCCTTTTTGTCATTGCCACTGCCTCCAAACCATACATCATAAAAAAATATACATTATAAGTTCGTTATAGTAATTTGATTGTAAAATGTAAAAATAAATTTGAGGCACTACTATGTGGTAAATTAGAGCGCATAGATGTCTCAAGGGAGCTTTTGAGTAGCAAAGTAGGCTCTTGGGCCCCCAAATGATTTTTATAGCTGTAAGGTCACTTCTATTCTAGATTATCTAGAATAATAGTCTAAAACGGAAACGCTCACTTCATATGTCTGCAAATGTGGTAGAGCCATAAATTAAGTGCGTCCCATTTCTTGCTTCAATCAATATACCCCAATATTTACTACTGAAACGGATCTCCCCTGGGCTTTTAGAAATAGTAGTAGACTTATTGACTTTATATTTCAACGTAGCACGAATGTTCTCTGCTTCTCAGACTGATCATCTGATCGATGCACGGTTTAAGTAATTGCAGAGAAAAACATAGTCTACACATCGTTTGTTGAGATGTACGGATATTACACAAATGTGAATATTAGCCTGTTTAGGAAGGACGGAAAATGTAATGGGAAGGTAAAAAGCTACCCTATTTTAAGCCTACTGTGCCAATTACTGACCAAAATGCAGAGAGATGCCAATGTTTATTGTAGTCAGTCAAAAAAGCAGGTTAGATAACTCACCGTAGAGTATTTGTCATGCTCAACCTGACAAACAAGGGCAAACAGTAAGCTTATATTTTACAATTTTGAAAAACAGGCAAAGTGCCGACACTAAAGGAATAAAATTACGGACGCAACCGATCTGTTTTGAATTATATTTTAAAATTATATAAAGTAGTTTGGAAATTGAATAAATCTCTTCGTTTGGTATTCCTATGTATTATTGTATAGTACTGTGCAATTTGTGTATTATTCTTGCCATCAAAACACACTAGAAGATCTAATCAAAGGCCAATGCTACTGCGTTTGGGAAAAGTGCCAATGATCTAAGCAACCGGCCTTCTCAAAGCTGAGGAGGATATGGCTGAAACAAAGGTTAATTGTCGGAAAAGAGTCTGGCAGGGTCGCAAACACAATGCTAATGTTGGCCTATTGCCACTATCAAGAAAGGGAAGTGTGAGTGAAAAGTGAAAATGCAATTACAATGCCTGAAACTAATAGAAATATCTGGGGCAACCATTAGCACATTGAAAGAAAGATTGTCTCATCAACTTAGATAGAGGGGCTGCTAGAGAAGGATTAGGGTAGGATTCTCTTCCAAAGATCTGTAAGACCGATTAAATAATTTGAGGGAGTAGAATACTTTGCAATCAAAAATTCGGCTGCTGATAAAACTAGTATAACAGATTGGTTTTCAGTCATAACCAAATGATCGTTGGTTCGAATCACGCTCAAGCATCACTGTGTTATGCCCTCGGGAAAGGCGTTTTACTCCATACATGCTCTGTATTCTGGATGACGTAAGGTTAAGTTCGATGTTACTGTTACATAAAGTAACTCATTTTTAGTATGCTGCTAGATGAAGACTTGGAGATTTACTATACATTTGTTAAGGAGAAGTCTGTGAAATGAAGGAATGACGAGTGAAGCGGATATATAAACAAAGACTATGTGGCTCAAGTTTCTGTTCCTGGGGAATATAAAAAATTTTCTCAGATGGAATGCGAAAGCGTCTTCCTATGATAGTTCTACTGAAGAGAAGTTACGTTTTCTTATTTACATTTTGCCAGTAGCCTTTGACTCAAAGATTGACTTATTTTGAAGTATACGTGACCAGTACAAATGTTCCGCTTTACATGCCAATTTTGCCTTCCAAAACAATTATAATAAAAAGAACAACATCCTTAAACTGAAGCAGTTCTGACTCTCAGCTTTGTAAAATTTACACAACTTTGTAAATGCAACTAAGCTGTCTATAGCAATATAGGTATGTAAGACAAATGTAGGGTGTGCACCTCTGAACAAATGTACTCACAATAAATTGTTTACCTAAAAACAGGAAACAAAATATTGAATACTTAGAGTAAAGAAGGAGGCTTTTCAAATGCATAGATGGGCACGTATATAATTTCAAAATATTACCTTGCCAGGTAACGTTTTCCAATGGAGTTTACATATATTCTACCAAAAAAGAGTGTAAACGATTATCTTGGAGAGAACAACTATTGTTAAAACAATGGATGTCGGAAGGGGAGGGCATTACGGAAGATTGAACCTGATAATTTAGTAGGATATCACAACTTATCAGATATCAGACAGCTCCATAGGAAAATGTGCGTACGTTACCTAGTTACTGGGTGGTGGAATGATAGTTGTACCAGATATGACAGTGGTTTGATAACTGTCACACGTCGTTGACGACGTCAAAATGATAATTTCCTTACAAATCTGAAAGTGTGTACGTTGTTTTTACGTCTTCAACATGCTGTGGGCTTAAAAGAAATAAGCAGTGGTAAGGTTGTTAGAAAATAGAGGAAACATTGGCTTTCAACTGTATTGGAGACAATGGCCTTGATAAAACATCTGCCATATGAAGCTACTATTCAAAACTAAGTTAAAACGAGCTGCAGTGGTTTCTCTCCTTTACTATTGTGTAGTTTAATGATATGGCTATTTGGAAAAAAACCCAAACATTTGGACAAACAAGTGACTGACGTAATGATTTATGATGACGCATTGTTGGCATTGTCCTCACCTGCATTATCTACTTTTACTTCTATAGTCGATGCTTCTAGATTTTTGGGTTATAATAGATGGCTCTTGTCTCGAGAATTGAATGGAAACTACGTGAGAAGAATTTAGATATCTATTTCTGTGAGTTGATTGTAAATGTTTTACGTAAGAAATACTCTGAGGTAGTGCAGCTTTGAAAATAGAATGAATTGATATGCAACACCTGAAAGTATAATGAAGTTGAAATGTTGCCTTGATTAGTAAATTGGTAAGAACCTTGGTAGATACTAATTAGAAATTTACGTTTCTGTCAAAAATATCAGCTTTGGTTACACTCTCTCAACAATTCATGGTTTTCCTTGAAAGCGATCGCTCCCTAAAACCGTTAATGAAATAGACTTTGTTCTTCTTGTTTGTCTTCATAAAGTCTTCACTAAGGAGACAAGATTTTCTTAAGAATAAAACAAGCAAAAGTTTTGTTGAATCTAGAAGTTGGATTAACAAAATCTAACTAGTGTTTATAATATACGCCTCCTTTCAGGGGTCCATGATAAGGTGCTGGATAACATCAGAAATGTCACTGCTTGGATTCGAACCCGGCATCTATGGAGTGTTGTTACGGAGCCATTGTGGCCTTGCTTTTAACATATATAATTTTATCTAGTCGCTTTATACGTAGTGCCAATAATAGTTTCTGTTATCAGGAAGATTTGTAAGAACTAAAGCGGTATGTATTGAACAGAAGACGGGTACAGCAGTTGGTTTCAGGTTGTCACTGGTGTTAGAAAGAGCTGCATCTTCTCTCCACTCCGATATGCATTTTCGAACGTAATAGTCATAAGTCTAAAGTAAGAGAGTCGCACAGTTTATCAGGACTACAAGTTCCCGATTTATATCTCATAAAACTTCATAGCACGTAGGTAGACCCTTCTTGTACCCACTTAATAGCCCCCGCCCCTATACATCTAAGTGCAAGAGAATACGTTGAAAATAGAAAATGATTGGAGCCTATTTATATTATAACTACGTAAAGCAAAAGCTTAAAAAACAAATTTTGATAGTCTTTAAGAGTCACTTGATTTGCCATTAGTAGTTTATTCATTAAAACAACCAGGTGAGGGAACTGAAATGCAGCATTGGACTTGGGTGGGCTGCATTCAGCAAAATTAACAACATCATGTACAATAAGAATGTGCCTATGAAGCTCAAGAGGAAAGCATTCAATGAATATGTTCTACCAGTGCTAACATACGGTAGTGAGACGTGGTCAATGAGTAGAACACAACTGGAAGACCTGGCAGTAGCGCAGAGAAAAATGGAACGGATTATTCTTGGTGTTACACATGAGACATGAGAAAATCAGCTTGTATACGGGAACAAACGAAATAACCAAATGTCATCATGCAAGTGAGAACGAATCAACATCGCTGGGCAGGCCATGTGGCAAGACTAACAGACAACCGCTGGACCATACGAGTAACAGAATGGTACCCCCGCCCGCACACAAGACGTCAAGGCCGCCCCAGAACAAGATGGCATGATGACCTACTTCACTATATTGGGCCAACGTGGTTCAGAACTGTACAAAACAGAAAGCTATGGTTGCTATGTAGAGAGGGGTTTCTCCTTAGGGATATACACCCTGATGATAATGAGTTTATTCAAAGAAATACACTGTTACTGATGGACTGAGTATTAAAGGGAGTTCAATAACATACAAATTTGCTTAAGATTTTTCGATAGAAGCAAATTCAAATGAGGTTTTTGATCCTTTCCTCTCGTCAATACTTTAAAGCTTTTCTAGCTAAAATATTGGAATTAACTATAATTTGCATTTAAAAGACGAGGTGTACTTTTATATTCACTCACATTTTTTAGTGTGCCTTCTTAGTGCTTGGTATTCTGTTCTTCAGTTTGAAGCTATTCATAACAACCGACTTCAATTCCAAACGTTTTGGCTTATTAAGTTTATATGCTTACGAATCTTGGAGCCATGATACTACCATAGGTTGTGTGCTTGTTCAAATCTCTTTAATTTCTACGTGACCACTCCAAACAAAACAATGGTAATTTTTGGCTTTCTACTTGCAGGAAGGCTGGTATTCTGTGACTTATCGCTACCAAATTTCTCGAAGGCAAAAATGTATGCCTCCCTTTTCTGTTGTTTGCTAATGTTATTAGCCCAGCAATAAAAGTCAGAAAGATAATATTACTGTTTTATTTAAAAGGTTTTATTTAAGGGATTCAAATAAGCTTAGTTTATGTTGCACTATAAGAGTTTTACAGGGAAGGTTGTCATTTGCCATGAAAGTTAGTAGAAATTCGCGTTGTTTACGTACAAAATAGAAAGTTTAAAGCAAAAAGTTTCTTACTATTCTCCTTTAAGGACTTGAAGTAAAGTTAACCTGCCCCCCTCCCCCCATATGACTTCGTTGAAGCAAAAACAATCAAATAATAGATTAATGATGTACACAAGAGTGTGGAAAGGTATTTAGTAGGACGACATCAGGCAAAAGCTATCTCAAAAATATAAAAATTCTACCCAACATCATTCAGGTAACATTGTAAAAGTATGAAAAAAGTGGAGTGTTCTCCTTTAATTATTATGGTCGATTTCTTTCTAAAATAGAGGACATAAAAGCAATCGTGCTACTCATAGGATACAACAGGTCATTTCACTGTCTGTTTTTGAAACGTTTCGCTGAAGGCCCATCTTCGCCTGTAAACAAATTTCATAAAAGTTGTTATGTACGGCAATTTCAGTTCTAAAATAATTAGGAATTGATCGTTTTAATTTTGTTGCAAAGACATCGTCAGCATGTTTCAGAGGCTTACGTGCGTCCTCCTTAAATTGGCGAATAGGGAATGCGATCGAAGATCATTTATTTTGTTTTCATCGGAATAAATGCCTTTCTCTGATATTTAGTAAAGTCTGTACAGCAAAAGAATATCTAGTGAAGTGGGAAAAGCATGATGGGTAATAATCATTGCTCTTAATCTGAAGGCACAAATTCACAAGTCAATGCTTTAAAATCAAGACCAATAATTTATCAACTCCTGCCAATAGCATAATCGGAGCTGAGCCCTCTGTTGCCCTCAAGATTCGTGTGATCCACTTTAAAAGCTGGGTCGTTGATGTAGAATCTTCTAGTAAACGTTTCATTGGCAATATGTGACACAGTACAAGAAACCTGAGGCTTAAGGTTGAATTTATTTTTTTTACTGAGTTCCTGAGCTAACACTGCCCATTAACAGACATTGCTTTAGAGGATGGAGACTACATCGATTAGATCCTCCTCTGCAAATGATAACCTTTGATCTTTGAAACGAAAAAAGATTAAAATTTACAAAATTCATGTTGTGATTGACTCTTCATGCCTAAATTACTACAAGTACAGCTTGACATTTTGCTGTACGTGCAATAAAGATCAAGGTAGAGATCTCTTCATCGCCACTATTTACTTGGAGTGGCACTGTTATATCAGTAGCCTATTTCAACAATTCTATTCACATTGCGTCAAAACCTTAACCATTTTCCGACTAATAAGAAAATTAAATGAAACGTTAACTTCTAGAAACATTTCATTAACCTGGAAAAGGCAATGATCAGAATCCAGTTGACCCAAACGTCATGAAAGTTTGACCTTTATGGCCTTACAAGATTTTAGAGCAAAGGTCAATAAATGATCGATTGTATTTCTTTAATCGGATAAATAACCTTTGAAAGATTCTTCCTACTATGCCGTCATCCATGTAAGCCCTGGATTTGGTTGTGGGCGTCTATTTTATAGTTTGTTGACTTGATGCTTATTAGGACAATAAAAGATCATTGATGGGAAATGTCCAGGGTAACAAATTATATTAGATGTCGCTTTTATGATATAATAGGATATATATCTCTTCATCTCGTGATATTGAACACGTTTTGCTCATCTTCCTTGGATCTTTGTTTCCTTTAAGTCAAATATCATCTGGCACCCAGCCTTGGGGGAGGGGGCTGTGCCCGCCCAATAGATAAAACGTGCTCACGTTTGCCCCCTTAAAAAATCCTTACGGGCATTATTTAAAAGACGGATGCCTTGTTTATTTCAATTCACTTATGCAAGGTTTTCCCATCCAATTGACTATTTCTACTTAATCGTAAAGTCTAAGTCTCTCAAATGCAATTTTGAGCCTTCTAGGGACTGTAAGAATACATAATTTCCCCAGCCAATAAAAATATGGTGGGCTGGCGTGGAAGGAAGGAGGGGAGGGAAGAGGTTTTGTTTTGAATTTTCCCTCCATCAAAATTTGACTGGCTGCGTAGCTGAATATCATGCATATGTGGGTGTATTTTGCCTGGAAGACAGTTGCAAGAAAAAATGATGTTATTTCTTGAAAAAAAACCCATTCTGTTTACCAGCTTTTGTAATCTTGTATTAATAAAGACTAGCAAATATGCAAGCTCTTGGCCTACTGTTCAGTTATGTTATAGTACCGAATGAAGAAGGTGGTGTCAGGATCAAGAGGTTTAAAATTGAAACAGTGGAAAGATTCAAACACCAGCTTGCCAAACAGCTGCAAGACTGACCAAAGAAAGAGGAGTTACAAATAGTCCCAACGAACCTGGAAGCCAAAGAAGATAGGCATTGAGCTAAAGAAAATGGTGGGGTCACTGTCATAGAGAGTGGCGACTTACGGATGGGAAATCCAAAGAAAGAGGAGTTACAAATAGTCCCAACGAACCTGGAAGCCAAAGAAGATAGCCATTGAGCTAAAGAAAATGGTGGGATCACTGTCATAGAGAGTGGCGACTTACGGACGGGAAAGCTGGACACTGAAGAACGAAGACCACATGAAAAAACAGCATTCTAGATTTAAGCAAGGAGACTAGACCTAGAAACAAAAAGAGAATTAAATAAGGACATCAAAAAACAAACTGCAAATTATGACTAGGAAAAGATGAAGAAACAATCAAATGCAGCCTTTATTTCATAATAGGGGCTTGTATAATAAGTACACCTGTTAACGTTATAGAGGCCTGACGGTTCCAAATGTGTCAGGAAATCTCCATACACAATATTTAAAACCAGCATCACAAGCCATCACATATAGATTTTTAAACCATCGGTGTATATTATAGTCTATCATTAGGTTCAGAACGTTTTGGATTTACTTCTTTGAACTCAAACACATTTTCTCAAATGCTAGGGACACTTGAACAGGCTGTCCGACAATATGGCCATAGCTATCATGTCCATACAGTGGGGTTTTTTCCACATTGGAGAAGTCTATGTGCCCCTTGTTTTGCCATCTGTATATGATACACTCCTGTAAAATGAAAGATTAAATCCAAGAATATATCTTCCATTAAGTACGTGAAGTAGCTACATAAGGTAATGCATGTAGGGGTGGCAATGAAGCAATGGTAGCTATCGAAGACTTTTCTAATATGTCCGAAGTTTCGTGTTTCTGAAAGGGTTGTAGCCACCTAACAATTTGCTATTTGCAGGTAGCATCGTTAAGTTTAAATCTACTGATAGCCACTGAACCTGGCGCTAGATGGAAACAAAAAGTTTTCTTTTGTCTGATCTCTTCAACGAAAAGGCCACTCGTAACTGTCAGACTATTAGTTCTTTGCCCCCCTTCCGCCCCCCCCCCCCCCTTGATAGGTGTGGCTGGCCAGAATTCATCGAGTTGGTTATAGAGATGGATTTGGATTGAAATATTCCTTTTCCTTCACAATCCCTTCCCTTTGCATGTTTATTAATATGCTTATTGCAATTTTCCTCCTCGTAAAGAGCAATAAGTTCTCTACAGCAGCTGTCACAGAATGCCACTTCTAGCTGCATGAAAACTCGTTTCTCCTCAGCTAGCTGAAGAAGGATTTTTTCCCGCGAATCCCGGGAATTTCTTACATGCCACAATAATATCATAGGCCCTGTAACTGGGGATCCCCCTAAGCAAAAGGGAATTTCCTCTGTGATTATCAATTAAAACGAGTCCTGAACTAAAATCGAAGGACATCAAACGTAAGCTTGAACAAGTTCCTAAAAAGATCACCCACAGACTCTCTATGGCAATGACAATACAGTATTAAATATTTATCGGTTCTTGGTGGAAGTAGGAGATCATTTTCTAAGAAGCTTGTGGGCACAATAACAAAACATTGCTTAGAGTGATTAACTCCGTGCGTAAAGCCAAGAATTATGATACCCTTCTAGGGCACGTTAATCTTGCCCACCTGGCAGGTTATTTTGATGATTTCTTTGCTAAAAAATGAGAGAGCATCAATGATTACAAAACCAACGAGCCCGACAAGGAAAAGACACGGTTAGAAGTAAAGTTTGATAGTTTCACATAAATCTCTTTTAAGCAAACCATTGATATAATTAAATTGATTCGGTTTTCGCAGGCCTTGGATCAGTGCACCAGAAGCGAAGTTGTCATATAGCCCTACGTATCAGCAATTGGCAAGTAAACTTCAAATCTTCCCAGCCCTATTATCACCAACATGGTCAATAGTTCTTTTAACATGTGCCGTGTACCTTGCAAGTAAAAAGTAGTGTATGTTTAGCGTTTTCAAAAAGTTTTTGGCTTTGTCAACTGTTATGTATAACCAGTTTAGATCCAGTCAAGGAATTGCGCGTGACACAGCATGTATTTCGAAATGACGCATCAAATGCTAATCATTGCTCATATTATGTGCAAGGTCTATAAAACACCTTGTTTTTATAGACCTTGGTTATGTGGAGTTAGCTCACTTTGTGACTCTCTCCTGTAAAGATGATTTGTTCTATTGCTGAATAAGATCAATGTGATCGCACGCACTAGGTTTTATCTTTATTTGTGGATAGAAACCAAGTAAAACTCCTAGAAACTATTTGTTATTTCTAGTTTGATATGTCATAAACACCGCCTTTCAAGATGCAGCGTTTATTATAGGGTGGCGTTCATCAGAGAGCCGCGTTTATTACAAATGTATGGCTAGATTTGCGGCGTTTAATAGACGGCGGCGTTTAATGGAGGAAATACGGTAACTAGGAAATAAAATTCAACTTCGTATTTCTCACAGAACGTCTTTCTCTGCCAGTCAAACTGTAGAACCTGATAGATTATATTGAGAGACATTGACAGTGCCTCGATAAGCTATCTATCATGGCATGCATTTTGGATGCCTTGCTCAGCGATGCATATAAAATATTTTATCTCAACTGTGAAATGTTTTATCTAGTACACCCTCTGCTGAAGAGACTTTCTGATTTTAAATTGATCGTTAGTGCTAGTAGGAGAAAACTACTCTGCAATGTTACGTAACATTCTTAATCTGTTACTACGTGCCCACGCTTTCTCTGCGTTTCTTTGAGAATTAATTTATCGGTGTAATTAGGTAAATGTCTACTCCTTTTCCTACAACATATTACAACATTTAATTGTTTCGTACATTTTACAAGTTTTGTTCATGTCAGCTCCCTGATGAGTTCAGCGGGTACTTCTTACTTGAAATTTCCATCCTAAGCCATACTTATTATGATTCCGATAATTTGGTGTCGTTCTTTACGTTGATCATTTGTCTTCATCCTTTCTTCAAATGTATCGGTAATGTCAGAGTAAATCCTATCCTCAGTGCGTAATCGGGCCATGTTGACTATGTGTGACCCAGATGTATTTTCAGTACTGTATTTCAGGTAACTGTGACATCTTCAAGAATTCTGGAAATACACTGTAGAATCCTCAAGAGCAGAGTATATTACACCCCTTGAGCTACCACTATTTCTAAGTACCCCCCTCCCTGATCCTTAGGAATTCAGCATTCTTTCTCCTCACTGATGTTAAACGAGTACGCTATAAAATACAAGGCCAATAAAGAGCCCTAACTTGCTTACCAGTTGCAAAACGAAAATATGTGCGACATGAGAGTAAATGGATGCAATTTGAAATTTTAAGAAAACAACGGACAACGGTATTAGCTGCTGTACCCCTAGTTCCCCTTGCCAACTAGTACACTTACTCTAGAGCAGCGCTTCTCAACGGGAGTCCAACTCGAATAACTTCCCATGCAACATTTGACCCTGAAAGAGTTGCTAATTAGTCAATTAGAACGATTTTTGTCCTCATACGTGTCATCCTTATTTAAAACTTTCACAAAATTGAGACAGGAGTTCAGACCTACCCGTTTATTTGGACCCCCCGTTTATCAACTTTAGACGGTAATGATGACCGCTCATTTATTCAAACCCCCCCCCCCCCCCCGTTTACTCGGCACTCCAGAGTACTTAAAAATTTGGTAGCTCGAGATGGGTAATATACTATCGGAGGTTGAGAAATGTTGCTCTAGAGCCACTGCTCTTAACCTACAATCGTGGACTTTAATTTATGTAAACAGAGCCAACCCCCTTCAGCCCAACCGCCGAATTTGAGAACAGCAGTTTTCGAAAGGTATATACCATAGCACTGTGCTGCTCCGAGACGGCCGGCAGAAACCAAGTAAAAGCTGAAATAAATACCCCTGTCCTTCAGCTTGTGTTCTGAGCCATTTGTGCAAGTTTTTTACGTTTTGGAGGAAAACTTACATTAGTTTTGTCCACGATTGTAGGGTACAAGTATCCCATGAGCGTACGATATATCAAAGCAGGGAGTACAAGATATCATACCAAATTCAACACTGTGTAGTCCTAGTATTAACATTCCAAAAAGTATATAATTAACTCTCACCGGGGTTACAACACTACACAACAACAAAAGAGACATCGCTCATATTTTGTATTTTGTATTTTCTTCCATCTTCCCTAACTATCGATCAATGAAAATTCATTCGTATTGTTAAGCAGTCAGCGACTGCAGTTTAGTGGTCCTTAAGCTTTGAGTTTCGAACAAAGTTTTGGTCGTAAAGTAACGCTCGTCGCCGATTTACTAAGGGCGTCTATGGTCCAGCCTGTTTAAATCCAGATTTTAAAAAGCAGTTTTTACATCGTTATACATCAAAGAGCTAATGTACACAGCACAAAAAGTAAGCTAAAGTTATCTTATCTCAAACCCCCTTTTATTGGAAGCAGACTTGGAAACTTGGAACGAGGCATGATCATCGCTTTCTCCTTAGCACGTCTACGACTCGAACTTCTCGTAGAACATTGACAAGTTAATCTGCTTCATCAATAATTGTAAAACTTTTTTAGAATCCCTAAAATTTAAGGGGTTTGATGCGAATAGTTCTATTAATAAAAGTTCATGACGGATCTTGTCAGGATGGGCGTCTCTTACACAGAAATAGATGATGCCGGAAATAAGAATTTTTTCCCACATGCCAGGTTAACATAGGGTATGAAGTTTCACAAGAAGAAAGAATGGTATCTCTATGGAAGATTTGAATATACAACTCCACTTTTAATGCGTGTATGTCTTTAATACCTCGTAAACCTACAAGTTAAACTTTGTATTCCTGCACTTAGTAATTATTTCATCAAGGAAATTGTTAGATCAATCCTTAAAGATGTGGCAACACCAGCTTTTAGTTGGGTTGTGTAATTTTCTTGTCGGATTGAGACGTTCACAACAACACAGTATGATCTGGCTATCCCTTCTTCATTACACGTTTTTTTATAAGAACACTTGGTTCCAGTTCTTATTTTTCCGTATATTTTCAGCCTAAGGTTTTTCTTATTCTGTTTCTTATTTTCGTTTTCGAATTTCCTGAGCGTAGTACTTGATAAAGTAATTAAGCCCCTGTTCACGTTTAATCTTGGACGTTGCACTTGTTGCATAGGATGTTGTACCTTAAGTTTTATTTTCAGCAAAGGAAATACAGTAAGTAGATCTCAAACACAGTGATATGTCTCTTGATTGCTTTGACTGCGAAAAGAAATTCAGTTTGAAACTAATTCTCTTACAATAAGTTTGCTTAATCGCTGTTGAGCACTATACTGTTCTGTTCTGTAGTAGATTGTTATTTTCGCTTGTTAATGATATTTTATTTCTCGAGTTTTTTGAATCTCAGACTGCCTTCTTTCTTAAGTTGTTCTTACTTTTTGGCCTAATCTCAGCCTGGTGTTTCTTAAAAAGGTTGTTCTTGTAAAAAAAATGTGTAATGCCTACTAAGATGATTTCCCATAACACACCATTGACGATGTCAGGTCAATTTAACTCAAACTTTAATACACGCAATGTCGTCGTTTCCGAGACTAAGTCAAGACAAGGATTCAGAGCCCGTAAAGTCAAGCGAGCAATAATTTTTTAAAATTAGTTCAGGATTGGTTGTTAGGGCAAGTCCTGTCCTCTGCCTATTTTTGCCTTTTCTAGGGTTGTTTGGCCACTGTCGCAGGTTTCCTTGAGCTACAGTACGAAGCTGTACGAAGGGATTTGGCAAGTACACTTAGGTATCACTTAGCAATGATATCGGTAGCTTTGGATCGTTTTCTCTCTGCATTGAGGCGTGAAAATCTAAACACAAGAAGTACCCAAAGCGATCAGTATGTTGCAGCTTTTACCTAACAGAAAAAGTATACTTCGTTAGCCAGATATCTATTATGTTTGCGCGAGTGTCGTGTAATCGCTGGATTTTTTATCCACCAAGAAGTTCACAGGAAAAGGACGTAAAACTTTGCATTTCATTAGTCTCGGCTTAAGACTTTTTTGTAATTTTCTCCTGAACAATGATTGCAGGAGAATTAGTACAATAATAGATAATATCATATGACCAAGGAACACAAGCGAGCCTATGACAGTCTCTCAATCAAAGACCCCTAATGAGCAGTGGGCCCGACATGGAAACTACCCTAGATAGACAGAAAAAACATCAAACAGGCTAGCTAATAATTAAAGGGCAGCTGGGGCGTCCGAGTGCAACGCCCTTTGATTTCGGTTACCGAGCGAGGAAGCAAGCCATGAAGCAGACTCAACCGCCCAGTAGGACTGCCTCTCACGGACCGTGGAAAGAATCAATGAGAACTGATACATAACATGATCCTAGCCAAATGACCGAGAAAGCCTATGACCCCCCTTTCAGACGGCTAACTGAAGAATATCGGACACCTAGAGAGACAAGGGCAAGATGCGAGCCGACCCAAAGTTGACTTTATCCTTCAATAACACCAAAATACAGGTCTGCTTGAGATGTCTATAGTCCCCTCATTATTCAGAGAGCCTTTGGGAAATGTCTTCTTTCAAACCTGGCCGTTGGTTCGTACATGTCCAGTATCAGGATTTAGACATATATGTTAAACTGAACAGGGATTCTTTTCGAATTTGTGTTTGCGATGAAAACGTGACAAACCTCTGATCTAATACAAAGCTGTTTCTAATTAAAAACACATAATTATTGTTAACTGCGAAGACCATTATATTCCCTCACAATATATCAGTGTTAATTACTGAGTTATTGAGAATCTCAAGAAAGGTTTATTTAAATTTAAGAACGAAAATCATCGTCTCTTTACAGTAAGTTCAATTTCTGCATAAGGAGTATATCACTCACTCCTTTCAGTACACACCTTACATGGACTTCTTAACAGCAGATGATATTCTTTCGAAACTTTAGTTTAACGTATGTATAGTTGATAGAATGTTCCACTTTTGAAAGGGCGTGGTGTTTGTAGCATAATGAT